>JAQSUU010000113.1:38607500-39207500 GCA_038087645.1 Saccharum hybrid cultivar R570
AACACTTTAACATAAAAAAGACAGATGAAACACTTAAAACATATTTCTGAAACACTTGAAAAAAAACTCACGAAAACACTTGAAAATCATTGCAAACATACGCAATATCCAGATAAAACATTTGAAATATATGTGTGAAACATATGCAACATCCAGATAAACACACTTGCAACATACGTCCCCAAACCACATATGAAACATTGGTAATAGACCTTTGCAATATAAGTATACAACCATTGCAATATATGCAATATCTCGATCTACTTTTGCAATATCCATCTGAAACAATTGCAACATACCTCTGAAACATCTAAAACACTTAAAATAGAGGTAGAAGGAGACGCAATTTTAAATATGAAGATATGTGGTGACGTGACCCCTCTTATATGCAGCTGGTGAAAGATTCTTGGGGAGATGCAAATTCAATCCAGAATATGAGGCACCTGCAACAAACCTTGGGGCGAATGCAACTGTCTCTCCAGGAATGGGACCGACCTGTGTTTGGCTCTGTCAAACAAGAGTTGAGAAACTTGCGTCAGGAGCTAGAGGATGAGCGGCGACACGCTCTATTCACTGGGCCGTCCAGACGGGAGAGGCAGCTTATGGCCAGGATTTCTGAGCTATTGGCCAGGGAAGAGATCATGGAGAAGCAGCGATCACGGATCGCTTGGTTGAAGGATGGCGACCGAAATACAAAATTGTTTCAGGCGAAAGCGAAAGAGCGTGCAAAAACCAACCAGATATTACTGCATTGCGTGCACCCAATGGCGAGTTAGTGACCGGACATGAGGACCTGGAGGTTTTAGCAACTGATTTTTACAAAGACTTATTCACAGCCCAACATGACTCAGACCCGGATCAGGTCTTGACTCATGTACCTGTGCGTGTGACGAGCATGATGAATGAGATACTTGAGAGCCCATATACGGCAGCGGAGGTGGAACACGCCCTGTCCATGATGGGCGCTAGCAAAGCTCCCGGGCTGGATGGTTTTACAGCCGGGTTTTACCAGACACATTGGGAGACCGTTGGCCCAAGCGTCACCAATGCTGTATTGGATTTTTTTGAATGGAGGGCTGCTACCAGATGAGCTGAACCCAATGACACTTGTTTTGATTCCAAAGGTAAAACACCCGCGAGACCTCAAGAATTTTAGGCCGATCTCCTTATGCAATGTCATCTACAAGCTATGCTCTAAGGTGCTTGCTAATCGGCTGCGGGGTTTCCTAGATGAAATTATTTCTCCTGAGCAGAGCGCCTTTGTCCCTGGATGTCTAATCACGGACAACGTCCTTGTGGCATATGAGTGCACTCACTATCTCAAAAGAAGAAGGGCAAAACCGGGGCGTGTGCAGTCAAGCTAGATACGGCGAAAGCGTACGACCGGGTGGAATGGAGTTACCTACATGGAATTATGACTAAATTGGGTTTTGCGGAAAGGTTTGTGGATACAGTTATGAGGTGTACCTCGGTGTCCTTCTCGGTGCAAATGAATGGACAACTATCAAATCCATTCAGACCATCTAGGGGCATCCGGCAAGGTGATCCGATATCCCCCTCCCTTTTCTTGCTGTGCTTGGAAGGATTGTCGTGTCTTCTGCGATCAATAGGGCCGGTGCACCTCTCAAGAGGTGTGCGAGTTGGGATTCATGCCCCGTGGATTTCACACCTCCTATTCGCTGATGACTGTATTATTTTTTCAGAAGCCTCGAGGAGGGGAGCTGATCGGCTGCAAGAAATATTGGGAATTTGCAGTAGAGGTTCTGGGCAGTTGGTAAACAAAGACAAGTCTGCAATTTTCTTTAGTGCCAATTGTGCAGAGGATGCTAAACAAGAGGTGAGGTCCGTGCTTCAGATTAATACAGAGGCTTTAGCAGAGAAGTATTTGGGTCTACCTACTGCTTTGGGTCGGGCAACCCATGGTGCCTTTGAATACATGCCAAACAGAGTAAGAGGACTGGTGGGCGCCTGGAGTGGCCGTGAAGCTAGCTGCGCTGGCCGGGAGGTCTTGGTGAAGTCTGTTGCTTAGGCTGTGCCCACTTACCCGATGAGTTGTTTCTTGCTCCCAAAGGATACCTGTCGAAAGACGAAGACTGTGATCTCGAATTATTGGTGGGGAAGTTTAGCTGACAGTAGACGCATTCACTGGCAGCGATGGGAACTGTTGACAAGGCCTAAGCCGATGGGAGGCATGGGATTCATCGATCTGAGATTTTTCAACCTTGCTATGCTAGGGAAGAAAGTGTGGCGTTTGATCGAGAACCCCAATTCACTATGTGCACGAGTTCTAAACGGATGCTACTACCACGACTCTGAATTTCTGTCAGCAACTAGGAAGAAACATGCTAGCCAAACTTGGCGAGCAATCCTGGCTGGTAGAGATGTTTTGTATAAAGGCCTCATTCGAAGGATTGGTGACGGCAGTACAACACGAATATGGCAAGATCGGTGGATCCCAGACCACTTTGAGGGGTGACCAATTGTTGCCCCTGAGAACCCACAGGTGCAAGTCGTGGCTGATCTCATGACACCGAGCGGGGCTTGGAATGTGGAATTGATCAAACAAAGCTTTGCCGCGGTCGATGCCCACGCTATTTTGAGTACACCAGCAAAGGGCACCGGGCCGGACGGATGGGCCTGGGAACCAGAAAGACATGGTCTATACACGGTTCGATCGGCATATCGACGCCTCTTTGATGATCATTGCCAACAGAGGGAGATGGACCAGGCGTCAGTTTCGGGTGACCCGACATGGATGAGGATCTGGAGACTCTGTGTGCCTCCTAAGGTTCCTGTCTTTTGGTGGCGGGTGGTTAATGGATATCTACCTACAAGAGGAGTTCTTCATCACCGGCACATTGAACCGACGGCAAACTGTGAGGTATGTGGAGAGGAGGTTGAGTCCATTAAGCATGCGTTGCTTGACTGTACGGTGGCAAAAGCCTTCTGGGCGCAAGTGAGAATGATGACTGGAGTCAAGGTGCCACAGCTACACCCCGTCACTTGGGCAAGAGACCTAGTTGATCCCGATGTGTTCCCAGCAAAGAACGTAGCAGTTGTCTTATGCGGGATGTGGTCTCTGTGGATGTCCAGGAACAAAAAGCGACATGGTGAAAGAGATGAGCCGGTGAAGGTTGCAGTTCAGTGGGCTATTGATACTGCTTTTGATTTGTGGCAGATGCTCCATCCGGCCAAGCCTGCTGCAGCCATGGCAAACACTCAGCGTTCCTGGCAAAAGCCGCCTCCGGGATGGTTTAAATGTTTTTTTTGACTGTTCACCGGGGGGGGGGATTACTCCCCCACCTGAATTGCATTCAATTTGGCCTTTAAAACAGGCTCAACCCAGTACAGGTTACATTGATGAGACGATCACAGATTGATCATCATTAAAGGAGGGAATTTTGAATTATTTTGCACAAGGCTTACATTGCCGAATCAAAAATATGACACCACTGATCTATTAGCTGACGTTTGCCTAGCGGCAGTCTGAATCTCCAAACTTCTGCTTCTTGCTTGCAAGCCAGCAATACTCGTCGTTTGGTTAAAGTTTCTTGTTGGAAGATTATACCATTGCGCCGCTTCCACAGTTGCCAACAGCACAGATTAATAAACATCCCAAATTGCTCTTGCGGGATATGATTAGGTCTTTGTGTTGTATAAAGCTCCCTGATAGGCCTTTGGGATGGTATGCTTACCCTAATTGCTTCCCAAAAAGAGACCGCAAAAGGGCACCCCTGGATAATGTGCTCTGAGGATTCATCAGCGTCCTCACAGATTTCATCGGGATGGTTTAAATGTAATTTGGATGCATGCTTCCACGCCGGGAACCGGAACGCGGCCTCTGGTGTGGTACTCCGTGATGAAAATGGAAGAACGTGTGGAGGGAAGGCAGCCTGGTATGATCATTCCCTGAACGCGCTCATGGCGGAAGCGATGGCATGCAGGGATGGCCTGATATTTGCGCGGACGCGGGGCGTGCGGAAGCTGCAGCTAGAGACGGACTGCCAAGTTCTCGTCAATCTATGGACGAACTGCACAAGCCAAAATCTGAGATTAATCCCATTTTGCAACAGATGGAAGATCTCAGCCGGAGCTTTGGAGCTTTTGATTTGGTTTCCCGTGATAACCCGGTAGAGGAATGGCTTATAACCCCACCCGGCCTTAGGGATATCTCAGACGATGATTGTAATCTTGTTCATGACTAATATATGAAGCTCCGGTTTCCCCTAAAAAAAAGAAATTTGGATCTTTTTTGGATGAAGAAAATTGTGTTATGTAATGTGCCAGAACCAGTGGGAGATGCGAAAATAGGCCGAGTTCAGTATCCACCGTCCACCTGAGTTTTGTCCTAGCAGTTTTCATATCTTCTCTTCTGCAGGCCTGGAATCTATGCCAAGTACTACTGGTTAGTTATCCCTCTCAATTTTGAACTTTGTGACATTTGATGTTGTTTAGTCTACACAATGTATGACATGGAATGCAATATGGTCCTATGGGAAAGGCTATGATGGAGGAGAATACAGAGGTACTGTCATGGACTAATCTAGTCCTGTCTGTGAAATGTTACATCCCTTTATATGCATGTGGAATTGGTGAATTATTACCAAAAGTTGCCATTTACAGTTATTATTACCATTTTAAGCTCTGCGATGGTCTACTATCTACCATATGTCATAATATCAAAAGAAAGTAGCTATGGCGTCTAAGAAAGAAGATAGCGTCTCCGGCACTAGGCAAAGCCGCTGTTTCAAGCAGTGAGCAGCTGAAGGAGAAACTGAAGCTGACATGACCCAAGTCCCACTGTTGAGTATAAGAAGAAAGCGGCCGTGCCATCGAAAAGAAAAAGAAAGCGGTGCCGGTGGAGACAGGAACCAAAACTGATGTGGATCCGTGGATAGCTCAGGTGATCTTATTAATTATACCCAAATTGTTGCTGTTGAATGTTGAACCATTATTACCCAAATTGTGGCCTGTGGCTGTGTGCATTATGGCTGCATGCATGCGTGGTTCCATCTGGTGGTGCCGATCGAAGTCCGTCCATGCGTGACGCAGTCGTCGATCGTCTCATCATTTGGAAATTTGGCCTCTTCCGGGAGAGGTGCAAGAGGCATGAGGTCAGGTGGCCCACCTGCCAGTGGACGACAAGACGAGGGCAGGCGCACCGCTTCCTGGATGCGGCGCCGCTGCCTTCACGGCCTCACGGCCGCGTGTCTGCGTGTAGGCTCTCTCGTGCCCCCACGTGTGATGTTCATGCGTCTGCGACTCTGCGCTTTCTGTTGGTAGTTGGCGTAGGATGCTAGTAGCTGGTAGTATGTGTACTCTTTCATCCCGTGTGCTGTGCGTATACTACTTCCATCGATGAAAGAACAAAAAAACGTTTCTTGTATTGGTAAGAGTACACAAAAATAAAGTGAATAGGAAAACATTATTTTTATCTTCTATCTACGACACGCCTGAGTGAGTCAGCGAAGGAATCACTTTATTTGGCCGAGGAGCCACGTAGCCTTTGTTGCGGCGGGTGACTTTCAGATAATAAGCAGCTGGCGCAAGGTCTAGCATGCCACATAGGAGTATGCGTCGCTTTACAGTTTGTGGTAGCTTGCTTCTAGGTCTATAGTAGGTAGTACAGGCTCACAACCACAATCGACCACGCTTGGTTGATGACATCTTGCACCTTTACATGGTGGAATCTTTTGGTCGTGTACGGCTTATCATCACGGGCTAGCGTAGTAATCTACTAGTATATACGTTCGATTATATATACGCACACGTCCTTGTCGAACGAAAAGGAGGACAAGAAGTACACATTGTCGATTAGACAAGCGGAATGCAAGGAATAACCGGCTAAAACTCCATAGTACTCTGTACTCTACCGCTTAACCACGGCTGAGAAGCATCGTCACTCCAAGCTTCCAAAACCATTAGTCACAAGAGCTACGCAGTAACGCAGCACCAGCGCCAGGCGCTACGCGACGGACCGTCTCTCAGTACACGCCACGCCATCGCCGCTACTACACGATGGAGCGAGCTTCAAACGACACCCACACTGTACGCGTACGAGGACCGACGCGCCGTCCCCAGCCGCGCGGCCTTCAAAAACTAGCGACAATGGAGGCGGGTCTGACCCCGGATTGCGAGCCTAGCTTTTCGGTGGCGCGCGCCACACGTGGCGAGCGGCGCGGCGAACCTGCGGGCGTACGGAAGCGCCAGGGCCGTCGTGGTCCGTGTCGTCCATCCCTCGTCGTACCGAAACCGAGGGCGACAGGGCGCGCAGGCAGGAAAGAAAAAGCCGGAGGCTCGCGCCCGTTATAACTGCCGCTGCCGGGGTCTCCACGTCGCATGGCGTGGGGGCGACGGGGCCCGGCACACAGGAGTTCTAGTGCACAGGACAGGAGGAGGAGGACCGACCCAGGGAGCCGGAGAGAGAGAGACAACCGAGTGCCGCCTGCCGTGCTGCGCGCGGAGACGTGGGGCGGGAGCAGGGCGCGCGCTGCACCTGGACTCCCGGCATGGGCCGCACGTCCGCAACCGTCGACACGCGTCCCCTCGCCACGCTCCAAACGGCGCCTGGCCGCCTGCTATTTCTCCGCTCCACCCACCCAGACAAGCGTCCACGACCATGCATGCCACCGCTGACCCGCGCCGCGGCCGCGACCGCTCCTTGTGCAGTGCGCCCATGGCAGCGCGACAGCAGGCCTTGCCGCTCGCGGAACCGCTGAACGTTTCCAATTATCCTGTCAACGTCACGCTTGATGACTGATTAAGCAAGAGCATCTGTCGATCTTTTGGTGGTCGAGTCCCTTTTTTTATAGTGTACCACTAGTGCTCATGTCGTTACCGTGTCAAGGAGCTTTCAACAAAGGCCGTGTTTAGATACTAAAAAAAAGAGGCAAAAATTTTTGCATAATGAAACATTAAATGTAGGTTAAAAAAATAATTAATTGTACAGTTTGTCTGTAAATGTCGAGACGAATCTTTTGAGCCTAGTTAGTCCATGATTAGACAAATTTTGCCAAATAACAACGAAAAGTGCTACAGAAATTTTTCTCCAAAAATTTTTACAACTAAACGGGGCCAAAAGATAGGCCTAACGGTTGCTCAAAATAGAGTACTGGTAAAAGAATCACTCTCTTGATTAAGTGCACTGCTATCACCGTCGTATATACGTTCAATATGACCGACGAATACTAGGTCAACGCTACTATATAGTAGTAATCTTTTTAACGTGTTTGTAAGCTATTAATTACTGCTACTGTTATACTGGTATTTCCTTTATGAACCGTTGCTCCACAATAGCAATATTATTCTATAACCGTTGCGCAAAGTTTAAACCCCTGCCCTCTCTCTCCTCTTTTCTTTCCCATCTCCGGCGGCCTTAGAAAAAAGTTTTGGGGAGGCGAGCATGCCAGGAAAGGGGCAGCATAGGAGGCGGCTGGGCCATGTTGGGCGGGGGCGAAGAATGGCCATGACGGCGGCTGGTGGCCTTAGAATACTGGGTCAACGCTACTATATAGTACTCTAGTAATCTTTTTAACGTGTTCTGTAAGGTATTAATTACCGCTACTGCTATAGCGGTACTTCCTTTTTCAGCGTTGCTCCAATACACTAGTATTATTCTATAACCGTTGCGCAAAGTTTAAACCCCTGCCCTCTCTCTCCTCTTTTCTTTCCCATCTCCGGCGGCCTTAGAAAAAAGTTTTGGGGAGGCGAGCATGCCAGGAAAGGGGCAGCATAGGAGGCGGCTGGGCCATGTTGGGCGGGGGCGAAGAATGGCCATGACGGCGGCTGGTGGCCTTAGAATACTGGGTCAACGCTACTATATAGTACTCTAGTAATCTTTTTAACGTGTTCTGTAAGGTATTAATTACCGCTACTGCTATAGCGGTACTTCCTTTTTCAGCGTTGCTCCAATACACTAGTATTATTCTATAACCGTTGCACAAAGTTAAACCCGTGACGGTGTGGCCCCTACCTTCTCTCTCCTCTCTTCTTGTCTCATCTATGGTGGTCTTACAAAAAAGTTTTGGAGAGGCAGGTAGGCCAGATAGTGAGGATGGGAGAGAGCGGCGAGGTGGAGGTGCAGCAACGCCGCCGAAAGGGGTAGCAAAGGAGCGGCCGGGTCAGGTTGGGCGGGGGTGAAGAATGGCCATGGCGGTGGCGACGGTGGCGGGGTCGTGCTCTCCCAGATAGCGCGCTAGTCGCATGTAACATGTTTCTGACTGTTGCTAAAATGGTCACTCGCATAGGGAAACACTATCACCCGACAAGTTAGAGCATCATCTTCAACTCTTGACGCCACATGATCTTTCGAAAAAATACTCTTGGCACATGGACTTGGTTCAAAGTGCTCCATTTGACCAAGTTGTTCTCTATTACTATTGCATACCTAGATATATACAAAATACACAAGAATGAAGAATCTATGATAAACCTTACAACTTTTGTCGGCCTTAAATGATACTTTATATGCGATGTGAACATATACGTACAAGAATCTACGATAAGCCTTACAACTCTCGTTCAACTTAAATGATACTTTGTATGTGACATATAAACATCGCTCAGTTGGTCAGATTCTTAGTGGTGAATATGTCCATTTGAATTCAAGTCTCAACATTGTCATTTTCACTTTCTGGATTCTTAGTGGTGGGAAGATCTAGCAACATATACAAGAAATCATCAACCATAGGAGGTGACTTGGCTCTCCTAAGGGGTGGGCAACCCTAAGAGCTAGCTATAGATGTTGACTTCAAGCCACAAAAGTGGACGTGACTGAAAATTATCGATCTTGATCTTTGTACTTAGGCAACAAAACCATACTCTTTTCATTTCATCACATCATCTGTAATTCTTATTCTTTGTCGTTTACTACTTTGTGATGTCAATGGTGCGCTGGGCTCAAGATGCTCCTATGGGCGCTGGGTACTCCTACACAGAGGAAGCGAGTGCCCTGGTAAGGTCAAATGAGCAAGCAGTCATTGACTTGTTTGTCGTGCTCAAGGTCCTTGTCGATAAGGAGATACCCACTCTCCAGCATGGCCCATTGTGCACTGTCGAGGAGTCCTACGGCAGCAAGCTAGGTGCAATATTCAGCCTTGCTTTGAAAAGGGCTATCTGTGCAGGCATGCTCAGTATCATGTTCTAAGGTGTTGAACCCAACAGACCTAATCGAAACCAAATCCTGACTGATTGGAATCGATGTTTTTGCCATAATTCTGATCTTAGGTATCTAATAATCGGATAATCACGATTAATTTGGTTCCAAGTATCACATAACCGAATCAACTAAGCATAATGAAATATATGCGAAGAGGACCAACAAGAGCCCCCCCTCATGGCCTTATAACAAACCAAGCTGAACCTCATGCCCTCACATGTATACTTTAACCCTAACTCTCAATCTCTCATCTCGCCTCTCTCACCCCTTTCCCAGTCTCTACCCACACGCGCCACTTCCCCTATCTTTCTCCCTAGTCTGCGCATATAGGTTGAAGGTGTAGTTGTCGCATGCTCCAACTCGCAGCAAGCGGCTCCCTCCCTCCGAACCTCTCGGCATAGGCACATGAGTGTTGGTGACTCCTCTCTCCCTTCCCACACTGGCAAGCACGTGTGCCAGTGGCTCCTCACTCCTTCCCCACCTAGCGAGGCTTCATAATGACTTCTTCCTCACTCTCTTAATCCATTGGGTAGGACTCCTCCCTCCCTCGTTCTTATTAGATCCAACTACAAAGGGGGATGCACATGGAGATTACATGACACGTTGCGATCTTTGCAGGGATGAAATACGACAGTGTTGCACCTCGAGAGGCACAAGTTTTCGGTGGCTTGGGTGTTCATTGCCTGGCATCCAAACTCGGCGGCCTAACATTGGAGTGGCTCGGCAAACCATGTGTGGTTTATATTATTTTTTGTTGTATTTTTTTCAATTATTTCTTGGCTAGGTAAAGTTGTGTCAAGAATGAATGGTTAGTTTAATCATGAATGAAGACCAAGCTAATTGAGACTGAATTTCTCGGTCTCGATTATTTTAGCACCTATCTCTAATTTTAGATAACCAAAATTTGAGAAAAAAATCAACCTAAATGTTCCGTCTTGCCAAATGTCCACTCCTATCTCCCTAGTTCCTCCCTAGCTCCTACTTCCTTTCCATGAAAAAATTCCACCTACAAAGAGGAAAAACATGTGGTTCTAATATACCAACAATCGCGAGGGCCTGGGCCATATGGGCAAATAATAATTTTAATTACAACCCATTATCCGCTTTCTTTAGAAGAATTGTATGACCTAAAGTTTTTTCCCATGCACATTCCACATACTTAGGCTTTTGCTATGAAGAGGTGCACTAGAAGTAGAGGGTGGGGTATTTCGTCTTCCTTTGATGGCTGTGAATTGATATGGGCTGGCCCATGTTTAGGTCTACTAACTCAAGATATTATGCATCTAAATCCATGCTTAACTTTTTTTAGATGGATAAGACTTACTTAAAATGCATTTTACTTTCTAAAAACTCATCAAAATGTAACATATCAAGCCTAAAGATTGATGTTAGTCATTATTGCAGGTAGTGGCACATCTAGAAATGGATCAAGGGGACTAAACAACAGAGGGGATCTCTTCTCACCTTGAAGCTTGATCCCTGACTCTTAGCGTTAGATGACGGCAAGGGGCGGTCCAACGTCGGCGCTAGTGAGGCGGCCATGAGTCCGCGAGGTCGTGAACCTCTCACCTAGAGACCTAGGCACCTGGCCGCGGCTTGTAGGAGGCGATCGGGAGGCGCGCAGGCGCCGGACCGGGAGAGGGAGGTGGGAAGGGTGGGTGGCAGCAGCTGGTCGTTGCCGGGACGACAAGCTTCTAGAATCGTGCAGACAACGAGGAGTCCATAGTCGCGAGTCACGACCTAACCGAGTGGGGGAGGGGAGAAGCGTCAAGTTTCTTTCGCTTGTCTGCTAAGGTTGAGAGTTGGGCTATGGAGGGGAGCTGCTGGGCTAGATTTGAAGACCTACTCCCAGTTGTTTTGGCCCACGGGGGTGGACGGCTACAACCCAACTAGCCCTCCTGTGAATCCACCCCTGAGCGCAGGAACATTGTGGCTCTACTATCCTTATATGAACAACCCCACTAGCCCTCCTGTGAATCTACCCCTGAGCGCAGGAACATTGTGGCTCTACTATCCTTATATGACGTACAACCGACCATGGAAAAGGAAAATACTCAATAACACATCGCTATAATGGGCAATGTGAGGTATGAAATATTGTGGCTGTGAATTGATATGGGCTGGCCCATGTTTAGGTCTACTAACTGAAGATATTGTGCATCTAAATCCATGCTTAAGCTTTTTCATAGATGGATAAGACTTACTTAAAATGCACTTTTACTTTCTAAAAACTCATCAAAATGTAACATATCAAGGCTAAAGATTGACGTTAGTCATTATCGCAGGCAGTGGCAGATCTAGAAACGGATCGAGGGGGCTAAACAATAGAGGGGATCTGTTCTCACCTTGAAGCTTGAACCCTCACTCTTAGTGGCAGATGGGGGCAAGGTGTGGACTATCGTCGGCGCCAGTGGGGCGGCCATGAGTCCACGAGGTCATGATCCTCTCGCCTAGAGACCTGGGCACCTGGCCGAGGCTTACAGGAGGTGGTCGGGAGGCACGCAGGTGCCAGACCAGGAGGGGGAGGTGGGAAGGGTGGGTGGCAGCAGCTGCCCGCTGCCAGGACGGTGGCGACATTGAGCATCTGGAATCGTGCGGACGACGGAGAGTCCATAGTCGTGACCTAACCGAGTGGGGAAGAGGAGAAGCGTCGGGTTTCTTTCACTCGTCTGCTAAGGTTGAGAGTTGAGCTTTGAGTTGGGCCATGGATGGGAGCTACTGGGCTGGATCTGAAGACCTACTCCTAGTTGTTTTGGCCCACGGGGTGGGAGGGCTGCTGCCCCACTAGCCCCCCTATGAATCCACCCCTAATCGTAGGAATATATTGTGGCTCTACTATCCTTATATGACGTACAAATGTACAACCGACCATGGAAAAGGAAAATACTCAATAACACATTGCTATAATGGGCTATGTGAGGTATGAAATCTCTTTGATGCAAGCCGGTGGGTCACTTCCTTAATAGAACTAAAGGCTCATGCCATGTTTACTTGATTTTTGAGGCCCAATTCTCCACTTAGGTACTTTGTGTCCCACTTTTTATTGAAACCTTATCGATAATACAAAGTGATCTAGTTGCACCAGAAAAGAATAGGCTTGATACTAGGTTTGGGCATGGACCACATGTAGTGGTGGACAAAGGGCCCGGCGACCTTGGGCACTCGCTCAAGCTCTAGGGCCAGGACACATTTAGTCTTCTGTCGCGGCACCCTTAGTCAGAAAATTTGAAACACATGACCTGATCAATGTCTTCAGTCTCGTCCAGGCTCCATTTCAGTCTTAGGTCCGCTACTGACCACATGGCATAAAACAACTTTATTCAAAGCCATGTTTCAATTTTGAAATGATGCCCTTAACAATGTTTTTCCAAGACTACATAAATTTGCTTATTGCTGATAAGACTACATAAATGTTGCCCTTAACAATGTATGCGGTATGTCCTTCGTTGTCTTGTTCTTCCTAGCCGCGCTAGCAGCAACTGAGGAGGCATTGGCGCGGGGAAGGAACCAGTGCCCAGTGGTGGAGGAGGCGACAATGGCAGTAAATGACAAAGATGGAGAAGTTTGAAGGGTCGTAGGAGGTTAGATTGTCGTTTTTGTGGGTCCACCTTATTTTCAGATGTAGATTATGTGGGTGAGTGGATTACTATAGTCGACTGTTCCTTGGGCCCACCTTCTTACCAAGTCCAACAAAATACATTATGGATGCCCTTATAGATGAATAAGACTTACTTGGACCGAATCGAGATTTTAGCATTCATATACAATATGTACTCCACCTAGAAAAGGGGAACTACTTAATAACATGCCGTTATATTGGTCGCATGGGCCGTGTGACGTACCGAAAGCTTTCAACTTTTGAAGCATGTGACCCACTTTCTTAAGAGAAGTAGAGGCCCTTATCAACATGTTTGAATATTAAGGCCCAGGTGTTTCCCGCGCAGAACATATGCGCTAGTTGTGCGTGAATATATTGAGCCTAGCTTAGCTGATTGGATTCTTTATAGTAGAACTTGTCCACGCTTTGTCAAGTCCTAGACTTAACATGAGTACTCATATTTTTCTAAATTTATTCTAGAGTTTAACGACATCTTCCTTGTCTTGATCCTTCGGAAATAATCATAGGAGTAGGATATGTGTGCATGCGTTGAGTGTGTGTTCACGTTGTACTTTTAAAAATGTGTTCCAGCCACAATGATTTTGTGCTATGCAATACTAACTTTGCAATATTAACTTTTTGTTGGTTGAAATTTTACAAGGTGGATCTAAATTCCATTTGAAGCATTATTTTTTTACTTGTGCTATCACTTGGAAGCCATTTATGCTAGTACTGTCTAGCAATAATAAGGGCCTATTTGGTGCGGCTCCCGCATGGCTCCGGCTCTGGCTCCGGCAGCGGGGCTGCACCAAACATTGCGGAGAGGAGAAGCCCTTGTGGCCAAAAACAGGTGAAGAGAAGCCATTTTATGGTACAACATGTGAAGCCACGAAATGAGGCTTCGGTGCTCCGGCTCCGGCTCTGATAGAGAAGTACGCGGAGCAGAGCCCGGCCAAACGGCCCCTAAGAGTCCATGAGATTGTTAGCTGCTCAATTATAATATAAAATTTTTATTACTTCATATTTTTTGCGAGATATACCACGGCATGGCTATGGCCCCGTTCGGTTGGAATTATAAGCCGGCTGAAAAACACTGTTGGCTGATTTTTTGTAAAAGAAAAATACTATTCCAGCTAAAAAACAAGCTGAATAAGACGGATTATAAGCCAGATGAACAGGGCCTATGGCTAATTCTTTGAGGCGCAGGCTGCGCGCTCAACAGCTGTCGTCCAAAGACCAAAGGCACCTGAATCTCTTGCACATTGGCATGCGGCGATGGCGTGCGTCTACCAATTCATTCCTACCGGTCAAAAATCGCGCGACATGCCCCACCGGTCATCCTTTTCTCTGTCCTCCACGTAACCCCTCCCCACTTCTCACTGGGTCCCACGCGTTACCTAAAAGCCCGAGACGTGAGGCCGCGGGCCGCGCCTTCTCCACGCAGACCACCTCCCACTGACAGCTGGACCGCATGGCCTATCTTCCGGATCCCGTCTCTCGGGTTCACGTGAACCGCGCGCACCAGGGGCTTCCTCGAGCGCCGAGATCGCGAAAGCCATCCCTTGGCGAGCGCCACGCGACGGGCAACGGCTGATCCACGCCGTCCACGTCCGCATACGGCTGTCGCGCATCCGGGCCATCTAACGCCGATCCGACGGCTGACCGCCGCGGCCGCGGGTATTAAAGCCGGCCTGACCCCCGACGCCCTCGCTTCTTTTGCGCTCCTTGCTTCCGCTCCGCTTGTAGTGGGAGTGGGAGAAGAAAAGAGAATGAGCAGCAGCGAGGCTGGCAAGCAAGGCCATGGTGTGCCGGCGCTCGAGGCGCAGGCTAGCGCGGAAGAGCATGGTGTGCCGGCGCTCGAGGCGCAGGATAGCACGCATGACCATGGCGTGCCCGCGCTCGACGAGGCGCCCTCGCCCGCGGATACGGACAAGATACTGGCCGCCGTGGCGCAGCTGGCGCGACGTCGGAGGCTGGAGGCAAGGCGGCTGGGCCGCACTGCACCCGCGGGGGCGGATGGCGAGGCGCCGAAGCGGGCGCGTCCGGTGTCGGGCACCTCCGCGGACTCGTCCCGCGAGTCTGCGAAGGTGGCGCCCGAGCCGCAGGAAGGGGCATCTGCGGTGGTGGCACCGGGACCGGGGTGGTGGCCCAAGTCCGTGTCGCACGGCGCGATGTCGGTGATCGGGCGGCGGCGGGAGATGGAGGACGCGTTCGCCGTCGCCGCGCCGTTCCTGGTGGCCGCCGCGGCGGGGAAGGAGGAGAGCGGCGAGGGGGAGGAGAAAGACGGCGGCGGGGAGGCGGAGGTGGAGTTCTTCGCGGTGTACGACGGGCACGGCGGGTCACGGGTGGCGGACGCGTGCCGGGAGCGGCTGCACGTGGTGCTCGGGGAGGAGATGGCGCGTCTGCACCTGCACCTCGGGGAGAAGGGCGGCGACGACGGCGAGGACGGCGTGCGCTGGAGGGAGGCCATGGAGGCCTGCTTCGCCCGCGTGGACGGCGAGGTCGTCGTCGTCGAGAGGGAGGCGAACAAGAACAACGCCAGCGACACGATGGGCTGCGGCTCCACCGCCGTCGTGGTCGTCGTGGCCCCCCGTCACATCGTGGTCGCGAACTGCGGCGACTCCCGCGCCGTGCTCTCCCGCGGTGGCGTCCCCGTGCCGCTGTCCTCCGACCACAAGGTATTAACAAGTGTCCAGCACCCGCACTACCCCCTGCGCCCCCAAAACAAAAATCCTCCCGACTTGCCTGCCATCAGGCAGGGGGATGGCGGCAAGCTGATAGCTCGCCAAGTGCCCCCCAGATCCGCATTGATTTTTTTAGAATCGCTCGCGACGTCGCCGTCATGACGCCATTGCCTGCCGTGCCGTTTTCTTCGGCCGGGATCACAGGTGTCGCGCGCAGGCCGCAAAAGGCCGGCCCCCAAAGAAAGCCCCTGCGCCGGCACCGCGCCAACAAACCCCCTGGCTTTGGCGTGCGGTCGTGTCGAAGCGGCAGCGCTCGTCTCGACCGTGCCGCAGGTTTCGTTTCGTTTCGTCGCACCCGTTTTTTTTTTCGGCTTTCGGCAAGGCGCCTTGCACGGCTAGCCCAGGGCCTGACTTGTAGTACTGTGCCAAATTGGAAGGCGATCCTGCTCGTGGCCGCGCGGAGCTGGCATTGAGATTTTTTGGTCGCACTGCCGCCCACTGCGTGAGAATGAGAAAAGACTAGTCCCCGAGGACTCTACCACCTGGCCAGGGTTTGTTGCGGCTAAACGCCAAGCGGCGGGCAGGGTGGTCTACACCTGGCCGGGGGTCCTACTCGCGCGGCAAAGCGGCCGACACGTAGGGTGGAGTTCCCCATCGGGCATTCGGGCCAAGGCGCGACGACGGGCGTGTTCGGCCGCGGTTACCCGACAAGGGTGCTTGGTTTGCACCTGATCGCTTATGCTTATATTGATTTGGTGTGAGAGAAAAATACTGTTCGTTGCAAACAGATTTGGTTGGATCAAGGTCGGCCAGTTCTGATAGCGTGCTTCACTGCACGTCTGCACCTATATATATATATATATATATATATATATATATATATATATATATATATATATATATATATATGTTGCCCACTAGTATCTTTCCTGGGCTCCTTTTGCACTAGGAAAGGAATCTCAAGGTCATTCTATATACTTAAGCCGGGAGGAAATAATTGTTTGCTTCATATACACACATGCCTAACTGGTTTAGTCCTTCTAAAAATAAAACTAGTTTAGGCCCACTATTTGCTTCCAACTCAAGCAATGTTGCATTCGTTACAACTTGCAAATGGTTTCCGTAGACAGAGCTCGACTTCGTGGAAACTGAGGTTTGACTAGTAGTGTTCTGGAAGCAGAACAGAGTGGGTAGAAATTCTACACGTGCCCCACAAGATCTGTTGTTCAGACTTGAGCCCCTAGCCCCTGTGTCCTCGTGGCCTGTCTCAGTCTAAACTCTGCTCGAGTGCTCTTTTGCGGAACGAAACGGCAAAGCTTCCATTTCAGTAATCCATTCGTGTTATTTGGTTCAGTAGGGTGCTAACTGCTGTGGGCACTTATATTTATAAGATGACTCTATATCCCACGTGGTCCCGTGGATATAGAGGATGGATTTATATCCTTTAACTTAAAAAACGAATTATTTTCATAAAAAAAACAAATTGTCTGGGGCAATCTAAATAGCATGCAATTATTGCATAACATGTGGCTTGATATAATAGACGATACTCTAGTAGAAAAAAATGTTGTTTATAAGAGATTTCTCTCGTGCTCCCAAACTGTCTGTTAATTACTAGATGACATTTTTGTCTCTCATCTTTCTCTTCCTTCCACATTGGATAAAATCATATGTGGCACCTTTTATAGATGCTTGATTTCACTCCACCGTACATGCCCTAACTGTGTGCACTGCAGCGAGATAATGAAACATCCTTCTTCTGGTAGTTAATTAGCTCGGTTCAGTCCTTGTGATTAGTAGTCACTCTGCTCCTGTAGTGTCGTTGAGAGCTGCAGATAGGAACACCTTTGTTTTAAGTGTCCTGGATTAACGTTGGTTGTGATGTAGTCAACTATTTCAAGTTCTTCATCTTATCTATGTCATATATGTCTTGGGAAAGTGGCATCGTCTTGTGCCTCTCTGCAAAATATTTTGTACAGTTAGATTTGTTTCTGTAAACTGCGCATGTCCTTGGTTCAGTTGTTTATGTTAAATATTGTACACTACTGACACCTTAGTCAATACTAATTCTGCTTCAAACATGCCATATAGGATGCTTCACCATTTTATCTGACATCTTCTAGGTGAGTTATTTAAACTTTTTTTTTGTCTTATATAATGTTTTTTTTAATACGTGACTTACCCATTCAGTGACTTTGGCACTGGATGTTCCAAAAACGGGTAGTATTGGATCGGGTGAATTAGAGAATAGACAGAGGTCCGTTGGATCAATCTGTAAACCAAAGTAGAGTATGCTTTGTGGGAGAAGCCTTCTAGGACAATGCTTTAGGTAGTTTTTCTGTATTGTGTAGTTAGCTATTAACTGCTAACCGCATGCTTGAGACATGGTGAACATTATTTGGAGGGTTAAATATCTTAAGTTGATGTAATACATCATATGTTATGATAGGGCCTATCTAGCTGGAAACAAGATAGTGGATACAGTGATGGAGAATAAAGTTCTTGCCATTTGGGTGCGTAGATGAAGTTGAGGGTGGGTTTTGAAATGGAAGTGTTACACATTAACGCTATCACATTAGGTGAGAAATAATTTGTTTTAGATGCGGCTTTGTGAAGTCATATCAAGTACGATGGTTGCCTGCTAGGCTGTTCCAAAAACGGCTTGGTCTTTTCACTCCCAATGTGGGGACCAACCTTGATCTTGTGGCATGCAAACCTTAAACTCTAATGATGTAGGATGTGCAAAGAGATCATGCAACTGTTGCAGGTGTATTTAACAGTTAACACAATTGGTCAATGCAAGGATATGGTTTTGAAAATGCAGTGTTTTTTCTCCTAGCTAAACATGGAAGCTCTGCTGGGACTAAAAGGGGGAGGGTTCATTAACCTGCTTTATTTAGATTTATCTTGCTAGCATGTAGGGGCTAGGAGAATGCATTGACACTGAAGTGATTAAGTGAGGTTAACTCTGTTTGGTGCTCTGGTAATAGCTGAACTTTGAAGTTTCCTGGTGCACTTGATATGACTTGATCTACCCACAACTAGAACATATTCTTTTCCTTGACCTTATTTATGTGCCACGCTTCGATGCCCACCACAACTTCTCACAATATGATCTTTCTATGATAACATCTTTAGAAAAAAAGCAGCATTGTTTACTGTATCCATCATTCCGAACTGCAAGTTGTCTGAACGCTGCAGAACACAGTAAACGGTAGCCCCTAAAGGTCTGGAATACCAGAGTGTTCAAGTCCCATTATAGTGATAACTGATAATGTTCTTCAAACTTTGATATGTGAATTGTAATAAGTTGTCTCTAAGTTTTGCAACGTCTAATCATTGTCTGAGTCCAGAATTTCAAATTAGTCAAAGTGATGCGTATTTTGTTGCCGATTCAGTGCAGTGTTGAATTCTTCTGTTGGGGGGTTCACTTTGAGATTTCCTTTCCTACTACTGTACTTGTTTTACAGTTTCAGCTTTGTCTAACACGTATTGTTTGTCACAGGTAATGCTAATGAAAACTTTTTTCTAACTGTACAGCCAGATAGGCCTGATGAGTTGGAAAGGGTAGAGTCAGCAGGTGGCAGGGTCATCAACTGGAATGGGTATCGTGTCCTGGGGGTGCTTGCGACGTCAAGGTCAATTGGTAGGATGACTTGTCCTTTTGTTCTATACGTTGTCCATGTGAGTGAAGATGACAATCACCATCCTTCTAGCCAGAGTTTCAACTGTCTAACAATTGCTGTAGCTTTGGTAAGGAGAAACAATGAACATAACTGCATGATAGTTGATCATGTTATCACTTGGATCATTGTGATTTTTTTTTTGAAACATTCATTGTGATTTTTTCGGCAATGCCATGCTCTGTGCACCCTGAACCTTAAGTCCAATAAGCCAAGCTGCGCCAGTAGTGGTCCCATATGATGACTAGCGAAGCAGCAAACCTCAAGGATGAGTTGCAACTTGCAAAACCCTCTGTAGACTTGGAACTTGATGAATTTGAATTGCTCAATACACTGCTATGTCTCCATTATTTAGACAAAACATTCCCTCACAGATCGTGCTCTATTATGGACCAATCACTGAATTTCTTCTGTCTGCTATTTTCAGGTGACTATTACATGAAGCCATTCATATCAGCTGAACCAGAGGTGACTGTTACGGAGCGTACTCAGAAAGACGAGTTCATCATCCTGGCGAGCGACGGGCTGTGGGATGTCATGTCCAACGAGGAGGCTTGCAAGGTCGCGAGGAACTGTTTGTGCGGGCGCGCGGCTGCCAAGTACCCTGACACCGTCCACGGGAGCTCGGGTAGCGATGCCGCCACGATGTTGGTGGAGTTCGCCATGTTGCGGGGCAGCACTGACAACATCAGCATCGTGGTGGTGGAGCTGAAGCGTCTGAAGAGGTGGAAGGGTGGTAGACAGAATGGCAGGACGTAGCCTGTAGGAGTCCCCGGCTCGTCGCGAAATATAAGGATGGCGCGACAGAGCCTGGGAGGTAAAGGGAAGCAGCCGAGCATATGACGGAATGGTGTAAAAAAAAGAAGAGAGGGCTCTGACCCTTGAGAGCTGCACCTATACTGTGACCAGGCGAGTGTAGGAGCTACTTGCAGCTGTGCCGTTGTATTGCGTTGGTTACTTGGTTCTTTGGTTCAATACTAACAAAATGGCATTCCGGCCGATGAAAGCAGCAGGAAGCATGGGCTGATTTTAATAGTTCTGGTCGTTTTGTTCAAGTCAGATAAGTTCTGACCGTCCATTTTTTATCTGAATCGGAGCTAGTGCTATATAATGTAGGTTGTCAAAACTTGCAGTAGCATCTCCAGGCGGTGAAGCAGTTTATTGTCAGCAAAGAGCTCCAGGCCCTGTCCGTGAGAATTGATAAAGGACTCCCCGGTCTCTCAGCTGCCGAGCATTATTTGGGCTATGTGGTGCGAGAAATAGATTTTCATTGTGATTTGATTGCCATACTGAGTTACTAGAAGATAACTCAAGACTCAAGATTATGTAGCATTATATGAGAATGTTTATAAGACAACACTAATATAGTTGCTCTAAAGGCAAGTATATTGATATTGTCTTATAGACGGTCTTATACACTGGCATATAATCTTGAGTCAATTTATTAGACAACCTAAACAATAAGATGGATTTTTGATTGTCATAGTAGCTCATAATTTCTTAATTTGTTCACAGAACAAAAGGAATAAAAATGTTGCAAGCTGCATTACAACAACAAACTTATACACTGATGCACCAGCCCGCTCCTCGCCCCCGCCTTCACCCACCGGCCCGCGGTCCATTAGGGTCTCGCCGGAGCTCCGCCGCTGCGGCCGCGGAGCTCTGGCGAGACCCTATCATACCCGTAGGGGCCTCCCTCTTCTCCACCTCCTCCCACCGCAGCTTTCTCCCTTCAACTCCGGCAAATAGCCGCGACGCCCCCGCCTCTCCCTGGCCTGGCCGCCTCCACCGCCGCCAGGGCCCCTAAACCACCCTCTACCATCCTCACCGTCTGACTTACCATCCTCCCCCAAACTTTCTCTTTCTAAGCCCGCCGGAGTAGTGGAAGATGAGAGGGAGAAATAGCCAGAACCTTAACTCTTAGATCTAGGAAGAGGAGGATGAGGAGGATATATAGCTCGCCGGATCCGCCATGGCCGCAGTCAGATCTGCCCGAAGCCTCCATGCCGCTGTCGGATCCGCTCGCCGGAGTAGGGGAGGTTGCTGGATCCACGGTGGGGTGCGGGGAGGACCTTGCAGGGTGCTTGGGGGGAGGAGAGAGAGAGAGCGGTGCGGTGCGGTCGATGGGCCCAGAGAGAGAGGGGTACAGGCGTGTTGCCTGAAGGGTTATCCTCATCTTAGGCAATGAGATGTAGGAAATGTGTTCAAATAAAGCATTTGAATATTAATGTCTGCTAAAGATTTTCTAACCGTCCACTAATTATTATTTTTAGAGTTAAATGCACCAACGACTCTTGAACTTGTAAGCGTGTGTCACGTAGATCCATAAACTTTGAAAATACATTTCTGACCCCTGAACTTGTTAAGTGGTGCACCGTAGGTCCATACCAGCCATGTGACATCTTTTTGCTGAGGCGGCATGCTGACATGACATGTGTTTTTCATTTAACCCCTTACATTTAATTTTCTTATAAAAAATCGACCCTGTCTTCGGCCCGAGCCACGGCAGATCCACGGTGGGGCTTGCCACGCCGAGGTTGGCGGCGATGCTTTTCAGGCCGACGCCGCACAGGTCCGCGCGGCCGTAGTTCTCCGCCATGCAGAACACCCGGCACGTACCTCTATCGCACCACACCGTGGAGCCATCCCTTGGTCATCCATACGTCCATCTCCATGCAAGCCAAGATCACGGCGATACGGCAACAAACTACGTTCTGTTAGGGTAGTTTTTATCTTGTGTTTGTTGCCTATTTTCAAGGCCACGCATGTATAAGTATGATCTTTGGTTAATGGAAATATTCATTGCGTGTGTATCCTTTCCTTTCACGCTTTCACTATCCAAGCCTTGGATCGTTGACTGCTGCGTGGCCCAGCCATGGCAACGGGGCTGGAGCCGGGCACGACGCAGAGCTGGAGGAGGCGGAGTTGGGGCCGGGCGCGCACACCGTGAAGAAGGTGTCGGTGACCGGGCGGTGCACGACGTGGACCTGTAGCGGCTTCCCGTGCGCTTCGCGCTGGACCGCGCGGAGCTTGTCGGCGCGGACGGGCCCACGCATTGCGACGCCTTCGATGCCAGAGCGCCTCTCCTCGCTGCGTTCCCGCGCGAGCGGGCGACTGTGGCTACGCTGTCGTAGCGGCCGAGACCAGCGTTCCTATCCCTGTCCCTTCCACCTGCGTCGGCCCCGTCGCCAGGAACACCGCGGCGCCATAGAAACCAGCCGCGCGTGCGCCGTCGTCGAGTCCCCCTGGTTCTCGAACTCGCTCAGGGCCACGGACGGCGGCCAGACGACGCTGGACGGCTGGAGAGCACGTACGTCGGGGTCGGGCGCGCCATTTCCTGGCGACAGGAGCGTGACGCCCGCGATGGCCGGCAGGAGTCAGCAGCGCGTCGGAGAGGCCCTTGAGCTGCCCACCGACGGGTTCCACGCCACGCGAAGTGAGTCCACATGCTGCTACCAATACGAGAGACGAGAGAAGGAAGGATCTATTTTTATGAGTAAAATAAACACGAGGAGTTAAATGAAAAATACATGTCATGCCAGCATGCCACCTCAGCCAAAAATGTCCATATGGCTAGCATATACGTACGATGTACCACTTAATAAGTTTAGAGGTCTAAAAATGCATTTTCAAAGTTGATGGACCTACGTGACACGTTTACAAGTTCGAGGGTCTCTGATGCATTTAACTCTTATTTTTATCTCCAATCACGAACGATGCTGGAATTCCATTTATTCTTTGAGTGCCCCTTCAGTCAAGACTGCTGGAATTCCATTCCCATCCATTGGAACTTAAATCTGCCACAACTTGAAATGATAATAGAGGCTAGAACCAACTTTGGGGACCCACAGTTCAAAGAAATCTTTATTACAGCCTACTGGATCATTTGGACAACAAGAAACAAGGTGATCTTTGATCAGGGCCAGATCGACATCAACATTTGGAGAAGAGAGTTCAAAGAAGAATTAGGCTTAGTTTGTATTAAAGCCAAACCGAGCAGGCAAACCCCACTTAATCTTCGGAGAGATAGCTACAATATACGAGATGGTTTTTTTTTCTGTTTGGGCCTAGTTGCCTTGTAATTCATTTTCTGTAAATAGCATTCTTTCATTTAATGAGAAAAAGAAAAAAAAGGTAGCGGATTCCTCTACCGTTTCGGTCAAAAATAATCACGGACGATGCTAGAGCTTACCAGGTATGCTGGTGCTGTGTTTCACATAGGACAATGGATGAAGTTGAGCTGTAAAGAAGAGTTTAAGGACCAAAATACACTTTGATAGTTTATGGTTGAAATTGAGCCCAAAATGCAAAGCATTAGGATTGAAAAGGTCACTTTGATAATCTGGAGATGAAACTGAGCCCATGAGTAAACATTGAGGACTTTACTATCATTTTGAAAGTTTAGAGACAAAATTACTAGGGAGTAAACGTTCAGGCAGTAGTTGTTTAGAGACTAAAATGACTATTCATCCTTTTGAATAGGTGATATCTTAATCTCCAAGCCTAATTACTAGGGAGGATAGAAAACATATGCCTTATAAAATCAGACTCTCCTTATACATTATATATGATTTTAATTTATTGGTATATATTCTTATTACTATTGTCTTGAGTATCTCCAACGGTATCTAAAAAATACTACTCCCCAAAACATGTTTTTCAACCTTTGCAAAATATATTAGGAGATATAAAAAAAGTTACAACTCCAACAATTTCTAAAATCTCGCGCCTACAAGATACAAGATAATTTTTACATCAGGAATCCTAAACTATTTTAAAATCATACTAACCACTTTTATATTTTATTTCTCTCTTATACATTTGCATCAGAAACCCCGTCCTACATTTTTTTCTTCCCCACGTCATGCCACCTCAGATCAGGGCTACGATACACGCGTGGGGGTGGTTTTTTTCCAAGTACCAAAAGATTGAGAGATTGGTTTGGAAGTTGTTGGAGGTGAGTTTTTTTAATATTACCAAAATTCCTGAATTGGGAGACTCTCTTGGTACTCTTGGATATGCTAGTATTGGCATTTGGTAAACAGTCCGTGTGCATGCATGGGACAAAGGCTAGAACCTATTATTGCGCAGTTTAAGCTTGCCCCAAACGTTCCGGCAAGCGTTCAAGTCATCTTCATGGACAAATTTCGGATTTCGGCTTTATATATATGGATGAAAAAGAAGTATGTTCCGTGCTCACAAGTGCATGTGCTCAAATAAGGAAAAATAATATGATCTGAATTCGTCTATGTAGTAGAAAAGGGAACAATACTATGTATTCTTATCATCTTATGTATAATAGTACTACTGTACTAGTACATGTATGTGCACACATTACACTTTTGTAAGGGTAGCCCCCACCTCCAGATTAGTTCTCTGCTCCTAGCTAACAAATGGAAACTTCCGTTCCACGTGGGAGTCCTGGCGAAACTTTGCATTATAGGCTACTGCTGCTCCCCACCGGTGGACGCGGAGGGGGCCTGAGTCGCAGACGAGCCTTCTTCTTGCGCCGCTGGCGTCTGCGGCCCCGCCTCAATGTCAACGCCAAAGAGACGCACTCTGCCCGCCACGGCCGGCCTAGGTGCAGGCTCGAGGGTTCTCTGCTCCGCCGGCGGTGGAAGGGGCTGGACGGCGAGTCGCGGCTTCTTTTTGGGCACGATCGGCGCGCCAGTATAGTGCTTCCTCATGTGGCCGCCGAGCTGTACTCCGGCGGGGAACACAGCAGCGCAGATCCTGCACACGTGCACCTTCTCCGGCTTGGCGTCACGGCGGCATGGAGCGGCGGCGAGCTCCCTGGTCTTGTGGCCGGCCATGTGGCCACCGAGGCCCTGGTGCATCGCGAACCACACGCCGCACTGTTTGCATGTGTACCCGTTCGGATTTTGGCGACCTGCAACTGCAAGCGGCGGTGCAATGGGGTGCGGGTTGACGGGTGGGAGTTGAACTCGCTCCTCCTCTGTATCAGGCGGCGGCGGCTCAATGGGTTGCTGGTGGACGGATGTAGCATGCACCTCTGCAGGAGGCGGCGATGGCGGCGCACGCGTAGCATCTGCTAGGTGGACGACGGCTTCGGTGGATGGGCTGGCTGTTCCTGCCACCACTGTCTCCATTGCGTCACTGTGCATCGGCTTTGCAGAGCTGCTCTCGTCGGAAACATTGGTCATCGTGGAGGCGATGGGCACGGACGACAGATTCGGTGTTCCGGACGCCATGGGCACGGATGAGGGATTTGGCGTTGCGGTCTCCATGGGCACGGGCATTGCGAACGCCAAGGGCGTCGGCTGCAAGACAATTTTGGGGTTTGCAACGACGATGGCCATGGATTGGTCCGATTGGGCATTGGGAGAGGCAGGCTTGCTCCAACACCCGGAGCAGCCTCGCTTGCCGGTGCCGCCCCAGCCCCCCGTGACAGCCGCATTGCGCTTGATCCCCTTGTCCTTCCCGATCCCCTGCTGCTCATGGCGGCGCCCAATCGTCCCCTGCTGGTGAACCTTCATGTGCCCGCAGACGGCCTTGCGGCTGCGGAACTCCTTCCCGCAGATGGGGCAGGCGAGCACCACCGCCGGCGCCGCGACGACTGGGGACGAGTTGGCGTTGCCGTTGTTGTTCGCCGCGCCGGCGGTGGACGGGCACGGGCTGGCGCCGCCGTAGCTCGCCGGGACGACGGAGCGGGCGTAGTTGCAGTCGCTGGTGGTCTCATCTGTGTCGGTCGAGGAATAGTAGTCGTGGTTGTTGTAGTAGTCATCGGTGTCCACGTCGGAGTCGCAGCCGGGAACCAGCTCGCCTTCCTCCGGCTCGGCGTCACGTAGATCAGCGGGACAGCGGCGGTGCCGCTGCCGCCGCCCGTCCTCAGAGGAGCCTGCCATCGGTGGCGCGGGTGTACGCGCTATGGCTCCGCTGGCTTGGAGTGAATTGAAGAAGGGTTGCTCCGATCCGCCGCACTCCCGAGTCCCAACGACGAGGACAACACCAGCAGCTGCTCGACTTGAGAGTTGAGAGAGGACGAGTTGGTTTCACTTCTCCCGTCCCCTTATATTGCGGCGCCACCCATGAAAACGTCGGCGCCCAGGACTCCCGACTCCGAGACCGATACGCGCGCAACTGCCGGGATAGCCGCGTCACCGAATCCTACACCAATTCGTTATTCTGTTGCACACCGGCCACCGGGCGAGCTCAGAAAAGATGGGCTGGGCTTTGCTCACGTTCATCATCTGATTGAACAGCGCCAGCTGGTGCTCCGGATCCGATTCGGGACACGCTGCCTGAAGGTTGGGCAGTTCTGCTGCAGCTCCGCGGTCAACCTACAGCACGAGCCACTGCGATCAATAGAGTTTTAGGATTCATGGCCAGAGCTCGATCGTTCGGATCAGAAAAGTCAGGCCATCATGCTTTTCTGCCTGTTTTCATGGATTCGGCTGCAAAATGTCAGGACGGAACTAAATAATCAATGCGATACAACAGCAGAGCTGCTCAACATTTTTCATGTCAGATTTCACATCTGGTTTTTTTGCCTTTTAGGGAAACAATCGGAAGAGCAAAGTATTGCATTTGTATTTTTGACTGTGTCTGCAAAAGAGACGTTAGTGTTCTTCATGAACTTGGTGGTGGTGGTGAGGGATCTGTATAGCTACTAAACACACCCTTATACTTTGTTGGGAGCACTTTATGGTAATTTTTTCAATCTCAAGCTAACATTCGGAATGTGTTTATAGGGGTAAAGGTATGCTTTTGTGTGTTCATATGCTGAGTTGAACATGCATGAATGTTCAAGTTATGCTATATCTTTCTTGGAGGAAAAAAATTGCATACGTACCTTTATAAGAAAAGGAAAAATAAGAATATACAACCTGCATTTGCTTGTCTTAGGGTCTCTTTCGCATGCAGGAATTTCACAGGAATTAATTCATTTACATAGGCAAAAACACACAAAAAAAAAGGAAAAAAAAATAGGTCATTACAATCCTTTAGCTAAAACTAGATTGTTGGGAGCACCTTATGGTAACTTTTTCAATCTCAAGCTAACATTCGGAATGTGTATATAGGGTAATGTGTGCTTTTGTGTGTTCATAAGGTGAGTTGGGCATGCATGCATGTTTAAATTTCTTGGAGGAAAAAAATTGCAAACGTGCTTTATTATAAGAAAAGGAAAAAGATCAACAAAAACATAGTAAGCAAGAACAACCACTGCATTTGTATTAACAATTGTTTGCAACATGAACATAGGGAAAAAGATCCGTGTATCTTCTACACGGAAAACGAAACATTGTTAAGTACTGTATTCCTCTACATGCATTTGCATGCCCGCACTAGGCCTCAAAATTAGTTGTTCCTCTGACTGTTCCTACTGGTGGACGCCGATGACTGTCTTGCGCCGCCGGCGTCTGCACCTCCGGCCCGATGTCAATGCCAAAGAGAAGCACTCTGCCCGCCACGGCCGGCCTAGGTGCAGGCAATGCCTCGTCCGCTTTGACCGGCAGCGCAAGCGTGAGGTCTGCCACGCCCACGGTGGTCGTGCGTGGTGGCGGTGGAAGGGGCTGGACGACAAAGCGCGGCTTCTTGTTGATCGGCGGGCCAGCCCAGTGTTTCCTCATGTGGCCGCCGAGTTGTACTCCTCCGGGGAACTCCGCAGCGCAGACCTTGCACACGTGCATCTTCTCCGGCTTGCCGTTGCTGCGGGACGGGACGGCGCCGTACTGGACCGCGGCGGCAGCGAGCTCCCTGTTCTTGTGTCCAGCCATGTGGCCACCGAGCCCCTGGTGCGTTCGGAACCACATACCGCACTTCTTGCATGTGTACCCTTTCGAACTCCGCCGATCTCCAGGCGGCGGCGCAACGAGCTGCTGGTGGACGGGTGCAGCTGGCGGCGGCGCGGCATGTAGGTGGACGGCATCTTCCATGGGTGGATTAGCTGCTCTTGCGACCGCAGTCTCCATGGCGTCTTTGTGCACCGGCTTCGGGCTGCTGCTCTCGAAGGAATCATGATTGGCCATTGCGGACGCCACGGACACGGACGGCATCTTGGGTGCTGCGGTATGCGTGGGCACGGACGACGGATTGGGCGGTGCATACGCCAAAGGCTTGGGCTGCAAGACAATCTTGGACTCTGCAGTCACCACAACGGCCATGGATTGGCCCGATTCGGCATTCGTAGAGGCGGCCCTTCCCCTCGACCCCGAGCAGCCTCGACTGCTGGTGGCGCCCCAGCGGCGCCCCACGGCAGCCACGTTGACGACGCGCTTGGCCTCCCAGTCCTTCTTCATCCCCTGCTCCCGGTGAACCTTCATGTGCCCGCAGACGGCCTTGTGGCTGCGGAACTCCTTCCAGCAGAAGGGGCAGGCGAGCACCGCCGCGGCGTCGGCGGGGACGGGGGACGACCTGGCGGCGCCGTTGGTGTTCGCCGCGGCGCAGGACGGGCTGGCGTCGCCGTAGTTCGCCGGTACAGAGTCGCTGATGGTCTCGTCTGAGTCGCTTGAGGGATCGCGGTCGTCGTAGTACTTCTCGCTCTTCATGTCGGGGTGGTAGTGGTACCCTGGAACGAAGTCGCCTTCATCCGGCTCGTCGGCATTCAGATCGGCAAGGCGGCGGCGGTGGCTCGGCCACCGGTCTTCGAAGGAGCCTTTCATCACAGGCGTGCGTGCTACGGAACACCAGCAGGTGCCGCTTGGATTTTATTAGAGTTGTGAATTGTGATGAGATGAGATGGCTTCACTTGCCCTTCCGGAGGGCAGAGGGCGGAGGGCGTCCCCTTTTATTGCGTTGAGCGCCGTCACCGCGCTCCTCGGGAAGGCACCGAAGCAGACGTCGGTGGCAAGGAAGGAGTTCGAGACCGATACGAGGATGGCGCAACAAGGCCCGCGTCTCGCGCAACTGCCTTGCTCGACACCGTTCCGGAATAGGACAGCCGCGTCATCGACGACTCCCGCTTCTCATCAGCCGAGCTGTAATTTTCCTGTTTCCTTTTCTGTTCTTCTGGTATAGACATACTAGGAGTAACTTAACTGTTTCCGGAGTGTGTCGCTTCGCACAACTCCGTTCACAAATTCGTGCAGGGCTGAGTTTCGTGTTTGGACACGGGCAGCACGGCCAGTTGGATACGATGTGTGACCCTGTAGGTGCAGCTGCCCATAGCTGATCCTTTTTGTCAGAAGAGGCAGCTCGTCACTTGGATTATGCTTTCTACTGAAATTTGGTTTATACTGATGTATCGTGAGAAAAAAACACTAGGCCATGAAACTTTTTTTTTCTTTTTGAGAATATATAATCATGGAACTAAAGAATCAACACCGTAGTATATTATACTCCTTCGGTCCTACCATACAACAACAGAGCTACTCAGCGGTCATGCTTAGAGTCAGAGCCTATTTGGTTACAGGTGTTAAAGTTTAACAAACACGGTAGCATTTTCGTCTTATTTGACAAAATAAAAGAGCGAAGAAATTAAAAAATACATGTTACCTGAAAATTTCTACCCACCCTATGTTTTAGACCTTACATCGTAGTTCCAACGCATCTAATTCCCCGTCCTAACCCGACAAACGGGCCCGGCCGGAAAACTTTTAATTCTTTACGCGTGTTTATACTTGTGGTTCCTCAAATCTCTATTTTTTTCTCACAAAAAAATAACCCAACCCACCTATACCCCATGAACATCGGTCTCAATTTTTTTCCAAAAAAAAAAGAAACGTACCAGCCTATACGGAGGAAGTCCATTATCATCGGACTCCCAGCCACTTCGGTTCGGTGTCCTCTCCCAGGAACGTCGGTCTCAATTGTTTGCTTTCGTGTTTGTGCCTTCAGTCAACCATGTTTATATATAATTAAACAATCTACTACACGAACTCAAAAAGCCCTAATTTTATCTCCATTGGAGTTGAGTATATCAAAACTGTAGTTGTTGTGCTTTGATTCCCGTTGGATTTCATCACAGGTGGAGCTATTCTCTGTGACCTCCATTGGACTGGTTCCTCGGATCGCTATTTTTTTGCACAAAAAAACCCCAACCCACCTATACCCTAGGGACGTCGACCTCCTCAATGGTTTTTCCAAAAAAAAACGTACCTGCCCACGACGCCGTTATTAATTGGGAAAAGGAAAATATGGATGCACCGCCGCCTGCCGCAGATCGTTCGGAAAAAGAAGAAAAACAATACACGTCAAGATGCATGCATTCAACTAATAAATAGATTAATTGGAAAAAAGAAAAAATATGGATGCATACATGTAACTGTAATAAATAAACTAATTGAGAAAAGTAGAATAATATGAAGGCACGTCAATACGAATGCATGCATACATATGTATTAGCAACTAAAAACAAAATAATAAAAATATGAACACACATGATTTTCTCTGTTATGACAAACAAGGAAGAAAAACCTAGCAAATGCCTTGCATTAATTATAGTATCACATTGTGAATCAACAACAACTGTAACATGAAGATGGAAATAAAATCAAGAATTGTCCAACAATACAAACACGTGCGTGACGCACGTGTATATTTGCTAGTTTGACAAAAAATTTCTAATTTTGGACTAATTAGGCTTAATAGATTCGTCTCGTAAATTGCTCCTAATCTGTGCCGACATGTATACAATTAGTCTACATTTAGTACTTCATGCATTTATCGCAACATTGATATAATGGGAGTTAAACTAAATGATTCATAAACCAAACAGGGCCTTAATTTGTTTTAGGTAGAGTGTCAGAGTAAGACATATACGTTGGTGTTCAGTGAGACACCACTAAGTTCCGTCTTTCTAAGCAGCATGGCAGTCTCATCCCTTCTGTTGTCCTCTCTTTCAGCTGTCTCTTGTCCTTCCCTTCACTCTTATCTGTCTGCTACCATAAATTTGCAATAAGGCCTTATTTAGATTATGAGAAGTTAGAATTTTTCTAACTGTAGCACTTTCGTTTGTATTTAACAAATATTGTTTAATCATGGGTTAACTAGGCTCAAAAGATTCGTCTCGTGATGTACAACTAATCTGTGTAATTAGTTATTTATTTTACCAACATTTAATGCTCCATGCGTTTAAAAATTGATGTAATGGAGAGAGAGTGAAAAAACTTGAAATTTGAAAGGAAAGAGAACAAGGCCAAGGAAGTCCGGTTTCATTCTTCGTGCTGGTGTTCTCACAGGGTTCCTGTGGTGGAACATGCCCACTCAGATTCAAGTCATCGACTTGGTACGAGTGCTCGTATTTTTCTAGATTTATTCTAAAATTTAACGGCGCTATGGTTTCAGTGGTAGGCGACGTCCCCCATCGACAACGAGGCGCCTGCAGTGACTTCGTGAATCACGAGATCTTCTGGCTCAGTCCTTTAGAGGTGCTCATAGGGGTAGGATTTACGTGCATATGTTCATGCGTGTTGTGCGTGTCTACACTATGTAATTTAAAAAATAGTATTGCTTGTGCTTGCCTGCCGCGTGGAGACCTGTAGGAATTGGTGTAGGTATGCATGAAATTGGTGACCGAATTTGTGATTTAGCATTTCAAGTGGCGTTGTATTTCGTCACCACCATCCAGTAACCAAACCTATCACGCATAGATCAAATGGGTTACACATGTAACACAGTTTTATACCAATTATTCAGGTATAGATAGTTAATTACTCCCTCCATCCCTAAATATCTGTCGTTTTCGCTTTCCAAGAAATAACTTTAACTAAATATAGATTAAAAAATATTAATATTTATGGTACATGATTAATATCATTGGAAGGATCTTTGAATCTATTTTTTTAATAAATTTATTTGGAGATAAAAACGTTGCACGTATTTTCTACAAATCGAGTCAAACTTGCGGCACGTATATCAACGATGATAAATATTTAGGGACGGAGGGAGTAGATTTTTCCTCCTCTCTATATTATGCAATCATCGTGACTATTCTATCCCGATCACTCGCATACACTTGTAATGGGAGAGTAGGTCTTCGAAACCTCTCGCTCTTGTAATCATGCACTGAGATAGGGAGGATAAGGTTTTTAGGAAGCACTTCACATGACAATTTAGCATTCTTCACCACAGGTTGCCTTTCTAAAAGGTCTTGATGGCAGAGGGGTGAATAGCCTTTTTAAATTTTCTACAAAGACAAGCTAAATAAGTTTATCAATATAACAAATAGCGAGATGCGAGTTTTGCTTAGCCTACGGGGTGTTTGCAAGCTACCTATCCAATTCACAATTCTAGTATATTTGTACTCAACCGCACAAGTCAAACCGCACAACTTAGCTACAACTAAAAGCTAACTAGCTACACAAGCTAAGAGCTACACTAACAAGCTAGCAAGGTAACTAAGAAATTAATATAAGAGAGAGTTAGGACGGTATCACCGAGGGGCGAAGTATTGAGCCAACCAATCAATATGATCAAGAGATGAATTCCACAATACACAACCACCGGGATCGATTAATCACAATAAGAATGATGACACGAAGATTTATCTCGAGGTTCACGTGCTTGCCGGCACGCTAGTCCCCGTTGTGTCCCTCTTCACCACGTGGTTCGGTGGCTAATCGGTCACACACCGAGCCTCTCAAAAGGCGCCACAAGAACCTACCAAATGGCAAAAGGTTGCAAATGACACGAGCAATCCACAAACGTTTCCTTTGGCACTTCGCCGAGGTAGGCACAAACCCCTCACAATCACCGGAGGTGGCCAAGAACAATCACCAACTCTTGCCAACGCCTCCAAGCTGCTCCAAGCCGTCTAGGTGGCGGCAACCACCAAGAGAAACAAGAATCCCGCAGTAAATCAACCACCAAGTGCCAACTAGATGCAATCTCACAATGCAAATGCACTTGGATCACTCAATCTCACTTCGAATATGCAAAGAAGCAAGAGAAATGAGTGGGAGGGGAGTTGCTTAGCTCAAAGTGCTCACAAGGTTGTCAAAATGTCTAAGAGAGTGAGTCAAGAGCCGACCAACAAGTATTTATAAGCACCCCAAACAAATAGAGCCGTTAGGAACTAAAAGGGGGTGCAGACGCACGCGACAGACGCATCTGTCGCTCAACCGACAGACGCGCTGTCCAGCGTCTGTTGCTTCTTGCGAACGCGACAGACGCGTCTGTCGCTCACCCAACAGACACGCTGCCCAGCGTCTGTCGCACGTACGTGTGCCACGTGTCTCGACCATTTGAAGTTCACCGCGTTCGCGCCCACTGCGTCAGACGCGTATGACGCGATCGTCAGACGCCGTCTTCGCGCCGACAGACGCGGTCTAGAAACGCCTTTCACGTGCTGGACCGTCAGACGCGTCTAGTGACGCGCCGACGGACTCGTCTGTCGCGTTACGCCGTGCCACGCCTAAATCGCCCGAGCGACAGACACGGCAACAGTGGCCAGCCCAGCGTCTGTCGCTCGGCCACCACCGCGTCTGACGGCTCGCGCGCGCCCGCGCCAAAACCCTACGCTAGGGTATGGCGACAGACGCTGCACAGTAGCGTCTGACGCTCAGGGCAGCAGTGTCTGTCACCCATATCTCGGCGATTTTGCGACGTTTGCTCGATTCGTTTGATTCACCCTTTCACATATGAGCTAGACTAAGTATGTGTATCACTTTAGCACATATTTTAGCTCGTGAAACAACATGTGACATCGCTTCCAAATCTTGACATTGGCGTAAAGGAAAATTGGCGTTTTAACTCCTCGAAAACATCTGAATCCCGCCTCGCAAGCTCGGTGGGAGGGAGAGAGGACCCCAAACCCTCTCTACCGCTCAAACACCACTGCCATCGTAAATGTGCTAACACCACCAAGTGATCATCGTCATGTGCGAGTGTGTTAGCATTTTCACAATCATTTTTCGAGGCGTTATTAGTTCTATCCAAATGCATATGATTATGAAATGCACACCTAGAGGCGCTTGGGAGTTCAATAGCCGCGTCATTCCCCCCTTTATAGTACGACTATCTATCCTATAATGTAACCACACCCACTAGGTGTCTTGGTTACCAAAACACAACCCTTAAACATATACCTTTGCCTTGATCACGTAGGGTTGCATCCAAATCCAAGTGTGGCCATCATGATCACCATGTCCATCTTGCCACCAACCTTGGAATGTACTAATCCTCATATGCTATATACAACTTAGGCATAGGATTAGTACTTAGGTATTGTCACTAATTATCAACACCAAACATAGAGCTTTCACTTTCTTCTAAGTTAGACGGTGCTCATGTTGTCTTTCATGTTGATTGCTTCGACCAATACTCGCTAACATCATCGTCAATAACATTGCTCCTCCACCACAGCCAGCCATGGCGACACCATCTGCAGACATTTGGCTTGGTCATCACAGTACAAAGTGTCACTGCACTGTATTGAGTTGCTACATTACATTAGTTGAGTTTGATTACATCAGTGAGACTCGGTCAAACCTGAGTAAAAGCACTACTGGTGTCCTTAGCATTGATCTTGCTTATGGTTAATATTTTCTAACCATTCTATTATAATTTATTTTTTCATTCCAAAGTTCAGTGGTCTAAAGTTTGGAGCTTCAAGATCTTAAGTGGTCTAATGTTTAGTGGCTAAACTTTAGACCATGGGATCAAAATAGGCCTTTAATATTCCTGTAGATTGGGACAGCATGTAGAGCACCATTCTTGCCGATATAGATCTAGTGTTGCTGGTCTGGAGTGGATCTCAGTGAGACACCAACTAGGATGCTTTATTCAAGAGACGCAAGCTCAGTTCTACAGGAGGGGTGAACCGCTTTGCCATGAAGGGGCACACTACTTGATTAGTTGAGTAACAGTTGTAGTAACATTGATGTCTTCACTTTTGCTGTGGTCCTAGAGGGAGGGGATGAGACATTCAGCAAGAGTTGCATCAATTCGAAAGATATTGTATGCAAGGTACTCGTAAAGAGTTAACACTGATGCAACTCCTGATCCACTTATCCTATGTCAGTCTTTGCTTGGGACGAGCAAAAGGCAAGCTTGGAGCAAAGGTGTGTTATCCAAATTCAAGTTGGGGCTCATTTCCATAGGTTTGACCTTGACACCTTCATCACCACTTAACCTATCGTGTTTGAGCTCAAACCCACTGCTTAACCATTTATTTTGACACCAACTCGACGATGCACAAGCGTTGGGCTTGTGAGCTATTTTTGTGAGGCACAATGCATACTCCATGGAGGGACAGTCCTACAAACAAGGCTGGGCATTCGGGTTACCCAAAAAATTCGGGTCGGGTACTTCGGGTAGTTGGAAATTCGGGTGTTAAAAATTGTTACCCGATTTTTGTTCCGAAAAATCATTACCCGAAATTTCGGGTACCCGATAATTCGGGTTCGGGTTCGGGTTTTACCCGATATACCCGAAATTGACAAAACCAACCATTTTAGAAGAATTCAAGTACCATTTTAAAGCAATAAACAATAGTCGTATAAATCACATCATGTCTTCATATCAATTACCAACAAATCAATTATCAAGTTAGCATAAATCTACATTAATTCATACCAAATAACATATTTATATGGCATTGAAATACTTCATGTCTTCGTATTAGGAATAGAAGAGCAAATATTTGAGATATTTCGGGTAATTTGGGTAGTTCGGGTATCGGGAAACATTACCCGAATTACCCAAACTAATTTCGGGTTTTTACAATCACTATCCGAAATTGTGATCTGGTATTTCGGGTTCAGGTACTTCGGGTCTGGGTTCGGGTAATTCGGGTTCGGGAATTGGGTATTGGGTATTTTGCCCACCCTTACCTACAAAGATAAAGGACCGTTTCCGATTATCCTTTGGCACTTCATCCAATAGAATCTTGAACAAAACATTTTGTAGCACTTAGATGCATGGTGATGCTGTCCTCAACCAAGGACGTGCTTTCTCTAGCTCTTTACTTAGCTGATACAACATCTTGTACTATCTGCGTGATTGTCCAAGATGGAATTGATTTGGTGACACAAGGTCTAGCGAAAAAAGTAGTACTTGCATTGCTGATCGGCTTTGCTATTTCTTCGCTTATAAATATGTAGTCCTTGTGAGACCTAGTCTTCATAGCTACCAAGGAGTCCTTGTGAGACCTAGTCTTCATAGCTACCAAGGAGTCATTACCTAGCTGGAGGTTAACATTTCTACTAGTAACTAATCGGTTGTTTCTCAACACGAAAAAGCTTGAAAACTTCCTTCTTGACGGCAACAATAGTAGTTGATGCGCAGACCGACAGTCACCATGGAAGCCAATAGAAAAGGGGTCACAATGAAGATGGTCAGTTTTTGACTGCTTGATCCATATGCACCTAAAGATTGAGAACTTGGACAGGAAGCTCATGAACACCAGGTGACCTATTACAGCCCATAATATCTCCATCCATTATCACTCGACTGATAACTCGTCCAATGTTATGTGTTGTGTACCTTTCTGATCCAACATTGATGACATAAGTTGTTCATTAGATGGTCTACGTCATTACAGGGATGGTCAAGTAGAGTCACTTGTCTACTTTTTCTTGTAGTTTGTTAATGTTTATGTCAGTGACCTGTTCTTCAAAGGTTATCCTTTTCGCAACTTTAGAAGGAAGCTCTTCTACTTTAGGTTCAATAAAAGGGATCTTCTGATTAGATATGGATAGATAACCAAGGAAGAGCTCACGTGGAAATAACACATCGATGTAGTTCTGCAATGGATCATGGTTAGAAACCTCGATACCAGCGCGTGCCCAACAACCTAACTATGTGTTGGCCACCCACAGAAGGCTCTCGGTTTTGTCACGGCACCGTAGGTACTAATCGTGGCACCATTACCAAACACACCACCAAAGTGAAATTTCAAGTGGCACACATTGAGTTGTAAGAACTAGCACTATGCGGAGGAGGGATAGCAAGCAAAGGTAGTCGCAAGGTTGGAAGTCAATAAGGAGGTGATCCGAAGATCAAATCACAACACAAGAGAACATATCCTAATTGTCAAAGACAACTAAGCAGGAAACTCTTGCTTTAATTCCACGCGCGCTTTGCGTTTACCAAGGAGGTTACCAGATAAAAAAAACATGAGATCAAGACTGATAAACAACCCGAGACTTGAGAGAGTTGGAGATAAACAAACGAGACTCAAGGGATAGAGCCGATACACTGCTTAGGGATTCAATTGACACAACAACGACATGATCTGCAAGGAAAAGATTCCGAGGTCCAGGCAGTGAGAGATTAGCGTTGCACCAGATCATCTGTAGGATAAGGAGCAAAGAGGCCCAACAAGGATTTTTGGGTAGGGTCTTCACACACAGGAGCAAGACATCCACAACAGAAATAAGCATTCAAGGAAACTAAGCTTGGGCTCATGGGTCAAGCAAAGGCATGGATGCACAAACATTCAAGGGCTAACAACCACGTCTACAGGCTCAAGCTCGTAAGCAAAAGGGAATCTACTTGGAGACGATCATGAGATTACATAACTTGAGCGTGGTTCTAGGATAGCGTTCATCAACACTCATATGCTCATCAAGGATAAAAGGGGGTGGAAAGTATGGCACTGCCTAGATAACAAGCATCCACACACACATCACAGTTTTAAGCAAGCAATTTGCATTCAATCAAATTAACTCAAGCAACTAATAGTAAACACAAAGCTTTCACAACAACGGCAGTCATCTATAGCAACACAACCACACATAGACATACAAAACATGGTGGAAAGGTATTGTTATCTTTTATTCTCTTTTACTGAGTAGGTGCATATTTCTACTCCAGAAGCAAACATTTACCACATGCAAACAACCTATTAGATAATTTATTCATTATCAGTAAGGGTTCTAAAACATGCCGCTAACAACTTATTTAAATAAAGTTTGATTTAGCAAACATACGCATTTAACTTTCTTAAAGCAAACAAGTTAGCAAAAGATTCAGAAACTAGGCTAGAAAGCAATTATATAGCATGCTACCTATAAGAGCATACTTCTGGTCATATCCAAGCACAAAACAATTCGTATAAAACATGTTAGAAGAGCCAATGTTTAGCCCTAAATAAGTTTTTTACATGCAGTTATCAAATTACTTGTCTAGCAAGGTGAAATAGATAACCACTGTTTCTAGTGCACAGTAAATTCTAGAAACATTACAGTAGCTCCAGCATGCAACTAAACTGTAAAATATTTAGAAGTTTGGACATGTATAACAACCTACTATCCTTAGCAAGCATGTTACTAGGAAGCTATGGCCCTTTATTTCACACATAAGCGATACATATAGCTCTCATTTTATCTTTGCATGAAATTATGCATTACACAATGTTGAATAATAACTGCCTAGTGAAAACACTTACATAGCAGGTTTAGTACTTGTATTGACTAGTGCATGACATGGCAAAGTCTAACAAAAACTAAAACCATATATTTTTGTTTGAACATTCCAACTTTAGGTCCACATTTTACAAGTTTTAAGGAATACTTATCAAGGATAAAGGATACTGCCTACAGAACATCAGCAAACAGCAAGTTTCATTATTTCACTTAGTAGAGCACTTAAAACAGAACATATCAAAGTGGGTTTCACATAATTTGGATGTCCTCAGTTTAGGTTATGCATTTTGTAGAGCTAACACCATTTCTTCACACAAGCAAAGGTGACATCACACATCATATCCTAATAGGACCATTCAAACAACATAGGTCAAGGCATAACTCTAATTTCTTACAAGAAAACAAGCACAGTACTACTATTACATGTTGTAACAAGTTACTTGTTAATAGGACAAAAGGTGAGGGGTATAGTTATGCATAAAGCAACAATCATGATGATACATGCTTCGTCCTATTCGTCCTCACAATATTGCCAGCCTAAGGTGGCAATCACGCTCTATATCGGTGGCATAACACGTACCCTCCCGATATATAGCTAGTCGTCAGTTACTTTCAATCTACGCATTCGTGGTTAGCGTACCTACAGAAGATATGAACAAAAATAAAGGTCTAGTCTCTAGGTTGAATGATTAGGGGTAACAATATATTTGAAAGCAATAAACTAAATACTTTGGTATATATATATCCCAATATATATACTTCTGTATCAAAGATACCCGATCATTAAATTTGCTACTCACAATTAAATACGCACCATACACACATGCAAGCATGCATATACAATCATATCAAAGCTAGCTCTTCCTGACCGCACGCTCACACTTGCGGTCATGCCACTCATCAACTTACCTTCTTACCTGAGCGTAGGTGCGACATTGCAAGATGTAAATTGCATAAGTAAAAACCCCAAAGTTAGTCTTACTTAAAGCCACCTAGTAGTCCTTAATTGGGCTTAACTAGAGATTGTCGCTACCATAGTTTTGCAAACTAGTTTTGGCAAATCTGCCTGTAGCTAATGTTTTAATCAAAAATAGGCATTTAAACCAAAACTTTGTTTTTTAAACTATGTACCTGACAGTATTTGCTTAATCTTGCTCTGATACCAGTTGTGATAGAACCACCCAATTTATACAAGATCAAGTACGGATGTCCCCGCTAAACACATTGACACACGCATACTTTCACTTATATAAACCCGATAGTCCGCCAAGTATCACGAATGACCTCGGTAAATTAACTTCACAACCAAGATCGTATGATTAAGCAAATACACATCACATACACGGAGTTGCAGCGGAAATAATATTACAAAAGAGTTCACAAATAATAATACAAGTTTGGGTTTCAAAACCAATTAGTGAAACAACGTAGCTTTCGATTGACTACAATAATGTATGTTCCAAATACATTGCTAGCATAAGTGACATCCTCTGACAAAAGCATATAGATGAGAAATGAATACAAAGTCATCGAGCCCATTGGCGGTTAGCCACCATCTTTAGCAGGCCGAGAACTGCACCTGTAACATGGTGGGATAAACCCTGAGTACGAGGGGTACTCAGCTAGACTTACCCGTCACAAACCAAAAATAAATGACACCAAGGAGCAAGCAAGGCTTTTATGGGTGGAGCTAGCTTGAAAACATTTTGCATAAAAAGCTTAAGCACAGAACTTGCATGTTAAATCTTTAGCCTCAAGTTAAACCTATTCATTTAGGTATCTCTAGGTTAGCACTTGTACTAGAGCAATCACTTGATTAAGATTACGCAACAAATAATAATCATATTATATTTGGCTTTTCATCATTATAACCATCATCAAGTTCCATAGTCACATTACTACAGTGTAGGCGACCAGTCCAGTTTCTCACTATCTAGGAGAGATGGTCATTCTAATCAATTCCTAACCAGCTGGTGAAATTTCCCCACACAAATCGGGCATGCTTTGCCAGGGCACCATTGGTCACCGTTGGTACTATTCGAGTTCACTCGTGGGTCTGATCTGAACCGCATACTCAGGGACCAACCGATTGCCAGGATGCATCAGGCCTTGCCTGCCCTTAGTCAAACCATGTCCCCGCACAACTACCTTCCTCCAGTATGCACGACATCATATCAGATTTCTAGCTCAAATAGAGCTACTAGGCTTCGCGGTCAGAACGACTTATCCTTCCAGCTAAGTGTGAGGCATGCGTTCAATCTCGACTGATGTCCTACAACGCGCATGGTCCTTAAACGACACAGACGGGAATATCAACACCACGTCCTGCCCGATCTCCATTTATTCATCAACACATGGTTAATTTCCACAATAGCAAATATAGCCAACCATGAGCAGGTACGCAATTCAAATTGATTTTACTGATCCTACTCCAACTAACAATATTGCTATATATGAGGACCTGTTAGCTAGTTTACGAATTGCCATATCCTTGGGTGTTAAATGACTACTTGTGAAAGGGGATTCAGAAGTAGTCGCTAAACAAACCAGCAACGACTATCAAGCAACAAATGAGAACATGGTCATATATTTATTGGCATACAGATGATTGGAATCTAAATTTGACGGACTCAAGGTCCAATACATCTTGAGAAAACTAAACTCAGAGGCTGACATGCTCGCTAGCCAGGCAACTGAACGACAACACCTACCGGGAGACGCCCTGGTCGAAGTGCTAACAAAACCCTCTATCCCGAAGTCAAAGTCAGGTCCGAACCCCACGCTTGATCCATCGAGCAATGAAGCAATACTCATCGAATTCCTTAGGAAGTCTATGCTGGGTGATACAGCTCGTGCTGTCGCTCTAGTCAAAAATAGGGACTCGCAAAAGATATCACCATTAATCACCACATGCACCTCAGATAGCACCAGGACTCGCTCAAGGGACAAAAGCTTACCGACGACATCTCCACCGGTAAGAAATCCAACTTTATTCTAGGTAAGACTACTCTATTAGAAGAGGATACGTACATCACCCACCGGATCCGCCGTTCCCAAGCACATCGGTGCCAAAAAAGGCTACCGACGGCGAGGAAAAGTAGCGAATCCGGCGGGGAGTCGAGAAATCGCCGGCGTGTCGCCTCTCTCTATTGTTGGGGAACAGACGCTTCGAGAGAAGCCGAGTCTAATGTCTCATTCCATAACAGTATGCCATCAAAAACTGAAGTCGTCCACGACATAGACAAGAATCCAATGGGCTGGGCAGCTGGCCTGCTCCAAGCATGACGCGGCAAAGCCGTACTGGTCTTTCTAGTATAATTAAAAAAAGGAACACGTTAGAAATCTTCACCAGGCCCATGCGTCCTCTGAACAGAGCATGGAGGCAGCGCCTCCGTCGGCTCGCCTTGGAACAGGTACGCTTTGCAGGGAGGCGGCCTAATCCAGGAAGACTCCCGTCAACGTCGAACTCGACACTCCCGAAAGCATTGGTTTCGGCGCATATCATCTTCCGCAGTTCCTCTAGCATCACGAATCCCTGAGCCGTGGCCACAACGCTCGCCACGCTAGCGCTTCGCCGCCGCCACTGGCTTCTGCAGTCGACACAGAACCGTGGCACAAGGCCCCAGGCCAGGACGATCCCATGGTAGGAGACCCGTAGCGTGGCGTCCCCGCCTTGGCACAGGGACCTCGTTTCCTCTCGGAGACCTGGTCGTCAACGTCCAAGGACAACTGGAAGATCGGGGAACGCGCCTTGGGGACGCACGGTGATAGCATGAGCAATCGAAGGAACAGAACATAGATCGAAGAGCACAGCAAGGGATAGTCTAGACGAATTCCATAGAACAGAGGAGTGCTTGAGTTTACAATGTTTTGATGTTTGATGATTTTCCTCCCCTTTCTCTCAGCTACTTAACTACTTGCTCACGACATCACCAACGGGTTGGTCACACCCATTCTGGGCCTTGGACACGCATGTTGGGCCTCCTTGCCCGGGTTGCACGTTCCGACCCATGAGTAGCTTCTTCTGCCTTTGCGACGTCGTGTCCACGCTCTGGCTCGACGTCGCCCTTCCTGCAGCCTTGTTCAGTGGCCGCCACAGGAGTGTTGCTGACATCCCCCCTGATATGAACCAGCTTGCCCCCAAGCTGGTGCGCGTGGAAAACGCTGACGCAGGGCTTCGATGTCTTCCTAGGATGCCAAAGTGGAAGGAAGGCCAGACCACTAAATAAGGGCTTGAAGGCGCACACCTGATGTAGTTTTGGCGACGCATTTCTGTAAGATACGCTCCGGAACCTGCAAGCCATCAAAAGAAACTGGTAATGGTGAGGCTGGCAATGCCACAGGCACGGCCCCTTTCAGTTGGGAGACGTGAAGGACTGGGTGGATGGTGGAGCCTTCAGGCAGAAGAAGTTTGTAAGCCACAGAGCCAGCTTTCTGCAGTATCTAGTAAGGCCTGAAGAAACGATAAGCCAATTTTTGATTGGCGCGAGGTGCCACAGACGTTTGCACATAAGGCTGCAATTTGGCATACACCCAGTCACCCACATTGAAGGACCTCTCGGTGCGATTTTTGTCAGCCTACGCTTTCATGCGGGTCTTAGCGCAGTGGAGATGCTGTTGGATCAGAGCCTGCATGACTGATTTGTGTTTCATCCAGTCGTCCAGAGAGTCCACCTGACAAGTAGCAGTACTATCAATGCCCAATTGCCTTGGAGATTGACCATATAGAGCTTGGAACGGAGACTGCTGTATAGAAGAATGCCAAGTTGTGTTATACCAAAACTCCGCTAAGTGTAGCCAGTCAAACCACTTAGTAGGAACAGCATTGGCAAAGCACCAGAGGAACGTTTCCATGCATTGGTTCACACGCTCAGTCTGGCCATCAGACTGAGGGTGATATGCTGAACTCATCCGAAGCTCAACGCCAGCCAGCCTGAACAGCTCACGCCACAATTGACTGGTAAAAATGCGATCTCGGTCAGAGACAATGGCAGAAGGCAACCCATGCAACCGGTAAATGTGGATCATGAAGACCTTGGCAACTGACAAAGCGGTGAAGGGGTGTTTCATGGCTATGAAATGACTGTACTTAGAGAAAAGGTCGACCACAACCAAGATGTAGTTGTACCCATGAGATTGAGGTAAGCCTTCAACGAAATCAAGAGAGATAACCTGCCATGCTGAAGAAGGTGTTTGAAGGGGTTGAAGGAGTCCAGGATATTTGACGCGCTCCGGTTTGGCCTGCTGACATGTGGGACAGCTTGTCACAAAGTCCTGGACATGCTTCCGTAACCCGGGCCAAGCAAAAAGACCTTGTAAACGTTTGACGGTTGCTGGAACGCCCGAGTGACCACCAATGGCAGAACTGTGCATTTGGGAGATTAACTGACGCTGCATTGCGGAATTGTTGCCAATCCACAGCTTCTATTTATAATGTAAGAGGCCACCATCCATTGTGAAGTGGGGAACTGAATCAGCCTGATGACTCAATTTAGCTATAATTTTGAGTGCCTGAGGGTCAGACTGATAGCCATGACGAACCTCCGCGCACCATTCTGGCGTGACCAGGGACAAGGCAAAGTAGTCACTGGAAGGATGCTGTCGCCTGGATAGAGCATCAGCGGCGCTATTGTCAGAACCTTTCTTATACACGATGCGATAGCGGAGCCCCAAGAGTTTGGTGAACACTTTCTGTTGCCAGACAGTGTGTAACCTTTGATCATTCAGATGCACCAGTGCCTGTTGGTCAGTGTGGATCTCGAACTCGGCGAGTTGCAGGTAGGAGGGCCACTTTTCCACAGCAACGAGAATCGCCAAATACTCTTTTTCGTATGTGGAGAGGCCTTGAGTCTTGCTACCCAGAGGTTTGCTAACATAAGCTAGTGGATGGCCCGCCTGAAGGAGGACTGCCCCGACACCAGTGTGGCATGCGTCGGTTTCGATGGCAAAAGGTTTGGTGAAGTCTGGAAGCGCCAGAACCGGGGCAGTACACAAGGCTTCTTTAAGAGTTTGAAAAGTGATCTGGTGATCCTGGGTCCAGACAAAAAGGACATTCTTCTTCAACAGATTGGTGAGAGGCCCCGCAATGACGGCAAAGTGGCGCACAAACTTTCGGTAGAAGCCAGCTAATCCTAGAAATCCACGCAGTTCTCTGGTGGAAGTAGGCTGCGGCCAATTGGAGACTGCCGCGACTTTATCAGGATCAGTACGAATACCGTTGCCACTGAGAATATGCCCTAAGTAATGAATTTCTTGCTAAGCGAAATGGCATTTTTTAAGCTTGACAATCCAGTGATCTTTGGCCAGCAAGTTGAGGACCTCCCGAACATGCATAATGTGCTCGTCGTAAGTGCGACTGTAGACTAAGATGTCGTCAAAGAAGACTACCACACAGATCCGGAGGAGAGGGGCCAAGGTGGCATTCATCGCCCCTTGAAATGTTCCTGGTGCACCAGAGAGGCCGAAGGGAATCACTGTGAACTCATAGTGACCGGCGTGTGTGGAGAAGGCTATTTTGAATTCCTCTCCCGCCTGCAGGCGTATCTGATGATAACTAGAATGTAAATCCAAGATGGAGAACCACTTGGCCGAACCCAGCTCATCCATGAGCTGATCAAACACCGGAATGGGATACACAGACTTGAGGGTCATAGCATTGAGGTAGCGATAATCGACGCAGAAACGCCAAGTGTCGTCTTTCTTCCAGACCAAAAGAACTGGCGAAGAAAATGGCGAAGTACTGGGCTGAATGAAGCCTTTGGCGAGCATGTCACGAACTTGACGCTCGATCTCATATTTAAGTGTTGGAGGGTAGCGGTATGATCTGATATTCACTGGAGAGGCGCCACTAACCAAAGGAATGACATGATCACAGGACCGAGTAGGGGGCAAGGCAGATGGAGTGGCAAACACTGAAGGAAACTCGTTGAGTAAGGAAGCAATCTCAGGAGGCAGTGGCTGAGAACCTTCAGAAAAAACAGGTGTATCCTCAGAAATGAGCTGAAAGATCAGGTCAGTGTCCACAGATGTCGTCATGCCTTGCAATATGACAGTAGAATCAAAATATGGCAATGAAATCCATTTAGCCTTCCAGTGGATATGCATTGGACTGTACTTCTCTAGCCAATCCATTCCCAAAATGAGATCATATGAATCAAGGTGCAAAATCTTGAGATCATGCTGAAAATGATGGCCGGCAAGCACAAAGGAGCAGTCTGGAACATAGGCTGTGCATCGCAAAATCTGGCCATTGGCGATTTTGACTGAAGCAGTGACTGGAATCCGGCGAAGATGAGGCAACTGCGCGACAACAGATGCTGCCAGAAAGGAAGAAGAACTGCCGGAATCAACGAGGACAACAACAGGTTTGCCCTGCACAGTACCCTGAAACTGAATAGTTCTGACGCTATTGGACCCCATCTGAGCATCATGTGACAGGGCGAGGAGGATTTGTTCAGTGGCTTCTATATCATTCGATTCAGATAATTCTTCCATTCAGATAATTCTTCTAGAGCAAACAAGTCCCACACCTCTTGCATAGCATGTAATTGAATTGTTTGGGGACATTTGTGGCCCTTGAACCATTTCTTAGCACAGCAGTCACATAGATCTTGAGCTCGCCGATACTGCCGCAACTCGGACAATTTATCAGTTGTTGTTGTAGGTGGTTGTGCCGCAGCTGGTGCAGCAGGTTGCTGAGGTCGATGCTGAAAGCCTGCGTTGCGGAAATTGTTCTTGTATCCCTGAACGGCGGCATGCCGGGGATATTCATACGCCTTCGCGGGGTCCGCCACCTCTTCCTGTAACAAAGCCAAAGAGTATGCAGTATCGAGCTGTGGAGGACATTGCATAGCCACAACAATGCGTATATCAGGACGCAAGCCATCCACAAAGCGAGTCGTGAAGGTGTGCATATCAGGATGATGAGTGTAGGCTTTGAGTTGATCGACAATGGTGGAGAATTGGTCAACATAGTCAGTGACTGAGGTGGTTTGCTGGATGTGAAACATTTTGCGAAGCAAGGTTTCATGTTGATCGCGGGCGAAGCGATCCATCAAGAGTTTACAGAATTCAGTCCAAGACAGTTGTCTAGGTTGCTCTAAGGATTGGATCCAGCGTTTCGCTGCCCCATTGAAATGCATGCCAGCAACCTTGACCCAGAGATAAGGTGGAACCCCATACATCTCAAAGTAATCTTGGGCTTGGGTAATCCAGAGCTTGGTGGTTTCGCCATCATAGGTTGGGAAATTGAATTTAGGTAAGCGTGGGTTACCATTGGACTCCTCAGGAACATAACCAAGGGGAATTGCCATAGGAATGGTAGGGTGAGACGTACCATTGGTCGGGGAATGGTTTGGGGAGTTGCAATCCCCGGCACTATCCATCCGTGTAGTCGTGAAGACGCAGTGCCCGCTGGGCCGAGCAGCCGAGAGTTCCGCAGAAGAGGCAGCGGCGGCTTGCTCCACCGGAGGAGAGATGACGGTGAACAGACCGGTCGACGCAGACGGATTGTCGAGGACGGACCGGTCGTAGTACTTGGTGAGCTTGGTCATCTTGAGCTTGAGGTCGTCCACCACGCCTTCGGACTCCTGCTTCCAGGACTGCAGGTCACCCGTGGCCTGAATCACAGAGTCGATGCGGCCGTCCTGATGCTTCTCGATGTGGGCTATGAGATCCGCCTGGCGAATCTCAGAGTCCGTGATGCGGCGCTCCCAGTTGAGGTCGGATTTGGCGAAGCGCTGGGCCATGGATTTGTCGGCGGCGGAGAGACGCTAGGTGATGGTGTCGTCGAACTCGACGAAGCGCTTCTCGATGCGCTGCTCGCTGTCGACGAGGCGGGTGTCCCACTTCCGATCCATATCGGCGAAGCGGGCGTCCCACTTGCGATCCGCCTCGGCGAAGAGCTTGTGCATCTCATCGAGGAGGAGCTTCGACTCCGGATTCATGGCGCCCCGGCGTCGCGCGAACCTGGTATAGTGGGGATGTGGCGGCGACGGAGGTGGTGGTGGCGGGGTGCGCTGGGTGGGATGCTCTAGGTCGCAGCTAACGAAGCGGATCTGCGCGGCTGGGAATTACGGAGATTGGGGATCGAAGTGATCACGACAATCTCGACAACCCGAGGCGGTGCGCAGATCGACGATTCGAAGCGGGGACAATGGAGAGGATCGGTTGTCTTTGATACCAGATGATAGCATGAGCAATCGAAGGAACAGAACATAGATCGAAGAGCACAGCAAGGGATAGTCTAGACGAATTCCATAGAACAGAGGAGTGCTTGAGTTTACAATGTTCTAATGTTTGATGATTTTCCTCCCCTTTCTCTCAGCTACTTAACTACTTGCTCACGGCATCGCCAACGGGTTGGTCACACCCATTCTGGGCCTTGGACACGCATGTTGGGCCTCCTTGCCCGGGTTGCACGTTCCGGCCCATGAGTAGCTTCTTCTGCCTTTGCGACGTCATGTCCACGCTCTGGCTCGACGTCGCCCTTCCTGCAGCCTTGTTCAGTGGCCGCCACAGGTGTGTTGCTGACACACGGGTCCAGTCCCTGGAACTCGACCAGGCGGGTGAAGAACTAGGGCTCTGGGCCGAAATCGATAGGCGGCAGGAAGAGGGCCAGAGCGGTGCCTAGGATAGCTATGGTGAGAAGGAGGGAGTAACGAAATCGCGGATCGTAAAATTGACTGGACTATGGGAAGCTCTCGCGGCGGAGGCCTTCGCCGCCGGTGGTTGGGACTTGGCTACTTCATCCATCTGTGCTGTTATTAGTAGAATCCTATACGCGCGGGCTGTGGGAGAAGACAGGTACTCCGTACTCCTCCGCAACAGTTACATGGCAAAAATAAGGGAATATACCGATATACGTGTTGTAAAACACATCGACTCTAATCTGATGCAACTCAACACCAATACTGTTTATATAGGTACACGATGTTTTAATTATTTCCTTTTACCAGTACTATATATAATAAATAATATACATGCAATTTATATGAGAAAAATTTGAGCACATGGACATGGAGAGGAAGTTGGACGCAGTTGCTCTCCTCGGATGGCAGAACACAGCAAGCTCAACCGCCTCCTTCAGCGGCCGGCAGAACCTCAACCTGGAACTTCCTGGCATGGCCTTCTGAGCGCTAGGTTCTCACGCAGCATCCGAAAACACAAGTCCTCTGCGCTCTGGTCGGCTATACTAACACTGAACATCGGTGGAACGAAATGCCTTGCAGCTCCATGTGGATAAGCTCTGAGAGGTGGAGATGCAGCGGCGACGGCAACAGCTTCAAGTGGATCGCGTTCTGGTTTGGCAGCGGCGTGAGCGCTGATGTCGGAGGGTCGAGGACCAGTTACGTTTGGGAACAGGACGCCAGGCCAAGGGGAACAGCAGCAGCAATGCCATGACGACACCGAACACAGAATGGCACAAGTCAGCATCCTGAGATGGGGTTGGAACCAGGCTGTTGAATTGTTATTAATTTTGTTTTTGCTTTTGATTGTGTTACAGTAATTCCTAAGTTTGAATGCTCTATTTCGTTACTGTCATATTGACTTTCTGTTCATGGTGGGATCATCTGACTGAACTGTACAAAGCAGCCTAAAATCACCAACTGCTGAGAGCCAGAAGGCAGAAGCAGAGTAACAGACCAAGATGGACAATGAGAATCAGATTTCTGAAATGCAGATAAATCCAGTTTAGGAACAGGAATGACTTCATCTTCTCTTAACAAATAAAACATAACACATGCTTATCTGAATTCTGATCACATTAGGGTGACCGTAGGAAGTATCACACAACTAACAGGCATCGATTTTGAACACACCGAAAAAATAAATAGGTTTAGACATATGGTGCAATGACCCATTTGTTTTCTGCTTTCTTGATTGCCTGCTTGCTGCTTGCATATAATACTGATGAACTGCTGCGTGTGGACACTCATTATCGTGAGATACCTTCGGAATTGGGATTCCTCCCGATGCATTCACAAAAGTAAAGCCACGCAACTTGAATTCTAGCAAAATTATGAATCCATCCATCAACTCATAAATTGAATCAGGAAGCTTCTGCTCACTCTGGATGACAGCCACATTAAAAGTAACAGATCCCAATAGTATCATGTGTTACCAAAGCATCAGCCTCAAACCATATAGCTAACCAACAGGTATTCTTCTAAGAAATCCATGCTTCCTCTAGCTCCACGAGCAGACATAGCTATGACTTAAAAAAAAACTCGGCCCGCGGGCGGGCAGACAGCCCCCGCGACTTTGCGCATAGGTAGAAGAAGACCTCTCACGTAGACCGAGAAAACCCTTGAATCCCAGGCTCCGCCCTCACATAGGGGCCCGTTACCCTGTGAGTGGGCCGGTCCTTTTACCTGTGCTTTGGAAAACATGGGACAGATAAGGGGATTTTTTTACCTCCGGCAGGCAAATCCTGCACGCGAGGGAGGCACGCAAGTGTCGAACCTGGGGTTCGAACTCACGCCCGGGCCCGGCTGCTGGCGCACCTGGCGAGCAAGCCAACCGAGCTAGGCTCGGTCCTCAGCTACGACTTAAGATCCAAGATACAGTATATCCAATTCAACACATGAGATTCAGAACATTGAGATCTCTCTCTCTCCACCGGCATCTTGACTGCCCAATCAGTCGAATCCGCTTTCCGCTTATGTCTCCTCCTCTTATCCTCTACTTCTGTCATCTGATGCTGATGCGAATGGGCCCTGGAGAATGGAGGCCCCACGGCAGTATACTTCCCCGGATAACTGAGGTCGGAGTACAGTATACGATGTCAAAAGCGTGCTGTACACCTGTACCATCTGGTTCCATGGTCACTGATACTCCGTATAGTGGTAGGTTGCTGGTAGCCTTTTACTTGCGAGAAGCATAGGGACAAGGCCATGGCCATCCGTAGTCCATGGTTCCCTGCTGGTATGTCTATGTGTCAGTCACACAGTGTGTCACGTACACTCACACGACGACATGCTGCAAGACCGGCCGGATATGCACTTAATTCGTTATCACTGCCGCTTAACTTATTAGCATGATTTATCGGCTATGGTATAGTATTTTCTCTTACAATAAATTAGTCAACAATACTTTTATCTGTTCGCTTAAACTTATCAGTCTCGCTTATTAGCCATGGTACAGTATTTTTTTCTTACAACAAATTAATCAACAATACTTTTAGTCATGTCTTATCAGCCAAGCGAATCGGCACACGCTGACTAGTATAATACAGTACGTACTAGTTATTGAGCGTGACAGCGTCAGGCTTCACAACCTTGGCGTCCGGCAGTCGTTGTTGCTGCTGTCCTCACCCGGTGAGTAACCTGCGGGTGAGGGCAAGTGATGGTGCGGCGACAGGACATCCACAGCATTTGTTGCTAGGACAAGACCTGAATCGCTCGGCTATTGGATCCGTTCGTGAGTTTGTGTGGATCAAATCGAGGCATGTACGTCCTGTTGTACAATTATTCGACTACGATGACGACTTACAACCTGTTCGTTTGGCTGGGTTTTTTTTTAAAAAAAAACACTACTAGCTGACTGATTTAGCTGATAATCTCAAACGAACAGACTTTTAGGCCTCAGTTTGTTTGGCCTGGTTTTGAGGATGAAACTATTCCAGCTAATACATGTTAATACAAATAAGCTTATCATTCTAGTTGGAGGAGTTCCAGGGCGACCAATCTAGAATAAACGAACGAGCCCTTAAAATTCGTCCGCATCATGTGCGTCGTGATACTGTACCTGCTCCAGCTGCGATTTGCTGGAATATATACCCGCAATATCATGTGCGCGAAAGAAAATGATCTTCGAATGATGAGGCTATTTCCGTGTCCGGGCGACACAGGCAGGCGGCGGTGGCTAAGCTAAGTGAGTGGCGTCATGGTAGACCGCGCTTCCTACACGGTGGGTGTGAGATGGAAAGACGATTCGACGAAAGACCCTCCCGGCATAATGCTTGCACAGTTTTGCCCGTGCCTGCCAATGACAGCAACGCTCGTTTGGGGTGTGAATGTGACATTGAAGTATCTTTCCTCTCACTTTTTTTTCTGATGGAACAGGGGAGGGGTTTACAACCCACTGGAATTTTATTGAAATAAAACACAAGTCTGAGATTACAACCAGGAAACAAAAAACATAGAAAAGAAAATCATAAAGATTACATAAAGGCTTCTAGCCATAAATCTACCTGAGGATGGAGCTTTGCTTTTGCCCTGAGAATAATCAGAGCAAATTCCTACCGAAAAAAACTTGTCGGCATCGTTGAACTGAGTGAGGAACATTCACATTCGTGAAGATGTCCAAGACCGAATCCAAACGCGGGAGAATTTACTCAAGAAGCACTGCATTGACTCAGACCTATGTGAGTTATGCGGTGCTCAGGTTGAAAGCACAGCTCATCTTATTGCTGGTTGCGCCTTTGCGGCCGGTTTCTGGCACTGGATTGGTGTGCAAATTGAAGAAGAAGATGTTGCTGCTCTTTGGCGCGTTCTACCGCCGTCCACCATCCCTGCTACACACTACAATGCCTTTCTTCTACTTTGTTGTTGGCGTCTCTGGAAGCACAGGTATGATGTTGTGTTCCGTTCCTTACCTCCTTGCTACACTCGCCTCTTCGCGGGGTGTCGCGAAGATGCCGAGCTTTGGGCATGTAGGTTGCCCCCATCAGATAGACATGTTGCCCATGCTTGGGCTTTGCTGTTCTCCTCCCCACCCCCTGCTCCCATAAACGGCATGTAACAAACTGCTCATGTATGTTCCTTTTATGAAATGAAAAGATGGGGACGCTCTCCCCCGAACTTCTCAAAAAAAAACATTTGTGAAGATGATGTCATTTCGCATAGTCCAGATAGACCAGCACAAAGTAACTAGTATTTCCATGAAAAAAAGGCAATCGGAGCTGCATCTTGAAGTCTTCAATTATGACCCCTGCATCCACGGTATTAGGTACTTTTTTTTTGCGAGGACCATGGTATTAGGCACTTGAAGGTGCAGACTAGACCAACAGGCTAAAGAGAAGGGGCACTGAAACATAAGATGGTCAAGGTCCTCCGCAACATTTAGGTTACAGAGAACACAAGTATAATCAGATAAGTGCATGTTGCGCGGACGTAGCATGGCCGTGTAGGACCCCCGGGGTGAAAACTTTGTCTAGGCCACGTTTAGATTGCAAAAAATTTCAACCCGATAAATAGTACTAATTTCGTCTTATTTGACAAATATTGTCTAATTGTGGACTAACTAGGCTCAAAAGATTCATCTCGTGATTTCCAACTAAACTGTGTAATTAGTTATTTTTTTACCTACATTTAATACTCCATGCAAGCGGCTAAAAATTGATGTGACGGAGATAGAGTGAAAAAATTCTAACTTTTGGGTGCATCTAAATGAGGCCCTAGCTAGTATTTTTTTGACCGGAGATGACGGCCCTTCTGGCACTTTACAATTCCTCACTTGAGGCGTCGTCTTGGAGGAGGCCATGCAGCATTGTGTTTAGTGGTTAGCGGTTCACATGGCGCTTCCGTACGTTGTTATCTCAACAAAAGCTATGTCTCCGTTTGGTTGGTGTCATAGTTTGCCACGCCTAACCTTAGGTAAATTGTAGCTGCCATAGCTGTTTGGTTTATGACCACAACTTGTCATGCCACAAGTCAGACGTACCACAGTTTCTTAGGCAAGTGTTTGGTTCAATGTTGTACTGTAGCACGCCACACTTTCTTAGCACTCTGTTCACACATCATACATTAATTTTCTTATTAAACTTTGCCACAAGTGTGACTTCGTTTTTGCTTGCCACACTTTCTATGGCTGCCATAATTTGCCAAAAGTTAGGCGTGGTAAATTTGAGTGTGAAACAAACAAGCCTATTTGCTCGCCATACTATCTGTGGTTGCCACAGTTGGCCGAAAGATATGCATGACAAGTTTGGGTATGAACCAAACGAGGCCGTATATCTTTTGTGCTGTTTCACGCCACATGGGATGACCAACATGCATGGGTGATTATTGTACCTAGGCGAAGTCGAAGTCATCGTGTTGTTTGGGCGCTGCATATACTTGTCAACAATAATGCACAACGGACTTTTTCGGGTTTGTTATACTAATACTAAGAGATATCTAAAGGTTTTTGTTTCCTAAATCCACTCTTTGAATCCTTATTTGACAAGTCATTTTAATAAAAAGCAATCTATATATGTATCCACGCTCCAACAATTTCTCTATACCTTATTCCGCACTCTAGAGAGCTATCTCCACACTCTATTAGAGCGAGAAATCAGGAATAGATGTTGGGAATGTTTGAGGATCTAGTTTAAGAAATTCTTGGAGGATACTTTTTTCACCATCTCTATTTCTATCAACAATAAAGGATATAAAGAAGCTCTTGTAGCTACTCTAAACCGTCTAAGGCCCACTATACGAAGTCAAAGATGCTTGGCCGATCTTGCGATGACCTCAGCAACGATGACTTGTGGCGGTCTTCACTAGAATTGGGTTGGCTCTCTTAGCCATGCTATCCTTGTTAGGGGTTTTACTAGGTTTTCATTTTAATTAATCGTGTTGTAAGGTTTTTTGGTCCGGTTTCTCTCATAACTAGGTTAATTCAATTATTCTGTTGTGAATTGCGGGAACTCTGGAAAAATATTACTTCCTATGTCCAAGAAAAACATATCCCTGTAGTTTTATCCCAAATTAAACTGTTTTGAATTTGACTAGGTTTGTAAGGACACCACGTGTATTGTGAAAATACTCATAATGAATCTCCATTAGGCCGGTGCATGTGAAATGGAAGAGTTCTCCATTAGGCCGGTGCATTGTAAAGCTAACAAGATGTAAAGTCGAAGTATACGCAAGAGAGCAGGCAACTATACATATGTCAGACAAAGGCTTCATAGCTAGGCTTGACGTGTGACGTGCCACAGCCCTATCTACCCTTGCAGACTCACAAGGGAGATTGTACATCTGTGAGGCATGCCAGTGAGAGAGGTAACAAGCTTGTTCCTTTCGCCTTGTCGTCTTTGCCTATCGGTATTTCTTCGCTAAACTAGTAGATGCAAGCACGTTTGTGTCGTTTAGAAATAGCTGGCCAGGTTCCCCAGCTCCAAGAAATCGGCGGCGTCGAGCGGGAACATGAAATCCATCTCCCCCATAGCCATAGGGGAGTTGGTCGTGTTGGCGAGCTCCACTTCAGGCATGTTCCGGACACCGGCCATGGTCACGCCGCTGCCACCACCCACCGCGTAGGCGCTGCTGCTGCTGCTAACCAGCTGGCTCTCTGGCGTCGTCGCCGGGGACACCACGAAAGGAGACTTGGTGATAGTACAGCAGGCGGTGACGAAACGGCTGCTCGTCGCGGCGTCGTCGGCGCCCGCCGGCTTGTTGGAGGACGTCCGGAGCGAGAACGGCAGCACGGTGGGCCCTGCTTCGAGCCCCGGGGAGGTCGTCTGCTCCTGGACCGCCGGCTGGTTGCTGGGGTGCGCGGCGGCGCCCTGGGCGCACGTGTGGGCGCCGTGGTACACGACGTCGAAGAGCAGCGGGTCGCCGTCCGTGCGCTGCACCTGCTTGCTCGCCTGGCAGCTCTGCGTGTTCCTGTGCGTGCACCGGAAGTAGGATCTGCGAGAATTGGATGGAGTCTTTGGGGATCACGATCAATCAATTTAAAAATGACCAAGAACAGGTGAGGCGAGGGTCAGCATCGCTCGTGCGCGTGCGCGCCGCGCATGCTCGGCTGAAAAAGGATTGTGCGGCGCCGGCGCGCTGACCTTGGGTACTTGGCGCCGAGGATGTCCTTCTGCCCGTACTTCCTCCAGCTGAGGCCGTCGTCCAGGGGGCTCACGTCCTGCACGGTGCTCACCCTCACCTGGGTGCTCCACTTGGGCAGCGTCTTCCTGCGTACGTGTTCGATATGATCTCAAACCAAATCACACAATCCACAGTAGTAGGATCTTGCTCTGACTAGCTCCTACCTCTTCTTGCACTGGCCGGCCGCATTGCCGCGGCCCCGGAACTCGCCGGCCTGGTCCGACCCGCCGCTGCGCGGGCTGCCATCCCCACCTGACGGCGGCGACTCCGGCGCCTGCCCGGCGCTCGGACGCCCCCCGGCGCAGCAGGACACGGCCATGTGCACGGCCCTGTCGATGGAGGCGCGCATGGTGCTCACCAGCGCCCGGCACCGCTGGTCCGCCCCTCCACCGGCACCGCCGCCGCCCTGCTGCTGCTGGAGCTGGACCGCCATGTGCGTCTCGAGCCGCCTCGCCATCTCCAGCACCTGCATCAGCTCCGCCACCACGGCGCACTTCTCTTCCGGCACGCCCTCCATCGCAGCTACCTAGCTAGCTCACTCGATTGGCAGTCGGCAGTCGGCACGCCCTCCCTGTTGCTGGCAGCTGACTCGCTCACTCACCTCAGTGCTGGCTGTTCATACGAGTTGTCTTGGCGGCTGGATTAGTGTATGTGTGTGTCGTCGAGGTAGGTGTGTGACAGAGCGTACAACGGGGAGGGGGAGGGGTTCTTATAGAGAGCCGAGGATCGGAGACGAGAGGCACCAGTATCTTTGCTGCTGTCGTCGGGTCGGGTGGAAGAGTAGGAACTTTGACTGGACTAAGCGGAAACAAATTAGAAGGTGTTTAAAAGGACCTTTGCGTACCACTACAATAATATTCAAAGGTTTTGAATTGGACTGGTCTTTGGTCATGGGACTGGCCACCAAGATTCTGAGATGTTTTTAGTCCGGTGCACACTTTGACCGGTTCCCCCCACAGCTGGATCGCTCTTTTGTTCTTAGTGGTGCACATCGTGCTTCTGGTCCTTTTATTACTGATGCTGCGTACTGCCGTACTCCTAGTAGGAGTAATTACTTCGTCCCTTTTACTACGCAGAATCGACTCAAAACGCAGATTATTTACGGTCCACAGGATTTTTAACGCGCCAACGACCTTTTCTCGGTGTTTTTTTTTTCACTAACTCATCAGGGGAGGTTTTGGGTGGGACTTGATGCGGCGTCTTCTTTGGATAGGGATATTAGTACTGAGCAGCACATTTGCCAGCTGACACTCATGATCTCGTGGTACAAGAACTGAGAAAGTACATTGGATTTTCTTTCTTTCTTTTTTACAAATCGGAGACGTAAAACATTCTTCCCTACAAGCACCTCTTAGAGACCAGCACATATCAAGATTCTCAAGATAATGAAGCTACCATAGGCACCTCATTGCCGATGATCTAATATCCAAGTCTTGTCAATAGCGGTGAAACTCTAGTGATGCTCCAACGTTTCATGGCCAAGGTTAAGGTTTCATATTCGAAGTGGCCAACTAGGCTAAAGAGAAATCTGGAGAGGTCTCTTGCCCAACAATGATTGTGGATTGGCAGAACATTGAGGTAGGCGGCAATGATGTCACCCGCCATGAAGGTGAAAGAAGGCAATCGGAAAGGATTAGCGAATGAGAAGACAGACCTATATCAAAGTAGTTATGACAAGCGGCGGAGCTAGCGCTCCATAAGTGAAAACATTAGTATTATTTACACATTGTTTCTCAAATTCTACAAGTTGAGCTATTGAAATCATAGTTTCTTTTTAAAGCCCCCTTTAAATTGTTGAAACTCTTTTCCGAATCTTTAGTTTTTTCTGTGAAATTGAAATGTTTCATGTGAAATTCTTGTATAATCTTATAAAATTCATGTGTTCTAAAAGATCTAAATCTATGAAATCAAGGGAACAGTATTAGCCTTGGAGGCACGAAGACACCTTTTTGAGAGAGAAGTTCGCCGAAAATTCCGAAGGATAAGACTACGCCTGTATTGGTGAGACAAGCCACGATAATTGAGACGGGTGGTGACGTTATAGCAATGCTCTAAAGGTTAGTTGCCAAGGTTAAGGTTTTGGATTGGAAGTGGCTGGCTAGGCTAGAGAGAAATCTGGAGAGGTCACTTGCCCAACAATGATTGTGGATTGTAGGTAGAACAATAAGGTAGGCAGCAATGACGCAACCGCCATGAAGGTAAAACAAGGTATTTAAAAAAGATCAACGAATGAGAAGACCTATATCAAAGTGGGTCGGAGAGGTGACGGGCCAGCGCTCCATAAGTGAAAAACATTAGTGCTATTTATGCTTACGATTTCTCAAATTGTACAAGTTAAGTTATTGGAACTGTAGTTTTTCTTTAACTTCTCCTTTGAATTGTGGGATTTTTTTTGAATCCCGAGTTTTACCTTGTGAAATATTTATATTAATCTTATAAAATTTCTACGTTCTTAAAAATTCTAAATCTATGAAATCAAGGAAACAGTTGTAGCACTAATTGGAGGCACAGAGACACCTTTTGGGAGAGAGGTTCGCCGAAGACTCCATAGAAAAAGACTAAATCTATAAAATCAAGGGAACAGTAGTAGCCTTAGAGGCACGGAGACACCTTTTTAAGAGAGGGGTCTACCGAAGATTCCATAAGATAAGACTACACCTATATTAGTGAGACAAGCCACGATAATTGAGACGGACGGTGCCATAACCAATCCAATCTGTGCTACAACCCGAAGCTTTTCATTTTTATACCTCGACACCAGCAATCCGACTAATACTCTGCTCCATATCCAGTAGCGCCCGCCTAGCGTTGTCGCTCGGCTCGGAGGTCCGAACCTGGACTCATCGATCTCCAACCAACACACATCAGAGCTAGTGCGAAGAGAGGACGCATCATTTTCGTACAGGAGCGAGTGGGATGCTGCTGGCCGGGACGAGATGTCAGCGACTCGTACAGGAGCTAGAGCTGGTGCCGATGCTGCCCTGGCGGCTGGTTTTGTGGTTGCATTGGCAAGTACGGCAGCAGGCACTAGCACGGTGGCTCTGCTTGCTTACATTGCATTTGGAAGGCGGCTTCGCCGATTTGCCATCGCGGTCGTGGATCATCACGTTCTTCACATTGCGATATGCATAGTACTCCTGTGTATGGAGTAGTATATTATCTACTAGAGTACTAGTACTTCATACAGTGTATGTGTGCAGGTTCCACTGTGTGGGGCCTTTAAAACCGTGGCGGGTGGGCTCTACTAGGACATGCCCATGCATGTTGGTCGGCTGGTCGCGTCAAGATTTTGCTCACACTGCCATTCTCACACGTCCACGGAGAAGGAAGAGGATACATGAGATGCTTTGGAAAGAAGCTTGACTTTCTTATTTGATGAAATAAATGGGACGGACGCGCGTGTATGATTGATATTATTTTGCTTTACTACGCTAGCTACACTTTAGTATGTCTTGCTAAATCGCGCTTTGCTCAAGTCTCCGTGCTGCTGTGCCCTTGTTAATTTGCACCGTAACTCACGTCTTGAGGCTGGGTGTAGCACAAGATAGCATGAATACAACCAGCAGGTCAGTGAAAAATAACACACTGTACTATACAATCGGACTTTTAGCAAGTAGTGGTAAGTGGAAACACAAAATCGAGAGATAAATTAAACTCCAAGAAAATCACCACGCGGTTTTCTGCTTTTGACATGTTCCACTCCCAACACGACTACACAAGCAAGCGAGCTAGACTGACGGTGAGGGCGGGTCTCTTCCTCTATTTTTACCACGTCTCTGCAGCCTGCTAGCTCTCCTAGATAAAGCCAAGCCACCCAACAAGTACTTGCGTCGTTTTCGTTCTCTGGTAATCAATTTATTAGTGTGTGGACGCCATAACGTCACCGGGCTTACGGCACCCCTTTTGTGCTCTTGCGCATGCCTCGCTTTCTTCTCGTTATCGTTGCTGGTGCTCGCTTTGATCCCGTCCGCTTCGACAAATTCTACTGTCTGATCCGTGACAGAGATAGGCGAGGCAGAGTGTGTGACAAATTTGGGCCCTGTGATAAGAATAATGCGCCGACCTAGCCGATAAAGACATGTATGTCCAGAAGCCCAGCTACTACATACATATATACTGATTCAAAACATTGAGGCCCCATTTGGAATGCAGAAAAAAATAAGAAAATTTTAGTGGATTGAATTCCTATAGAAAGTTTTCGAATATGAACCTTTGAAACAAAAGATTGAACTGTCCTACAGGACTTTAATTTTGGAGCTATCCTACGGGACCTTAATTTTATCATATGCTCCGGTGAAAACGTCCATCCAAGCGCATCTGTCCAGACCCCTGTTCTTGGGTCTGTGCAGCGATCGGGTCCAATAAGTCTGCTCCACTCTACCTTCAACATGATTTCTCCAAAAAGAAAAAAAGACCAGCGAGATTTTCTTTCCCCACCATCGCATGCATGCGATCCTACCCCGGTACCGCACGCATGCAACCACCACGAGCTCCTCCATCGTGCCACACACATGCAACCGTCGCGGGAGCCTCCATCACGGGGTCCATTCGTCGCGGCCTTCTGGGTGGCGGCGCCGCACCCGGCCCCATCCTGCTCTACTCCGCGCCTCACGCCCCACGTTCCTTCCGTTGCTCCTGCCGCCCACCCGCCTACTCCTGCTCCTGCTCCGCCATCGCTGCTCTTGCACCTGCTCCGCGCTGCTCCTACCGCTGCCCCGCTCACCCGCCTCGCTGCACCTGCCGCTACTTCGTCGCCTGTCCCGCCGACAACCGCTACCAGCGCAAGGAGAAGCACCGAGCCCTGGCGCGGAAGCCCTCCGGCCTCGCTTCCTGCTACGGCTGTGGCACCCCGATACAGACGGCGGAGGATGCCACACCAGGATATGATGCATGTTGTAAGCGCACATTTCAAATGTTTCATATATTTTAGAGATATGTTGCAATTGTTTCTACGGATGTTGCAAAACTAGATCGGGATGTTGCATATGTTGCAAGCGTCTGCCGCCAATGTTTCAATTGTTTTTTGGACGTATGTTGCAAGTGTGTTTATTTGGATGTTGCATATGTTTCACACCTATGTTGCAAGTGTTTTATCTAGATGTTGCGTAAGTGTTTTTCAAGTGTTTTAGACGCACGTTTCAAGTGTTTTATCTGTCATTTTTTGGATGTTATAAATGTTGCATCTGGATGTTTCAAAAGTAGATCAGGTGTTTCATATGGGATGAAGCGGCAGGGGGCGCGAGCGGTCCCCGCGGACACGTGACGCGGGTGACGTTCCGGTGGCGCGGGCCACCTGTGGGTATGTGAGACGCAGGCGCGGACGAGCGATGTCCGGATGGAGTGGGCCCACGTGTGGACGTGCGAAAACGGACCGCGCCCTGTTCGCTTGAGCTTATCAGCCAAATCAACCAGCCATTCAGCAGTGTTTTTCTCTTACAACAAATCAGCGAACAGTACTTTCAGTCATGCCTTATCAGCCAAGCGAACAGTGAACAGGGCGTGCAGCTGCAGGCATCCGTCCGGACGTCCGGACGTTAGCATTACGGAGGAAAATAAGCATGAAGCCTAATATAACCTCATGTTGTGTTGGTTTTTCGTTTTTTTTCTTCACTCTTCCCCATCCAAGCTTCATTTATAATTTTCCGATATTCTAGTTTTCTATAGGATTTCAATTGCATAGGTATTCTACTCTTGTAATTTTTTTCTATTCCTATGTTTTGAGAATATTGCGTTCCAAAGGGGGACTGAACAACAAAAACAGAATAATGTGTGCCTATATATACTCTAGTTCCTCCATAAAATTAGCATGCATATCGTGTTTCATGTATACCGATTGTGCTATATATCCGACAATTTTAAGATAAATGGTGATTTTGTAACAATCTATGTTATATAACAGAAATTTAAGAGATCTATACTAGAGTACTTTCAAACATTTGGTAGCACGCCGTACTGAATTTAAGTTGGAAATGAGAGAGAGAGAGAGTACACTGTATTATCGGATATACATTCGCGGACCGTTTCCACGTCGAATCGTTTGTCGGCAAAGACCCGACACACCTTTCTTCTGTATACGCATATGCATGCAGTTCACACCGTAGGAGTACTCCTCTGTTTCCTAGAGAACCACGTTTTCAAGTTGTCTTTAAGTCAAATATTTTAAACTTTGACTACAAATAAATTTTTTTGAGTTGAGTTTAAAAACATGAAAGTAATGTAAGTAGATTCATCACGAAATATAGTTTCATAAAAATATATATTGACTATATTTGATAAATATTTTATAGCAAAAAATAATAGTCAAAGTTGTTTTTTGAGACCGTGTCGTTGTCCAAAACGACATTCTTTAGGAAACTGAGGGAGTATGTACTCCATGTAGTTAGGGCATTCTTAGTAGCAAGTTGTAAATAGCTAGTTAGATGAGGCTCAGAAATTATAAACAAAGAATACTGCACTAGAGAGTTATGTAAGCTACGGGAGAGTTATTTATGGGAAGACCGTGTTAGACTAGCTATTTGAGAGTCGCTAGCTATTTGATCTCTCTTCTTGATATCCAATAAAATTGTTCTTAGGTTAGCTATTTGGGAATCATTAGAGACGCTCTTAGCCATACTAATGTCACTATATAAGGGCAGTTCTTGATAGCCAATAAAATTGTTCCTAGGTTAGCTATTTAGGAACATTGGAGATGTTCTTAGCCATACTAATGTCACTATATAAGGGCAGTCACAATGGTTGAAACTACACACGCTTTCTATAGTGCCACGTCAACAATAAATCATCTATAAAAACTATTTCACACTCTGAAGGTTTCTTTTCCTAATAAATATTGCTTTTTTTCTTGTTTCTCTCTCCTATAAGTCGTCATCTTCCTCCTGGCACCAGGCGTGAGCTAGTGCTCAACCTGCATGGAGACGAGCACGGAGGAGCCTCGGCCGGCCTCCACCTCGCCATCCAGCTAGGGGGCCGTGCTTGCGCCAGTCAACGTCGTGGAGCCCAGCCTCGGCCGAAGAGCAGCGTCGAGCGCCTCCAGGGCGGACGGCGAGAGGCGACCACGGCCTGCCAGCCTTGGCCGGCCTCCACGCGGCCATGGAGGGCCGTGTGCTCGTGCCCGTCGTCGTCATGGAGCCCAGCCTCAACAGGGCAGCGACGTCGAGCGTAGCCTGAGAGGAAGGCGACGAACGGAACGAACGGAAGGCGAGCGCAGCCATTGCGGGCGAGCGAGCGCGGCGACCGGGAAGCGAGCGCAGCGGTGTAGGCGAACGAGCGCGACAGCCGGCCGGCGAGCGCGTCGGCGCGGGCGAGCCAGCGCAGCGGTGTCGGCTAGCGAGCACGACGGCTGGCCGGTGAGCGCGTCGGCGCGGCCGAGCGAGCGCAGGCAGGCACGCACAGTCCAATCCGCGGCGACATCCCATCGTGGGCCCCACCTGGAAACCGCTGGTTTCTCCCCCAACGGTGAAATCGCCGTTTCTAGCTGTCTCGGGTCGTGCGTGGACGTGGTTTCGCTATTGAGAAATCGTTTCCTAATTTTTTCTCTTTCCTTGTTAATTAGTCTCCCATGTCAGTATTTTTACTGACAAGTTATTTAGGGGTGTTTGGTTCGAGAGTTAAAGTTTAACAAATATTGTAGCACTTTCGTCTTATTTGATAAAAAGTTTTCAATGTTGGACTAATTAGGCTTAATAGATTCGTTTCGTAAATTACCCCTAATATGTGCCGACATACATGCAATTAGTCTACATTTAGTACTCCATACATTTGAGGGAACATTGATGTGATGGGAGTTAAACTTTAACTCCTAGAAACCAAACAGGCCCTTAATAGGATAGAAACTACCATTAATATTCTATTGGAAATGCCCTAAAGAACCTTTCACATAAAGTCCCTGAAGTACGGAGATTAATTACTGTCAGTGTTCGGTGAATAAATGAACATGTACTCCCTTCATGTTGGTAAAAGAAGTCGTTTTAGACAGAGATTAATTACTGTCAGTGTTCGGTGAATAAATGAACATGTACTACTGTATTGCCGATAGCGCTAGTTTGGTCATATGGCTTCTAGACTGCGTTGATCGTGGACCGACCATCAGTCTCGGTCGGAGTCTCCGCGAGAGCCGGTGATGGAACAAAATCGGCGGACTAAACGTGACAGAGAATTGGCTCGAAACGGACAGAAACCGACGCGTGCATGCATCATAGGAGTACTCTATATATTGCGCAAGCAAGATAACTATTAACTAGTGTCTGGAGTTACACTTACTACACAGTCAAAAAAAAAACACGTACGTCGATCGTATCGTCGTCTGGGCGTCCGGCCTGGGAGGTATCAGCGACTCGTTACTTCCTCCTGTTAGGCTGGCCACCAGACAGACCGGTTTAATTTTCAATATATCTATATCTATACCTAATATTTAAAAGAAAAAATTTCTGCACTCAAATTTGTTTCCGCCCTCTAATTTTCTATCTGCCAGCCATGTATCCAGATTACGTTGTTTTATCCGAGTCCTAATAAATTCCGTTGACAATCGTGAAGTCTCGACCTATCCTGTTGACGCACTCTCACGTGATGTCCTGAATCAACACAACTTGATCAGTTCTTTCCTATTCCTTTCTCTTTTATATATTTATTATTTATTATTATCTCTCACAAATCAGACCAAAGAACGCTAGCCTGGCATGCTCTCTCGACTTCGTGGCCGCTCGCACTAGCCATGACGAGATGGCGTAGGAACGTGTCCCGAAGCTAGACAACAGGGCAGAGAAGAGGAAGATGCCTCGATGTTGGCGGCTATGGGAGCCGGCGATGGTGTGGTGTCGCACCAAGCAATGGAGTACGTCCCAACACATGCAGCACGGTGCTTAGAGGAGAGCTCGTCCACCGAACGGCCACAGCCCCTGCCTCGAGGTCCTCGACAACAAGGATTAATGGGAGCTGCTGCTACAACAAAGGCTCAATGGTGCTGCTCAAAATTAAAGTTGGAGACAACAAGAGATCAAAGAAGAGCTCTGGGGATTGGGTGCACGAAAAGCTTCACTGTAGCATGGGGAAAACTGCAATAGATAAGGACGAACAAGTGAGAGTCTGGCCTCACGCGGAACGGATGGTTAGTGGACATAGAAAACTGAAGTTACGATATATCTAACTCACCAAAGTTATGATATATTTACGAGTAATTTGTTTTAGCTTACAACAGGAGAGAAAAGATATAAAAAGGTTGCACTTTAATTGTTGATAGATGTCATATTCATCATAAATATACTATGACTGGAAGCGCGGTGCGGACAAAGAGGAAAAAAAAGAAAGAAAAGGTTATGAACAGTAATATTACCGTAGGTGAACGGGTATTGGGTACTGCTGGACCCGCTACTGTAGGATAACGGGGCTACTGTCCATATTGGGTGCGGTGGTACTGTAGATGAACAGCGATGTGTGTCTGTGCGGGATCCGTTACTGCATTATCAACTTAAGAAAGGGGAAAACAAAATATATATGTAATATTCGTTTTTCATTAACGTCTGATAATTTTTCTCTCCCGTTGCAACGCACGGGCATGTTTTGCTACTATATATATATATACACGGCAGCGCTATTATACACCCTAGGTGTAGAATAACTATTCTACACCAAGACACAACCAGCCCCACAGCCAGACACCAACAGCCCACCCCGCCCACCTGATCTGACTGCACCAAACCAACCCACCCCGAGCCGACCAGACCACCATGCGCCTCCTCGCCCACCGGATCGGACGAAACCGAATCCCCCGACCCCTCACCCCGTGCGTCCCCCACCACATCGGCGCCGCCCCCACCCGGCCACCCCATCGACGTCGGCACCTCACCCCCCACCTGCGCGCGCCCGCCTCGCCACCAGAGCGTGCACCCCGCGTAGCCACGGCCATCTGCACGGCGGCATGGTCATACTCGCGCGCACGGACAGCCCCCAACGGCGGCGCCGGCCTTACCTGCACGCATGGCGGCACCCAGCGGCGGTGGCATCCTGATCTGCACGCACGGTCGGCTATGGAGGGCGCAGGCAGCCCTGGAGACGTCCTGATCTGCGTGCACGGTGGCCCCAGCGGCCCCGATCTGCAGGCACGGCTGGTCCTGGAGGAGGTGAGAGGCAGCCCCCAACGGGCCAACGGCGGCGCCGGCGCCTGGCCTCCTGAAGCGAGCTGGCCAGCTGCTGCTACTGCTATCACACCTCTACCCTGCATCTGCAGAAACCTGCTGGTGTGCAGACAGACTAGAATCACGGGTCTGGCCGAGGGGCAGGCTGCCCGCTTTCTGCAGAAGATACTACTGAATACCCTCAAGTGTTGAAAGCTAGTACGGTAGGAAAAAGAATACCGAGCGATACTGAAGCTAGCAACCATGGAATCATGTGGAACACTGAAGCTACCTTGGAGTCTTGTTACTGAAAATATTATTGATATTTATTGAAGTAAAATACCGTCCACTAACAACTACTACTGAAGCGTCTGTACCAAGATACTGACAATAGTTCTGACAACTACTTAAAAGTACTAGCAACTACTGAAGTTATAGTACCGACTGTACCAAGCTACTGATAAAAATACTGACAAAAAACTTGACGATACTGACAACTACCTAAGGATACTAACAACTACTGAAGTTATAGTACCAACTGTACCAAGTTACTTACAAAAATTACTAGCAAAAAAACTTAAAGATACTGACAATATACTTAACGATACTGACAGGATACTTAAATATACTAACAACTACTTAAAGGTACTAACAAAGTAGTACTGAAGTTATAGTACCGGCGGTACCAAGCTATTGATAGAAATACTGACCAAATACTTGAAGATACTGACAACTAGTTAAAAATACTAGCAACTACTGAAGTTATAGCACCAGCTGTACCAAACTACTGACAAAAAATACTTAAAAATACTAACAGAATAGTTAAAGATACTGACAACTACTTAAAGGTTATAGCAACTACTGATGTTATAGTTCCGATTGTACCAAGCTACTAACAAAATACTTGAAGGTACTGACATAATACTAGAAGATACTCACAACGACTAGGAAGAATACTATGAAATACTGGAAATAGAGTCAGAAACCCTACTCAGTATTTATACTGTTTCACCTAACCAGTATATGTTACCTAAAAGTGAAAATACTAGAAAATACTGACAACTACCGAAAAGATACGGACAACTACTAGACTTGGTGGCAGTAAAAAATACTTAAAAGAAAATACTGGAATAAATACTCACAGCTACTTACTTAAAGAAAAATATTGATAAATACTGACAACTACTTTGGCCCTGTTCATCTGGCTTATAATCTGTCTTATTCAGCTTGTTTTTTCAGCCGAAACAGTATTTTTCTCTCACAAAAAATCAGCCAACAATGTTTTTCAGCCGGCTTATAATTTCAGTCGATTGCTATAGTACTTGCATGCACCAAATGAACATCCTATAATTAATTCATGTGCATGCAAAACATGCAGTACCTAATGATGGGTGTATACGAGAGATAAGTTCGTACATACACTAGTACTACATACATTTTTTTGCGGGCATGCACGAGTCCCTGCAGGTGAGAGAAAAGTAGCGCTGCATGCATGCGGCACCAACAGTAATATGGAAAAAGAAAGGGTGCATGTCGGGCGTCGGAGGTGGGCTGACCAGCTGTGTGCGGCGCGGCGCGCGGATGTGGCGTGGACCGACGGCCATTTAATTAGCGTGTGGGCTCGGGCGTGCCACGTGCGGGGAGGGCTCGGGCGCGCGTACTTCGGGTAGCGCGGGAAGGGGGGTGGAGGGTGGCGCGTCGGTGGGAAGCTGGCTGGGTTAGGCTGGCTCATGGTGTAGAATAGTTATTCTACACCTAAGGTGTAGAATAGCACATATATATATATATATATATCACCCCACCTGTCCATTCATATATATATATATATATCACCCCACCTGTCCATTCCTCGCAAAGTAATGATCTACGAAAGCTCGGAAATGCTACGTACAAGGCGTCAAAACGTCTAGACGTCCCTTCGTGGGCCTGCATACACTGCTCTATGCCCACTCGTTTTTAATTATGGTATCCGCGTCCGTCTCTTTTGGTGCGCCGGTTGTATAAGAAAAGGAGGACACGAGAGACATGCTCCGCACGTTGACGGTGACCCCGTCTGCTCCTGCTCCGTCGACTGCCCTGCTACTTCTTGTCGTTGCTTTTGCTTTGCGGCCCGCTTCGCCTGACGGCGCAGGCACCGCCGCGCCCATATGTGGTGACCACTCCCTCGGCCACCAGCTAGCTAATGAGGCTGATGAGCAAGGAGAGGCGTCAGGCCCTGGCGCGGAAGCTCTCCGGCCTCACCTCCGGCTACGGCTACGGCGCCCCGATATAGATGGCGGAGGAGGCCGCGCCGAGATACGATGCATGTTGCAAGTGTACATTTGAAATGTTTCAGATGTTATTGAGGTATGTTGCAAGTATTTCATAAGGATGTTGCCAAAGTAGATCGGGATGTTGCACATGTTGCAATGGGATATACACGTATGTTTCAAGTATATGTTCCAAATGTTTCAGACGTATGTTGCGAGTATTTCATTTTTACGTTGCAAAACTAAATCGAGATGTTGCATATATATGCAAGTGTTTCAAGTGTTTTTATACGTATGTTGCAAGTGTTTCATCTTGATATTTGTATATGTTTACAATGGTTACATATGTGTTTTCAAGTTTTTTCTGGTGTTTTGCAAGTGTTCTAGACGTATGTTGCATGTGTTTTAGCTGTTTCGAACGTATGTTGCAAGTGTTTTATTTCGATGTTGCAAAAGTAGATCGGGTGTTGCACATATTGCAATGCGCGTAAGAAGCGAAGGGGGCGCGAGCAGTCCCTGCGCGCGGTCTGGCTGCGCAGTCATCGTCCGAGCGGCGCGGGCTCCGTGTGGGCGCGCGAAATGTAGGCTCGGGCGGGGCGTGCTAGCCCGAGCGCGGCAAACGGGAGGGCAGCGCATGCCACTGCCTATGAAAGCTCGCTTAATCTCTCTATTACATACCTAGTCGTTTATACTAGTGCTACTGATAAGCTAGCACCAAACTACCACTAGTGCATATCGGAAAAAAACAATCTACTTCTACTGAATGTTGCATGGTTCAGCTTAATATAATTTAGTTTTCCATATATTTTATTCTCCTTGCTCACCGTGAAAACTAACTAGAAGAAAGAAACAACTGGTTAAAGCTACACAAGAAAGTTTCATATATGTACCAGGCAATCTTATTTACTTTGTAAGCAAATACTCTCTCTGTCTCCGAAGGAATGCAATTCTAGAACAGTATCACGTTTTAGTATATCAAGTTTGACCAATTATAGATAAAAAATATAATTATTTAAAATATAAATAAATATTATTAAATTAATTACGAAATGTATTTTCATAATAAATTAATTTGGAGCTATAATTATGAATATTATTTACTAGAAATTTGGTCAAACACGAATCACTTTAATTTGCACGCAACCTATAGTTGCATCCTTTTTCAGGGACATAAGTATAACTCCAAATTCCCGGTCTACCATGGATGAACGTACACTAGAGAAACGAGAACGAGAATGTGTGCAGCACGAGCAGGGGGTGGGGTCTGACCTGACCTCACCATCCCAGCTATTGATCCGGACCTTGTAACAAACCACTCTACAAGTACATGCACGACCAAGTTGCTGTGATATATAATTAAAAGTGTGCTCATGTATATATACGTCGTGTTAGGAATATATATATAATTAATTATAAAAGTCAGTTAAACATGACAATTGGGCACTTGAGCAACGTACGTGGTACGTCAAGGTAAGCAGTGATTTCCCTGTATATAATTCTAGAAAACCAGCGATTTATGTATTGAGCAACAACATGATGCATCAATAGTTGTTCAAAAATATAAGTGGTTCGTTTATGTACCTGAAATTAAAGGGTACGGCTCGCGACGAACGCAAAGGCAAAATACTAATGCGTTTTTAAAGGTAAAGAAAGAAAATATATTGCCTGCTACTAGTACAGACAGTACTATCCAAACGCCCTACCAGGCAGCAAAGGACGACAAGGAACCGTTCAAACTTCGCTTTGCGACTGTTACTTTCCTACAGTACTTCATAGTTCATATGTATGTGGCTACGCTGCTCTTAGCCTCTTACAGTTCCGTACGTGTACCAGGTCATAGTACAATGAGTAAATTTTACCCACGATTTTATAACTTGTCGTAAGTTCTCGTCTAAGTTGCGATGTTTTCAAATTACATATTTAGCTCTCTAAATTTATCTTGAGTTTTCAACTAGATCCTAGTACTTTCGAATTACGTATTTAGCTCTCGAATCTTCTTGTTCCAAGTCCTTATCCCGGTTCTGATACTTTTACAATACACACTTAACATCTTAAACTTGTATTATTGTATTATCCTGGTCCATTCCATTCCCTCACATTGTGTTACATGTGTCCACCACACTCATGCAGCCATAGCACGGCGCACCGTGTTCGTTCACCCACAGTGGTATAGTGCACAAGGGACGAAGCGTACGATGGGAGCTCGGGAGGGATGTGCAGACCTAGCATCCTAGGGTCTGCTACGCCTCTTGAGCACCCTTGTCGTGCTTGCCCTACCCCATGTCCCGGTTGAGCATTCACCGCCCAGGCCCTTCTTGATTCTGGTTGGCTCGCTCCTACTCCACCACATCGTGGCACCAACCCCACCTCACGACAGTCGCATTCAACACCACCACCACACTCCTTCCTCTCCCGCGTCACATACGAGCTCATACTCAATATCGTCATCTCCCCGCGCTTAGTTTCCTACTCTTCCAACCTTCCTCACCTCCCTCGGTAGTGGCAGGGCCATCGCAGCAACGCAGTAGGGTGAGTGTAGCATGTGGCATGGTGGCCCGAGCAGGCACGACATAGCCTAGCGTGGCAAAGTGGGTGGGGCACTGCACCGACGATGCAGCATAGGCAGGCATGGGGTAGTAGGACGACGAGAATAGTGCAACGCTACATGGGTAAGGTGGGCATATGCAGTGTGGCGGAGCTGATGACGGTGGCACAAGGGTGAATGGACCATAATGATACAATAATACAACTTTAGGGAGCCGTGAACGTTTAATTTGCAAGTATTGCAACCGAGATGAGAATTTAGGACAAGTTCAGGGAGCCAAATGTGCAATTTGCAAGTACTGGAACCAGAATTAGAACGAGGGACAAGTTTATGGAGTTTAATATGCAATTGATGAGAACTCGAGATAAGTTTGAGGACGACTAGTAAAATTGTCTCTTTCATAATTATCCTCGCATGTAACATTCCAAATCAGACAAGGTAAAGGCAATCACCTAAATTTTTTACCCTAAATTACTTTTATGCGTTGATTTTGATGTTTGGATTAAAAGTGATACCGGTGGAGTTTCTTAAAAAGAATAGTTTCATAGAAATATATGTTTTCTATATTTTCCAATCATATAAGAATATACTAATGATTAAAGTTTAGAATCGTCAATAGATATCTACTCTCTCCATCCCAGCATATCTGTCGCCGTTGGTGCGCGTGCCACAAGTTTGATTCGATTTGTAGAAAATGTGTGCAACATTTGTATCTCCAAATAATTTATTAAAAAACTAGATTCAAAGATTTTTCTAATGATACTAATTATGTACCATAAATATTAATATTTTTTAATATATATTTTGTCAAAATTGTTTTTCAGAAAACATAAACAACAGATATTTAGGGACGGAGGAGTATATACCTACCTAATACTAAAGAGGCAAAATTTCTACCACTAACAATTTTTTGTTCAATTTAAAGTGGCTCAGTCTCGGCATCAGCTCCAGAAAAATCCCGCGTCCGTTTTTCTCCGTCATATGGAACTGTGTGTTTCCCCGTGAAAGACGTTCCCGTTCTTGTGTCCTTTCCGGTTCCCCTTCCCCGTATGTGATTTTGTAGGTGACTTTTTTTCCTCTTTTTTGTTTCCAGATATAATACTATGGGTGTTTGAACTCTTTATCATTCTCTAATCTAATATAAATAATTCATGAGTAAAATCTTGCATAATTTATCATTCAATCTCATCCTATCTATACCTATGGTTCCGTGACTTTTTTATTATTTTGTCTCCCGTTTATCATCCAATCTAATTTATATCTATATACATATGATTCAGTGACTTTTTTCTTTTTTTTGTCTCATGTATTTTTCTTATAAACAGAAATAATAAATAATAAACATAGTATTATGGATCTTTCAACTCTGTATTCTTCTCTAATAAATAAATCGTGATTGAATCTTATGACGTTTGTCATCCAATTTAATCTAGATACATATACCTACCTAATATTAAGAAGGAAAAATTTCTTTTCTCACCGCTTTAGAAACTCACCTCGAGGCTCGAGGCCATCCTCCACATGTCAATAAACCTAATCCAAATCCAATATGATAACTCTACCCTGTACTTACGCCCTATGTATTCTATATATGATCTTCACTCATGATCTGTGCTCATAAAAGTTAAAACAACTTGCGTCCAACAATAGTATGAAGTATGATTCCAAGATGTATCGAGTTCTGTTAACAAACGGGCATGTTTGCTAGTAATTTTAAAATGTCATCTATCTGTGACAAGATGTTCATCTCACAATCAAAGTTTAGGGGGTGTTTACTGTTTAGTTCCCACCCAAAATTTTATACCATATCCCATCGAATGTTTGGAGACATGCATGGAGCATTAGATATAGATAAAAAATAACTAATTGTACAGTTTGTATGTATTTTGCAAGACGAATCTTTTAAGCCTAATTAATCCATCATTGGACACTAATTGCTATAGCTACACATGTGCTACAGTACCCCTGAAAACTTTACAGCCTCTGAACTAAAGACGCCCTTAGTTATAGTATATCCATCTCGTGTTCCAAGGAGACATGACGTCGTATTTGCATGGTCCTAACTATTTTCGTTGTGAAATTTTCCAATTTTGAGAGTACAAACTATCAAGTGGAGCGTATATGCCAACAGGTCCACGCTATTTTTGTTGTGAAATTTTCCAATTTTGAGAGTACAAACTATCAAGTGGAGCATATATGCCAACAGTTTTGTATAGGGGAATTGTTGGTGCCCATATATCCAATGGGATAGGATTCCGTCGGACGGTATTGAATGGCCCAGCAGAACGATCCATCAGAAACGCACCGTACTCCTACTGTATCGCTGCAGTCCTTCCCTGTTTGCCTTGTCCCGCCCCGCACGCGTACCCTGCCTCCATCCGCCTCGCGCCTGCCCTGTGCCCGCCGCTCCTTCCCCCTGACCCCCTCCTCTCTCTCCGTGCGGCCGGGACTCGGGAGCTGAGATGAGAACAAGCACGCCCCGTCCGCAGGATCCCAGACACGCTGTGCGCCCTATCCACCGACCCTCGGCTCGCCACGCCCCTTCCCACGATGCTTGGGCCATGCCCCCAATGACTCTCTGAACATACCTCTAAAACACGAAACACTTGAATGCAACATACACTTGCAACAAGTGTGTGAAACGTATGCAACGTCCCGATAAAACATTTGCAACTTACAACATGAAAACTCTTATTGCAACATAAGACGGAAACAACTAAAATATTTTGAACATACTGTTACAACATATGTGTGAAATATATGCAACATCCAGATAAAAAACGCTTGCAACATACATTTGAAACAGATGAAACATTTTGAACAAACGCTTGCAACATGTCTCTAAAAAAACACTTTGCAACATATGCAACGTTCTGATCTACTTTTGCAACATCCATATGAAACACTTGCAACATACCTCTGGAACATCTGAAACACTTGAAACATACGTTTGCAACATATCATGCGTGACACTCTAGTGGGAGGCGGCCACTATGTCAGTCGTGTTGAGGAACTCGATAACCGCCTCGATGGGTAGATCAGGGCTGGGAGGTGGTGGAGCGAAGAGCACCACGAGCTTGGCTGTCGCGAGCTTCTTCCGCTGGGGGCACCGGGGCGCGCGGAGCCTCTATGCAAGCGCGAAGTACGGCACGGCCGCGACGCCCTCGCAGTCTCTAGCCGCAGGAGGAGGTGCCAAGGAGAATGCCAGTGCCGGCTCCGGCAATGAGGGGCGAGCGGCAAGCACGACTCCAACGCCGCAGCTTGGAGCGTAGAGGCGAGCGAGGGCCCTGAGGCGAAGGAAGCGGAGGTGGTCACCGCTGGAGATGTCGGGTGGCAGGTGAGTGGTAGGGAATGATGCGACGGCCGTGCTAGTTGGGAATGTCACCATCTTTTTTTTATTATTTTTGAGAAATGGTAAAAGAATGAAGGTAAATGAAAACATGTCTATTGGACCGGTAGTGCACAGACCCAAAAAGCGCGGTGTATGATGGTGGGATGCCCGCACTGTAAGATTTCCGTTTGTATAGACAACATGGGCTGTATACTCATTGTCGGTGTGATCAGGGGCGGATATGGGCCTAGGGCCAGTAGGGCCACGGCCCTAGGCGTGGCCCAAAATCCTCTTATCCTATATGTACTTTTCTGGTCTGGCTTAGATATTGGGCCAAATGCTGCAGACTCCGGCCCAGCAAAGAGACGAGAAGCAGAGCGCACAACCCCCATCCTCGTCTCCTCGAAGGCTCGAACTCCTCGATTCCCCATTCCTGCTTCTCTACGGACTCCAGCTCTCCCCTCAAAGCGACGCCGGCACGTTGCTAATCCTAGCCACTGTCGCTAGCCGCTGTCCTTCGCTGCCAGTTCGCCCTCCCGTGGTCCTTCCGGTCCTCCACGCCACCAGGTGCCGCCCTGGCCCCTGATGCCAGTCCGCCATGGCGCCAACGCCACTGCCGCCGGCCTCTCGCCTGGGCCTGGCCGCAGAGCACAGGCGGCGTAGTCGTGCAGGCTGCTGCTGCACGCCTGCACTGGCCAAATGGCTGTGTGGACAGCTAGAACCGCAAAGGCAAACAGCAGCCCGAGCGGCCGTGTGGGCTCTGAGCCTCTGACGCTTTGTGTTGCCTTTGCCTCTCAGCCTCTGTGTTCAGTGTTCTGTCTATTAGTTGCACAAGCGGTCGTGAAGGCTTTCTCAAATTTAAGGTCTATTTGAATATTAAACTCTTGGTGATCTAGAAGTTCTTTGAATGAGTAATTGGTAATGTCAATTTTTGAAGTATGTAGAGTTACACAATAAAGGGGATCAAGACATTAAAATCCTTAAAAACAGAAATTAGATATATCATTTAAACTTATGCATTTATAGGCTAGTTTTGTTATCGATCGGTATTCGACTGAGTATAGGCGGTATTTTGACAGTTGCAGACAGTATATATATACTTTGATAGTGGCCCTAAGCGTCAAAACTGACGAGCTCCGCCACTGGGTGTGATCTCAAGTATGGGCCTGTGGTGACTACGAACCCACCAAGCCCAGTTCTTGTAGGTGGGCTACCGGCGGCGAACAGGCGAACGAGCGAGCTACCAGCGGGGCTGCGGTAACGGCACGGCCTGCAAGCACAAGCGGCACCAGCCGTGGCCGGCGGGGCTCCGTCGCCTCGCCTGTTCGCCTTTGCCAAGCTCCGCGCGCAACCGCCTCCATCGCTGGCTTTTTTTTTTTTTTTTGGCGACGCCTCTATCGCGGGCTTGTGTCTTCGTAACCTGTGTCTGTGTCTCCCGGCTCCCGCTTCACGCAGCCGTTTCGCTCTCCCAGCACGCGTGCCGCCGGCGCCCGGAGCCCTGCCTGCAACGACGTGCGCCGCAGCGCGTTTGCCACCATGATGCGCGCTCCGCGGTGGCGTAAGCTGACCCTACAACGAGCTCTTCACAAGCCAATGACCGCACTGGTGCAACGCAGTTTCAGGTATGCCTGCGACCCCACCCCACCCCGGTGACGGGCTTATATGGCATATTCATCAGTATACTGTTAAGCGTTGGTACAGTAAGAAACTGGAACTGTGTATCTAAACCTGAATGGCGGGGATGATTGCTGGCAAAACTGCATAGTGGATTCCATTTGTCAACATAAGTCTGCATAGAAAATTACTTTTGAAAAAGTGCATAGAGTTACTAGAAACTCAGCCTACAGGTTTGGCTTCTGATAAAGTGCAGGCGATGGTGGATCTGGTGATAGTTCTCATACGCCTTTTAGTAATCAATTACAAAAGTTTCCAAGGTGAGGAAAGCTTAAATATAAACTCCAATGCATGGTGAATTTGCAGGGGACTGACTAATATGAACGAAAACTGACGAAGAACAAAGACAATCCTGCAATCTGTCATGAACAGAGAAAATGTGTGGCAAAGATTCTTTACTAGCCGTGTTACCTTCCTGTGGGAATTTGGATTGAAAACTGCAAACCTGAATATTTCTTGAGCCTTCCTTCGCAGTCTCAGGTAGTATGTTGACCAGTCGGATAAAAAGATAAGGCAAAACGAATAAATTAATTACTACAGCAGTCCCCTAAGTTGCGAATAGAATGCACAAGCCACTGAATATGAGTATGTGACTACCTCCAGAGAGTATTTGAGCCCTATATATGATACATAAGAAAAATGGTGGTCTCCTTACTGCAAAAATTCACAGCTAGAATGAAGCCTTTTTACATCTTTCACTGACTTTCAAATTTAAAGGCAGAACGGGAGGCGAGGGCGACTCTGACTGCGGATGTAGCGCACCAGGTCATCGCTGTAGTTCTTGTGGTAAACAATGGTGTCGCTCAGCTGCTTGATGGCTTCTCTCTTCTCCTGCACTCTAGCTGCTAGCTCGTCTTCTTTCTCGTCCACTATCTTCTCGAGCTGGAGCATCTTAGCCTCTGCCTCAGCAGCACTCTTCACCATTTCTGACACCACCATTTCTTTCTCTTTCAACCTAATAGCCAGATCATTGTTCACATTGGCAAGTTTCTTCTGTTCATTAAGATGATCATGTACCTTCTTCCTCAGGACTTTAAGCTCGTCACTACATGCAGATGAGCGGTCAATGAAGAGCACAAAATTCTGAGTGAAGAGTGTTTCTAGCTCATCAAATTTGTCAGCCCATTTAGAGACCCCCGACTCAGCATGTTCTTTAACTTGCATGAGAGTTCCTTCCAGCAAGCTGACTCTCCCTGAAAACTGCTGTACTGATTGTTCAAGATGGCGGATCTCTGCCCGCAACGCTTCCACTGCCGCTGCATATCCCTCTTCTTTGCATTTGCTTTCTGCTTCGGTAACTTTAAGCTTCTGCTTTGCTAGCTGGAGCTGAACCTCAAGGTCTTGGACATGTTTTTGTAGCTTAATATTCTCCTTATTTGCAGATAACTTTTCCTCTTCCAGAAGCCGATGTTTGTCCACTGTTTCTGTGTTTTTCTGCTCTAGCTGATCTATCTGTTCCATCTGACTCCTTTTAAGTATCTCGAGATGTGATGCCCTTGTGGACACCTCATCATATGCATACTGAAGCCTCTGACAGCTACCAACAACCCCTCTGAGGCTCTGGTGGAGAACCTTGAGTCCTGCCTCATGATCAGAAATTTTTTGTGTAACTCTATCTTCAAATCCTGCCAAAAATGACATGTTTTCTGTGCATGCTTCAATCATAATTTTCAAATCCTTCTCCAACTGTGTCTTTTCAGAAGACAATAGATTGATTGTCTTCTCCAGATCTTTTGTTTTTGTACTCATGCCATCAAGTTGACAAGCTGCTTCAGCGCGGACCTTCTCAAGATTCTCATGTAGGCTAGACACTTTCAACATTGCCTCTTCCAACTGCTTGTCCAAGGTGGAATTGTTTTCTAGCTGGACGGAAAGCTCCTCTTTCAGTCGTGTCACCTCATTCTCAAGATTTTGTACTGAAGTCTCTGACTGCTTCAGTTGTGTTAGCACTGCATCCTTCTCTTCTTGTATTGCCTTCAACTCATCCTGCATCTCCGCCTTGGCTTGTTGTGATTGCTCAGTCAAAGTGTAGATGTTCTTCTGTAACTCATCATTAGCTTGCTGTAGAGTTGAAATGTTCTTAGTTTGCTTTTCAACCACAATCTCAAGATTCCTGAGAGAAGCCTGAGACGTCTGTAACTCTAATAGAGCTGTGTCCTTCTCTGCACGTAGGTCTGAAATTTCAGCACGCAGATTGCTCCTGGCTTCGTCAAACTGCTTGTCCAAGGTGAAATTGTTTTCTAGCTGGACGGAAAGCTCTTCTTTCAGTCGTGTCACCTCATTCTCAAGATTTTGTGCTGAAGTCTCTGACTGCTTCAGTTGTGTTAGCACTGCATCCTTCTCTTCTTGTATTGCCTTCAACTCATCCTGCATCTCCACCTTGGCTTGTTGTGATTGCTCAGTCAAAGTGTAGATGTTCTTTTGTAACTCATCATTAGCTTGTTGTAGAGTTGAAATGTTCTCAGTTTGCTTTTCAACCTCAATCTCAAGATTCCTGACAGAAGCCTGAGACGTCTGTAACTCCAATAGAGCTGTGTCCTTCTCTGCACGTAGGTCTGAAATTTCAGCACGCAGATTGCTCCTGGCTTCTTCAAACTGCTTGTCCAAGGTGGAATTGTTTTCTAGCTGGACGGAAAGCTCTTCTTTCAGTCGTGTCACCTCATTCTCAAGATTTTGTGCTGAAGTCTCTGACTGCTTCAGTTGTGTTAGCACTGCATCCTTCTCTTCTTGTATTGCCTTCAACTCATCCTGCATCTCCACCTTGGCTTGTTGTGATTGCTCAGTCAAAGTGTAGATGTTCTTTTGTAACTCATCATTAGCTTGTTGTAGAGTTGAAATGTTCTCAGTTTGCTTTTCAACCTCAATTTCAAGATTCCTGACAGAAGCCTGAGACGTCTGTAACTCCAATAGAGCTGTGTCCTTCTCTGCACGTAGGTCTGAAATTTCAGCATGCAGATTGCTCCTGGCTTCTTCAAACTGCTTGTCCAAGGTGGAATTGTTTTCTAGCTGGACGGAAAGCTCCTCTTTCAGTCGTGTCACCTCATTCTCAAGATCTTGTATTGAAATCTCTGTCTGCCTTAGTTGTGTTAGTGTTGTATCCTTCTCTTCTTGTATTGCCGCTACCTCCTTATGCAGCTCAGCCCTGGCTTGTTCTGCTTGCTCTGTCAAGGTACATATTTTATTGTGTAACTTATCATTAGCTTGTTCTAGAGTTAAAATGTTCTCACTTTGCTCTTCTAGCACACTCTCCAAGTTCCTGATGGAAGTCTGAGACATCTGTAACTCTGATAGAGCTGTGTCCTTCTCTGCACGTACTTCTGCAATTTCAGCATGCAAACTGCTCCTGACCTCCTCCAATTGCTTGTCCAAGACAGAAATGTTATTCTTCATATCTTCATTAGCATGAAGCAAGATTGAGGTTTGCTCTTTTCCTTGCTCCAACTCAATTCTAAGGTTCTTGATACAACCATCGGACTGCTGCAACTCTGAAATAATCTTGTTCTTTTCATCTTCTAATGCTAAAATTTCAGCATGGTGACTAACCTTCGCCTCTTCCAATTGCATCTCTAGGTTGGAATTGCTATTTTGCAAGACTTCATGAGCAAGCTGCAGAACAGAAATTTGTTCTCTTTGCTGCTCTAACTGGACTTCTAGGGTCTTGAGTGAATCATTTGACTGCTGTAAGCTATTGATGGCCTCTTCTTTCTCTCCTTGTAATGCAATGATCTCCTCTTGCAGATTAGTCCTAGTATCTTCCAGTTGCTTGTGCAAGCTAGAATTTTTATCCTGCATTTCTTCATTTGCTTGCTGTATAACTGAAATTTGGTTGCACTGCTGTTCCAAGTCACTCTGAAGATTCTTGATTTGAGCCTCAGATTCTTGTAGCTGAGCCAGTGCTACAATTTTCTCCTGTTGAAGTACCGTAACCTCATTATACAGATCAGTCTTTGCTGCTTTGAGGTCTTCGTTGGCCTCGTGAAGATTTGAAATCTCTTGTACTTGCTGTTCTAGCATGCTCTCAAGATTAACTACAGAAGCAACAGCTTCATTCTTTTGCCCTTGTACTTCTACAATCTCATTATGCAGGTTAGAATTTGCCAGCTCCAGGTTTTCATTAGTCTTCTGCATATCTGAAATCCTATGAAGTTGCTGTGACAGATCGTTCTCAAGATTCATCAAAGAAACCTCTAGCCGCTCTATCTCTGATGTGGCAAAATTCTTCTCCTTCCTTAGCTCCGCAATATGACTATTGAGAAGACTTTTTGTTGACTCCAGTTCCTTTTCTAGATCCTTAACATTAAACTGTGCCTCCTCTAACTCACTCAAGTACATAGAATTTTCTGATGTTAGCCTTTCTTTTTCTTCTGCTGCAGTACTACGTTCCTTCTCCAGATTGTTCATTATCTCTGTAGTCTCAGCCTTCAGGCCATCTATTTCCACCCTGAGTTGCTGGAGTTTTCTTTCAGCTGAATGATTTTCTGTGGTCAATGATTCATTTTCAGCTTCGGTTTCCACAATGGTTGCCTTCAGTTGAGAGCACTCAATATCTAAGTTATGATGAAGTGCTTTCAGGTTATCATGCTCCACCAACAGCATCAAGTTATGGTTCTTCAGGTTCTGGTTTTCTTCAAACAAGGTCTGCACCTCTTTCTCAGCCTTCAGGGACTTCTCTAGTTCTGATGCCATGACGCTGCATTTATCCACTGTATCTTTCAGCTGATTGCTCAGATCTTCCATCTCCTTCTTCATGTCTACAATTGACATCTTCAGCTTATCTCTCTCTTCTTCAATAGTTTGCTTCTCACTAGACAATGTTTTGAGCTCATTCTCCTTAGATTTCATGATGGTAAGCAAGTCTCCTTCCTCCCTCTTTGCAGTTTCAACTAATGATTTCAGATTTTCATTCTCAGATGACAAATTTGCAACCTCTAAACTTAACTCTCCTCTTGTAGCTTCTTTATCCTTGATTGCTTTTTCTAGTAGCTGCTTCAGATCAGATATTTCCTTGGCTTGTTCTTCTGTACTTTGTTTTAACTTCTCAATTTCTGCTTCCATGCTATGTTCCTCATCAAACTTATGGTTCAGGCCGTTTTCTTCATTCAACACTACTTTTGGTGTAGTTACATTATTATCTGATCTGTCTCCTTCCACGTCTGAATCAGATGAATCTGAACCTGAGGAACTGTGGCCAACAGTTTCTAGTTTGCTAATTAGCTGTCTGTAGTGCTTGTGAAGGTATTGATAGTCCTCATGGAAGCCCTTCACAAGGGAAGATAGCTTTGATTTCTTGACGGGATTTCCAGAATCATCTTGTTCATTCTCAGTCTGTTCGTTCTCCTCTCCTATCATTCTTAAAATGTTCTCCACATTTTCATCAACATCTGAAAAAACAAAATAACACTATTGTTTTCAGACAACGGCTCGCTAGAAACAGGAGAGCCATTAAGTGACGAACAAGGCAGAGTTCTTCTAAAACAATGCAATTTTAGCTATATCAAAAGCATTTTAATGATGAAAACTGGACACATGACTCAGGCATGTTAATCTGGTATTGTAATTACATTGAGATCAGCCAAACAGAATGGCAAAAAAATAGTAGATAAATAGGAATATTCTTGACGCGAAACAATTTTATTTATAAAGGCACTTTGAGATCCCTGTATGCACATAAAAATTCATTGAGTAAATATTAGTCTTGAATTAAAAGAATACCCTTTTTGCTCTCTAAAAGATGCTTGGTCTTTCTAATTTTGTGTTTCTTTGTCATGCTGAAGTTCTTGTATCCACAAGCTTTAGCTTTACTATTTCTTTGCAGAAAATCTTCCTCAGACCAAATTGATCATAATTGAGGGCATATCATGCTGCAACTCCTGATTAGCTTTGCTCCTGAATGGGTAAAAAGGAAAGGAAGACAATGAATAGGAAGTCATCCGTGGATAATATCTCATCTAGAATAGCAAAAAGATATCCAAAAAATCAAGAAAACAAAATTAGATTTTTCAATGGAAATGGTTTCACTAGTTAATGATTGAAAATACTCTCTGCACTCATAGCTGAATAAGTGTAAATTCGAAAAGATTGGACGTCTTTGAAGGGGTGTATATCACCACACTTGAAATTGGAGAGCTGAATGTGCAGGTATATTTCCAGAACGCCTATTGGACTAAGACGAAGTAGAATGTCAAACTTTCAAGTGTGGACTTCAAGTTCTGTAACTAATATGTACTCCAAATGAGCAACATAGTTTAGGTTATGAGGTCTTAAAGTTACATATAACTGGTTTCCCTGGAGGCATGTTGTTACACCATGGTCTTCTTCATTTGTATGCAGTGATATGTGGCATGGATAGTAAGTGATCTTTTAGTCAAATAATTGCTTAACGCAGCGAAACCCATCTTCTATGACTGAGCTAAATTGCAATCTAGATGAGTACATTATAAACATTTTATCCATTTTCGTCTACCAAGTTTCGTCGCCGGACTCGTCGCCCAACCTCTTGGGCAGCATAACCGCATAAGTTGTAAAAAAAACTGTTGTAAAAAAAACTGCGTAAGTTCAGATGCATATTTGAAAGGGTACCCTATTTGAAATGCCATATGGAGCCGTTCTGAGCGTGAGCCCAGTATTGTTCATGGCATAATATTAATACCAGTACATACTCATATGCGAGCTGATTGGGGAAAGACCAGCGCCATATGGCAAGTATTTTGTCTTATGAAATCATCAACCAGTGGTAGCAAACATGCGGGTCCCAGCTAGCGAAGGAATATTCAGAAAACTAATGCATGAACACAGAGAAGAAGTTAACGAGTGACGACTGACAAGTGCCAGAAAGGAAGAAAAACATGGATGAGGCAACGAAGAGTAAGACTTCGAACAGAGAAAGATAAGCTTCTGGTGAATCTTGAGCTTCTGCAGCGATCCATGTCAGCTGCCACATCAGAACGTGCAGGCCCAGAAGGCCACAACGATCCATCCAAGAACGCACACCTCACACACATTCGTAGAGAAGTTTCTTTACTACCGCAAGAGCAAGAACATCACAGCAGCACACCTAATCGGGGAAACAAGAAACCAGATAAAAGCTGAGAAAATCAAGAGACATACCGCCGGAATGTCGCCTCTCCAGCTCTCCTCTATAACTCCCTCCCTTGCTTGTTGGACCCGAAACAAGATCTGACGAAATGAAAAGAAAAACAGAAACAAAGCATGATCAGAGTTCAGAGATCGCAAGCCGGTCGCAGTGAACTAGTGAAGCAAGCACGGCAACCTATCAGATCAAATAAACTCAGGGGAACAAAAGCCAACAGCAGCAGACGGAAATCAAAATCCAGACCAAGACACGGGAGGAGGAGGAGGTTACCTGAAACTGAAAGGATGGATGAATCGCGTGCTCAGCGAGAACCTGACCCAGAGAGAGGTTTCTTCTCCACTAGGGCGATGCGATGTGTGGGCAGCGTTAGAAACGCACACCAGCGAGCAAGCAGGAAGCAGCCGGGTCCGAAGCAGCCATGGTCTTGTCCTTTTGGAGCCGCTGTAGCATGTACCTGACGCCTAGAAAGCCCACCGCTTCGGTACCTTATTACGAGAACGCCACCGAGGCCTTGTTTAGATTCCAAAGTTTGCCTCCCAAATTTACTATGCAGAATTCCTATTTCCCATCACATCAAAATACCGGCACATATATGGAGTACTAAATATAGATGAAATCAAAAACTAATTATACAGTTTTGTTGTACTTTGCGAGACGAACATTTTAAGTCTAATTAATCAATATTTGAACAATTATTATCAAATAAAAACAAAATTGCTACAGTATAACAGAACACTTACTATACAAACTTTGCCTCCAAAGTTTGCCATCGAAACAAGGCGCGAACCGAAACAGCGCTCCCGCCACTGCGAGCGCGAGGGCGCGAGATACGGCCACCCGGAAGCGTGGGACCAGGTCCAGCGTGCAGCGGCTGCCATGCGGAGCCCGCGAGGGGCGTGGTCCGAGCTGGCGAGGCGTGGGAGCCAGCTGGGCAGCGCGGCCGGCTTTTTGTCTCGTCCGTGCGCTGACGCGTCGTGGGGTTTTGTCCATAGTTATCGATTTCGTTCCGGTACCGTCCGAAACGGCCGGTACGCCTCGTACCGTCACGCACACCGGAACAGAAGAAGCTACGTCCCGTACCGGCCTTGATACCGGGCGATTCCGGCCATCTCGGGCGATTCCGGCCATTTCGGTGGGATCAATCGTTTCATCCATGCCGGTACCGTCGTCGCCGTCGTCGAGGAGGAAGGTGCTCGAGTCCTGTTCTTCGGCCTCGCTGAAACGCTCACGACATGGACGACTGCTCGAGGCCTGCTCTTGCACTCCGGCTCTGCTGATGCGGAACGCCCAGGGCCATGGACGACCGCTCGAGTTCTTGCGCTCCAGCTTGCTGATGCCGAGCGGCCAGGCTCATGATGACTCCTCACCACCGTGACGAGTGACGACGCTCGCACTCTAGAACTCAACACTCATGGCTTCCTTCTTTGCTTTGCTGCCTTGCTAGTTGGAACTTGGAACCGGAGATCTGGAGGTAGGCGGCGGCGAGCAAATGCTGTGTTCGTCAAACCTGGACGTGAAGCTGTGATTGAATTCCATTGAATGATGAGTGGCCGGGTCCATGTTGAGAGGAAGGTAACAGGTAACAGCCCAAGGCACACTAGCAGGCCGGCCCAAGCTCCCGTTGTTGTATTTTTATGAGGTAATATTTACCTGTGTGATTTCTCATATTTAAAAAAACCTCATATACATTCCAAATAAAATCTAAATAATTAATAAATTAATAAAACCGGAACGGTACACCGGAATACACCGGTACCGAAACGTACCATTCCAACGACAAAACCGGAATGGTCTCTGGAATGGAATTGATAAGTATGGTTTTGTCCCTGCGTTCCCAACTTAGGCTATCCGCACGCATAGGAACTCTATATTCATCATCTATACGTCCCAGTAAGTAAGATTCTCTTCTCTATACTCAATTCTTCTGCACTCATCCATCCTCTATATCATCCTCTATTCACTGTGGGACCCACTTATCACTTTATCTAAATATATTCATGTGTGATCTAGTTTTGAAGGATTTATTGAGACGAATTTAATGGTGCAATCGAAATTTAATTTGGATTTTTGGTTTGTGAGTTATAGCATTTTTTTCCTTTGTTTAGCTAGTGGGACCCGCCACTGCACACTATAGAGTAAGCATTGTACTACTTTAAATATAGAGTGAGAGAAAGGATAGAGTATCGTTTTAGAGTACCCAGTGCAGCAGTTTTTACTCTATATTCCTACCCTAAAGCTTTAGAGTATCCTTTAGAGTATCCCACTGCGGGTAGTCTTACAGCATCTCCGACAGCTCATCACCAATACTGTTTTTTTACTATTGAAAAAGACACCAGATTATCAATAATCTCCTTCAATATATAGGGCCCACCTCCCTCCATATCGGGTCTACAATGACTATGGCCGTCGGAGCAAAGCTTTTTGTGAATACGTCTTCCACCTCCGACGAGCATCGTAGGAGTGAGAAGTGGTAGTTGGAGGTAGGTCCCGACTATTGAGAGAGATACAACTCCCTCTTTATTTGAGGGGAGATGAGGGAGATATTGGTGATCACCGTAAATAAGGATAGGAAAGGAAAACTGTTGGAACATCAAATTTGACTTATCTCCCCCAAGATGACAGGTTTATAGGGATAGAAGATGAGAAAGGAGAGCTGTTGGAGATGCTCTTAACGCTAGCGAAGCCAAGATGTTATGTGGCCATGTTTATGGTTCGGTTGGATCTTCTGTTAGTAACTCGCTGGCTAATACTAGTTCAAAGCTAATATTTAGTTAGGCTTTAGGGCTTGTTTGGATCGTCCTATTAAATTTTAACAGGTGTTGTTCATAGGGTTGACTATAGGGTGTTCGGATACTAATAATGGACTAATTAGGCTTAATAGATTCGTCTCGTAAATTAATCTCAATCTGTGCAATTAGTTCGTAATTAGTCTATGTTTAACACTCCATATGTGTGTCCAAACATTCGATGTGACAGGTGTTAAGAGGAACCAAACACCCCCTTATTTAGGTCCAGAGCGTAAAGTTTTGGAATGTCACATTGGGTATCATATAGGGGTGTTACATGAGGTGTTTGGATACTAATAAAAAAACAAATTATAGAATCCGTCAGTAAACCGCGAGACGAATTTATTAAGCCTAATTAATCCATCATTAGCGTATGTGTTACTGTAGCACTTTATTGTCAAAATCATGGACTAATTAGGCTTAAAAGATTCATCTCGCAAAGTACTCGCAATCTGTGTAATTAGTTATTTTTTAGTCTATATTTAATACTACATGCATGTATCTAAACATTCGATGTGACAGGGTGTAAAGTTTTGACGTGGAAACTAAATAAGGCCTTAGATAACTATTAGGTGGCTTTAGCCAGGTGTTATATATTTGGAAAAAGTAGATGCATTAGTTGTTTCATATATCCATAATGTCCTTTCTTTTCTATAATTCTATACATCATGTTCGCTGGACGATTTCTGTGGCTGATAAGTTGGTTAGTGTTGTTTTGTTGTGAGAGAAAAATACTATACCATAGCTGATAAACCGAGCTGATAAGTTCAAGCGAACATGATGTATGTGTTATTAATAGAATATGTGGACAGATGTAAATGGGAGAACTAAAGTGTATTTTTGTAATCTATTAGATGCTAGTATTAGCTAGGTTGAGATAACAAGTGGAATACTCCCCTATTCGGTTTTTAACCACGTATTACGTTTGGAAAAGTTTTTAGCAACAATCTACGTATCGTTGCTTTTTCTTCAACGCGTGTGCCTTGCATGGCTACTTGCAGCATTAATGTCTGCCTTCCAGATAATTAGCGACGGGCACCAAATTAATAAGAAGGAAGTAGGTGATTGGCTACAACTATGCCAAAATGGCCATGCATGAGGAGGATAGAGGATTCGCGAGGTGAGAGAGGCGCTACATGAGAGTTATTTGAGTGTGTTGTAGCTGCTCATCTTGCCATAAGTAGGCATCTTGTCTCGATGAAGCGTCCATATACGTCCATATACGCCGGTCATTAAGGGCTAACTTGGAAGCAAGGAGAAGGCACACCCAGGGATGCAAATGAAAGTCCTATGTTTGGTGTTGGCAATTAGTGACAATGCATAAGTGCTAATCATATGCATAAGAATGTGTGTAGCAATGATGATGGGCACGAGACATGGTGAAGCATGGTGATCAAGTAATGTGATGATGAAGTGCTTACCATGATGTGGAGTTGGAACAAGGTGCAACAAGTGATGCTCAAGGCAAAGGTATCTTGTAGGGATTTTCATTTTGCATCCAAGACACCATAGAGGGTGTGGATGGCTTAGGATCGATAGCCGTACTATAAAGAGGAGAATTTCCAGGGCTATTGATCACTTAAGTGCCACTAGATGAAAATTCATTTGCATATGCATTTAGATCTAGTGGAGAGCTAACATAACGCCTCAAACATGACTGTGAAAATGCTAACACACATGCACATGATGTTGTACACTGGTGTTGTTAGCACATTTGTGAAGGCAGTGGAGTTTGGACGGTAGAGAGGGGTTTGGATTCCTCTCTCCCTCCCGCCGAGCTTGCGAGGCGGGATTCAGCGCTTTTCGGAAAATGAAACGCTTATTTTTCACTGCGCCGGGCGCGAAGAAATTTAGGCGAACGGAGGTCATAGAGGTGACCGGACGCTGGACCAGACGCGGTCTCTGTTTGACCGGACGCGTCCGGTCAGTGCTCAGTGTTTGCGCGCGTCTCGGTCTTCTGATCGGACGCGGTGGCGCGTCCGGTCGTGACCAACCGGACGCGTCCGGTCACACGTGGAGGCTTACTGGAAATGACCGGACGCTGGCACTATAGCGTCTGGTTCGTCTAGCGTGCGCGTCCGGTCACTGACTCGCTGGAGCGCTGCTCGGCTTGACCAGCGCGTCCGGTCGGTCACGGGACCTGCGCATTCGGTCATGCTTCGCGCATGGGTGGTGTGCGCACCTGCGCGTCCGGTCAGCGCGATTGCAGCAGAATCGAGTGCCTAACGGCTAGTTTTTGTTGGGGACGTCTATAAATACTTTTTGGCCGGCTCTTTGGGTTCCTTCTTGGCTTGTTGATCATTCTAGCACTCCTTTGAGCTGAGCGCATCCCCTCCCACTCATCTCCCTTGCTTGTTCGCCTAATCAAAGCGAGATTGAGTGATATCAAGTGCATTTCCTTGTGGGGTTTGCATCTAGTTGGCACTTGGGTGTTCATTTGCTACGGGATTCTTGTTTCTCTTGGTGGTTGCCGCCACCTAGACGGCTTGGAGCAGCGGTGGAGGTTCGGCACGTGTTGGTGATTGTTCGTGGCCGGCTCCGGTGAGCTTGTTGTGAGGGGTCATTGTGGTTCCCCGACGGAGCGCTGAATTCCAACTCTAGTGGATTGCTCGTGTCGGAACTTCTCACCATTTGGTAGGTTCTTGTGGCGCCTTTTGAGAGGCTCGGTGTGTGATACCGATTAGCCACCGAACCACATGGTGTAGGGGGACACAACGGGGACTAGCGTGCCGGCAAGCACGTGAACCTCAGGATAAATCATCGTGTCTTCACTTCATTGATTGTGATTGATTTGTCTCGGTGGTTTGGTTATCTTGGATATTATCTTTTGGATATTGATTGGTTGACTCAATTCATCACCCCTCGGTGAAATCTCTCGTAACTCTAACTTGCATTACATTTCAAGTAATTACTTGGTTGCTCTCGCTAGCTTGTTTAGTTGTCACTCTTGCGCTTTGACTTATAAGGTTGAGTGAAATTTTTTAGATTTGTCATTTGGATAGGTGGCTTGCAACACCCCATAGGCTAGGCAAAACTCGCTTTCTCGCTATTTGTTATATTGATAAACTTGTTTAGCATACTTTGTAGGAATTTTTATTAGGCTATTCACCCCCCTCTAGCCATCAAGACCTTTCGGCAAAACCCTCCATGAAGAACTAAATGGATTATTCAAATGATATCTCCATGATTTTCTCACCCTAGAAAAAATCAGGGATCCCAACATTAGTACACAGGTCGGATTCAATCCCGGTCAGGAACTGGCTTTTAGTCCCGGTTTCCCAACCGGGATTGCGGATCCGAGACTAAAGATCCAAAGGCCAAGATCTTTAGTCCTGAGTCACGCAACCGAGACTAAAGCTTATCCTCAGAACTAAAAAAATAGTTTAAATCCTAAGAGACCTCTCTTGCGGTGCATGAGATTCGAACCTAAGACCCCTTGGCTCGCGTGTAGCTTCCTTACCAACTCAACTGCACACCACATATAGTCCCAGGTGGGAGACCTTTAGTTTAGATTGGTGTTACCAACCGGGATTAAAAGGACACCCTACAAACTGAGACTAAGGGCGTGTTTGGATTGTTACCAGAAAATGCCACGCTGAACGTGTGGCCGCGCCGCAACTGCGGCACTGAAATCAGGCGCCACACCTGCGGCACGTTTTGGCAGCGCAAATGAACTACGGGACCACGGCAGCTTGCGGCAGCGAACCAAACAGGGTGCTAAAGTGCGGCGTGGCAGCTGTGGCGCGGCATGGCACGCTTTGGTCGTCATCCAAACGCCCTCTAAAGGTTGGAGGACCTTTAGTCCGGGTTGGTAGCACCAACCGGGATTAGAGGATAGCTTTTAGTCCTAGTTGGTGTTATTAACCAGGATAAAAAGGTATTCGGTGCATGTAAAATTTAGACCCGGAACTAATGTGAATATTAGTCCCGGACCCCAACACAAATGAGACTAAAGGGTGCGGATCGAAAGTCGTTTCTCTACTAGTGCAGGAGGATTTGAGTTTCCAAAGGAGCCGTAACGGAAAAAGATAGTGTTGCTGAATCATTAACAAAAAAAAGTTAGCTGGTGCGCTTTGCAAACATAAACATAGCAAGCGAGCGGCAGCTTGCGGTGGCCAGTGCAAGAAGGCCAGAGGCTCTGCCGGCCACCCCGGGTTCGATCCCCGAAGATCGCGGTATTTTCATGCACAGTGCACGAAAATGAGAAGAAAAACCTCCCCGATTAAAAAAAAGCTGCAGACGGCCGCAGCCACAGCCGAATAAGCACAGACGATCAAGCTGAGTGTTGTTAGCTAGGTGCATAGCTCACACCTCACAATCATTTGAGTTATTAGCTGAGTCTGTTTAAAACCACTCCAGCTAATTTTTAACGGTCAATTGTTAGCTGGGTGTATCTAAATAAGATCTAAAGCACGTACAGCTGCGGTAGCTCTAGCAATAAGACCTAGCACCACTTCTAGAATTTGAAATCTTCTGGTATTTTGTAATAGAAATGAAATAGTTAATTATGAAATTGCAACCTTCCAAAAACAGGCCCATTAGAACGATCCTCGGATCAGGTGAGATGGAGAGCAGTGGACAACATGAACAGCAGTGGGGCCTGACGAGGACGGCCTCCTTCATTTTCGTCCATCAGATGGTGCTCTGGTTTGTTGTGTCTTCCCCATAGGGAATCTTTGTGGGTTTCAGCTTCATCTCCGTAGAATTGCTCAATTGCTATCCACCTTGAGTAGTTGGTCGCTGCGTTACGGCTTGTCAATCGACGCAATGACAAAACGCCCTAAAGTAACGGGATCACAGTAGATTAATATCGTGAAAACCATGTGTATCTGTGAAAACCATGTGTATCTGTTGCATGATGACGAAGCGCATGTAGCAGTTAGGCGTCAGATCATCTGATGGGAACACTACTTTTTTCTCTCTCCCTCTTTTTGTTTACTTTTCCCCGACGCTGCTTTTTGACTGCGACCCCAAGTGCCACGTAGATCGAATAAAAAAAGTAGAACCCTATACTTGTTACCAGTTCAGTTCAGAGAGAAGGTGGTCCATATTAAAAAAAAAGAAGATGAGAGGAAATAAAGGTGATACGTGATGAAAGGAAAACATTTCTTTGCAAACCACAGGTAGTAATAGTTTGCATTATATGAATAGTAATCTCAACATTTCTTAGTCTATATGGGCTGTGTTTAGATCCATTAAAAAATGCACTATGCAAAAAAAGATTCCCCGTCACATCAAACTTGCGATACATGTATGGAGTACTAAATGTGGATAAAATCAAAAACTAATTGTACAGTTTGGTTGTACTTTGCGAGACGAACGTTTTGAGCCTAATTAGTCAATGGTTGGACAATTATTACCACATACAAACGAAATGCTACAGTGTATTTTGGCACTCCAAAATTTGGATCTAAACACAGCCATGAATCACTTTATTTGTACTAGAATCACTGGTAGTGTTAGCCTCCATTGGTGATGGTGCATAGAAACTTTTTGCTTTCATTATGCCTCACATTTATTTCCTTTCTCTTTTCTTTTTTAGCATGGACCACATTCTCTCCCCGAGCATATGCAGCTTCTGCAAACCACTATAACAAATGTAGAGCATCTAATTTTTTTATTCAATCTTGCATAACACTTGGGGCTAAAAGAAAACATAGCGTTGGGAAGGCCTTAGCCCCTAATGGCTGATAGCAACAGTTCGTAAGCACATGACGCGATGCATGGGACTGATGTGGACAATGTTCGCTGGTCTGGTTCATCCAGACCAGCCGGCTGATCCCCTCACAAAACCAGCCAAAACCAGCCAAGTTTGACACCAGCCAACACGCCCAATGTGCCGTGGATGAGAGTGTAAAGACTAATTTCTGGAATCAATCAATTGAACCGAGACGCACATTCAGTTCCGTGAAGCGTTTGGGCTGCTTTCAACGGAGAAAATGTAGCGAAATGCCGTTTGTATACCATATAGAATTTTGAGGGCAGGAAAATTAACCAAGGCAGGCTTGGGATTTCTCAAGATTTGTCCAACTTGGGAGCTAGCAGTGCATAGTTGATAGCTTGATATTCTCTCGGTCTCGGTGGAGGAATGCCGGTGGGAAAAAAAAGAAGAAGAATATTCCAATACTGCCCACTAGACCGATCCAATACTTCACGTCTTCAACGGACCCAATATTCCTTCCGATCCAGCTGATGAGGTCCAGACAGATCTGGCCACTGCCGATCGATCGATCGAGCAGAGCAGTTGTGTGGGTTGTTAGTGGAACGGAACGTCGACGGAGCATGTGACCGTGACCTGCTGCTGTGCTGTGACAGGGGGCTCCGTTGCCTCCACTGTACGGGGGTGCGAGAAAAGACAGCCGCAGCCCTTGTGCGAGCATGTTAGCTGGTTGGGCTCTGTACGTACTCCCTCCGTCCCAGAAAAAGTGTCGTTTTAGGTTTTTCAAACATCGTGTTTGACCGTTCGTCTTATTCAAAAATTTTGTGCAAATTATAAAATAAATAAATTATTATTGAAGTATCTCTAATGATAAAATAAGTCATAACAAAATAAATAATATTTATTAAATTTTTTTGAATAAGACGAACGGTCAAATACGATGTCTGAAAAAGCTAAAACGATACTTTTTCTAGACTAGAGGCGCATGCAACGACTAGAGCTAGCTGTGTTCCTGTTCCGTCACTTGTCTTTGTCTCCATACAATGCAACAAGCCTGCCAGAGAAAGAGATCCGCGATGTGCTCACTGCTCACTGCTCAGTGCTCAGCTCCGTAACGGAACGTTGGCTCGCGCACCACCAGCTCTCACAAGATTCAGGAAAAAAAAAACGACCGGCAAACTGGAGCAGAGCATACGGCCGAACTCCCATTTAGACTGAACGCACCGCGGGACGGCAAAGGCCACTCAACGCCACAGGTAGCGTTTGAGCGCCTTGCACCGCTACACGGTAAACGTGATGCTACAGTAACGTATGCTACAGGAGACCGCCACAGCTTGCGCGGTAGAGCAGCCCGCTAAACACTGTAGTAATAAGAGAGAGAGTTGGAGAGAAAGAGAAAGAGGGAGGGAGGGAAATAAAATATAGAATAGTAGGTATAGAGTATGAGATAGAGATAACATGGGTGCAGGAGAAATGGATATAGAGTAGAGAATCTCGATGACTAGGATAGAATATTCGTTTTTAGAGATGAAAATAGAGGGTGGGGATAGCCTTAGCGACGAGCGAGTAGCGACTCCGTCCGCCACCTCTACTCCACTGGCATCTACTAGTACTCACTTTTTTTTTTGGCACTCTCACATTTGTTGTGCGTGGACGGTGGGCCGTAATCCCGTTCCGTAAGGTTTCGGCTCGTGTCACGGGTCGACCCGGTACTGAAAAGGCTTATTAACATCCCATGAATCAAAAGGCCTAGCGCAATAAATTAGGCCCATCATAGGTGATCGGTTTCTGGCTTTTCTTCTGCAAGACTGAGAGTCCCCTCAGTGCAGCTCCAGCCTCGAGATCTCTAAAATGATTGAGGCCGTGTTTAGTTGCCCGGATTTGGGGACCGAGCAAAGTACAATAAAACTGTGCAATTAGTTTTTGATTTCATCTACATTTAGTACTACATGCATATGTCGGCATTTTGATGTGATGGAGAATCTTCTTTTTGCATAGTGAAATTTGGGGAAATATTTGGGATCTAAACACGCCCTGAAATATTTAGGCCATGTTTAGATACCAAAGTTTGACTACTAAATTTACTATGCAAAATTCATATTTCCCGTCACATCAAAATACCGGCACATATATGGAGTACTAAATACCTAATTGCACAATTTTGTTATACTTTGCGAGACGAACATTTTAAGCCTAATTAATCAATGTTTAGATAATTATTACCAAATAAAAACAAAATTGCTACAGTGTGACGCGACGTTTACTATGCAAAATTTGCCCCCAAACTTTGGCATCTAATACTTAATCCACGGTCTAGACTATGAACGAAATCAGTCAGGTAAATATACTTGTTATGTCTGCAGCTCTAGATTCAAAATCTTCTAGCTACAAATAACAATCAAAAGATTTTTAGAGCTAGAGCTCTGTCAAACATGACCTAAGTATATTTTATTGGCGTGGCTAGCGCTCGGACGTCTATACGGACGCGTGCATCCGGATGCCCGCGCAGTCCGCCCCAGTCTGCCATCGCCCCGCCCCACACGCGCACTTCGCCTCCATATCTGCATCCGCCAGTCATTCCCCAGACCCACTCCTCTCTCTCCGCGCGGGGCACTCGAGAGCGAGGACTCGGCGTGATCCTGACCGGAGCACCCATCTGCCTGCCCCCAGCACCCCCATCTGCAGCCCTCAGCGTGCCACGCGCATCGTCCGCCTGCCCCCCCCTACTCGCCCCCGGTCAAACAATATAAAACACTTGCAACATGAATTTTTTGAATACAGCATACGTATAACAGATGAAACACTCGAAACATGCACTTGTAACATGTGTGTGGAACACATGAAACATCCAAAAAAATAACACTTGCAACTTGCAACATGAAACCACTTGCTACAACATAAGACTGAAACAACTAAAACATTTTGGAACATACTGTTACAACATATGTGTGAACACATATGCAACATCCAAATAAAAAATAATTGCAACATACGTCTGGAAACAGATGAAACATTATAAACAAACGCTTACAACATGCATCTGAAACACTTGCAACATATGCAACATCCCCCGATTTAATTTTGCGACATCAAAATGGAATAATTGCAACATACATCTGAAACATCTTAAACAATTGAAACATACATATGCAACATAGGGGAGGAGAAGACCGGGGCCGGTTGATTCCGCCAGCGAGCTTGGCTTGGCCGGGTGGGCGCACACGCACCAGCGCCACCATTAACGGTATTGGATCCGCGGGGCGGGCAGTGTGCACGATGGGCGGAGCGAGCACCACTAGCACCAGTGCATGCGACGGGGGTGAGTGAACGGCGCTGGATGGGGCGCGCAGCAGCAACAAGGCAGAGCGGCATCTGCGTTCGGGATGTGATGGACGGTGTGGCGCAAGGCTCTGTGGTGGAGAGGAGGGAACAAAAGGGATAAGAAGGTTTTTATTTTTATTCTTTTAGAACGGTTGGGGGCGAGGGCTAGTGGATGAGCGGTCGTTGGGCTGTGTCGTGGCCCACCATCGGCACTGTCCGGGCGAAAGGACGCCCTATACCCAGCATTACCGATATTTTATCTTTGTTTAGTGAGGAGAGAGAAAAGAAATGATATGTAAGTTTACAGCTAATTGATGCACAAGCTTTAAAAACTTTATGAGAAAAAAACAAACCATGTATTAATGATAAAATATGTGCTAGCAACTACTACATGAGTGAATTTATACTAAGCTATAAATATATGTACAACCAGCAGTATTATTATGCATACTTTTAGACAACGTGTGTTGGTTCGGGCTGCACAATTTTTATCCGGATTTATGGTTTGGAGTCTTGACTGAGCAAATATACTCAGGTCTAACTCCCATTCACAAGCGCTCATGTCGGTTAATTTTAATCTTTTTATCTGTATATACTAAGCAATTTAAAGGAAAATTGTTTGAATTTTTTTCATGATAATATTTCTAAATGAGAAGTTCTCAAAGAAAACCTTTTGATGAAAAGTTTTTTAAAAAATCTTGCGGGAGACAAAAATAAAAAAACAGAAAAAGAAATGTTAGTAATCCTTGTAGGCTTGTAGCTGGAGAAGGATTTTGTCGGTTGTTGTAGGAGTGCGCATGTGCACCAAGTAGCTAGATTTGCTATAAAAAATAAAACGCCGACTAAATAAAATCGGAAGTTGTAGTACACCTTTCGTGGCATCTTGGACTTTATTTTTTACTTTCTTTTCTAGTTTTTTCAAATGAGTGCCAATATAAAGATGTTTCACAACCTTTTCAAGGAGAGAGAAAAAAAAAGATAGGTTTTATAGTTGTTTTAACCAAACACAACTTTTACAACTCAGAGCTGAATAAAAGAAACACTTCTTAATGTTGTCATAGTCATTCCTCGCTTAAAGTTTAGTCCCTGTCATATCGGATGTTTGATACATGCATGGAGTATTAAATATAAACTAAAAAATAACTAATTGCACAAATTGTGACTAATTTGCGAGACGAGTTTTTTTAAGCCTAATTAGTCCATGATTTGACAATGTGGTGCTACAGTAAAGCTACAGTAAACATGTGCTAATGCCAGATTAATTAGGCTTAATAGATACGTCTCGTGAATTCCTGAGGACTTCTATAATTTATTTTATTATTATTATCCGAACACTCTCACGTGACACCCTTATACTTTAGCCCATGAATTTAAAGACCACCTATGTCTACGGTACGTCAGTAGCTCTAGAGTAACATGTGACAAAGGCGACAGCCAGTAGCAGCCGCGGCTGCGAAAAGGGCAGCTAGCAGACACAGATGAAATAGGAGTATTAAATATAGATTAATTATTATAAAACTAATTACTATCTTCATCTTGAAAAGAATACAACTATAAATTATGTGTCACGAAAATGGTTCACGACCAAGGTTTTAGCGAATAATATTCACATTTATGACTTTAAATTAATTTATTATGAAAATACATTTCGTAATTAATTTGATGGCATTTATTTGATATCATACTGTACTAGAATTGCATTCTTTTTAGAACAGAGGTAGTACATAATTGAAGACTAATTCACGAGACGAATCTATTAAGCCTAATTAGTCCATTATTTGTCCATGTGGTGCTATAGTAAACATATGCTAATCATAGATTAATTAGGTTTAATAGATTAGTTTAATAATTAGCTTATGTTTAATCCCGACATCTAAACATCCTATATGACAAGGACATCAAATGTTTGGACACTAATTTAGAGTATTAAATATAGACTAATTTACAAAACTAATTACACAGATGGAGACTAATTTGCGAGATAAATCTATTAAACCTAATTAGTCCATGACTCATTTGACAATATGACGCTACAATAAATATATGCTAATGATGAATTAATTAGGTTTAATAAATTTATCTCGTAAATTAATCTCTATCTGTACAGTTAGTTTTATAAACAGCTCGTGTTTAGGCCCTGTTTACTTCCCATGCAAACCCAAAATATTTCCTCTTCCACCAATCACATCAAATCTTTAAACGTATGCATGGAGCATTAAATGTAGATAAAAAACTAACTAATTGCATAGTTTATCTGTAAAGTTCGAGACAAATCTTTTAAGTCTAATTAATCCATGGTTGAACAAATTTTACCAAATAACAACCCCTGTTCGGCTGAGCTTATCAGCACGGCTTATCAGCCGTGGAACAGTGTTTTTCTCTCACAGCAAATCAGCCACAGCCGGCTTATAAGCCAAAAAAACAGCCTGCCGAACAGGGCCAACGAAAAGTGCTACAGTAACTTTTCACCCAATTTTTCTCAACTAAACACAGCCTTAGGCCTCGTTTAGTTGGCAAAATTTTTGGCAAAATGCAACTGTAGCACTTTCGTTGTTATTTGGTAATTAGTGTCCAATCATGGTCTAATTAGGCTTAAAAGATTCATCTCGTCTATTTCGTCTAAACTGTGTAATTAGTTTTATTTTTTATCTATATTTAATGCTTTATACATGCGTCTAAAGATTCGATGTGACGAGAAATCTACTGTTATTTTGCAAAAAATTTTGGAACCAAACTGGGCCTTAGTTCTCTTAGCAGACGGAAACTCGCACCACGGTTCAGTGCCAGTAGGAGCAGTAGTACTACGACCGCTGCCTCCGTTCCTACTCCGTATTCCTGTTCGCTTTGATTCCTGGAAGCAATCGAGGAAGCGAAGCCAAACCGCCGCTGGAATGGGAGCACGTCCCAGCCCCTCAACCTCAACCATCGAGGCCAAAAACCCCAACCAGTCCCCATCCACTCCTCAGCCCAGACGGGAGCGACGCGCCCCCACGCCCCGGCGATTTCTCTTCTTCCTACGTGCGTGCGTGCGTGCGTGCGCCCAGCCCGCCTCGAGCCTTCACGCCGCCACCGACCAACGGGCGCCGGCACGATGTCCTCCTCCGGAGCCGACGCCTCCGACCTCGACGCCGCGCTCGCCCTCCTCTCCGGCCCGCAGCTCGTGGCGCACCTCCGCGCCACCTGCCGCAGGGCGGACTACGACGCGGCCGCGCGGGTGCTCGGCGACCGCGACCGCTGGCTTGCCCAGGCCGAGGCCGCGCTCGCCAAGGCCCGGACGGGCCTGGCGGACTTGACCGCGGAAGTCCAGGCCCTGCAGGAGCGCTACGAGCTCGAGGCGGCGAGACGCGGGCCGAGCGGCTGCTCCTCGGGTGGCGCGATCGCGGCCGCGGCGCCGCGGGTCGACCGGCGCGCTGAGGAGCCGGCCCCGAAAGGCGCTATTGACCTCTGCAGCAGCAGCAGCAGCGACGACGACGAGTTAGAGGAGGGGGAAGAGTTCCGCCCCGATGTCGCTGGGGTTTCTTGCAACCGGAAGGAGTCCGCGTCCAGGGCCGAGGAAGGGCGCCGCGCGGGGGTTTCTTGCAAGAGGAAGGCACCCGCGTCCGCGTGCTCGCCCGACGACGGGGAAGACAAAATCCCGCTCAGCCAGCTTATGAAGAAGCGGAGAGCCAAGCCTCGGGTTAATGGCGAACCCAAGAAGGGGCACGGAGATGTGCAGGCGAATTCTGCTGGACCTTTGGGGGTTGATCGGCCTGTGATTTCTCCCGTGAACAGCGGAATCCCCGAAGCAGTCGCTGAGCACATGGTTGGTAGCCCTGATGATCCAAAGGTGGCGGCTTTCGTGCAGGGGACTGGGAATGGAAAATCGGGGAAGAATGGGGGATTGTCCATGACAATGCCGAGTCCTCCACCCACTGGTTCCACTGCTGGGAACAGCCCGCACAAGACACGAGCGGTGCCAAACACGAGCGGTGACGAGGAGTTTGCGAGGGCGGCACTCTTCGTCTCCCTCAACCGCGACGCCATCGGGATCCCTGGGGATGGAGCCCTCGTGGACCTGGTCAGCGACGACGACGAGCAGGAAGACGCGGCCAGCAGTGGCGGTGCGTCGGAGCCCGGCGAGGCTTCTCCACCCACTGGTTCCACTGCTGGGAACAGCCCGCACAAGAACTGCTCCAAGCCCGATGGCTCTGAAGGCCAAGCGAGGATTGGTGAGAAACAAGGTCCTGTTCCTGGTCCGGAGAATGATGCGCCCGTTCAGGTGAGAACTCCAAGCGTTACGGACACGGCGAGGAAAATTGTGGGATCAGCGCGAGTTGGTGCTGAGACGCCCATGGAGCACACTGATGCTTCATCTGATGGAACTATCAGCGTGGTTCTCAAGTCTATCCAAGGGCAGGAGAAAGCAATTGGTGGAGTGCAGAAGACGAAGGTGTCGCTGGAAACTAATGGAACTGGGGACAAAGCTAGTATTGTGTTGAAGGATACTAGAGAGCAAGGGAAACCAGATGGTCAAGTGCTCAACACAAAGGTGTTGTCAAGAACTGATGGAATTAGGGAACAAGGGGGTAAGCTCAGTCCTTGTCAGAGTCCGGTCGATACTCATGGAGGCAGACCCACGACATCAGATAAGCCAGTGTCAGCCACCTTGCAGCGGAAAAGCCAGCTTGCGCTGCATTCGTCGGAGCAAATGTCAGTAGAGAGTTCATTGCCTTCAGCAGTTACAAGACACTGGAAATCTTCTTCCGATGTTTTTAACTCATGCCTAGGAAAGAAGGAGCTCTGTATGCAAGCTGCTTGTGCTCTTCACCGCCAGAGAAAGTTTACAACTCAGCCAACTGAAGGTGGACGCAGTGGATGTACTGGACTCAGCAAATTTGATGCACACAGGTCTGTTAAAATTGAGTCCCTTGGATGAATAATCGCCAATTTTGTGCCCATACTTGTATTGCTTTTTTTTTTGCCTGACAGCAGTTGTGTAGGATATTTTGTAGTAATACACAGCCTTTAGCTTTCTACTCTGTCTTAGCTCATAACACTGTGTTTTATTCAGCAAGTAGCTTTAACATGCATATAAGTTTAACTCACATGGATATTTGAAGGCAAGATCAAACATAAATCATTTAATTTGCAAGTTGCCTGATTTGTATTTATGTTAGTAATGAGTATTCATATTAGGATTGAGTTATTAATTTAATTCCAACTTGGGTATGGACGTATGGTTGTATCCATGAGGAATGGCCTTTGATTGGGTTATACCAGTATTTACTTCAGTTCTTTAAGTTTCAGAACTATGTTCTGATGCCAATCCTAAATTTTAAATGTATATCCCCTTGAATGAGCTTATGCACATAGTATGTAGTTTCTAGTTTAATGTCTATGAGTAGATATCCTGTAATATAGTCAGCCAACAGTGTGGTTTTCTTTTTATTCATGAATCTTTAAACTCTGCAAAGCATCTTCAGCCAACAGTGTGGTCTGCTCTTTGCTGTTTCTATCAATATTTTTATTTTATCAAAATTCTGGCATATGTTTATTGATTGAATTTTCTAGTAAAATTGTGATTCATCTTGGAAAAGCTTTGCCAAAGTTAATATATTTATTCATGGCGACCCAGTTATCGAAATCCAAAACACATTTTGTAGTAATATATATGATATTATGTGTCTTACAATGGCACAATACTTTGGCCATTGTCGCAGTTTCTAAAGCTTTACTTGTTTGAGGTTGTTCCTTTAGGGTGGCTGTGTTGGCGGAATTTCTTTTGGATGGCAACCTTCAGGGACCGCTGAAAAGAACTGCTGAGGACCTAGCGAAGCATGATTCTACAGGGCACGATTTTATTGAGAGAGTAGTATTGCAATGCTCTGAGCAGTTGTTCAGTATTTACAGGAACAAAGACGATAAATACTTCCGTTGAAAATGGCAAAACCGTATCTGGTAAGGTTTGCATAACTTATCATATGGATGGGGTTACTATATTTTGTTGTGACAATGTGATGTATATAGCTCATGCTGAAACTAATCATCTTCATGGATTAGAACGGCTACAATTTGTAGAAGTTGCAGTAACTCTGTTTTTTACTTGCATTGTCTTTTGAAAGATCATACTGAGTGAGCTCATAACTGCCTATCGTATATGCACCTTTTATTTTCCATCTCACCCTGTATGTTGATGAGTCGATAAGAGATCATATCTGGTGCTACCGTTTTACCAAACATGATAGCACCTAAACTGGCGCATGAAAACATACAAAAAGAAGATGGATAGAGGCAATCCACTATGCGCATGCAACATTTGAGTTTGAACAACTTGTGGTAAGAGAAACAGGCACTTGAATAATATGTGCTGCAGGCTCAGAAGAGTGTTGGAGAGAGGTTTCCTTTTCTTTTTCTGAAAACAGAATCAAGAGGATTTGTTGTTAATGCTAACGGACAATGTTAGCAGGAGTGACACTGTTTGTTGGAGCAGGATTCTGTGAGGAAGCCGCTTATCCATTGATAAGCTTTATTCTGTGGGTTACATTCTTGGTTTTAGTGACTATTTCAGATTTGGATTATCATTCTGTGAGATTGTTTTTGTTGGCTGTGCATGATATAGTTCTGTGATCTGTTGTCCCTGGTACGTCTCCCTTGGGGGAAATTTTCCCAGTTTACTTGACTGGATTTCAGCCTGGACCAGGTCCGTTATGTTAGTTTGTCATACGCCTGTGTGACTGTGTTTGATTTTTCTTTGTACGTGCTGAGGTTGGAAACACAGTAAGGTTCCTTATTTGCAATTGAAAGTTAGGGTCTGTTTGGTACAGCTTCACCGTTGAAAAAAGTGAATTTGAATCTCAGATTCATTTGTATCCACCGTAGATCTGGTATTCACCGAAGTGTTTGGTATAGCAATAGTGTTTCTCTCTGTCTGACAAACACCTAGACCCACGCGTCAGGAGCATAATGAAAAAAATCCAAAAAAAAAACTTCTTCCTCCCGACAACTCAATGCCCAAGAAGGTGGGGTCACGGCCATGGCCGAGCACAGGCACAGCGGGCGCCAGCTGAGGTAGAGCCGGCAGCCACGGCTGGGGGCGCAGAGGCAAGGGCTCATGGGGCGCCGGCGGAAGCAGGGCCGGTGACCATGGTCGGGGACGCGGAGGCAGGGGCGCATGGGGGAGCCACAGCCAAGGCACGCGCGGCCAGCGGCGTAGCCACGAAGGCCACGGCCCCAGCTGGACGCAATCGCAGCCATTGCGGCCAGCGCTCGGAGCGCGTGGGGCCAGTGGAGCCCGGGCTGGCGGCCAACGCACGGGGAGCCGGTGGAGGCAGGGTAGATCCATCGTTTTGGTGAAAACCTACGGTGAAGTTGGTGGAGCTGGAAACTTTTGGCAAAAAAAAAGATCTAAATCCGTTTTTAGTGAATTTAGAGCTGGTGAATCTCTACCAAATAGACTCTTAGTAGTGCCATTGGCATGCTTGAGTCGATGGAAGTGGACGAATTGACGGAAGTGTTATGTTGGGGACGACAGTTTGTCTTGATGGCAAATAAGAAAAACAAAAAAATAGTGATAAATAAGGGACGCACTCTTAATTTTGTGTAAGGAGTTTTCTCTAGAACCACCCCTCTATTATTATGACTTAACTAGGAAACATGACTGTGCGCTGTAACATGTTCCATTATGTTCTGTAATTAGATATCGTACCGTCATCACTGGACGCGAGTCATTCTAATTCGTATGAACATTAGGTTGTGAGTCCATATCACATATGAGGCATGAATGACGCAAGGGTGTTCCAGGAATAAAAAGACAGATTAGAACATGTTAGGATCCATTAGAGCATGCATCTCCAAGAGTCTTTTTATAAATCATTATTTAAGAGTCTTGTATAAAAACCGCTTTCTTTATCTTTTCACTCTCCATAGTTTTTCTATATCTTGTGTGCACTCTAGAGTCATTCTCGCTTTCTATATTTGGCTAGCGAGAAATCTGAAATAGAAAATTATTATATTTAGATAACGATTTAAAGAAGCTGTTGGAGAGTATTTTTTCACCAAAATCTTTATCCCTAGCCATTAGGAAGGACATAGTCTCTTGGTATTGCTCTTAGTACTAAAAATTAGCTAGCTAATAGATAATAGTTGCTAATTGGATTCACCTGCTAATATATAGCTGGATAGTGAATTGAAGTTGTATATGAACTATTAGCATCTATTAGCAAGCTCAAACCTGCTAATGGAACTAATTGTTAACAACCCTCTAGCTAATAATTAGTAGCTTTATTAATATGCATGTTTGGATGAGAGCCCTATGTTTGGTTTTAGCTAATTGAGACAACCAAGTGAACTAACCCTATGCTCTGAGTGTTTTTTTTATGAAATAGGTTGGTTCACCTCAAAGGTGGAGCTAGAATGACACTCAAGGTGATGGAGGTGGTCATCAGGGATGATCAAGTGCTCTAACTTTGGAAGGAGAAGGAGAAAAGCTTAACCCTATGGCTTGAAGGCAAAGGTATAAGCTAGGGATTTTCTTTTGCCGGTCAAGACGCAATAGAGAGTGTGATCAGGTTTAGGATAGATAGTCGTACTATGAAGAGAGGGAAACTCTACCTCCTTGCATATGTATTAGGACCTAGTGAGCTAACAAAACCCTTTGAAAATGCTTTGAAAAATGCTAACACACGTACACAGGTGATGGATATACTTAGAGCTAGCACATTTGGCAAAGGTTTGAAGAAATGAATCAAAGGAGATCATCTGTAGGCGTCAGACCTTGGCAACGACACCGTCGGATCACTCTGGTCCTTGGTCCGACGGTTGGCCAGAAGAGATAGAGAGCACGCGCTAGCGATGAACTCAGTGGAGTGGCATTGTTGGACCGAACGGTATCCCTATTCACTCGGTCCAACGGTGCCCACCAGTGAAGGCCTCACAGGCGCAAGGGCGTTGGACCATGGAGGAAAGTCCGATGGCTTGAGTCGGACCACCATCCGACTGAAAAGTCGGTTCTTGAACCTCTCTAGAGTGCCACGGATCGAGTGAGCACATTAGTCCGACAGGTGTCGGACCAAGGTGACTCAGACGCGCCAGAGAGCCGTTAGAGGCGCCAACGATCGAATTAAATCGCGCGAGACACGTGGCTTCATGAGGAAGCGTTGGGCCGTGGCCCCGACGGTCCGATGGTCGACGGGCAGAGGCAACGGCTAGTGGAGCTCTTGGGGGTCTATTTAAAGGGGTTGGCCAGCTTGTGGCGCCCTCTCTTGGCACTTTGACATACTGAGCATCCCCTAGAGCTGAGCCAAACCACTCTCACTCATCTCCTTCAAGTGTTCATCCTCTAAGTGAGATTGGGAGAGATTTCTAATGCATTTGCATTGCGCTTAGGCATCTAGTGGCACTACTTATCGTGTTCGTTGCGAGTACTCTTGTTACTCTTGGTGGTTGCCGCCACCTAAACAGCTTGGAGAAGCAATGGTTCGTTGAGCGGCTTTGGTGGTTGTTGCCGGCTCTGAACAAGTGATTGTGAGGGGTTCTTGTGCTTAGTCCCCGCTGGAGATTCACAAAAAGAAACTCTATTGAAATAGTGGCTTGAAAGGTGCTCTCTAGTGTGGTTCTTACGACACCCAAGTGTGGGCTTGGCGTATGATGTCAATTAGCACGTGAGCCACCTAGTTTGGACTTGCCACGACGTGGTCGGGGTTGCCGGTAAGCAGCCGAACCACGGAGATAAATCTTGGTGTTCATATTATCTTTTGCCCGATTCGATATAAAGCTCTACACTTGCAATTCAATTTAGTATACTTGTGTAGAATAGTTCTAGAGTAGCTTTTAGTTGTAACTAATTGTAATTAGCTCTCTTGGTTAGTAGTGTAGTTGCTAGTGTGTACTTGTGTGATGCAACCTAGAGACCGTAGCAACTAGAATTGTGTAGGAGACTTTCTTGCGATGAAATAGAGCAAGAGCAATAGTTGCATAGTCGCTATCTTAATTACTAATCAATCTTTACTCAAATCTTTACTCTAGTGCTTTGTATTTTTGCAGGAAAAATTTTATAGGCTATTCACCCCCTCTAGCCATTTAGATCCTATCATTGGATCTACAAGTACTAATTTTAACTACTAATTTTTAGTGTCAATGGTCGTTTAGTCCATTTAAACAATGTTTAAACGGTAAACAAAGGTCACCCATATCATTTAGGCCCTAAATGGTGAGACGTTTAAATCATTAAATCGGTCTAAACAAAATCGAATCAAGCGTGATTAAATGAGCTAAGCAACCATTTAATTCACCCTTTAATCAATAATAATATGATTACAACTACTATATTGGCACCAAACTAATTAACATCATAAATGTATGTGGTTGAGGGAAATTTAGTTTTCTGAAAAAAAATTGGTAGAATACTTATTGTTTATAAACAATATGGGTAAATATGTATATTTTCTATCATTTTTAATTTTTACATAAGTAAATATGTATACTTTAATGTTACTATACAAGATTGTTTAGGCCTTCTAGTTCCATTTAAATATTGTTTAAATAGTCTTAACGCTGAATAATTTAAAATAACACTGAGGTAGCGGATGCGCACGAGAACTGTGTAGAATGGCTGCGCTTCTGCAGCATTTGCAGATACTCCCGTTCCGAGTTAGCTTTGATTCCTCGAAGCAACGAAGGAGGCGAGAAACCGCCACCGCCAGTCACCCACTTCTCCGCTGGAACGGGAGCACGTCCCTCCACCTTCACCAGCCCCTCAACCATCGAGGCCAAAAACCCCAACCAGTCCCCATCCACTCCTCAGCCCAGACGCGCCCCCACGCCCCGGCGATTTCTCTTCTTCCTACGTGCGTGCGTGCGTGCCCCCAGCCCGCCTCGAGCCTTCACGCCGCCACCGACCAACGGGCGTTGGCACGATGTCGTCCTCCGGCGCCGACGCCTCCGACCTCGACGCCGCGCTCGCCCTCCTCTCCGGCCCGCAGCTCGTGGCGCACCTCCGCGCCACCTGCCGCAGGGCTGACTACGACGCGGCCGCGCGGGTGCTCGGCGACCGCGACCGCAGGCTTGCCAAGGTCGAGGACGAGGTCGCCGAGGCCCGGACGGGCCTGGAGAACCTGGGCGCGCAGGTCCAGGACCTGGAGGAGCGCTACCTCGCGCTCAAGGCGGAGCAGAGCCGCCGACCAAGCAGCCGCCCCTCGGGTGGCGCGATCGCGGCCGCGGCGCCGCGGGTCGACCGGCGCGCTGAGGAGCCGGCCCCGAAAGACGCTATTGACCTCTGCAGCAGCAGCAGCGACGACGACGAGTTGGAGGAGGGGGAGTTCCGCCCCGATGTCGCGGGGGTTTCTTGCAAGCGGAAGGAGTCCGCGTCCATGGGCGACGAAGGGAGCCGCGCGGGGGTTTCTTGCAAGAGACCCGCGTCCGCGTGCTCGCCCGACGACGAGGACGACAAAATCCTGCTTAGCCAGCTTATCAAGAAGCGGAGGAGAGCTAAGCCTGGGGCTAATGGCGAACCCAGGAAGGGGCATGGATATGTGCAGGCGAATTCTACTGGACTTTTGGGGGTTGATCGGCCTGTGATTTCTCCCGTGAACAGGGGAATCCCCGAAGCAGTCGCTGAGCACATGGTTGGTAGCCCTGATGATCCAAAGGTGGCGGCTTTCGTGCAGGGGACGGGGAATGGTCAATCAGGGAAGAATGGGGGATTGTGCAGGACAATGCCGAGTCCCCTGCCCACTGGTTCCACTGCTGGGAACAGCCCGCACAAGAACTGCTCCAAGCCCGATGGCTCTGAAGGCCAAGCGAGGATTGGTGAGAAACAAGGTCCTGTTGCTGGTCCGGAGAATGATGCGCCCGTTCAGGTGAGAATTCCAAGCGTTACGGACACGGCGAGGAGAATTGTCGGATCAGCGCGAGTTGGTGCTGAGACGCCCATGGAGCACACTGTTTCTTCATCGGATGGTACTGTCAGCGTGGTTCTCAAGTCTATTGAAGGGCATGAGAAAGCAATTGGTGGAGTGCAGAAGACGAAGGTGTCGCTGGAAACTAATGGAACTGGGGACAAAGCTAGTATTGTGTTGAAGGATACTAGAGAGCAAGGGAAACCAGATGGTCAAGTGCTCAACACAAAGGTGTTGTCAAGAACTGATGGAATTAGGGAACAAGGGGGTAAGCTCAGTCCTTGTCAGAGTCCGGTCGATACTCATGGAGGCAGACCCACGACATCAGATAAGCCAGTGTCAGCCACCTTGCAGCGGAAAAGCCAGCTTGCGCTGCATTCGTCGGAGCAAATGTCAGTAGAGAGTTCATTGCCTTCAGCAGTTACAAGACACTGGAAATCTTCTTCCGATGTTTTTAACTCATGCCTAGGAAAGAAGGAGCTCTGTATGCAAGCTGCTTGTGCTCTTCACCGCCAGAGAAAGTTTACAACTCAGCCAACTGAAGGTGGACGCAGTGGATGTACTGGACTCAGCAAATTTGATGCACACAGGTCTGTTAAAATTGAGTCCCTTGGATGAATAATCGCCAATTTTGTGCCCATACTTGTATTGCTTTTTTTTTTGCCTGACAGCAGTTGTGTAGGATATTTTGTAGTAATACACAGCCTTTAGCTTTCTACTCTGTCTTAGCTCATAACACTGTGTTTTATTCAGCAAGTAGCTTTAACATGCATATAAGTTTAACTCACATGGATATTTGAAGGCAAGATCAAACATAAATCATTTAATTTGCAAGTTGCCTGATTTGTATTTATGTTAGTAATGAGTATTCATATTAGGATTGAGTTATTAATTTAATTCCAACTTGGGTATGGACGTATGGTTGTATCCATGAGGAATGGCCTTTGATTGGGTTATACCAGTATTTACTTCAGTTCTTTAAGTTTCAGAACTATGTTCTGATGCCAATCCTAAATTTTAAATGTATATCCCCTTGAATGAGCTTATGCACATAGTATGTAGTTTCTAGTTTAATGTCTATGAGTAGATATCCTGTAATATAGTCAGCCAACAGTGTGGTTTTCTTTTTATTCATGAATCTTTAAACTCTGCAAAGCATCTTCAGCCAACAGTGTGGTCTGCTCTTTGCTGTCGATACTCATGGAGGCAGACCCACGACATCAGATAAGCCAGTGTCAGCCACCTTGCAGCGGAAAAGCCAGCTTGCGCTGCATTCGTCGGAGCAAATGTCAGTAGAGAGTTCATTGCCTTCAGCAGTTACAAGACACTGGAAATCTTCTTCCGATGTTTTTAACTCATGCCTAGGAAAAAAGGAGCTCTGTATGCAAGCTGCTTGTGCTCTTCACCGCCAGAAAAAGTTTATAACTCAGGGAGGAATCACCAAATTTGATGCACACAGGTGTGTTAAAATTGAGTTCCTTGGAGGTTAAAAGTCATATGCTTTGAATAATCGTCAGTTTTGTGTCCATACTTTTTTTTTCGAAAGATCCGTTACCGGCTTTCATTGATAAGAGAAGAGCAGTGCAAGTACAGTTCCATGGCGCAAGGAGCGCCCATTTTTGCATGGTTTCACAATACAGTGAAGACCACACCACCCCTACAGTTCTTTTTTTTTTTCTCGAACACGACTTCACGTGTCTTTTCATTAAGAAGAAAGGGGCCGAAAGCACGGCGAATACAAAGCGGGACATAAAACCACAGAGAGAGTGGTTAGCACCCAAAACACAACAACAACACAACAATAAACAGTAAGAAAAGAGAGATAGGGCCCTCCACCACCACCCAAACAACGCAACATGTAAGGCAAGTTGCAACAACGCAAAGGACCCAACTCGGGAGATGTAGCCGCGGCGGTAATCCACCGAGAGAGACGACCAAGCGGCCGCCAAGGCCCTCGCGGCAAAGCATCCGCGAGGGGGCATCACACGCTCGGCAGCAACTGCCCGAGGTGGAGCCAAGCGTGACGTCGGTGGCCAAGGACGGCCAAGCAACGACGACGGCGAACAACTTCAGCAACACCAACATCCGAGGGGACCAAAGCGAAACCCACGCGGCAAAGCATCCGCGAGGGGGCATCACACGCTCGGCAGCAACTGCCCGAGGTGGAGCCAAGCACGACGTCGGTGGCCGAGGACGGCCAAGCAACAGAGGCGGAGCCACCACTAGGGCGAGCTAGGGCGGCCGCCCTAGGTCTTCGTGGCTGGTCACCCCTTCCCTACCCCTGAGCTGGCCGGAGCTGGCACTGGCGAGGAAGCGAGGTTGAAGACGACGGTGGCGTTGCTCCCGTACGAGGCAGAGATATAGAGCTTTATGGGCCTGGCTGCCTAAGACTGGGCCGCGACCCAACAGGCATCTAGCCCAAGCGAGGTGGCCTTAGGTCATGCGACACCGTCACCCGCCCAGCTCCTTCACGGGCACGGGCATGCGCCGCCACAGCCTCCTCTCTCGCCCTCGGCCTTGCCATCCCAACGCCCACGGATTCGGCACAGCCGCCCGCCGCGCCGGTTGACGGCGGCTCGCCCGCCTCCCCGGCTCACCTTGGCGCCTCCCCCCGGTGGCCTGGCCCTGCCGCCCCGGCCGCTCAGAGCTCCTGCTGGCTGCCGACCACCGGCCCTCGACGCCTCGACGGGTGGCGGCCAGCCCAGGTCCCGCTCTGGCCTTTGGCGCAGGCGCTCTCTACCTGCAGCTGGCACTGCTGCAGCTGCTACAGTGCTGCTTGCATCAGCCAGCAGGCGGCCAACCATCACATTGATAAGTTTGCTATTATTGATAGATTCTATACTGTTATTTTCTAATTGACTAGTGTTCAAAGCTTTTATGATTAATAATACTTGTCTTCAAAATTGACATGTTCTATACTATATTTATCAATCGAAACATGTATTACTGATAATTCTGCTATTAAAGGGTAACATCTCGATTCTTATTGGTTGTTCTACAATTTTTGTCCTCACTATGCATGCTGTTGTTCATTAGCCAAAATTTTATAGTACAGATTCCGCCCTAGGTCATTTCTAGGCCTGGATTCGCCACTGCCAAGCAACAACGACGGCGAACAACTACGGCAGCCTCCGGGAGGACCAAAGCGAGGGCGGGGCCTGGCACAGCGGGCAAGGAGGGTGCATCAACGTAGCCTTCATGAAGGGGATGACGTCCGTGGACGCCAACCACGTTGAGACGGTCACCCGAAGGAGCTTTCGTTCCGAAGCTTGCCCCAGCAGCCGCCAATGACGGGATGAGCAGTGACGACGCCTCCAAGGAGGTGATGACGCGGACGCGCCACCGTCGTCGGCCAAGACACGAAGCTTGGAGGGGTTTTCACCCCAACCCGTCGTCGGCAACAGCAGCTGCCGCCAGGGGGAGGGGGGAAGCCGTCACGCAGGGGAGGGTGGCTGGTCACCAGATCCAGACCCCGGGGGGGTTGTGGCGGATCCAGCCGGCCGCCACGCCTGGACCTGACACCGGAGCCGATTGCCGGGGAGGACGGCAGCCGGGAGGGGGCCGCCGCTGTCCCCGCTACGGGCCTGCCCGCGCCACCAGCGCCGTGGAGGGCGCCGAATCCGGGGGCCCGGCCACAGGGACTATCGGCCCGCACCAGACCCTCCCCGAACGCCTCTGCAACGGAGAGGTGCGGTGCCGACAGCAGGGGAGGACCCGCGAGCCTTCATCGACCCCGCGGCGGGGGTGACCACCAACCACCTACGCTGCCGACCACCGCGCACGGGCTGGCCGCCGAGGGCTAGCCCCGGAAAGCCAGCCGGCAATCCGAGCCGGTCGCCGGCGCCGACGAGCCAAGGCCCAGCCAGGGGCCTAGCCCGACCGTCCGCTGCCTCAGCAAGCAGGCGTGCGCGGGGGCCTCCGATGCGCGGCCATCTCGGATGGCCGAGCGAGGCCGGTTGGACCCAGCTGCTGCCGCCCGCCTGCCCCCGGCCTGCAGGCGAACCAGGACGATGAGCAAACAGCATGGAGGGGAGGCCCAGGAGCGCAAGCCGCCATGCGCCATCTCGCGCCGCCGGCCGCCATGCCTGCTCGCCCGCCGGTTGCTGCTCCCGATCTCCAGCCACCCGCCGGATCCATGGTGGAGGTCGTTGGATCCGAAGCCGTAGGGCTCAGATCCGTCGCTCCCTGCCCTCACCGGCCATCCCTGTAGGCAGAGAAGCTTGAACTCTAGTGGGGAAGAGAAGGGGAGAGGAAGGAGGGAGGTGGAGGTTGCAGCGGGGTGCCTTTTTGAGCACTGCAGCGGGCCGCCGCCACCGCTAACCAGCGAGCAGTGGCGGCGGCCGGGGGAGCCGGCGTGGCGGGGGGCTTCGGCGGCGGTGGCTAGTGTCGCCGCCCGAGCCGCCCTGGGAGAGGTGACACGGGGGACGAATGGTCCCAAAGACCACCACCCCTACAGTTCATAAGCTAAATTACATAACACTAACAGCTATTCCTAAGAAAACTAATCATCTAAATTGTATGCCCAATTGGCGCCCCTCCTGGATGCAGCGCCGTCAACGGCAGCACCATTTCCAGACCTCTGTTCCCAGCACGTATCCACACCTTAGCCTCATCCTGAACTACACTGAAGACTTGTTCAGGAGTTCTGGTGATCTTGTTGAAAACACGGTTGTTTCTTTCTTTCTAAATTTCCCAGATGGTTAGCATGATCATTGACCGTACACCGTCTCTAGTACTTCTCTGACCGCTGCTGCCCATGTCGACAAACCACTGTCCCAAGTCATTAGCCTGGCCCCAATTTGCTGGCCGCAGTTCCACTGCCATGATCCATGTGCCAACCTTTTCCCAAATGATTCTAGAGAAGCAACATTCGTGAAAAAGGTGTACGACTGTCTCTAGGTTTCTTATGCACAGCGGACAGAAATATTCATTTGGCCATCCCTGAATCTGTAGGCGCACAGCTGTCCAGATTCTGTTCTGTAACATCAACCAAATGAAGAACCGACATTTTGGTGGTGCTTTCGTCGTCTAGGTGATCTCAGCTGACATAGCTGTAGTCATTCCAATGAATTGCAGTTTATATGCCGACCTCGCTGTGTACTGACCATCAGAGGTATGGAGCCAAATGATTTTGTCCTCCTGCAATGGCAGCAGCACTATGCCCTGCAGCCGCCCCCATAAGTCCACAAACTCTGATATTAGTTGCACATTCATGTTGTGATCCACATCACTCACCCATTTGTTGTTTGTAAGGGCTTGCTTTACTGTTCTGTTCTTCCTTTTGCTATGTTTGAACAAGGCTGGGAAGAGTGTTGCAGGGGCCTCTCCTTGAAGCCATCGGGAGGTCCAGAATGAAGCCGTGTTGCCATTCCCTAAAGTCACTATTGTTGCCGCATTGAAAAGTGCTCTGTCATCCTTGTCCACTGGCAGCTCCATCCCTTTCCACGGTCGACCTCTGTCATCCCAAGAGAACCATAGCCACTACAACCTCAAAGCTCTACTGAACTTTTCAAGTTCAATAATGCCTAAGCCCCCGTTTACTATTGGTGTGCAGACCTTAATCCAAGCCACCTTACATTTCCCACCTGTAAGTTCCTTGTCACCGGCCCAGAGGAATCGTCGTCGTATTTTGTCGAGCTCCTTCAGGAAGTTTTTTGGCGCCTTCACCACAGTTAGTAAGTACACCGGAAGGGAGCTGAGGACTGATCGGACTAACTCTCTCCGTCCAGCAACATTTAGCAAGCGCCCCTGCCAGCCTGCTACCTTTCCTTTGGCTCTATCTTGGATGTACTGCAGGTGCACCATTTTGAGCCTCCCAAGCGTGAGTGGCAGTCCCAAGTATTGCGTAGGGAAGCTCACTCTCGGACCTGGGAAATCATGTAGCAGATCATCCATGTCAAGGCCAGCACATCTAATTGTCGCTACCGTGCTTTTTTGCATGTTGATTTTGAGCCCTGTGGCTTCGCCGAATGCGTTCATGATCTCCATGAGACAGGTAATGTCTTCTCTTCTTGGATTGGTGAAAATGACCGCATCATCCGCATACATTGAAATTCGGAGACTTGCCTGCCGATCCTTCAGCTTTGACAGGAATCCTTGTTGTGTGGCAAGTTTGAAGATGTTGTTGAGAACATCAATTGCCAGGATGAAAAGATACGGCGACAGGGGGTCTCCCTGCCTGAGCCCCCTTGAGTGCCTTATGTCATTACCTGGACAGCCATTCAACATGATAGCAGAGGAAGATGACTTGAGGATTATCGCTAACCAGTCGATCCATTTTGTCGGGAAACCTCTTCTGCTGAGTAGTTCAAGTAAATATTCCCATGAGACCGAATCAAACGCTTTGGTTATGTCCAGCTTGATAAGGCAGGCCGGCGTCTTTGTCCTGTGATAGTATCTTGCCAGCCCCCTAATGTACATGAAGTTCTCTTGAATGCATCTCTTCCTAATGAATGCACTCTGGGCTGTGGAGATGAGCTTGTCAATATATGTTGCTAATCTGATTGCCAACACCTTTGTTAGGAGCTTCGCGAAGGAGTGGATAAGACTTATCGGTCGAAAATCCTTTGGCTCGGTTGCAATTTCTACTTTTGGAATCAGCACCACATGAGCACGGTTCAAATGTTCCAGGGCCCCACTGTGCTGTATATGGAAACTATGGAAAGCACTTAGGACATCCGCTTTAATTATCTCCCAACAGTGCTTGTAGAAATCATTGGTGAAACCATCAGGCCCAGGCGCCTTTTCATTAGGTAGGCATTTCACTGCATGGTCGATCTCAGTTTCAGTGAAGGGTCTGTCCAACTCAAGTCCCGGCAGCTGTTGCAGAGTGTTGAGTTGGATGTTTGGCCACTGGAATGTCCTAAGCCTTCTCATCTTTTTGCCAATCAGATTCTCAAAGTAGTCCTGTAACACTTGATGTTTGTCGTCATGGTTCCAGACCAAGGTGCCATCTTGCTTTTTAAGGGACGGTATGTTGGTATGGCGCCTAGCCTTGCTACGCAGGGCGTATGGTGGAGAGTGGTGGAGATTGATCTGTCGTTGACGACGGCGGGGTGCCGTGGCGGCGCTAGGGCAAGAAGACAAAGCGAGAAGGAATTAGGGCACCAGGCGCCCAAGGGTGTCTAGATGATACAATCCCAGGCTATCTCATTAACTTTCAAAGTCTGACTCTTATACACCTGGACTCAACCTCCTGACGCTATAATTAAGGAAACTCTAATTAAGGAAACTCTAAAACGAGACAAATCTAATCCAACTGACTCAACCCAAATCTAATCCAACTGACTCAACTCAAAGACCAGGCCCATGGCTGCCGCACCCAACATGGACCAGTCAGCCACGTTGGTCCTTGGTCCGGCGCTTATACATCTTGCCGACCATAACATCTCTCCCCCCTCGGGAAACAGCTCGTCCGCGAGCTGGAAGGAGGGATGGGCTTCGCGAAACGTCGGAACCGGCTCCCAAGTAGCTTCGGACACTGGCATTCCCGCCCACTCGACGAGGATGTGCCACACGCCGCGGCGAAGTTCGGAACGGAGGACGCGCACTGGATGCTGCAGTGGCCGACCATGATGTAGAGGAGGCAGGTCCGGCACACTGGAAGGAGGTGTACCCCGGAACGGCTTGAGGACGCCGACATGGAAAACATCGTGGATGCGCGCACCATCGGGAAGCTGCAGACGGTAGGCCACCTCACCGATGCGGCCGAGCACCTGGAAAGGTCCCGCATACTTGGGCGCTAGCTTGCCCCGGCCCCCAGGGACCAGATTCTTCGTGTGGCGGTGGAGCATGCGAAGGAGGACCCAATCGCCAACGGCGAACTCTAGGTCGCGGTGGTTGGCGTCGTAGAACCGGCGCGCGTGCTCTTGAGCCTGGAGAAGACGAGCACGCACCTCCGCAAGGAACTCATCCCTGGAGCCGAGTAGAGCGTCCACCGCCTCTGTACGTGCATGCCCCGGAGCATAGGGCAGCAAATCCGAAGGCGGTCGACCGTAGACCACCTGGAACGGGGAGGTCTGGAGCGCCGTGTGATAGGCTGAGTTGTAGCAAAACTCAGCCCATGGAAGCCAATCCAGCCAATCACGCGGACGGTCGCCTAGCCTTGCTACGCAGGGCGTATGGTGGAGAGTGGTGGAGATTGATCTGTCGTTGCATGCACGTACACCTGAACAAAAAAAAAAGGATGGATAGAGGCAATCCACTATGTGCATGCAACATTTGAGTTTGAACAAAAACTTGTGGTAAGAGAAACAGGCACTTGAATAGTATGTGCTGCGGACTCAGAAGAGTGTTGGAGAGAGGTTTCCTTTTCTTTTTCTGGAAACAGAATCAAGAGGATTTTGTTGTTAATACTACCGGAAAATGTTAGCTGAGTGACACTGTTTGTTGGAGCAGGATTCTGCGAGGAAGCCGCTTATCTCACAGGATTCTGCGAGGAAGCCGCTTACCCTCGAAAACAGAATCAAACTATTTCAGATTCGGATTATCATTCTGTGAGATTGTTTGGCTGTGCACAATATAGTTTTGTGATCGTTGTCCCTGGTACAGTTCCCTTGGGGAAAATTTTCGAGGGTCTTGCGTTGCTAAAGATCCAAAGGGTGCTGAACGTCCCATTCTTGGCTTTGCAGTTTGCTTGACTGGATTTCAGCCTGGACCAGGTACTCGGTATGTTAGTTTGCCATACGCCTGTGGCTGTGTTTGATTTGCCTTTGTACCTGGTGTGACTGCTACCTGAGCATTCGGAAGCAGAGGTTAGAAACACAGTAAGGTTCCTTAATTGCAATTGGAAGTGGCATGTTGGGGATGACAGTTTGTCTTGATGGCAAATCAGAAAAAAAATAGCGATAAATAAGGCACACCCTCTTAACTTTGGATAAAGAGTTTTCTCTTAAAGCACACCTATATTATTATGACTTAACTAGCAAATGTGTACTGTAACATGTTCCATTATATTTTGAAATTGGATTTCGTACTATCGTCACTAGACACCAGTCGTTCTAACTTGTATGAACATGGATCATAAATCTAGATTACATACGAGGCATGAATGACGCAGGGATATTCCGAGAATAAAAAAAATGGGTGAGAAAAAAAAACCCTTTCTTCTTTAGTATAATTAGGTAGGTATAGAGATCATTTGGCTTATAATCCGTCTTATTCAGCTTGTTTTTTCAGCCGGAACAATATTTTTCTCTCAAAAAAATCAGCCAACAGTGTTTTTCAGCCGGCTTATAATTCCAGCCGAACGGGGGCAAGGAGGGAATTGATGTTCACAATTCACGTGTAGTAATCAGTAACGAGCGCATCATGTTATTCTTTTTTTTTGACATACATAGACTTGGAGTTTCATCCTGTCCTTTAGCCCGGCCCATGCCTCAATCAGTAACGCGCGCACGTCGGAAAGAGTTTGGGTACCAACTGCCTGACGCTAGATACAGGTGACAGGTGAGGGGTGAGGCTTCGTCAGTCGTACACAGGTAAAAAATGATCTGACTTTGGTAGTGTTTAGATGGTGTAAAAGTTGGTGTAAAGTTCCTGTAGCACTTTTCGTTGTTATTTGGTAAAATTTATCTAATCATGGACTAACTATGCTTAAAAGATTCGTCTCGACATTTACAGACAAACTGTGCAATTAGTTATTTTTTACCTATATTTAATACTCCATACATGCGTCTAAAGATTCAATGTGACGGGGAATCTTGTAAAATTTTTGGAACTTTAAATGAACTAAACGCACCCTTTGAACCGCTCTGAATCCGAGCGTGCGAGTGCGAGGAACGAGCGAGGCCGTTCGTCGTCCCTTGCTGATTCCTGCATGCTTGCGTTCCGTCTGGTTTCCACCGCGAAATAAGGCTGTATAAATCCTTCCGGGCCTCTCCCTCCTGCATCGCCGGAACCAAACGCCAAACGCCGCCGCGCTCTCTCCTTCTCGTCCTGATCCCCCCAGAGCGAGAGGGAGGGGCACCCGGACCCGGAGGAGCCCGTCGTTTTGATCGGTGTCTCAGCACCCCGTTCCCGCGAGGAGAACAGTACAACCCGAAGGAAATGGCGCCGATCTCCAGAGCCACGGCAGTCCTTGTGATGATGGCTGTCGTCGTCTCCGTGCTCGCCGCCGTGGCTAACGCCCAGGCCCCCGCCCCAGCACCCGCCACCAGTGACGGTCAACTCTCAGATCCTTTTTTTCATCGTTGTTTTTTTTCTCTCTTGTTGCATGTTTTATTCTCTTTTTTGGGAGGAATAGCCGATGCAGGCAGTTTGTTGTGGAAGGAATGCACTATGCAGCTACGTTGTTTGCTTCGAAGAACACAGATAATCCACATTTTGTTTGTCTTCATTCATGACGATTGGTCTCTTGTCCGTTTTTGGCAGGAACAAGTGTAGACCAGGGAATCGCCTACGTCCTGATGCTGGTGGCGCTTGTGCTCACCTACCTCATCCACCCATTGGACGCCTCCTCCGCCTACAAGCTCTTTTGAAAATCATCCGCTTTGTAATTTGGCGCTAATTGAGGGTGCCATTAACGGTGTTTGATTAATCGATCCAGTTTGCCCCACAACCAGAAAAGAAAAAAAAATTGCACACATCTTATCCTTGCTACTTCTAGGACATTTTCCCGTGTCTTTCAGTCGGGGTGAAGCCTGAAGGAGCCAAATGATTGCAAATGACTCGTTAGGGGGACCAACATTTTTTCGCTCGTCTGCATGATACAACAATGGTGTGCAATACTAGTGGTGCTTTCAGTAAGTCAATTATCTGATCCGATCTCCATCGGCATATCCTGTAGAGTAGAGAAAGAAAAGAAATCATCGGGGTAATAATGCATATATCACATAAAAAGTTTTGAAGCTTCCCTGGTTGCATGATGCTGACAACATTTGTCCAATGTAACTCTTTTTGGAGCATTTTAATTTGTAAATATAAATCGAAATAAGCATGCCGTTATAACATTCTCAACTTTTACCTACAGTTTTTGATGAGTGACCTATCATTTTTGTGCTCTTTAGAGCATCTCCAACTGTTTGCAATCCGGCTTTCCCATCCTTAACTTTTTAGCAAAATAAGAAAAAGCTCTCTCCAATAGTTTGGCATCCTCCCTCCCCATCTTTCCCAACCTCGCAAAAATCTATCCCGAGCGCGCGTATATGCGCGCGGCCTAGGAATGCGCATCTGAAGTTTCCCGGCCCGTCTAGTAAAAAGGAAGAAAGACAGGATTCCAAGTGAGAAAAGCGCAAGAAAGAAAGATCTGGTGGAAGGACTTAAACGCGTACAGAAACAGATTCAGGGTTCCTGATACAAAACATGAGACCAGGTAGTAGGAAAAAGTGCCGAGAAAAAACTTTTGGGATAGAAATATAGAAAACTCTTGGAGATGACTTCTTTTTTTTTCCCTTCCCATGCCGATTTAGGAGTTAGCAAACACTATATTTTGGGGAACAAAATATGAAGAACTCTTGGAGATGCTCTTAGTATTTTAATTGAGTGTGGTATATGACCTTCTGGTACAAATTAGCATATTGTCTTAGAGTTTTATCAAATTGCCAACAACATAATTCCCTAAAAATTCATTATTACCCACGGTTATGGTAGTTAATTAACCATTTTTTTCAAAGAGTAGTTAACCAAATATACTATATGCTTGTTTGGTTCACCTAAAGAAAATATGAGAATGAGATGAAAAAATGATAATAAGATCCAAACAGGTAGATTATAGGGAAGATTCTTATAATCCAACCACAAGATTGTAAGAATATAGTAATCCACCTCCAACATTTTGGAGATAATGGGTACAGATATCTTGAACTACCTATAATCTCTTGTTATAATCCAGGGATTTAAACATACATCTTCTTTTTTCTTATCTGTGATCCAAATTTTACAATCACTCTTTTGAAATCAGATCCTCATAATCTTAGGAGATCTAAGCAGGCCCTATAAATACTTAGCCCATTTGCGAGGAAACCATGGGAAGATGGTTGTTAGTCTTGCGTATTGTGAAGGTGATTGTTCTCCACTTAAGTAGATTTTTTATACAACATTTTGTGCTCTCTCTCTCTCTACTTATAAGTGATTTTGAGTTGTTCCAAGGCTAACTGTCATAAGTTTGACTAAGCTAATATAGAAGAAAAATAATATTTACGACATCAAATTAGCATCATTAGATACATTATGAAATATAGTTTTATAATTTATCTCTTAGATGTGGTAGATATTAGTGCTCTTCTCTATAAACTTGGTCTAACTTATGGTAGCTTAACTTAGGATAACCTTACATCCCTTACATTTTAGATGGAGGGAGTAGATGTAGTACTCATGACCTAAATGTGTAGTCCTAGATATCATAGGCTGAAGTGTGGGTTTTTTTTCAAGAGTAGATCATGGTCCATTCCATGTTTTAAACCTTGAGGAGTCATCCTTGCTCTTATTATTCTCATTCTTCTTTTTCTTCCACTATTTAGGATAAGGGCAATCACAAGAAAGATCATTGTAGTCACTACAGTTATAGCATGTTCTTGTGTCCTGCCCACCCATGTGTTGCTTGAACTTGTTCTTCTTAGGGTGGTTTGATAAAGTTTTTAAGTTACCAATTAGCGCCTTTTCTAGGATGGTTTGGTAAAGTTTTAAGTTAGTAATTGTCACAAGACTTAAGCTATAACTTGAAGAACTTACTTCAAAGCATTTCAAGGCTAGCATTGCACATGTTAAATCAACACAATTTCATGTGCCACAAAGCTAATGTCTCCCTACAGAATCATAACTAGCACCAATGGGGATACCTTAATACTTGCATCTACGAACAACACTAATCCTACCGGATCATAATGCCTATCACATATACTCTGCAGTACGTACCACGACCGGAACACCAACTTATATGTGCCTATCTAGTAATGGTTACGAGTCGGCATGGATAAGGTGTTATGTACTGATGTTCCCTAAGAGAAGTAGTTCTTTGAGAAAAAGGACGCCAGTAGCTGGCCAAACCCACAATAGTGATAGGACAAGAACAGTGAGGCAAGGTAGTGCTAACATTATCAAACGAGGCAGTGGTGGATAGCCGATGACTAAGATCATGATGGAGGCAACAATAAGAATGATATGAGGCAACTATGAGGAGGTTGTTCCTGGTAGGATGTGGCCAATTAATCTTGAAGCATTGGGCTAGTGGGTAGTGTCATGGCGCTTTGATGAAGCCCTATCCCACCTTGACAAGGGTAGTGGCTCGTCTTGGCAATAGTGAGCCAAGATTGCAAGGACGAGGAGGTAGTCGGAGGTTAAAGAAAAACATGAATCATAGGATGGTAATCAGATGACAAGAGAGATAGTGTGATATAGGACGGACGAAACACGAGGTGGTTTGGCTCGACAAACCCAATAAGGCACATGTCACATAGCAATGAACCTATAAAATGGATTGGGGTTGCAGAGGGGGCAGGGGAAAATCAAGGTGTGGGCGGGGCCTCTATTGGAAGAAAAGGAGGGGAGAAGAAAAAGGAGAGGAGATATGGAGGGAGAAGAAAAGAGAGCTTCCATATACATGAGCTTTGCATCCGCCATTGAACGAGAGAGGAGGGGGGGGGGGGGGGGGGGGGGGTGACATAACGAATGCTAAAACAATAATATAGTCTTTATTTTATACACAAATACATAGAACAAAGTACAAATGGTACTTCAATACTGACATAAATTATAACTTAAGTATTATTACAGATAATACCTCCTTATAATTGTATAGATGGCTGCATGCAACACTCTCATGTACTCAAACTTTATGGAACACTCTCAAGCTAGGCTAGAAACCGGCAACATATAAGTAGTTGCCCTTATTTGTGTCCCTCAATTTCCACACTGTTCAAACCAGCAACAATAGTTTTGGTGCGTGCTTAACTGCTTACTGGAGGCATCGATCACGCATGCATGGAGCTCTGCCACTCAGTACTGGAAACAGGTATCTTGTCATCCCTGCTCACGTCCGCAACGCCCGTGGCCGCGCCGGGCGGAACACCGGGACCGTTTCCGGCGTTGCCGTCCTCCCCGGAGATCTCCTCGAGCGACCGCCCCATGGTCTCCGGGACGAGGAAGGTGAAGAAGAAGCCGAGTATGTTGGTTACGGCGAGGATGATGAGCGCCTTCTTGATGGACCTCACGTCGCCCTTGAGCGTGAGGTTCTGCACCCCGAAGGCCGCGACGATGGCGCCGGCCTTGCCTGACGCGGCGCTGATGGCGTGGCAGGTGGAGCGCACGCGTGTCGGGAACAGCTCGGCCGGCAGCACGAAGGTGGTGCTGTTGGGACCGAAGTTGGCGAAGAAGAAGGTGAGCGCGTAGAAGAGGGCGAAGAGCGTGGTGTATTTGTTCTTGAGATCATCGTACATGATGCCCATCAGTAGCATGAACACGGACATCATGAAGAAACCGATGAGCTGGATCAGGTACCTACATTATATTTTAATTTGCATCAAGTATGTAGTTACATTGATGTGTATGTAGCCGTGGCGAGCTAGCTTAGTTAAGTTACCTGCCCATTTTGTCGATGAGGGCGACGGTGACCCAGTAGCCGGGGAAGGTGCCGAGGAGTGCGACGAGGAACATGGCCTTTGAAATCTCGAACACCTCCTTGAGGGCGTTTACGTCACCGGCGGGGCTCGTCAGTTTGATCGCCGGGAAGATGTCCTTCTGGGTCAGGTTCTGGCTGTAGAAGGCTATGTCCAGAAGGAACCACGTGGTGGCCGTGCCGATGAGGTGCAGGCCGTGGCGCTGGGCGAATTCCCTCGACAGCAGCGGGTAGTCGTTGGCCGCCTTGTACCTCGCGAGCTTGTCCTGCTCGGCCTGGATCTCCACGTCCATCACCTTCTGCATGTCGTTGGCCGCCTGCTTGGCGTTGCCCTCGATGAGCGCGGTGTACCTCGCCGTCTCGGGCATCTTCATCCGCCAGTAGAACGTGGCCAGCGCCGGGAACGCGCCGAGCATAAGCACGACGCGCCACATGTAGTCCGCCGCCGGCATCTGGTCCTGCCACGAGCCGTAGTGGTTGTCCTTCCACGCCGGCGCGGGGTTGTAGCGCAGGAGGATGCCCGAGATGATCATGGACACGAGCCGCGCGAAGATGATGCCGACGCCCTGCATCGCGAACACCGCGGCGATGAAGGCGCCCCGCGTCTTCTTGTTGGAGTACTCGGACATGATGGTCGCGGACAGCGGGTAGTCCCCGCCGATGCCGAAGCCGAGCCAGAAGCGGAAGAAGCAGAGCGTGCCGATGACGGCGCTCCGCGTCTTGCCGAACGAGAGGCCCGAGCCGATGGCGCAGGCGGCCATGAGCACGAGCGTGATGCCGTACACGCGTTTCCGACCGAGCTTGTCGCCGAAGTAGCCGAAGACGAGCTGGCCCATGAGCGTGCCGACGAGCGCGACGCCGGTGACCAGGTTGTTGGTGGACACAGGCAGCGTGCCAGGCTTGGGCTTGTTTATGTACAGGTTGTCGTCCGGGTAGTAGATGCGGCCGAGCAGCTTGGAGACGGTGGAGATGCAGAAGAGGTCGTAGGCGTCGGTGAAGAATCCCATGCCGGCGATGACGATGGCCTTCATGTGGTACATCTGGGTGCGCGCCGTGTCCAGCGCGTCCAGCACCGCCAGGTTCGACCCGCTCTCCGCCGCCATCTCGCCTCCCACACGCGAGTGTTCACGCGCCGACCGACGACGGCAGGTGTGTGCGTGCCTGTGCAAAGTTGATCCGTGCTTTGGTGCTTAATTGGCTGCTTGCTCGCTAGGGCTCTTATAGCCGGCGTACGAACCTGGAGCCCATCACAAGGTCGATGAACGAGAGGGGGCGTCTGCAACGAGGCCAAGGCCGTCGTGCTGGTTGTCAGCATATTCCGCTTGGCTTGATCACTAGGTGCTCTTCGTCTCGAGAGATCGACGCAGCTGTGATGCGTCGGGCAGTGGATATGCACGGAAACGGACCTGAAGTTTTGTCCCTCGAGCGATTTACCTGGAGGGCTGGAGGCTGCAGCCGGGGGTCGTTTGTCCATAGCGGGGATGCGCGTAGTAAACTAAGGAGAAATGGTGTCGTTTCGGCTAGGATATTCGACAGCCGCCTGCCGATTGGCGATGGGCACCATACGGTTTCCTCACAGTTGCAGGCCAACTGTCCAAGTCACAGATCATGGTGGTTATATATACGGTAAAAGAATATCCAAGTTACTACATCGTCTTATCATGGTGGCTATGTATATGGTAAAAGAATATCCAAGTTACTACATCGTCTTGCTATGCCGCGCAACGATGACGACAAGGGTGCATTTGGCGTCATATCCCTTCATGGAGGCGTTGCTGAAGATTTTGCTATTGCTAACAGCTCGACGGAGCATGCCGAGGGGTGAAAGACCGTCCCAGCTTCGGCCTACGATAGTGGCGCTCTGATCTTGATCTCTCTTTCGAAATTGCTACATGATTTGTGCCGGTGAACGCCACATTTATTGTTGAAGGCGTCATTAAAGTACACCTGCGGCCACCCATATCTCGACGCCACTTTGAGCTCTTCCTAACTGTTCTTCCACCTTTCCATGCTCTAGTTCAACTACCCTCCTACTCCTTGTGCTCTCCGTGGTTGCTCTCCCTCCTCATCTTGTTATTGGTCTGACTACCCTCCTACCCCTTGGCCTTAGCGCACAATACTTGCTGTCAGGTGCTCGTCGTCAACGGCTTCCTCTGTCGTTCTCTAGTTCGTTTGAGTGATTCGCCTCATCATATGCCAGGCTATGGGGACCGATCTCTTCTCTGAATCTCCTCGTTCTCCTCCTGGCAGTCCTTCCCCTTTGAGGCTTCCTCTCCCAAAATGGCATTGGTGGCCATCAGCTAGAACACAAATACTCTCATAGATGATACAACTCACGATTGTTGCGGGTTTGTTCTCACTCAATGGCTTTTAGCCTCTTAGTTGTTGTCTGTTGGAGCCGACTCGCTTACAGCTGCTTGTAAATTAGAGATCTTCAGAGTCTCCTTTGGTGGCGGCACAGGTCAGGAACTTGGTGCTTGCACTAGCTCCGTGGTAAGATGAGCTTGTAGTTGAACCATGCTGTTGTTGTTTGTCTTGCTTTTGTTATTGGTGTTGTTTCCTTCTCTCTTTCTCTATGTTATGTACTTCTATGACCTTTAAGGGTCATCCCCTGTATTAGCTGCTTTTCACCCTGCATTATCGACTTGCCGTAATCTGTGGAAAATATATTAAGATGGAGCCTCTCATCTCCCCCGGTGTTGACTAAAAAACTATGCTCTAACTTTTGATGAAAAAGGGGCTGCCCAGTATAAGCAGGGACACTGGCAAACAGCCAGTGCCTCGGGGCTCCCATACGGCCAATCAGGCAGTAGCTAACACACTTCTTTGTTTATAGGTTTATATCCAATAATCTCAGCTTGTCAACTTACCAATTAAGCCCGCTCAAAACAAATGTTGCGATTGGGCTATACCTCGTTGCATTTAACTCTTTCTGGAGTTCTAGGGACTCTGTTTCGTTTTTCTTTTCAAAAAGGAAATTTTATCTAATCTCTACAAGAGTTATACATTCAACCATTCATTATTATAGATATAACCTTCTTGGCTCAAAACTTTACTTGGTTTTTGTGTCTTTACTCTGACGACAGTGAGTACTAAACTAGAAGACAGCCATCCGCTCTTGGTGAAGATCTTCATTGTCTTGTTTCCAGCAAACGACATGACCGCTCATTGTGGGTTTTTTTATCTTTTTTTTTTCTAGAACACGACTTCACGTGCTCATTGTGGGTTTCTTGTGCTCTCGAGGAAGAATGGGCCAGTAGCATATATAGTATGTGGCTTTGAAGGTTACCAACAAAGAGGAATATAATAAATTTTGTTTTTCGAAACCAATCATTTTAGGTCATCCAAATAGACCAGCAAATTGCAATTGCTTGCACCCAAATTTTAGCACACAATTTTGTACGTAGTTGTTGATCCCAAGGTCCAAAAAAATCTGATAAATCTTCAAGAGAATGTAAACCAAATGCAACTTGAACAATCTTCCACACAAATCTTGCAACATCTCTACTGTAATGGACCAATCAACATCTCTACACAAATCTTGCAATATCTACTAGTAGTGTGCCCGTGCTAACGTCACAGCAACATTCAGGGTACAATTTAAAACCACCAAAATATATCACAAACTGGTACTCTCTAATTACATTCCAATGTTTTCCTTTATAAATAATTACATTGCAACTCCGCTAATTACCATACAACCACACATATAAATAAGTACATTGCAACTCCACTAATTATCATACAGCCACATATATAATTGAAAATATATATTAACCTCTAAAATTATTTTTGACTAAATTAATCTGTAGTTTCTTGAAAGACTAAAATGATGGCAACCACCATATACCCCCTATAGCCGTCATCACCTCATGGAGCCTCCATTTCTCATGTCCTGAAGTGAAGCGCAACGTGCAATCGGTTCCACCTCGACCACTTTGATCTTCTTGTTGCACTTTGATCTTTGATCTTCCTTTTCCTCTTATCTAGTAACTTCAATGCTTGTTGGACTGAAAAGACATAAAATAAACATGCATACATTAGTGCAGACCCTAGAAAATAGAAAATTACTCTAGCCATACACAAGCACAGTTAAAAAGAAATAGCTCCATAATTTAGGATAAAAAAGAGCGTCAATCCATGATGGCAACAAATGATATGGATGGCAGCATGTCAGTTAGAAAGAGAGATAAGACTCATTCAAAGCTACTGCACTACACCTACAATTTCAAGCCATAATGGCAACACATGATACAATATATCTGTTTTCTCTAGGCTATTCTTGCCCAGAACTCTTGTTATATATCTAACTTTTCAATTTTTATTGCTCTATTATTTTTTTCTCCAAGCAAATTGAGCAGCTCAATTTCATTGACTCAAATACTAATTGAGAATTTTTTTCACCCAGAGCATCCACTCATAATATAGGCTATAGCTCTACTTCTACACTTAACATTGTTATCTGAATATCCGAACTGAATGACAAACAAAATTAGAAGAACACACCTTAACCTATGTATGGCTGAGAGAATTGAGTGAGCCCTCGCAGATTAGGGTGCCGGGCCGCACATCGAGCAGCCACGCCCCAGATCTGGCTCGTCATTACTACTGCTTTCTCCATGATCCATCACATTTGCATTTGCATCTTCTGTAAGCACCAAAAAAGGATGCATTCAGAACAAGGAGTGAGCTGAGATCAGTTTCCATGATTCACCGTAGCCATCCAACAGTCTACAAGGAATTTAGCTACTACATTCAAGGCAGATTTACATGCCACTATATTGGCCTTTTTCAACCACCGCAAAAGCACTAAACATTCAGGTACTGGAAGATCGAAGCCGATGTCTATTCTGCACAGAAAAAGGTAAGGAAATTTAAGCTGTCAAGTACCATTCACTTTCAGCCCATTGATATGAAACCCACATATCAAAAAAGCAGAAGTATTTCATTCAGGATGACAACTGCATATACATTTTTTTGTCTAATCCCTTGCTTGAATGCAAGTATGTACAAGACGCTACACAGCAAAAAGGCCTTTCACCACGGCAACGCATTTGCGTTTGTTACAGGCAATCTTCTCCCAGCACCTCTGGAGTGAGGAAATACATTTGTCGGATACCAATATTGGTACCCAGATACAAGGGTTTAATAAAACCATCAAAGCCGCCCGAACGATCTGAAACACAATCTGAATTTGGTTATGGACCTCTACGAAAGAGGCCCAGCCGCGTCTTGGCACCCAGGCATTAGTCCCGGCCCGTCCGATGGCTGGGACGCAGGTTCCGTCTCGCTCGACCCCTAGAGACGAAGGACTGGCCTTGCCCAAAGGCAGGAGCGTGAGCTCCGCCTCGCCCGATGGCCGGAGTATGGGCCCCGTCCCTCCCGACCTTATGGACGCCAGCTCCACCCCACCTGACGGCTGGGATATAAGTCCCGTCTCGCCCGACCCCTCGGGGGATCTCCGCCTCGCCTGATGCTTAGGGGCGTATCCAAGGGTCGGGCGAAAAGCGCCTGGGCCCGCAGCGGGCCCAGGCTGTCCCCAACAACTCCAGGGCGTGGAACTTGTACTGCAACGCCATTCCACGGTACAGGAGTAGACATGCCATCGTACCGCCCGTAGGCCATGACTGGCCGTGCTTAGGAGTGCACGCCTGTAATAGTGCAAGGCGGATCGGCACTGTGCCGCCTAAGCTACGTACGACGCCAATCAAAGGAGGCGTTGGCCACACCGCAAGCCTCGTCGCACGCCATGACGACACGAAACACCATGGCCGGGTGGGCGACGCACCACTGTTGCCACAGTAGCCTGCAGCCCGACGACGTGAGGAGCCGCCCCTGCCATCGACGACCGGGCCGGCGGGGCCCACCCACAGGAGGAGAACAACGCTGCCACGAAGGCTTCCGCCCTTGTACTCCTCAGCTTTTCTCTTTCTTCTTTTCCTTCTCTTCCTACCGTGTAACCCAGAGCTTCTCCCTTGAGCTATAAAAGGGAGGGCTTGGGACCCATTTGAAAAAGAACAAGAGGAACATTCCTTGTTCTATCGCCTTCACACACACGATAGCAACACACCCACACAACATAGAGACTTGGGAGCACTCTCCCTCTCTTGCCTGTTTGTAACCCCTACTGCAAACTTAACAAAGAGCGGGTAGCACGAGCACCGCGACTGAACTAGGGACATTCTGCCCGAACCAGTATAAACCTCTTGTGCCCACCTTAGCTCACTATACGAGCCTAAACGCACAATGATAGAAATTTACTAGCCGGTGATTTTGAACACCAACACTGTACTACAATCAGATTCAGTAAGATTCATGCCTTATTTGGTATACATCAATCAATGCAAAAGACAGTCTTAAACATACTTACAGCGCCATTCACTTGCTTGCCATCGCGGAAAAGACAATCCATATCTTTGTTTACCCAATCTGTACCCCTCTATAATACACCAAAATTTTCTTGAGCGCCATGATCATGCAGTCCATGACCACCTCTACCCCTCTATATACAGGCACATGATAATCTATTTGATAAATATTTCAATCTATTTGGAGTTTTTCCTTGCCATAGCAAGAGATACAGGCATCAGTTTACATTACCTGATGATCATCCTTGCACAAGAAGGTTCCAGCAGTGAACCAAGGCCGAGTGAATATACCAAGACTATTTGCTTGGGGCTTCACATGAAACAAAGAAAGAAAACAATTTTATTGACACGATTTATTGTGAATTTCTGGACTGTAACTTTAGAAATACCACCAGTGAGAATAGCAGCTTTAAAATTTAATAGGAAACAAAGAAAGTTTCAGTGAAATGAAAGGAAAAAGAATATTGAGAACAAACCTAAGGCCTTGTTTAGATGCCTTCAAAATTCCAATTTTTTACTTTTCGTCCCATCACATTGAATCTTTGAACACATGTATGGAGCATAAATATAGATAAAAAATAACTAATTGTACAGTTTAGTTGTGAATCACGAGACGAATCTTTTTAGCCAAATTAGTCCATGATTGGACACTTATTGCCAAATACAAACGAAAGTGCTATAGTACCCAAATTCCAAAAGTTTTTGCATCTAGGGAGTATTTTTGTCATTTCTCTACAGCCTTGGTTTCTCTGAGCTGTGGCAGTGGCGGACCACTAGGGGAGGGGGGGTATTTTCATCATTTCTCTGCAGCCTTGGTTTCTCTGAGCTGTGGCAGTGGCGGACCACTAGGGAGGACGGAGGGAGTATATGTTGTAAACACTCTTTACTTTGTAAAAGTAACTCCCGCCATAGCCTTTAAATAAATCAGGGCCTCCACTTTCTAATTTGAGTGCTTCCCATGCTTTTGAGCCCTTCAACTCTAATAGTAGCCCCTAAATCAAAACCCCTACTTCTTGTTCCTATAAATATTCAAATTCATAAATTCGAACCCACAAATTTGAATTCAAATACGTGATTTATATAAATGACAAATATTCAAATCAAATTACATGAAGCTATGAATGGACCAAAGGTGTTCGACAAGATCCTGTGGCGACATCCCATGTACTTACCTGTCTAGTTGTCTTCAATCTTCTTGTGGATCTTTAGAAACTCCCACATCAACATCACAAATGGATACTCTCCTCTCTCAGCACCTCCTCACCATCTTGGCTGTAGTCATAGCCCCCATGGTCCCGTGCTCTCCTACACAGTACAGTGGCATGCCTCTACCTCTACACGCCTTGAGCTAGACGGGTACCCACCGGTCCACCGTCGACGCGTGCAGGTGCACGGTGCACCATGGTGCTGTGCTGGTGCCTGGTAGCATGGCGCTGGCGACGCAACAGGTTATCACAAGAATCACGCGTCTCCGCGGCCATGCATCGTGGAGCCCACGCTCACCGAGCACTCCGCCTCCGAGGCTGGGCGGGAGCCCGCCGTTGGACGAGCACGAGCCGGCCCACCCATAGCGTAGTACAGCGACTATCTGGGCCGCAAAGCGATCCCATTATCCGGCGGTCGAACGAATGCCGCGCGCGCCGGCCTGTCCTCCCACCGCGCCACGTACCTTGGTCTCGTAGCCATGCGCCTCCCGCCCTCCCCTTATCTTTTACGTTGTCTTCCCCGTGTGGTCACTGGTCACCCCGGGTGGCGTACGTGTCCCCGTTCCGGGTCGCTACGTGGTCGTGGGCCTGCCTGCGAGGACGGCCGCCTCATCAGGAGCAGCCAGCAGCAGCCAGGACCACCGCAGCCGCTGCTACGCTGCCGCTGTGCCCCGCCCGCGCGCATTCACTCGGCGTGGCTCGGCCCCTCGCGCGCACCGCGCGGCACGGACGTTCTGCTAGCTTACTCCACTGCCGGTGTCACAGGATTCACGCGCGCGCGTACGTACAGAAAGCCTTGGCCCTGTCGAACGGACGACAGAACCTCCCCCGGCTCCGTCGTCGCGCGAGCGCCGCCAGCGCGGGCGGTCTCGGTCGGTGCGGTCACTGTACCCGACCCGTCGACGACGCAACGCAAGGCCCCGCGCGCTTGTACGCCGTGGTCGGTCCCGTCGGATCGGGCGGATGATCGAGTCACTCATGGCGCGCGGGCACGGCGGGGACCCAGCTGGCCACCAAAACCAGCAGACTTTCCGCACAGCCGCATCATGGACTCCCCATTTCAAGCGCAAGCACGGCCGCGTCTGGCGTCTGGACCAGGACCACGCCGCATAGCAAATTAGCAGTGGGAATTGGGAATGCGCGCATGCTCGTTGCCAAATCAAGGCCGTCGTGCATGTGAGTGTAGAGCAGCTGAGACTGGTATACCAGGTGGGACAGTACGAGTACACCAGCATCTATATAGGCATCACAATTTGGACTGTACTAGGAAAAAACCATTCACGTAGAAATACACTAACTCGTAGACTCCAGCACCTCAAAACTACGTACTCATCGGCAGCATGTTACATTTCTCATCGACTCGGAAAAAAAAACGTACGGCAGGGAAGAGGCGTACAAGTACACAGTGCACGAAAGCACGACACACCACTCTCGACGTCCAAAAAAAAACATTCCGGTAGACGAATGAACGAGGCCGTTCCGGTTCCGGCATTCCCCGTCCGCCGCCTGTTCAGAAAATCGCGGGAAGCGGGTTGAGCGGGAAGAGGTCGCGCAGGTCCTGGAAGTAGTCGTTGTTCTCCTGCATCGGCGACGAGGCGGCCCAGCTGGGCGCGTCATCGGACGAGGCCGCGGGCTCGGCGGCGGCGGCGGCGTTCCACGACGCCTCCGGCGACGACGGCTCGGCGTAGAGGAACCCCGCGTCGGGCTCGAAGTCCCAGAAGCCGCTGGTGGCGTAGACCGGCGCGTCCTCGAACGGCACGAACTCGCCGAGCTCCTCCTCCTCAAGGACGGCCAGGCCCAGGCTGCGGCACTCGGTTACCGCCGGCTCGCACGGGGCCGCGGCGTCGGAGTCGTCCTTGGAGTAGTCCTCGGCGAGGGACGACAGGGAGGGGACCTTGCGGAGCACGGACGTCGGCGACGACACCGCCGGCGAGGACTCCGCGCCGGACTCGTAGCCGCCGGGGGTCGCCGAGTCCTGCTGATGGCCGGCGCCGGAGCCGGCGGAGAAGTTGGTGGTGGCGTTGGGCCCGCGGAGCTGGATGGCGGCGGTGTCGTAGACGCGCGCGGCCTCCTCCGCGGTGTCGAAGGTGCCGAGCCACACGCGCACGCCGCGCCACGGGTCACGGATCTCCGCCGCGAACTTGCCCCACGGCCGCCTCCGGACGCCGCGGAACTTGGTGCTCGCCGCGCCCGGGCCACCACCCTTGGCCAGCCGTCTCCGCGCCCCGCTGCACACGCCGCCGGGACCAGCAACTCCGACGACCCTCCTCCCGCGGTCGCCGTCCCCGGCGTTGCACTGATACGGCACGGCAGCAGCCGCTGCTGGTGGTGGTGCTGCTGTCGCCATGGGCGGCAGCTCACGCACCATCCTGCCGATCCTCCGGGCTCCGCAGGCCTCCTCCTCGCCGGAGGAGTCCGTCAGGTCAGGATCGTCCCAGAAGATCCGCACCGTGCGCGAGCGCGACATGGCACGCCGGGAGTTACACCCAAGCGAGCTAGCCGAAGGCCGACGAAGCGCACAAGGAAGGAAGGAGAGATGAGCAAGTACTTCCCTGGCTTTAAGATGACACACACAAGAACCCCAACCAAAACCAGGCCCTGCAAGCTGCAACCCTGACCCCAGCAGGAAAAGAAGCTGCAGAGGCGATCGGAACGGACGGCCGGGTGGATTCCCTCCTGCTCTGCGGATCGGGAGGGGAATAAAGAGCAAAGGGTCGGGAAGGGAGGGAGGCGATGCGACGCGAGCAGGAAGGAAGGCAGACCGGGGCGCAGGGGGGAAGAAGGGGAAGGGAGTGGCCGCAGTAAAGACGGGCTCTTTAAAAAGAGCAGCGGAAATGCGGCAGGAGCAGCAGTAAAGCCGCGCCCCGTCCTCTCCCCTGCCAGCAGCTGCCGCGGCCCCCGCCGGGGATGCGACTATCTCTAACGGTTTTCGAGTTCCGTGAGTGACTTGCTGGCTCCTCGGCGAGAGGGAGCTTCTTCCCTCTCGGAGTGCTACTACTGGTCCTAGGAAGGAACAGAAGAAGGTCCTGGAGCAGGAGCACCGACGAAGAAATAAAAAGCTCGAAGAACAAGGTCGGAGACGAAGGAAGGTGGCAGCGGTGGTGTGGCGTGGCGTGGAGAAAGCCGAGGAGGAGACCTTGTGAGGTGGGAGCAGAGCTGGGAGTCGGCGCCGGCGGCGACGCGAGGTGGAGGCGGAGGATAGAGGTGAGTTATGGGATGGGAGTTTCTGGGGGTTTGTGGAGGTTTTTGGGGGGAGTGGAGTGGAGTGGACAAGGCCCGGGATCGGTTGCCGCTGTCCACCCGTCTGTCTTATAGGATCCCCCGACCCGACAGCCTCGGTTGCAACCCACGCCCGATTCCGCGGTGGTGACAGGCCGCGCGCGCTAGTTTAACCCGGTCCGCCTGCCTCTGGCCCGAACCGTATAATTAAGTTGTGCCGGTTAACCCCTTCCTCCAACTGCATGCATTTACTCCCGCTGCGTGGGTTTACAGGCCGGGATCCATTTCAAATCCCGCGCCGGCAGATTAATCACCCCGAGGCGTACCCTACCACCGGACTCGGCTCGGCCATTCACGATTCTCACGTACAGTGTACTAGCTGTAGGGTCGTGTTTGGTTCGTCCTGTTAAATTTTAATGATGATGATTACGGGATTGATACTGATAATAGACTAATTAGGCTTAATAGATTCGTCTTAAAAATTAATTTTAATCTGTGCAATTAGTTTTGAGGACCCTGTTCGGCAGGCTGTTTTTTTGGCTTATAAGCCGGCTGTGGCTGATTTGCTGTGAGAGAAAAACACTGTTCCACGGCTGATAAGCCGTGCTGATAAGCTCAGCCGAACAGGGGGATATATTTAACACTCTATATAGGCCCTGTTCGGCAGGCTGTTTTTTGGCTTATAAGCCGGCTGTGACTGATTTGCTGTGAGAGAAAAATACTGTTCCACGACTGATGAGCCGTGCTGATAAGCTCAGCCGAACAAGGATATATGTCAAACATTCGATAGGATAGGTGTTAAAAAATAAGGAAACCAAACACCCCTAAACTCCACGAGCCTGCACTGCACTGCACTGCTCTGCCCCTGCAGGCTGCAGGCTGCATTGCAGCCATGTTTGGCTGGCACGGTGGCCGCTGGCGCGCGCGGCGCAGGCGTGCAGCGCAAGTGTCCAGCTGCCTACGGACGCTGCGGGGACGGCATGGGCGCCACACTGTATCTGCGCGTAGTCGAGTCGCCGGCCGGCCTGCGCTTTGACTTGGTGGTGGTTGTACTGGCGTCTGATCTGAACATCGCGCTGTGTCCTCCGTCAGTTTCGACTGTTTTCGGGAGACGGATGTTTGAGATTGAGGCTCTCAAAAGGGAAACGGAGGAGTACTCCTACGGCGTAAACAGTCGCAAATTATGCACGGCGCTGATGCCGGCTCGCTCGGTCGCTCGGTCACGGACGTTAATGATCACGCGCGAGCGCGGGCGCGCTGGACCGTCCGTTCCTTCGCTTCAGTGATGGCGCGCGGCTAGAGCCCGAACAGCAGACAGCGGCACAGCGCCCCGTCCCGTCGCGATATTTTTGGGCGCGGTACCGGTACGGAGCCACGCGCTGCTACGGCGTGGCCCCGCGGCCGCGTGGTCCTGCTCCTCCTCCTCCCTGGGCGTTGGGGCCCAGCGGGCAGCCTCCCTCGCCCTCGGCGCGCGGGGGGAGCCGGGCCCGTCCGGCCAGGTGGCGGGGGAGCCAGTCGCGGCGCGACGCGTTAGACCGACCGCACTCACGTACACTATGTCTCCATGCAGGATCGGATAGAGTAAAAAACCACCGCACCGGTATCCTGTAAATGTTACTCTATCTCCCAGCAAGCAACGCGGTCCTCCATATCTAGCGTTGTACTGTTCATCCGCTAAAGTACGGGACGACACCGACGGACGCGCGCGCGTGAAGGCAGTAGAACAAACAGCATTGCATAGAAAAGCGTGTCAATTTTTTTTTCATATAAAAAATGTTATAACTCACAAACCAAAAATCCAAATTAAATTTCAATTGCACCATTAAATTCATCTCAATAAATCCTTCAAAACTAGATCACACATGGATATATTTAGATAAAATGACAAGTGGGTCCCACAGTGGATAGAGAATGATATAGAGGATGGATGGATGCGGAAGAATTGAGTATAGAGGAGAGAATCTTGCTGACTAGGACGTATAGAGGATGAATATAGAGGTCCATGAGTGCAGATAGCCTTACGGGGTGCGCGCTGCGCGGTCGAGCTCGGCGGCCATCGGGGCGCGGGCGGATGCGAGGTGGAGGTGGGGCGGCACGTGATGCCGGTCGGTCGTGGGCCGAGACGGCAGGCCAGACGGGGAAAGGAAAATGGCCGGTCAAATCGTCGGGCGGAGCACCGGCGTCAGAGGCCCTCTGCACCGGAGCCATTAATCTAACGAACCCATCACTCCTGGTACTACAGCTCTCTCTACCCAGCGCGCTTAGCGCTAATCAACAGGGACGACGAAGACGACGGTGCTCCGCGTAGGACATTCATGTCAAACAGGACCGGGTAATGCAAGATATGGCTAAAAACACTCCTTTTGGCTTTTGGAGAGTGGGTTCATTTGTTATGTCTGTTCTCCATTGTGCAGCTACCGCATCTCCCAAATGCTCCCGTACATCAGTTCCATGAATTCAAATTAAAATTTTGCATTACTGATTAATATCCTGTATCGCGTGTCCAATTACATTATTAGTAGAGATGGCTAAAAACACAGCTTTCAACTATACTCTGGTCTCGAGGCGCCGTCGCCGGTGATGGCCAAGTAGACCTTCTGCCAGAAAGGGCAGACTCGATTGTATAACACTTCCCTCTAGTATGTCATGTTCGTAGCGCGTCGTTGTAACATCACTATTTCTCGATCTTAACATAAAGATGCGCAAACCTTTTGCGTATTCGAGGAAAAAAAAACCTATACTCCGGTTTGTGAATCATACTTAAAAACAAGTACTTAGATCAGATATCACTAGGTTTGCCATAGATCAGAGTATATGGACCAAAAAATGAGATGCTAAATTTTAGATGATCGATATGTATCCGATATCCCTCTCCCTCCGGTCAACGTATTAGTTTCGCAACGAATCATTCGATCATTCTGCATATCATTTTTCTTCTTCCTCCACCAAGTTATTGGGTTTATCGTCGGCCACGCTAACCTATTTCCTTTGGGTTATTCTTTACAACTCGTAATAAGTTCTGTTTGGTATGGTCCAGGTTCTTCGAGACGTTTACGTTTTTAGTATTGCACTTTCTGTTAGTCCAGGCCCATAACATCGAAACTTCACAAACGTTTTGAACCTTGCTCCAACAAGCCTTTGGTCACACCATTTTCCACCAATTGAATTCAACCTCCTGCAATTTCACGCGTAATTTGTATCTGATTTGTGCAATGCTAGATATGATTCACTCTATTTTTTACATCAAGTGTTGATTCTATTTGGAAATTCATTATACTATGCTTGAGATGTCATTCGAATCTAGCTTTCTAATTTATTAAGTGAACCAAACTATTATATGAACGAGTTAAATTAAATTAAAGAATTTGTGTTATGGTCTTATGGATTTTAAGTTTTCTATTATTTATGTTATTTTGATGGTATATTTAATGAAAGAACTAAGAACCACTTATTTTGACAGTACAGTATCGACGGGAAAACTTATATTTTTTATGTTAGAAGAAAAATCTCCCTGTCGGTTTACGCAGATAGAAGTAAATTTCTAGATATGTCGGATTTTAATTTTTCTATCGGATGAGTACTGTAGGGAATTTTTTTTCTAACAGTGGACCGTCATGCAGTTTTTCTATATCTCTATTGGTTCACCATAAAAAAAATAACTTTTACCTTTTTGTCGGTAAATGTTTTTCCCTATCGGTAATAGCATCATCAAGGAACCTCAGCAGTGTCCGATGGAGAACATATCCAGGGATGGAAATGGGGCAAGTCTACTCACTCGGTAATTAATCTGACCCATAAAAGCACCAAGGGTCGAACTCTAAAATGAGTTGATAGGGCCAAACCTATTGGCCTATTAGGTGAGCTGGCTTGATCCAATCTTCACATAACAAACTTTTTAAAATTTATTAGTTTTCTTCATTTAGTTATAACTTGGAAGTAGTTCGAGGAATATCATATTTGAAAATAAAAATAGACAAAATTAAAATTATGGTTCATTTGCAAACTTATTTAATATGATGCATTGCTAATAATCTTAATTATCATCACACTTTTCAATCTTGTATCCCATATTTTCTAGAAGTGTTGATAGTATTCATAATAATCTATAATGACAAAAAAAAAGATCGCAGGAGGCCATAGCCCTTAGATTATAATATTAGAATGCTACAGTGCATGCATCCGACCGTTCAGACACCACGCTTCCTGGGCCTGTGTACTGCCAACCCAATAAGCTTGTTTCTTTTTACCTTCATTCTTTCACTGTTTCTCAAAATAAAAAAAGACGGCGACATTCCCAACTAGCAAAGACGTCGTGTCGTTCCTTATCACTCGTCTGCCGCTCGCCTTCTCCCGCAGCTACCACCTCCGTTTCCTCCACCCCGAGGTCCTCGCTCGCTTCTGCGACGCCAGGCTGCGCCGCTGGAGTCGCGCCTGCCACCCGTCCCTGCCCTCATCGTCAGAGCCGGCACCGGCGCCGGAGTCCTCCTCGTCACCTCCTCCTTGGGATGGAGACCGCGAAGGCGTTGCAGCCGTGTCGTACTTCAGGCTCGCATCGAGGCTCCATGCGCCCCGGTGCCCCCAGCGGAAGAAGCTCGTGGCAGCCAAGCTCGTGGTGTTCTTTGCTCCGCCACCTCCTAGCCCCGATCTGCCCATCGAGGCGGTTATCGAGTTCCTCAACGCGCCTGATATGGTGGCCGCTTCCCACTAGAGTGTCGTGGTTGACATGTTGCAAGCGTATGTTTCAAGTGTTTCAGATGTTCTAGAGGTATGTTGCAAGTGTTTTATATGAATGTTGCAAAGTGTTCCAGAGGCATGTTCCAAGCATTTGTTCAAAATGTTTCATCTATTTCAGAGTATGTTGCAAGAGTTTTGATCTGGATGTTGCGTATGTTTCGCACATATGTTGCAAGAGTATGTTCGAAATATTTCAGCTCTTTCAGTCTTATGTTGCAATAAGTGTTTTCATATTGCAAGTTATAAGTGTTTTATTTGGATGTTGCATATATTTCACACACATGTTGTAAGCGTATGTTACAATGTTTCATCTGCTTTAGACGTATGGTGCATTCAAATATTTCATGTTGTAAGTGTTTTGTGTTTCAGAGGTATATTTAGAGAGTCATCGGGGCATGGGCCGGGCTCCGTGGGAAGGGGCACGGCGAGCCGGGGGCTGCCGGATGGGGTGCGCGGCGTGCCTAGGGTCCTGCAGACAGGGCATGCTCATCCTCATCCCGAGTCCTGGGTCCTGCTCGCGCGGAGAGAGATAAGGGGGTTAGGGGGGAGGAGGACCAGGCGCGCGTGCAGGGCGGGGCGAGGTACGCGTGCGGGGCGGGATGAGCCAGATGGGGAAGGACTGCAGTGATAGGGTGGGAGTGCGGCGCGTTTCTGCTGGGCCGTTCGGTACCGTCCTACGGAATCGTATCCCATCGGGCGTCAACAATTCTCTTATAGCATGGGTTGATTCATAGCCTCTAAAATTGGCCTTGAGCCTTGGAGACCGGTTCCAAAGCCATCTGGATTGGTCCATTCGCATCTGTAACTCATGTCAATGCCGTCATCGTTTATATTCCTATATGCCAACATTGCAACGGGTAAAAGGACTATGTGAGCACCACTTTTTATAAGAAAAAGAAATCGAAATGATGTCCAACAAAATCTACCGTCATTAGATGCATGTTCGTCGCTCTACCCATTGGCGGATCCAGGGGGGCTGGGGGGGCTGCAGCCCCCCCTGGAGGGTGATTTTTCCACTGAAATACTGTAGCAATTACTGTAGCATAGCATCAAATCACCATTAAATCTTAATTGTAAATCAACATCTTCCTTAATTAGCCCCCCCTGAGGTGTCAATCCTGGATCCGCCACTGGCTCTACCTATAGTTTTTGCTGTAGATGCATCTTAAGGAATGTATGCCGCCACCGGTTAAGTAGCTGCTACACCAGAATGAACATACTCGCCGGATGGCAAACCCAAAATACAACGATCGTTCGCTCCGAGTGAATATTTGTTCGGCCCAATGGTCCCAACAAGCATGATGCAGTTTTCCTCTATTTCTGTTTTGGTTTCTCTTTCATTTTTTCTTTATTATATTAACCTACCTATTTTTCTTCTATATACTTTGAATGATTTTTGTAGGTTGAGAAGTTTGTCCGTATTAGATTACGTTAAAAAATGTGCTAGATAACTTGTTTATCATTTTTTCAAAAGATGCAAACTTATTTGTATAAGTTATATTATTCATAAACTTGTTATATAAAATTGTGCTAGAAAAAGTTGTGTTGAGAGATTGCTATATGTTTATTTTTTATTTTATTTCCTTTGTTTCTTCATTTTGTCAGAATAATTTACCCATTTCTTCTATATACTTTGAGAAAAAATAGATTGCGAAGTTTGTCTAGAATAAATTATGTTAAAAATTATGCTAAATAAGTTATATATGAATTTTTTGAACACATCAAACAACAAAACCATATGCATAGTTATGCAATTCGTAAAATTTATTATATAAAAGTTGGACTAGAAAAGTTAAATTGAGAAATTGCTATCCTGAAATTTTCTCACTCATAATCATATGAACAAAAGTTAGGTTACAAAGGTCATGTAAGAAAGTTATTATAAGTTATCACATGAACGTTGGTTTTCAATCCAGCGAACGCACGTTAACTTTTGTCATTTTTTCCCTAGGTCCATCAAGTGAGAGCATCTCCAGCACTACTATCTAAAATAGACCTCCTATTTTTCTATTTAGGTAGCCACCTACTTTTGGAAGGCTAAACATGATTCTTAAATTCATTCCAGTAGAGAATGATATGTTGGATCCGTATGTGATGAGATACAGGCCCAATCTTCCGAGAGGTAACCGGTAAGTTCGACTTGTGGAGATCTCGACGTTGGCGATCCGGCTTCAAATCAGACACGATTCGAACCTTACAACCGTTACACCACTACTCCATTGGTTATCAACCAATCACAACTTGATTAACCTCGCCAAGAAGGCTTTTCCTGCAAGCGAATCGAAGAACACAAGTAAGAAGGTAAAACACGCAATCTGAAATTGCAAATATGAATGATACGAATATCAATTGAGGGTTCAAGAACTCGGTTCCAAAGGACTAATCGACACAGTGGAGGAGATCAATAACAGGGGCCCTGGATCACTGTAAAAGGATTTGTCACCACAGTTACAATGAACGATTCAGTTTTTCGATGGAAAACTAAACTCTAAACAAAACCAAATTGTCTAGCAGCGGTAGCAGCTGTTTTTATAGTCTAAAACTCGACCTAGGGTTGAGGACGGCCAGGGGTTGGGCACCCACAACTTGGGCTTAAGGCCCGACACGATACATGGCCAAGTTGGCCCAAATAGGTGATGCAGCACCTTGCTGTGGTCACACAGAATGATCCACGGACCTTCTAGAGCTGGGACCAGATCCAAAACGACGGCGTCTTCATCCCCTTTCCAACGCATCTAAGAACGCCCTGTTTCGATGTCGTATGAGAGAGTTATGACTGAAACAGTGACGCCGTGTCTGCTGAATCCGAGGGTGAGGTGGCAGCTGAGTTGGGGACGAATTGCAACTTAGGGAAGACCATAGCGTCGGTGTGTCCAGTGTGGCGATGTCCTCATCAGTATGTCATCCTCTTTCCTATCCTCATCGCCACTGACAAACAAGGACATCTCACGAGTGTGTCACTTTGGGGGAGGCCTGCCACTGGGGAGTGGTGGCACCGGGAAAGGTCGTCGTTGCCTATCCTCGTCGCGAACAAGGCCATCTCGCGACGTGTTGAGGGAGGTCCACCACCGAGAAGAGCCCCCACGCCGGGGGAGCACCGCTGTCGAGAGGTGGGCCCATCGAGAGGGCACCCGCCGGGAGGTCTGCCCGTGCCGAGCCATCGAGATGATAGGCGGTGGTGCCGACGTCAATGAAGCGTCGGGAAGAGATGGAGGAGACGACGATGGGCCTCCAGATTATTCGACCAAGGGGAGGTCCGCCAGCGACGAAGGAGCCGATGGCGGCTAGGAGGAGTCCGGCAGCCATGATCGGAAAATAACCGAGCGAAAAAATAGGTAGCCACCCGTTAGCACTCTTTGTATTGGTGGGGGGAGGACAAACAAATTTGAGGCTCAGTGGGTAGGAGCATTTTTTTTTGGCGTCCACTATTAAAAACGAAGTAGGAGGCCTCATAGATAGTCGAAGTGCTCCGAGATGGCTCAAAGCTACCGGAGGATTTTAAGTTGTTTTTTTAGTGGTTTCTGTGTTTCAAACCAAACTGCTGGAAGTCAATACTCAATAAGCAGCAGCAACGGCCGGCAAGGTGGTGCAAACTTACGCGGAACACCCACGTCGTGAGCACTCTCCCATTAGTTAATTTCTCAGAGAGATCTTTGTTTGCTTAATTTATTTGTTTTATATATCCGGGCGAAGGGCCCCCCTTGAATTCAAGTGAGCTGCGAGCGTGCACCGCCGATAATACTATATATATACTGTACCTATCTTAGCAGAATCAGCGTACAGTTTGAACACATGCATGCATGCATGCATATGGGCGCCTAGAATCAAGACGAATTTTTTTAAAAAAATTCTGGCACTGTCGAGTGTACTGTAGCTCATCGTGGGCTGCTTAGCAAAGCTGTGTGTGTCGTACAACAGCATCCCAGGAGTCTACTAGAACGACAAAGCTACTATCTGCTGCTGGTGCTTGCTGGGAAACGAAAAGAAAAAAAAAATAAAGAACAGACAAATGGCTACAAGAAAAGGAATCAAAATAAGCAAAAAAAACTCAGTAAATGCTAAATATGAAGCAATGATATTAGCAGCAGTAGTTTACACATACGGTGTACGGGGGATACACCGAATGCTGCTGAGTATACGACGAGTGATTGGAAAGCCGGACGGCAACGGGACTGGCATAAGCGGCCGACCGGATGGCCGCGGGGCGGTGATCGCGCGCAGAGATTTCTTTTGCCTGCACCTGCACGTGAGCCACAGGCCCACCGCGGCTCCCCTGTGTGTGCTGTGTGCATGCCCGCAACCCGTGCGGTGCACGCATACTGTACACCATACACGTGTGCCGTCTCGTTCCATCGGGTGGCTGTGCGTGGGACCTTTCTAATTCTACTCTATACCACCGTGTGTACCTTTCGCGCGCACGCCCGGCTCACATGGCAACCAAGCAACGCTCAAGTTAGATCAGGCCTAACATAATTATTAATACTAAAGCTGTGCCACCACTACAGGATTCAGGCGCTTTGCCGGGTGCCGAAAACACCCGGCAAAGGCTACTTTGCACTCGGCAAAGCCTTTACCGGGTACAGCACCCGGCAAAGAGCCGCCGGCAAAAAATTAGTCGGCAAAGATTTCTTTGCCGGGTGCTTTTTATCGGGCACCCGGCAAAGACTTTGCCGAGTGCAAATCCGGCACCCGGCAAAGAAAAGTGGCCGTTACGGCGCCGCTCTATCCGCCTTTGATTTGCCGAGTGCCATGTCAGAGGCACCCGGCAAAGATTTTTTTAATTTTTTTTTCATATTTTCTTTGCCGAGTGCCCTACCGAGAGGCACCCGGCAAAGATTTTTTTTTACAATTTCTTTGCCGGGTGCCATGTCAGAGGCACCTGGCAAAGATTTTTTAATTTTTTCCATATTTTCTTTGCCGAGTGCCCTACCTGGAGGCACCCGGCAAAGATTTTTTATTTTTATTTTTTACAATTTCTTTGCCGGGTGCCATGTCAGAGGCACCCGGCAAAGATTTTTTAATTTTTTTTCCATATTTTCTTTGCCGAGTGCCCTACCTGGAGGCACCCGACAAAGATTTTTAATGCGAGTTTCTAGATACGGCGTCATCATACACCAAACATCATGAATATCATTTTTCGAATAACCGAATTTCATTATTTCATGTACCTGCAGTTCAAATTTATAGTAGTCGAAAAAATTCAAGTGAATGAAAATAATTAAAGAAATATAGTATAAAAAGTCAAAAATGTCTCAAATTTTGATATGGAGTTATAATTACTGTACCAAGGTCGCAGAAAAAAATGGGGCCAAAAACACAAAAAAAAATTTATAATTTGCCGGGTGCCAAACCTGGCCCCCGGCAAAGAAGCCTTTGCCGGGTGCCATCTCAGGAGGCACCCGGCAAAGAAATTTTTTTAAAAAAAATAAAAAAATCTTTGCCGGGTGTCTAATGGCGTGGCACCCGGCAAAGGCTGACGGCAGGTGGTCGCCGTCACGTCGGCCACCTTTGCCGGCGGCCATATTTTGCCGGGTGCCCGGCACCCGGCAAAGACCAAATTTTGCCGACGGCTGTAATTTGCCGGGTGCCTGGCACCCGGCAAAGGCTGGTTTGCCGGAGGCCTTTCTTTGCCGGGTGTCGCCAGGTCTGGCACCCGGCAAAGAATGACTTTGCCGGGTGCCCGATAAAAAACACCCGGCAAATTATTTTACACCCGGCAAATTAGTTGTTTCCTGTAGTGCACCGTACGCTTTCCTTTTTCTTTGCCTCGGCCACGTACGCTCCACGGCCCCTTTATACGTAGTACGTACGTGCCTACAACTTAACATGCTTGCTCTGTTCAGCACGAGGACGGAAAGAGCACAATCATCGTCTATCAGAGGCCAATTAATTAAGCGAAATGTGCTTACAGCCGAAGCAATTACCTGCCGTAATTTGGATCTGAAGGGCGTGCCGATGCTTAATGTTGCTCTGGCTATACATATACTCGCTCCTATCGAAAAAGAAAATAGCCACAGGGAACGTACACGGTGCACTACTCTTCGCCTTCCTCAAATCCAGGGTTTTGTAAGGACGTTGCTTTCTTTCTGCATTGCAGGATCTAAGAAGTCCATGTCTACTTGTTGCTCCAAATTTCGCGTTCAGTACGTCACTTCATACCAAGAGATGCACATGCTTGCACAGAAAGCACTTGTTTATTTGTCCAAATGCATGCACCGTGCACACATGTCCTCACCACACACTACTAGCTTCGAAACAGTACTGTACAGGACTAGCTAGTCGTCGTCGTAGATCCCTAGCTCCTAGTGCTGTCTTTTTGAGCTTCATGTGTTAGGATTAGGATACTCCATAATAGGACTGTCAAGGTCCCCGTATGGCTAACAGCAGTGGACCGAAAAGAATAGGAAGAACCTATCCGAAAAAAAAAGAATAGGAAGAAGGCCATTGCCCTCCCTATGCATAGATATGTGCCGGCGTTGGATGAGTAGCGATTTAGGCCCTGTTTGATCTATGAACCTAAACTTTAGTCCACGGCTAAAAATTAGCCCTTAGAATGACGGGGCTAAAGTTTAGCCCATAGAACTGTTTGGATCCAAGCGCTAAAGATTAGCCATGTACCCTATCATGACTCATTTGCTCTTAATTAATACTCATGCACAGAACTAAAAGGGTAAGCAGGGATAATATACGTCTTTTTCCATAAAGAGACCACTTGTTCTCTTTAACCCACCTTGAAAGGGCTAATGAAAAAGGGATGGACTAAAGTTTAACTCTCACTTTTAGTCCTCCTATTTAGCCCTCTTATTTGGATCATGAGGACTAAGAGGTGACTAAAAGGTAGGCTAAACTTTAGACCGTAGAGCGGCTTCCACCTCGCAACACGCGTGGCACATGCAGCCTCGGCGACCGTCCGGCATCATTTCTTTATTATTATCCAAAGCCATGTTAAGTCACGCAAACTCTCTGGTAGAGGAAACCTCAACGGTACGGTGGGTCAACCTGGGAGTACCCTTTGCTGGCTGACAAAGTGAGCCTAGCTTGTGATGCATCAGAAATGGCCACGTCTCCATCGTGTCATAGCTTCTGGCCTTCATTCTGCTAAGGTCTGAGGTCGTCCCTCCAAATTATATCTAGTTTTAGCTTTGTTCCCTTATTTTCTTTTACGTTAATGATTCTTACCTGGCGTCCATCACGCGTCGGACGCGGACACGCTAGCTGGGTCTGTCACCGGCCCACATACAGAGTTCCCCAACAAATAAAATAGAGCGACGTCGTCCTCATTCCGCATCGCTACTACGAGCTCCTCCACGGCACACCGCTTTCTTCTCCGTCGCTGTGGCCGCGACCCCTCTCTCCTCACTCCATGGTGGCCGCTCCCCGCAACCCCACTCCATGGCGGCTCGAGCAAGCCTCCTCCCCTCCCCTCGCCTCCATGGATCCAGCCACCCCTCCTCCATGTGCTCTTCCTTCAAGTCCGGCAGCCTCCATGGCACCCCCTCCCTCCACTCCATGGCGGTGGCGGCTCTAACGAGGTAGGTCGTTCCTCCTCCTCCTCTGGATCTGAGGGACGCGGCGGTGGCTAGGGTTCCGGCGAGCTCTAGGGTTCTATTTCCTCCTCTCTCCGGCGAGCCCAATGGTGATGGGTCAGGGGCTGGAGCAGCCTGCACCTTGAACCCATCTCCTTGCTGTTTTGTAAGTTTTTTTGTTGTTTCTCCATGTTGCAATAGATGATTTTCGAATGTTGCAATAAGGTGATTCATGTGTTGTAGAAAGGGAGTTCTAATGTTGGGATTGTTGCAGTAGGGGATTTTAATTGTTGAAATTACCTTTTTTAATGTTGCAGCGGTGAAAGGTGATTATTGAGTTGTTTCCATTTTTCCTTGTTTCATGGTTGATTTTGTGATGTTGCAGTACTACTGCTTGAGATGTTGCAGTACATACTTTTGAAATGTTGCAGTACACAAATTTTCGATGTTCCAGTACATAATTTTCGATGTTACACTACATAGTTTGTGATGTTGCAGTATTTTATATCCCGATATTGCACTACACAGTTCACATATTTTTTTTGCGATGTTGCACTTGAAGTAGTTCGTGCTTTTGGGATAGGAGAACGGTGGGGAACAGGGCATGGTGGGGGAACGGGGTGCGATGGGGAACGGTGACAGGGGCGCGGTGGGGAACGGAGGACAAGGGCGCGGTGGATTCCATTCCATTCTTCGATCCGATTCTATGAGAGGGGGGGGGGGGGGTTGGAGGATTCCATTCCATTCTCCGATCCGATTCTATGTGGGGACGGTTTGGGAAGGGGAGCGATGTCCGAACGTTGCGCTTGCGCCGAACATCCTGATGCTAGGATGCCTGTTTCTTTTAAATTTGGTTTGAGCTGCCTTTAGACACTTGAAAAGGGGAACAAACCCTGGGATGGAGCCATCATACGCCGTTCTGCGATGCAATTTAGCAGTCAATCTCCGTAATGCAATACACGTGATATATGGGTACTGCTAAACAGCTAAAGTGACACAAGTGAAGATACTTAAGTTAATACACATGGCCAGACTGGCTGTTAGGCCTGATTGACAATGAAGATGATGATGAAGTACGTAGTAGGAAGTATCTTAGCCTAAACTGAGGTAGGGCTAACTTTGTGGGCATATTTGGAAAAGCTCTGCTGGCTCCTTCACATAATTTGGCAAATTTTGTAATGGACCACACACATTCCTATTCGTTGCACTTGCTCCTAGCAGGAGTATAGGAGTAATGTTGTACTCCTTACGTCCCAAAATAAAACATATCTCGTATTTGGATTAGTCTTAAGCTTGACTAGAATTATAGAGAATAGTATCGTTTACTATGAAATTATATGGTGTGATTAATCTAATGGTGCTTATTTGGTGTAAAAATTGGTTTAGTTTTCGAAACGTGTCGTGCGTACTACTTATTTTAAGATAAAGAGAATATATAATTTTGCATCACAAGGACAGATCGACGTTAAGGCATGAACAATACTTTATGACGTGTACAGGCAGAGACAGCAGAGCTTTATGACGTGTACTGTACAATACTGCACGCTCTGGTGGCCCGTGAGTACTTTCCGTTACCTTGGTCCGAGCGGAGTACGGGCGAATGGGGACTGAGGCCGCGTTCACTTGCTACAGTAACCCGAAATATTTCATCTTCCACCCATCACATCAAATCTTTAAACGCATGCATGAAACATTAAATGTAGGTAAAAAAAACTAATTGTATAGTTTGGCTGTAAAGTTCGAGACGAATCTTTTGAGTCTAATTAATCCATGGTTAGACAAATTTTACCAAATAACAACGAAAAGTGCTACAGTAACTTTTCACCCCCAACTTTTTCATCTAAACACACCCTGACTGACCGCTGCTAGTCTGCTGACGCCTTGCCCTTGGCAAAGAAGTGCGCGGTGTCGCAGAGCGTTGGTCCAGCCTTGCACGGGCGATCAGAGGCGGAGCCACAGGGCACAGGGCAGAGCGGCAGCAGATTGCGTCGGGAGCCGCTCCGGTTCCGGCCGGTGCGGGTGGCAGGGAGAGCAGCAGCCAACCGGGCGAGCGGTCGGCACTTGAGCCACGAGACCACCGCGCATTCGCGAATCACGCGCGCGCCGGGGAGGGGATGTAAAAAATGGGGGAGACGAGAAGCGGACGAATGGATCGGGCGGGTAGTGCGCGTTGGATTGGACACTGGAGGCTTGCGGTGCGCCCGGCCGGGGGTATGGTGCGCGTCGCGTGCTTTACGGGGCGGTGCTCGTCCTGTTCCGCTTGCGGCGCTGCAGCCCGCTGCTCGCTTCTCGTCGTGTGGTTCTCTTCTCTCTCGGGCAACGCGGAGCGGCGCACGCCGCGGGATAGGCGCTTCCTGCTCCAGCCTCCAGCGCAGGAGCGGTTCCGGTCCGAACTTTTCTTCTTGTTGGGATTGGGATTGCCAAACACTTTTGGAGTGCTGTGTTTCCTTTAGAAAATTGCGGTTGTGACGCGATTATATTTTGGTAACTGCGGTGCAACGTGCAGGGCTTCATTGGCCTTGCACTACCACAGTGGCAGGCAGACACGCGACCCTGTGAATGCACTACTGTGTTTGCTTGGCTGTGGGCTGGAGACTTGGTGGGCTGTTTGGTATGGATTCTGAGGCAGCTCCTGGAGCAGTTTTTCGGCTCCCTCTGTCAAACGGCTGTGTTCTGCAGGTGCTCCTCGTAAGGATTGGAAAACGCGCTCTCACATGCCAGTTGTGTCGGGTGGAGTAAAAAAATCGAGCTTCTCCCAGCTCCCGTCTACCACCGGTGGACCCCAGCGCATGGAGGTCGGATCTGCCCCAGACGGCAGGGAGGCGCGTGCAGGGAGGGAGGGCGGGCGTCTTGGCGCGGCTCGCCAGAGCTCTAAGAGGAGGAGGAAGGGCGGCGGCGGGTAGCAGAGCGCGGATGACGGCGGCGCGGAGCTCGCGCGGAGGCGGCGTGCCCGCTCGGTGTTAGGGCAGAGGCAGAGGCGGAGACGGCGTGGCTGCGTTGGGGCGGAGGTGGCGTGGAGCTCGCGTCAAGGCGGCGCTGGTGCCGGCAGCGAGGAGGTGGCCCGCTCGCATGGATAAGGCGTCATCGAGCCAGGGCGCGGTTGTCCGGGGGTGCGGGCTGCGGGTGTCTTGGCGAGGGCATGAGGCGGTGGGGCGTTCCGGCGTGGGCGAGGGCGAGGGTGCGGGCTGCACTGCATGGCCCTTGGCGGTGGGGCAGTGCTCCTGGTGGCGGCGCATGGCGAAGAGCACGGAGGAGATGAGGATGCCATGCTGTGGGGATGGCCGGATGGGTGAGCGTGATCGAATAAGGTTGGGGAGTGAAAACAAAAAGAAAAAAGAAAAAAATAAGGGTATTGTTGACATTTCACCCTTTTGGACTACCAGGAGAAGCTGTCTTGCCAAACGGTAAAAAAAACTGCTTCAGCTCCCAAAATGAATCTGCTTTCCAGATAAAGTCACAACTAATGCTGTTTTGTCTGGAGCCAGAGCTCTACCAAACGGGCAGAGAGAGGTAGAAGACGATGATGACGTGTGCGTCAACCTAGTCCGACCTACTACCTGGCCGAGATCGAACCCAACGTCGGCTAGTCTGTTCACCTACTAACCAGGGGAGGGGCCAATCGGGCCATAGAAAAGGCAAGTGCAATTCATTTTCTGAGACCGCAATCCGTTCCAGCGACGCAGAGCAGGACCGCAGGAGTAGCACCTCGCCGGCTGCGTTAGCACGAGAATAGGCTTGACACCGGACACCGGAGGACCAGGGACTAGCTAGATTGGAGCTCCTGCTTCGTGGGTTTACTTTGGGTTGCACTCGCATGAACTGTCCTCAGACCTCACTCAGGGCTTGTCTGGTAGAGCTCCGGCTCTAGTCAAAACAGCTTCAATTATGGTTTCATCTGTGGAGCAGATTCAGTTGAGGAGCTGAGTCAGTTTTTTAGACCATTTGACAAAACAGCTTCACATAGTTCATAAAAATGATGAAATGACTATAATTTCCTTTTCTTTTTTTTCTACTGCCTCCCTCACACGTGGTTGCACAGACGGCTTTGGCCTTGTCCCGTCCTCTTTTTTCCCTTTCTTATCTTTTTCATTCTTATTTTTCTCATCTTCCTATTCTCTCTCCTTATTATCTCTTGATTCTCATCACGACTTCACCGCATGCAAGAGGGCAAAGACACGCAAGCAACTGGGCAAGCATGCCTTATTCTCTCTCCTTATCTCTTGTGAAACATTCTTCCCTCACCTTCCTACGCATGGAGCACGGAGGAGGCTTCGACCGCGCTCATGGAGGAGTTCGCACACGTGCTCCGCCTCGCCGTTGTTACCCACACCCGTGATCTGCATCTCTGTCTCGCTCGCGTTCAGCATCTCCATCTTGCCCGCATTCCGCATCGCCGTCACGCCCACGGTCTACATCGCCGTCGCGCCCGCGTTCTGCATCGCCAGCGCGGCCGCAACCGCAGCCTGCCTCGTCGTCGCGCCCATGCCGGGGCAAAAAAAGGTCTGAGCCCGTGTGGTGTCAGAAGGAGCGGTGGAAAGCCGCTATTTTGAGCTTCGAGCCTCTTTGGTGCAGCTCCCGCGCGGCTCCGGCTTTGACACGGAGCCGAAGAAGCTAAAAAATTTAGCTCCGGCTGCTGTAACCGTGTCAGTGAGAGAGGAGAATAAGAGAGAGAAAAATGGATCCAATGAACAATATGATGAATAGTGCCACTACAGTGATACACAGTGCAGTCGTCGGAGGAGTGAAAGATCTTGATGGCTAGAGGGGGGGTGAATAGCCTTTTAAAAATTTCTATAAAGACAAGCTAAACAAGTTTATCAATACAACAAATAGCGAGATGCGAGTTTTGCTTAGCCTACGGGGTGTTTGCAAGCCACCTATCCAATTCACAATTCTAGTATATTTGCACACAACCGCACAAGTTAAACCGAGAAGGTAACTACCACTACAACTAGCAAGCTACACAAAAGAGCTACTCTAGCAAAGCTAACTAGTTAGCAAAGATAACTAAGAAAGTAATACAAGTGAGAGTTAGGAGGGTATCACCGAGAGGCGAAGTATTGAGCCAACCAATATGATCAACAATGAATACCAATATAACTGAACACCGGGATCAATCAATCACAATATGAAAGTGATGACACGAAGATTTATCCCGAGGTTCACGTGCTTGCCGGCACGCTAGTCCCCGTTGTGTCCCTCTTCACCACGTGGTTCGGTGGCTAATCGGTCTCACACCGAGCCTCTCAAAAGGCACCACAAGAACCTACCAAATGGCAAAAGGTTGCAATGACACGAGCAATTCACTAATGTTGCCTTTGGCGCTTCGCCGAGGTAGGCACAAACCCCTCACAATCACCGGAGGTGGCCAAGAACAATCACCAACTCTTGCCAACGCCTCCAAGCTGCTCCAAGCCGTCTAGGTGGCGGCAACCACCAAGAGAAACAAGAATCCCGCAGCAAATCAACCACCAAGTGCCAACTAGATGCTATCTCACAATGCAAATACACTTGGATCACTCAATCTCACTTCGAATATGCAAAGAAGCAAGAGAGATGAGTGGGAGGGGAGTTGCTTAGCTCAAAGTGCTCACAAGTATGTCAAATGTCCAAGAGAGAGAGCCTTGAGCCGGCCAACGAGTATTTATAGACGTACCCCTTCGAATATAGCCGTTAGAAACTGAAATCAGCAGCAGTCGCGCTGACCGGACGCGCTGGTCCAGCTGACCGGACGCGCCGGTCGCGCAACGGCTAGTTTTCGAAACACTGACCGGACGCGCTGGTCCAACTGACCGGACGCGCCGGTCACGACCGGACGCGCCGGTCCCGTGACTGACCGGACGCGCCGGTCAACACTGAGTCGCGCAAAACGAACCAACGACCGGACGCGCTGGTGAATCGACGGGACGCCACAGTGCCCGCGTCCGGTGGGAGTCCAGTAAGCTCCCTGGACGACCGGACGCGTCCGGTCGCCTGTGACCAGACGCGCCTTGTGTCCGATCGAACAACTGAAAAACGCGCAGAAACTGGACACTGACCGGACGCGTCCGGTCAAACAGTGACCGCGTCCGGTGCAGCGTCCGGTGCAGCGTCCGGTGCAGCGTCCGGTCACCACTGTGACCTCCGTTCGCTTCCGTTTCTTTTCCGTTTGATTTCCGACTTCCGGCGTAGTAGAAAAAATAGGCATTTCATTTCCCCGAAATCGCCTGAATCCCGCGCTCGCACGCTCGGCGGGAGGGAGAGAGGACCCCAAGCCCTCTCTACCACTCAAACTCCACTGCCTTCGCAAATGTGCTAACACCACCAAGTGATCATCACCATGTGCATGTGTGTTAGCATTTTCACAATCATTTTTCGAGGCGTTATTAGTTCTATCCAAATGCATATGACATGAAATGCACACCTAGAGGCACTTAGGAGTTCAATAGCCGCGTCATTCCCCTCTTTATAGTACGGCTATCTATCCTATAATGTAACCACACCCACTAGGTGTCTTGGTTACTAAAACACAACCCTTAAGCATATACCTTTGCCTTGATCATGTAGGGTTGCGTCCAAATCCAAGTGTGGCCATCATGATCACCATGTCCATCTTGCCACCAACCTTGGAATGTACTAATCCTCATATGCTACATACAACTTAGGCATAGGATTAGTACTTAGGCATTGTCACTAATTACCAACACCAAACATAGGACTTTCAAGGAGCCGGAGCCACCCAAATCTATACCAAACGGGGCCTTCACCGTGCGTGAGCTGCTTGTCTCAGCGGGTTTCTTGGAGCTTCACGTGAGGAGCCCTTTGCTTTTCACCCGTTTGGTAGAGAAAGGGCCTGTTTGGCAGGGCTCTGGCTCCTCCGAAAATGGCTCCGGCTCTAGCTCCTCTGAAGGAGCAGCTCCTCTAGAGGAGCTGAAGCCGTTCTAGAAAACGTTTGGTAAAACGGCTCCTTCGGTTTCTGTAGAATGGATGGAAGAGGGTGAATGTCTATATTGCCCTTGCTTTAACTTGGTTGTACATATGATCCTTGATGTCATTTTGTCAAATGACTGACCAAAATTAACAAGGATAACATGTAAAATAACGTTACTATTAATAGTGTTCGTAGACTACAATAACATTTACAAAAGTAGGAATGATATTGAAATATCATCAAACTACATGATCATGATGATCTAGAAAGGAAAATTGCTCTTGCAATGTCATCCCTAAATCTATCCATGTTTCGATCATTGGATGCAGTAGTTGATGTATCTGATGGATTTGAATGTCTTGCGTATCAAGAAGGTATGGTTGGTATGTAGTCTGGATTTCAATCACATTTGTGGAAATCTCTATCTACCACATTGGTCTCACGAATGTAGTTGTGTAGACACATGGTTGCCGCAACAATCATCTTTTGCTTTTCCATTGGATAACTCGGCAAGGATTCTCCACTTCATTTTTTAGGCTTCTCCGAAAAAATGGCTCCGGCTCTTGACCGAGTCCCCATACGAAGTCCTTTTCAAAACAAGCGTTTGGCACAGCTCCTGCAGGAACCCGAGCTGAAGCCCCTGCAGGAGCCCTCCCAAAGAGGCTCAAAGAGGTAAAATGGCTCCAGGAGTTGCTCCTCTCCTACTGAGTCCTTGCTTCCATCCGCTGGAGGAGGAGATGGCCCGCGTGGGTGCCGGCTGGTGGATCTGCTGCGCGCGCCAGGCCCTGCTAACGGCAGTACAGTACACTGCACTGCAGACCGGGCGTCCCCTCTCAGGCACCGTTTGGATGCCAAAATTTTTGGCAAAACGCTACTGTAGCGTTTTCGTTGTTATTTGGCAAATATTGTCCAATCATAGTCTAATTAGACTTAAAAGATTCGTCTCGTCCATTTCGTCTAAACTGTGTAATTAGTTTTATTTTTTATTTATATTTAATACTTCATGCATGTGTCCAAAGATTTGATGTGACGGGGAATCTGAAAAATTTTGCAAAATTTCTTGGAACTAAACAACCCCTCAATCTCAGGCTCAGGCCGAACGAATGATCCCACGCCTGCCGACTGCCGTGCTGTCCAGGCCTCCAGGAGACCAGGCCGCAGGGTGCAGGGCCCCGGCTCACCAAACCCCCGTGCGAGGTCAGGTGCGGCGGATGGAGATGGATCCCCGCCGCCGGCCGGGCCGCTGCCTGCGTGGGCGTGCTCTCCACTCCACCACGCCCACCAGTTGTACTAGTGAAAGCTGCAGCTGCAGGACGGACGGAGGGGGGCCGTGCGAGGGAGGGCCGCCACGTGAGCGCGGCATGATTACCGGCTCATTTCTGGGCTGCCGCAACCACCAACACCGCCCGTGCCGCCGGTATTCACCCTGTTCGTTTCGCTGGTTCAGCGGATTCAGCAGCCATCCAGCAGTGTTTTTCTCTCACAATAAACCAACGAACAGTACTTTCAGCCATAATAATCTAGCGAAACGTACAGGCTGATTATTGCCCAGCCAGGCGCGGCGGGGAGGCCGGAGGCCACACCACACTTCCGCACTCCGTCCGTCGTCGCAAGGCTGCCGATGCTCTGCATGCACTCCCGGCAAGATGCAGATGTAGGGAGTATTGCCTTTCTTTCTCGCTTTCACTCTCGCTCTCGGACCGGCCATTCCAAGACTGGGGCCTGGGTGTGTAGGGCTCGTGTGACAGTACGGTACTACGGTGGGTGTTGCCTTTTCGCGAATGGTGTTCACATTGCTCCAGACTCCAGCCTCCGCATTTGCGGATTTGATAGTACTCCCATCTACTGTAGTGATTAGGGACTGAAGACACTGATGTTGTGTTCACTTGGCATGTGAATCCAAAATATTTCCTCTTCCACTCATCACGTTGAATCTTTGAACGTATACATGGAGCATTAGATGTAGGTAAAAAAAATAACTAATTGCATAGTTTGTCTGTAAAGTTCGAGACGAATCTTTTGAGTCTAATTAATCTATGATTAAACAAATTTTACCAAATAACAACGAAAAGTGCTACAGTAACTTTTTACCTAATTTTTCTTAACTAAACACACCCTGAACCTGAAAGTCTGGAAGACGGTAACAAGAGCCAGAACAGAAGTGGCTCACCTCACCTGCACCTGGATGAAGGAAGAACGACCTTTGGTGAAGCCAAGGGCTAGGACGCTGTGATAATATGGCAACGGCAGTCACCAGTCTTGGTGTCACATTTGGCAACTCAGTTGCATTGCATGCCCGTACTAGGGCCGATGCACTCCAAAAGTTGAAATTTTTTCACTCTCTCTCCATCACATCAATCTTTGGACTCATGCATGAAATAGTAAATGTAGGTAAAAAAATAACTAATTACACAGTTTAGTTGGAAATCACGAGATGAATCTTTTGAGCCTAGTTGGTCCATGATTAGACAATATTTATTAAATAAAATGAAAGTGGTACTATTCATAAGGTTAAAATTTTTTCAATCTACACGAGGCCTAGGCATCAGTAATAAAAGTAAAGCGACACTACCAAAGATCTCGCTCCAGGCTGCAGAGCTGACGCTCCTCCGGTTGAAGGGAGATGAATGGAATGCAGTACAAAAGCGCGTGGGCGTCGGAACCCTCTCCTTTTTCCGCCTTTTGCAAAACTGAACATTGAACTGTACTGTACTCCTACAGCTCTGGACTCTGGACTGTGCTAGCAGAGTAGCAGCAGCTTGTCGTAGAATGGGCGTGCATGATTGGAGTTGGTACGTTGCACAGTAAACGCATGGGTACTGCGTGCACTGCAGGAGTAAAGGACAGGCGGACAGCAAAGCATCTCGGCGACATTCCTGGATTTACAGCTAAAGACCTCACCTATGCTACTTCTTGAACGGAAAAAGTCTATTTGACCCCTCAATTATTGGAGGTGTCTACTTTACCTCTAAACTATAAAACGGTCTAATTTACCTCCTGAACTTTGCAAAACTGGCCAAATCATCCCCTCGAGCGGTTTTAGGCGGTGGTTTTGCTACAGTAACGTCGGTTTTGCTACAGTATGCTTTAGTACAAAGTTTTTGTTGTAACGGCGGTGGCCAAACTATAATATAGTATGCTTTAGTACAAAGTTTTTGTTGTAAATTTTGATCTATTTTTTTTTCTGTAATTAATTTGAATAATTCATATAACAAAAACTTTGTACTAAAGCATACTATATTATAAGTTCACTGTGTAGATCTACTCATGTGAAGTCCAATAAAACTGGATTTTCTATTTTATGATTTTTCTGTGATTTACTATGATTTTTCAAAGATTCAGACGAAATAAACAAAAAAAGAAAAGACAAAACCGCCGTTACTGTAGCAAAACCGCCGTTACTGTAGCAGAACCACCGCCCAAAACCGCTCGAGGGGGTGATTTGACCGATTTTGCAAAGTTCAGGGGATAAATTAGACCGTTTCATAGTTTGGGGGTAAAGTAGACCACCTCCCATAGTTGGGGGTCAATTAAACTTTTTCCTTCTTGAAGTAAACACAACTTTGGAGTTTTGAACCAACTGGTTTGGGTTCCTCCCTCAGTCCCTCGCATCGCATCATCCACCCCAAAGCACAACATAGTACACCCAATCGATTGATTTGATTCTCTAAACGCCAGAAGAAATCTGGTTAGTACGTACTATAAGCTTAGCATTGACGGGCTGACGGCCAACGTTTCTGCTTCTGCCGAAGGAGCTTGGAGTTATCGGAGGAGCAGAGAAGTACGCATGCAGGGAAAAGTTTTACTAGTAAGATCTCAAGAGGAGGGCAAATGAAAGTTTTACTGGGCCCCGTTCGCTTCGCCTCATGGCTGAAAGTACTATTCGCTGATTTGCTGTGAGAGAAAAACACCATTCCTTCGCTGAAACAGTACGGCTCATAAGACAATGTCTACATAGGATTGTCAAGGTCTGAATCAGTCAGTAATTATTAAAAAAGAATTAGTCGGTAGGGAGTAGACGGACACCAACGCCTGAAAACTTGCCACCTGCTCCACTCTGAAAGATTCACCGACCATGAAAGACAGTACTAAATCAGAATAGCAACCATGGAAATATATATGTTGAGGGCTCCATTGGTCACTGAAGATGCCGAGGCTAAGGCGCCCATAAAAGTTGCCACCTTCTCAATGCATATTAAGAGTTGCGAAAATTTCGAATCTGTTGCTGCTTCGCTTAGTAGAGATATGGATACGCAATATGGCAAATGCATTTTCAGACCTAAAGTAAAGAGTTCAAGCTTGCATGGTAATGGACTAATCGTGATAACCACAAACAATATCACTTGCCAAAGACGACATCTAGTGATTCATGTCTAAGCTATTCCTGCAAGGAGTACTGTGCAAAGTGTTTGCCTCCACTTCCACACGATATGCATATGTACTGTGATAAGAAATTGGTTCATATGTTCTAGGGGATATTACTTGGGCTAAAAATTAATGAAATACACACGTCATAACTATAACATTTTATGAAAGAGTACCAACACTTATCTCTTAATTCCATTCATCCACAACATGATCTTTTTCTTGATTACCTCATTTACACAAGTGTATTAATTTTATACTAAATATAACTAAGTTTTAACCAAAACATATGCATAATTGTACCGGCAATGTCCTATCACCCATTCTAGCATTTAAAGTCCATAGTATATCTTCCTTAAGCATAGCTGTCGATCTGAACTGCAAGGTGTTAGCATATAGTAACAAATTTTCTGTCATCTGTCATCAAGAGAACACAATTTTGTTTCTGAAATTTATATCCAGCAAGGAATTTTTTTACTGAAATCCAGGAAATCGGAAGCAGCACACTGTAAAGAGGAACGAACTATGTGAACAGTAAGCACTGATAACGCAATTACACTTATGCAAAGCTATTTGTTAGGGATGTATAATATGTTGGGGACCCTACTATTGTGTTCAAGGTCCAATTACATAGCATGGCTTGTAAAATAATATTTAGGGCCCCATTTGTAGTCTCTAGTGACTTTTATATATATAAAAACTAGCCTAACCGGGGGAAATAATCAAAACATCTCCCATTTCCCATATAAAAGAGGCAGAGGGGGAGGGAGAGGGGGTTCACTGAGCCCCTCACTCACTCAGATCTCCCTCTTTCTCTTCACTCCCACCTCACATGTTCGATGACATACCAACACATGGTGCTGTTAGTGCTTATCTTAACATAATACAACTGAAAAAAGGCTAGTTTGCGTCTATGTTAAGTGTTGGTGCGTCATTTTGATTACATGTACCATCTTGGTCACATGTTCTATGTATTCATATACTCCCACGTGCTGACAAAAAAAAGGATCATGCAAGAATGGTTGCAGTAGTGTTACAATGGGATCTGTTTGTATAGATTAGATTGATTTTGGGGTGGGCTGAGTTCTATATAAAAGGGATATGACACTTGATTTTGATGTCCACTATAGCAGCAACATGATTAGCTGGCTAAGGAGCAGCAGTGGTTGTAGTAGTCTTTGCTTTTTCAAATGTTCATTTGGCACTTCCTCTTTTTTGTTGTGTTTGTTTTTTCCTTTCTCGTTTTGTCCCCCAGATATATTTCTTTCTTCTAGCAGTTGTTTAAGAGGGGTACATTCGTTGCTTCAAGATGCAACTCAAACTCAACCTCATTGATCTGCCTGCCTTCCCTAAGAGCATCGGTCTCGCCGAGGTTAGAGAAGACGATGACGGGTAGGGGTTGGGCCATGGAGTGTGGAGTGGCGCTACTCCCTCTATGTGTCGGCGCGTGAAGAAGCAGGGCCTCTCTATGTCGGCTGCGTGCATAAGAAGCAGGGGAACAGTGAAGGACTGAGGTCAATTAGGGTTTCAGCAGATTTTTATATAAGCTTCAGTTGAATCCTGTTCATCCATTCAGATCGACGGCCAAGAATTCTTGTGCATTAGTGTATGCTGAATGGGCCACTGCTGGGCTTTAAAAAGCCGAGTGGGCTTCTAAGGGGAGCCGCTCGGGCCTCTGAGTAGGCCACAAGCGCTGTGCAGCACATAAGGGCCACTACTGGACCATCACGTTTAAGGGCTGAAATTAAAGTCTTTTATTTATTTTTTTAAGATTTGACAACAACAACAACATAGCCTTTTGTCCCAAGCAAGTTGGGGTAGGCTAGAGATGAAACCCAAGATTTGAGATTCTTATTTAATGTCAGCGCACCATTTAAGCTTTTTTAGTTGAGTTTTAAGTTGATTAATTTTAATTTTCATGTTTATGAGTTTAGTTTATAATAATTTAAATTTGCTCGCTACTGCTCGGCCTATTCTTCAAAGGCCAAACTAAGCTTTATTTTCAAAAAAAAATAAGTTTCCTTTGCTATTTAATATAAGTGCAGTATTTAAGTGTTTAATTAAGTACTAAGCTTTTAATGCCCTCATTATGTTTAATTTTTTTGTTTAAGTTTATTCCCATCAACTTAGATATTGATTTAAGTTTATAAATTAAGTTTGTTGCTCACATAACGATGTATATTCCCATCTCAAATAAGATTTAACTATGCCCTTTTATGATGATATTTAAGTTAGTATGTTTTGGGAATATATTTTTGCTGAGGATATTTAAGTTTAAGAAAACTTATCTTCAAGTGCAATTATCTCAGTTAACTTTTATGCACTATTTCAATAAGTTTTAAGTCTGAGTTCTTATTTTCAGTTACAATATTAAATGACTCCTCTGATGAAAAGGATCACTGGACATTTATCTGGGGAAAGAACTCCTATTCGGCTAATAGGTACTGTCATTACCATTTTTCCAGCATAGTCGCTCTGCACTCTGCAGCCTATTCGTTGGATTTGGAAATTCAAATGTGTCCCACGCATCAAATTCTTCACCTGGCTTTTGTTGAATGATCGACTCAACACTCGTAATATTCTCAGAAGAAGGAAAAAATTTCTGCAAGAAGGATACAATTGTGTACTTTATCAGGATAATGTTGAGGAAACAGTTGAGCACCTGTTTTTTGAATGTCCAGCTGCTATTGGTAGATGGTTTGCTCTTGGCATCACTTGGACAGATTCAGTTGATCTTTTTCAAAAATTAATCATTGCAAGGGAAGCTTCTCCCCATTCTTTCTTCATGGAAATATTTATGATCTCAGCAAATTGTATTTGGGTAGAACGAAATGCTTTTATTTTGGAAGGAAAGGCTCCTAGTTTGAGCTCATGGAAAGCTGCTTTCAGACATGAAGTCACTAATCATCTGCACAGAATCAAGCCTTCTCTCCACTCCTCTGTTCACTCTTGGCTTTATAGCTTGTAATCCTTTGTATAGTTCTGTTTTCTGTAGTTTAGCCTGGTAGGTGTGGTCACTCCCTGGGTGTGTTGGTGGTGTGTTGGTATAGTTCACTCCCATTCTTTTTCTCTCATGTTTTCTTCTTCTTTCTTTGTGTGTGTTGGTGGTGTGGTCACTCCCTGGGTGGCCCCTTTCTCTGTAACTGTCCCTGATTTAGTTTATGTAGTTCTTCTGGTGCCGGGGGGATTTTTTCCCCACGGTTTTTGTTCAAAAAAAATTAAATTTATATTTAAATGAGCATTTTATGTTTTAATGATGCCCTAAGATTAAGTTTTGCTGGCTGCAGCCGCGGCGGTCCTCGAGGAAGGTTCTGGGCATGCTTGGAACCTTTGCTCAGTTTGGCTTGCCTCGCCTAGCTTACCTGGTCTCCCTCGGCAAACCAAGGCCGGATTACTTCCTCCGAAGTCCGAAGGAACGCCGCCCACTCAACCGCCGTCCGCCGCCGTTTTCGCCAGTCCAAAGACTGCTCACAGGCCGCTGCACGATGGGGGCCGTTATTAGGCTTTTGCTTCTCCAGTATGGGCCTCAGGTTACCAGCCCAGCAGTCACAGACGAGCCACGTCCGATGGCGACCGTGGTGGAGTTCCATGGCCTTGACGAACCAAAACTCTTTCTCTGCTGCTACAAGCATTTGCAAACGGTTTTCCCCCGAAAGGTTAAGATATAGGAGTTGAAAAAAAATCAAGGTATTTGGCTATTTGCGAACGCTCATTTGAGACGAAATGCCTGCCTGGCTGTCTCACAATAATATAAAAAAACGGAACCACCTGCTCCGGATCGCCCCTTTCTTCCAACACGATGGGTCGTGAAGGGAAAAGGACGCAAACATGGACTCGCCTGGAGCATCATCCGACGCAAAACGGTTCCAAGCACCAGTTTTTGACATTCAGAATTACAGCTTCCAAGTGACACAATACAGCAGCATTCAGCACCACACGGAGTGCACTGTACTGCAAACCCAATTTGATTCATCGTTATACAGGACAGATCGAATACATGGAGACACGTCCAGTCCAGGTCCAGGAACACAACGCAGCAGCAGCTGACGATTCCGGCGACCCGGCCCCAAAGGCCAGGCAGGTAGGTACTACTACATGGCGTACCTCTGGGTCCAGGTCCTCGCGGTGTTCTCGTACTTGTGCCGGTCCGTCTTGTACATGTGAGCTATCTCCGGGACCAAAGGATCGTCGGGGTTTGGATCAGTCAGCAGGGAGCAGATGGACAGCAGCACCTGAAAATTGAGCAGATTGAAGATGCTGGTAGGTACTATAGCTCCAAGCCTACAACCATGGAAAGGATAATGTTTCTGCACGAGAGTAATCACCAACCTTGGAGATGGTTAGTGCCGGACTCCACTGGTCCTTCAGGATGTCAAGGCAAATGCTCCCATTGCTGTTGATGTTTGGATGGAATACTTTGGTGCGAAACGCCACCTGCGTATTGCATAGATATAGGTTACATGATTTGGAATATGACAACATTTTTAAGGATATATGGATTTGGTAAGGCAGATGAATTTCAGACTTCAAAAGTTTCAAGCTTGCACATGAAACTATGATAATCTCCTTAAGAGTTCATCCGAAAATAACTCAGTGTTTTCGGCAAGTGCGCTTAGTGGCATGGCATCTCACCGATAAGCTATTGGCTATTGCACATTAGCTCTCATGCATTATCGAGGTACTAAAGTACTAAACACCGCAGATGTCAAGTGCATATGTCAGAGTAATGTTCCTGGGAAGTAAATGACCTTATGCATATGTTTATTTTACAAATTCAATGTTAACAATGATAAGGAAAAATGCACAAAAAAAGAGAGGAATGATCATTGCCCAAATACTTAATCGTTTGCTGTACCTTTGGTGGTTTGAAAGGGTAATCAGGAGGAAAATGGATTGTAACTAGGAAAACTCCACCAGAATATGGGCTATCAGATGGACCCATTATTGTTGCCTGCCAGTGGAACATATCTTCACCAACGGGACCTGTCAAATAAGATTATGTTGTCACGAATAAGGGACACAATTGAGACTTTTGAGTGAAGAAAAATCAAAGTCACAAACTGGACTGAAGCCATCTTATCTGATGGGCATATAGTCTAGGACTAGTGATTCGGTTGGAAACATAACTTACTAGACAAGAAAACCAAAAGAGCTTCAAACAAGGAAACCAAATAACACTTAAGAAAGATGAACAACAATATTTGTTAGGCCTTCGTTTTTTTCCCAAAAGGGCGGTAAAAGCTTTGCCACAGATTCTATTAGAACGAGAAAAAGGAAAAACAAGTTTTAGTTCGAAGTACTCTTTGTAAACCAAAGCAACTAAAGGGACAGTTTCCTCCTCCAACAAATTCTAACAGCTTAAGCCTGTTCGTTTCGCTGGTTTATTGTGGCTGAAAGTACTATTCGCTGGTTTATTGTGAGAGAAAAACACTGTTGGATAGCTGCTGATTCTGCTGATAAGTCCAAACGAACAGGGTTATTATTACTTCACGTGCACACAGCAGTAGCCAGTACATATATGCACTCCAAACCATAATTTATTTTCATGTATGGTGTTGCCACGGTGCATCAACATCACCAAGCTCAACAACACAATCAAGAGTGAGAAAAAAATACTTAGCCATCAAGTACAAACTAAACGTGTAATTGAAACATCAAGTTATGAATTGAAATGTTTGTACATCAACTGAAAGAAACAACGATATGTTTTCTGATCCCCAGAGCTGTTAAATAGAATTAGGGTTCCAGAAAATGATATACTAACACTTTTATACTTTTTGGGGAAAAAACCTAATGGGTGACATGTCAACTTAAAAAAAAGGACTGACATGTCACCTACAGAAAACAGCATGCGTATATCTAGTTTAAACATAAAAACTGAGCTCAATGGAAACCAATGTTACGCTAGGCGCTCGCCTAGGCGCGATTGCGCGCGACTAGGCGCGAGTCGAGCCCCTTCGCCTGGCCTAGGGGGTAGTCGTGGTGCTAGGCGCTGGGCGGCGCTAGGCGGCGCGGAGGCGGATGTAGGCGGCGCGGAGGCGTCGCAAGGCGGCGTGGAGGCGGCGCGGAGGCGCTCGAGCCCGAAGCCCGCGGAAATTTGGCCCCGCGGCCCGGCGCGCGAAGAGTTCCCGCGCGGATGGCGCGGCCAGGCGCGCGCGCGGCTCGGAGCGCGGGAAGGATAAGAGGCAGAGGAAAGATTCCCGCGTGCCATTCTCGTCCCCGCCGCCGGTCCTCCTAGCCGCGGACGAGGTCCATCCGCCGGACCCGGACGAGCTCCTCCCGTCAGTCCTGCTCCTCCCCTTCTCGTCCCTGTCCTCGACTCGCCGGTCTTGCTCGTCCTCGTCCCCTGCTCGTCCCTGACTCGCCGCCGCCGGTCCTGCTCGTCCTGCACGGCTGCGCCTGGAAGCTGCTCGTCCCCGCCGGCTACCCCAAGTCCCCAAGGTGAGTTCCCTTCCCTCCCTGCTCCTCTGCCCCCTGGTCGTCTCCGGTCTCCCTTGCTCTGTTCCTCTCCCCCAGCATACTAGTGTACATGACAAGGGAATCTAGAAACATGCTGTTTCAATAGTGAACACATACTTTGAAGTCGTCTTGCATCGCTTAAGTAGCATGGCTGTGGCCTATGTGAGAAATATCAGTTACAGTCTTAAGCTCTTGATTCATCTGGTACTTGTTGAAATCTCTGTTCCTCTCCACTACAGCCCCTTTGTATTTGATATTACTGTATTACAAAATAAGAGCTACAAATGCTAGTTACTGACTAAGCAATTCAGCAACTCCATGTCATGGTAGGTTAATCAATTCAGCCACAGAACTTCAGGTGTTACACAGATTTTCTGAACAAAAGAAAAAAAAAAGAATAATAACTTCTAAGTTATGCATTTCAGAGTTCAGATGATATGTGATAGGGTGCTTGGACAACTGCAGAAGTTGGCATAGAACACTACTTCTGCAGTCTTAATTTCTTACGTCTACAGTTCTGTCATCTGTGGGAATTCTTGAAGCAAAATTTAATTTCATCATTCATCAGTTGTGTGGCATCTCTATTTTCAAGACTACTGAAAAACAGCATGGTGGAGGCTGTATGGAACTGAAACCCCAGCTTTACAGAAGATGGCTACAAGGATATTATCTTTGACATCAAGCTCTTCTGGTTGTGAAAGAAATTGGAGTGGGTTTGAAGGGGTTAGTACCTATCTATTATGAACATTTCAGCAGCATTATAATTCAATTGCATAACTGAAAATGCCCTTTCTTTAATTTGTAGATACACACTAAGAAGAGAAATAGGCTTACAACCACCCGCCTCAACAAGTTGGTGTATATTCAATTCAATAACAAGCTGCTCAATAAGAGAGAAAAGATCAAGACAAAGAAGATCACTGATGCTCTGTTGTCTAGTGATACAACTGAAGCTCAAGGTTTTCTCCAAGAAGGTGGAGAAGAATATGCATTAGTGCACTTCAGAGATGAGGAAGATGAGAATGAGATGATGGAAGGTACAGGGATACCTTGGTCTGTTATTGGAGAGGCAGTGGGAGCAGATGATCAGCTTGAGCCGCGTAGAAGTGCAAGAGTGAGGGAGCTCTATGAAGGAGAAGAGTTTGAGTCCGAAGAAGAAGAGTTTGATAACGATGAGGACGACATTTATGCTGAACCCTATTGATCTGCAGCTGTGTGACTTTGTCTTTGACTGTGTTTTGCTTGCTTATGACTTTTGCTTGTGATTGTGAGAACTGAGAACTAAGAACTATGTGTTTGTGCTGTCCTTTATTTAAAAACTGTGTTGTGGTACTGCTGTGCACTTGTATTGCTATCTTATCCACTTGTTTGTGGCTTTGTGCTTTGAAATTTGTAATTGGCAGCTGCTGATATGGTGTGCTCATGGTTGGGAGATTGCTGAAATCATTCAGATAAGTGACAATTTGTTGTCTATTGAACAGCTTGCTGTCTATTGACTGTCTATTGATAATTTGCCTATCAAAATGTGTTGTAGGAGCTATGAACATGCAAGATTAAGCCACCAAGGGATCAGGTATGTCTACTAGCCCTCTTTTTACATTTACTGTAACCTATATATCCAGAATTATTGCTATATATAGCTATATACATAATATATATACATATTATGGCTATATTGCCAAAACGCCTAGGAAACGCCTAGGAACGCCTAGGCGCGATTAATCCCGCCTAGGCGCTAGGCTAGGGGTCAGCGCCTAGGATCCGCCCAGCGCCTAGCGGAACTTTGATGGAAACAGATGGTTTTATCCGTAAATAAGACATGCTAATCATTTTTTCAGTGAAGACTGCTCTGTCATCATTCTAGCTCACATTGTTGAATGATTTGTCGAACTAGAAAATAGTTCGTTCATGTAACTTGATGGGGTGTTCCAATGATTATGCCCCAGAATATATATCGTTTTATGAACAATTTTTATGTACTTTTATGAGCACCTTGTTAGACTAATGTGTTAGCACAATGTAAATATAGGCAATGGCTAGGCTTAGTCCTTGTACGCGTAGCGCGGCAGTCCGCCCTCCTCCTGTGTAATTGCATGCATGCACTCTGTGCTCTCGTTGTATATACATGTAAACACATCAACACAGATCAATCAATTCAGTTATTCCCACTTTCATGGTATCTCTGCAATTACGATCGCTACACTTCCGCAATCCTCACAACTCGCGCCGCCGCTGATCCGATCGCCGCTCCCTGGCCGCCGTCCTCATCGCCCGGAGCGTCGCTGATCCCGATCGCCGCCCCCAACCCTCACAACTCGCGCCGCCGCTGATCCGATCGCCGCTCCCTAGCCGCTGTCCTCATCGCCCGGAGCGTCGCTGATCCCGATCGCCGCGCCCCTTCATCTTGATCGCCCGGCCATCCGCTGCTCCAGCATGGTCTGGTCGCCGATCCCACCACCACCGGTCCGCGTTTCCTCGCTCCGTTCGTGATCGCGAGGCCCCGGTCCGTGCTTCCTCGCCCGACGGATCGCGCGAGGCACCGGTCCGTGTTTTCCTTGCCCGACGTGATCGCGAGGTCGCGACTCCATCGGTCTGCTCCACCTCGTATCGCGAGGGTGTAAGTGCATTCGCCCCCGTTGTGGGTTTTGGATAATTAATGACAATCAAATTAGGGACTAACATATTTATCAAGTGTACTCTACAGGTGTTAGTCCATTGATGGAATTGAAAAAGAATATTTGGTGAATTATAGCACTCTAAATTTTGATGGACAAAAGGCGCTTCGACTCAAGGACTTCAACACTGTTTATTTTGATTTGAGTCGTAGGCAACGCCGCACTATCAAGAGGGATACAAATCTAGTTGGCAAAATAGGGATAAAAAGTGCTCTTGTTGAAGCTTAGTAGGCTGGAGAGACGTGCACCGGAAGTTCCGGTCGTTGGCGCCCGCGCGCGTCCGCGTGCAAGTATTTTGTTCCGGTCTCTGTTCGGAAGTTCCGGTACTCACCGGAAGTTCTGGTCAGGCACCGGAAGTTCCGGTCGGTGCAGTTTGCGTGCGCGCTCGCGTGCGAGAGATTTGTTCCGGGTTCCGTCCGGAAGTTCCGATTCAGACCGGAAGTTCCGGTCCTGGCACCGAAAGTTCCAGTGAACCCGAGTTGACTGACAAGCCTAACGGTCTGATCTCGTTTGACCGGAAGTTCCGGTGGCTTCCACCAGAACTTCCGGTGGCTCATCCGAGCCCGAGTATATAAGCTACTCATCCCTTTCTAATAGTTGCCCGAGCTTTGCACATTGATTTCTGCTCTCCCAACTCTCTTTAAGCTGTGACTTACCCACTCTCTCTCCCCCTTTGCCTCCAAGCTTCAATCTTCGATTGTTTGAGCTAGGGACGTGAGATTTGAGAGCGGGAGCATCGATCTTCGACTTGAGCACTTGGATTCCTTGTCGTGCTGGTTTGATTTGTGTTTGTTTCTCTTGGGTTCTTGGAACCCTAGCCGGCTAGGCGTTCTTCGTGGTTGCCCGTGTTGATTCATTTGTGAGGGCACCCCGAAGTGTTTGTATCACCCTTTGATCCTTAGTGGAAATCTCAAGCTAGCCTTCGTGGTTGCTTGAGGGAGGAGACCTTAGTGGTCGGACCTTCGTGGTCACCTCAACAACGAGGAAGTAGAAACTCCTTAGTGGGGATTGCCGAACCTCGGTAAAAATAGCTTGTCTTGCTGTGGCGGTAGCATCGACTACCCTTTGTTCTTGTGTTCTTGTTGTTCTTCCTCTCTACCCCATCTTCTTAGGTGGGAGGTCCCGATCTACGGTTTGGTGTGGTGCCAAGCCTTGAGGAGTTCAACATATTCATCAACAACCTCTAGGAGGGTGCGGTAACACTTGGATCTGAAATCCCAACTCGATTCACTTTGATTTCGTAGCTCATTTAGGGCACCAGAAGTTCTGAAGGTCTGCACCGAAAGTTCTGGTCCCCTGACCGGAACTTCCGATCCAGACCATCGGAACTTCCGCAAATTCGAGTTTGTGAGTTTCAGATTTTGCAAAAAGGCCTATTCACCCCCCCCTCTAGGCCAATTAGGTCCTTTCAGAGGGCAACTCAGTCTGCTCCGCCTCTTATCGCGAGGTCACGACTCGGCAGCGCTTCATCGTCGCGGGGTTGCGACTCGAGCGCGGTCGCGGCGTGCGCGACACCGCCGGACATCCTCGCGCGGACATCATCATCGCGCGGCTGATCCAGAGACTGCGGCACCGATCGCGAAGCCGGATCGCGAAGCCGGGCCTCCTACTCACGTCGCGAAGCCGGGCCTCCTACTCGCGTGGTCGACTACGACATCACGCCGCCGGGCTCCGCAAGACACCGCGAGGAGACCGCGATCGCGAGGGCCGGTGCTTCCGTCGCGTCTCTGTCCGCACGCTGATCGACTAACTGCTCGTCGCGACTCCAGGACCGGCACCGCTCGACTATTGATCGCCAGGACGTACGTCTACTACGTCTCGGACGGACGTAGAGAAAATGAGAGGAAAAGAAGCTATGGCAGGTTCCTCTGGACAACCGATGTTGTGGTCTCCTCCACCGGCTATCTTCGCCGCCATCCCACAACAGTACTCGGCGCCATACTCGCCATATGGCGTCGGCGTGTATCCTCCTGTGTTTGGCGCGTCCCGTCCAGGGTTCGGCTATGGAGGTGTCCAGCCGAGACCCTATGCCGGGCAGCAGCAGCTCCAGCCATGGACTCCGATGCACGGCAGGCCCTGGGATACGCCGTCGCTCGTCCACAACTTCAACACGATGACACTGAATTCACAGCCATCCGAGTGGTATGTTGATTCCGGCGCCGGCTCTCATATGGTGAATAACGCTGGTATACTATCCTCCTCTCATCCTCCTTTGTCATCAAGTCCTTCATCTATCATTGTCGGTAATGGAGCTTTGCTTCCTGTTACCTCTGTTGGGTCACACTCTTTTTCCACTTCACAACGTCCTCTTTTTCTTTCTAATGTTCTAGTCTCACCTAGCATTATTAAGAATTTGATTTCTGTTCGTCGTTTCACCACTGATAATAAGTGTTCCATCGAGTTTGGCCCCTTTGGCCTTTCTGTGAAGGACCTACAGACACAGAGAGTGGTCGCCAGGTGCAATAGCACGGGTGACCTCTACCCGTTTTTTCCACTAGCACCTGCCAGCACCACCTCCCTTACTGCCATCTCATCCTCCACCACCCTCTGGCATCGTCACCTTGGTCACATCGGTCATGAGGCATTGTCCAAACTCATTAGTTCCAATGCTATTTCCTATAGTAAGCGCCACCCTGATCATATTTGTCATGCTTGCCAATTAGGCCGCCACGTGCGTCTTCCTTTTAGCATGTCAAATTCTCGAGCGCTTCATCCTTTTGATTTAATACATTGTGATCTTTGGACATCTCCAGTTATTAGTGTGTCCGGCTATAAATATTATCTTGTCATTCTTGATGATTGCACCCACTATATCTGGATATTTCCTTTACGCCTCAAGTCCGATACCTTTGGCGTTTTATTTAACTTTTTTCTCGTTTGTGCGCACGCAGTTTAACTGTCCCATTAAGGCAGTTCAGTGCGACAATGGCCGCGAGTTCGATAACTCCTCGGCCCGCACGTTCTTCCTCACCCCCTCACCCAGGGTGTAGTCCTCCGTCTGTCGTGTCCATACACCTCACGACAGAACGGACATGCTGAGCGCACTCTTCGCACAGTTAACAACCATTGTTTTCAAGTCATCCGATTAATCGCGATTAATCGTTCTGGTCGGTCTCAGGTGACCGATCAGGGGTACTGTCGACCTGTACAAGTCGTCCGATTAATCGCGATTAATCGTGATTAATCGTCCTGGTCGGTCCCAGGTCGACCAGGTCCGACCAGACGATTTGAAAACATTGTTAACAACATTGTGCGTTTACTTCTTTTTCAAGCCAGTCTTCCTCCAGTTTATTGGGCTGACACTCTTCACACCACCACCTACCTGATAAATCGTCACCCAACCAAAACCCTAGACGGCCGCACTCCTTTCTTCGCCCTTTACGGCACACAGCCCTCCTATACCCATCTTCGGGTTTTCGGTTGTGCCTGTTATCCCAACCTCTCCTCCACAACTCCACATAAATTATCGCCTCGCTCCTCCCTGTGTGTTTTCCTTGGGTACTCCTTCGATCACAAAGGATATCGATGTCTTGATCTCCACTCCAATCGGATCATCGTCTCTCAACACGTCGTGTTCGATGAGACTTTGTTTCCCTTTTCTGAGATGTCCACCTCTCCTCAGGATCCCACCACACTAGAGTTTTTGAGCGATGATGACAATTCCTCTTTGCCCATTGGGCCGAGAGCTGTGGCTGCAGGTACTCGACTTCCCGGTGGCTTGTCACCCGACGCTGCTGCCCCTGTGTCCTCCACACTGGTTGCTGCTAGTAGCGTCCCTTCCACTACGTCGACGACCGGCGCTGCTGCCCCTGCGCCACCCGCGCAGGCTGTTGCCAGTAGCGCCTCGCCGAGCGCCTCGCCGACCAGGAACGCCGGTGCTGCTGCCCCCGTGCATCCCGCGCGGGTAGTTGCCAGCAGCACCACGACCACTGGTTCCACCTCGCCGACCAGGAACGCCGGTGCTACTGCCCCCGTGCACCCCACACGGGTAGCTGCCAGCAGCACCACGGCCACTGGTCGCACGGTGAACACTCGGCCGATCTCCATCGCCCCCGTCGACAATGCGCATCCCATGCGCACACGCGGCAAGGCCGGCATCGCACAGCCCGTGGATCGCCTCAACCTCCACGCTGTGCCCATGTCGCCCCTGCCTCGCTCTGTCCGAGATGCTCTATCCGATCCACATTGGCGCTCCGCTATGCAAGCTGAGTATGATGCTTTGCTTGCCAATGACACCTGGAGTCTTGTGCCACGACCCCTGGTGTTAACATGGTCATTGGCAAGTGGATCTTTCGTCACAAGCTACTGGCAGATGGTTCTATGGATCGCTACAAGGCCCGTTGGGTTCTCAGGGGTTTCACTCAGCGACCTGGCATTGATTATGATGAGACTTTCAGCCCGGTGGTCAAGCCCGCGACAGTCCGAGTGGTTCTCTCCATAGCTCTTTTTCGGGACTGGCTCATTCACCAGCTGGATGTCAAGAATGCATTCTTGCACGTTACTCTCACAGAGACAGTGTACTGCAGCCAGCCCACAGGTTTTGTCGACTCCTCTCGCCCTGATTTTGTCTGTCGGCTCAACAAGTCTCTATACGGTTTGAAGCAAGCTTCGCGTGCTTGGCATCACCGGTTTGCATCTCACCTTACTTCGATTGGATTTGTTAAGGCCAAGTCAGATACCTCGATCTTTATATATCGTCAAGGGACAGACACAGCCCTGTTGTTGCTCTATGTGGATGATATCGTTCTCACTGCTTCCTCTGCTGGTCTTCTGAAGCAAATTATTGGAGCTCTTCAACGTGAGTTTGCTATGACAGATATGGGTCAGCTTCACCATTTCCTGGGCATCTCAGTGGCACGCTCTGCCAATGGGTTATTTCTCTCTCAACGACAGTACACTCAGGACATTTTGGAGCGAGCTGGGATGAGTGAGTGCAAGCCATGCAGCACCCCTGTTGATCTACACTCTAAATTATCCGCAGATGGACCACCTGTTGCTGATGACACGCAGTACCGCAGTCTAGCTGGTGCCCTGCAGTACTTGACATTTACCCGTCCGGATATTGCTTTTGCAGTTCAGCAAGTGTGCCTCTTTATGCATGACCCCAGGGAGCCCTACCTCACAGCTCTCAAACGGATTCTGCGATATCTGCAAGGCACTCTTTCACTTGGATTGACTATGCGTCGCTCGTCACCTACAGACCTCGTCGTGTACACGGATGTAGACTGGGCTGGATGTCCACATACTCGTCACTCCACCTCTGGCTACGCAGTGTTTCTAGGTGATAACCTGGTGTCCTGGTCCTCCAAGCGTCAACACACGGTCTCACGATCCAGTGCTGAGGCCGAATACCGTGCTGTGGCGAATGGCGTTGCTGAAGCTACCTGGCTACGACAGCTACTATTCGAGCTTCACCACCCACCTCGCCGAGCCACCCTGGTCTATTGTGATAACGTCAGTGCAGTGTATCTATCCAGCAATCTAGTACAGCATCAGCGAACAAAGCATGTAGAGATCGATCTCCACTTTGTTCGAGAGAAATTTGCCCTCGGCCATGCTCGGGTCCTTCATGTTCCCACGACATCGCAGTACGCCAACGTCTTCACCAAGGGTCTTCCTACCTCGCTGTTCCAGGAGTTCCGGTCCAGTCTGAGCATTAGCAGTGCTCCCGATTAGACTGCGGGGGAGTGTTAGACTAATGTGTTAGCACAATGTAAATATAGGCAATGGCTAGGCTTAGTCCTTGTACGCCTAGCGCGGCAGTAGAGCTGGGACTTGGGCCGTGCCATTTGAGGGCGGGTCATGGCACGGTCTTTTGGCACGACCCGAAGCACGGCATAGCACGAAATATTTTGGGCCGTGCCGGCATGACACGAACACGAGGGCCATGCCGTGCCCAGAATCTCGGCACGGCGGGCTACATGGCCCAGCCCGCATCTTGAGCCGTGCTTGGGCCAGCATGGCACGAAAATGGCACGTAGACACTTCTACAACTATACAATACAATTTTCTAGCATTTACTATACTACTTCTTATCTAATTCTTGAATAGATTATGAAAATCATTAAACTTTTATTAAAATAATACACACAAGATATATATATATATATATATATATTTCATATCACGAGTGGAAAAAGAAAACTAGCAAAGATATTTTAAGGGTCGTGCTTGGGCCGGCACGACCCGAAGGTGTGCCAGCGTGCCACGGGCCGTGCTTGGGCCAAAGAAAAGATTCACCGTGCCATATCGGCACGGCCCGATATGCCTCCCGTGCCTAGAGGGCACGACCCGAAGCGGCACAAAGCACGAGAGGGCCGTGCCGTGCCGGCATGGCACGGCCCAAGTCCCACCTCTACGCGGCAGTCTGCCCTCCTCCTGTGTAATTGCATGCATGCACTCTGTGCTCTCGTTGTATATACATGTAAACACATCAACACAGATCAATCAATTCAGTTATTCCCACTTTCACACCTTATTATAGTTATGAAAGCAATAACACTAACACTAATAGCAAGCATGAAAAGGACGAGTCCTACATGCCAGCTGTTCCTCGGTGTAATTATAATATTCCTTCAATGTTTGTGTTTATGTTGTTAACTACTCGTTACATCAGTTACCGAATGGAGAAATGAAATGATTTGACATATCACCCTCATCTTCCCGTTTTGGTAGCAAAACTAAGCATGTCACATATAAATCTAAAAGTTGCTAATTAATCCCGTTCCTTTGAGATGTAATAACTGTCATAACATCTCATATCTACCCCACCCCTCAAGCACTGACCCAACACAAAGGTTATCAGGCTGGCTTGTCTAAAAATTTGTTGCTATAGTTCTATACTAAAGGAGGCAAGCATGTGAAGATGTGAATAAGAGACCTGTTCAGAAGCATGTGCACAAAATCTGACACCTACACGGGGGTATGGCTCAAAATGCAAAAATCGACAGAAGAACAGGAAAGAAAGAAAGCAGTAGGACCTGCACTGCACGAGGTGGGAGGGTCCTTCTGCAGATCCTTGAGCTCTTTCTGAATCCTCTTTGACGCCATCTCCCCCTTCCTGTGCCCTCCTATTTCCCAGAAGAAGAAGAAGAAAAAAAACAAGATACAAGAAACAAGCAATCAAGTTTTGCCATGAAAAGCTAAGCTCCCCCGATTTCTTTGGGGAAAAAAGAGGAGAGAAACAAACCTGCCTAGCTGAAGAACTGCTGTTTCTCCTTTGCTTCTGCCTCTCGCCTTCCCCCCTCTCTCTCTCTCTATCTCTTTTGTCAAGGATCAAGCAAATAATGGAGTTGGGGCTGGGGAAAGGACCCGGGATAAAGGGCATATATGTAAATGGGCTTCCCCTGAACGCTGCTGGTTTGCGTGCTGGCTTTATTTAATGCAGCTTCATCGAACCAGCGCTTCTTTCCTGGGGCCTCCTTCCCTCGTATACTTTATTAGTGGCTACTATGCGATGCCACCATGGCTGATCGATGAAAGCAGCCGGCGTCAAATCAACACGCCAATTGCTTGCTATCCACTAGCTACTCCTCGCAGAGAATTATTCTTCGTCCATTTTTCGTTTCTGAACAACAATAAATAAATAAATAAAATTGACGGAGTACGCGTGTAGCTGACGTGCAGGATTGACGGCAAACTGTCGCTCATCCACTTACCAGCCAGATGCTCGCCCGCCCACAGATTCCTCTGATTGGGACAGGCTGATTGATTCCTCGTGGCCTATCTGTCAGTGGCCGGACGGCGGAATCCAATTCTTGCGTTGCGTGGGAAACCAATTGCCGGCGTGGATCCCAGTTTCTGCTTCTGCTTGGAGCGGACGGCTGGGATGGTAACAACTAGCAAGAGAGAAGGCGAACCGGACGATCAACAGCTCGCTTCTAAGGAAGGTTCTCGAGTTCCGGAGCGTACAAGGATTTTTTTTTTCTTTTTAATCTGAGCGTACAAGGAGTTTAAGGCGAAGTGTCGGCTCCACGGGAAAATGCAACGAAAACGTTGGCATCTTTGAATTTGAGGTTGTACACAAAGAAGGATAACACCGTATCCGTATGCATGTACTCCCTCCATTCATTTATCTCCTTCGTCTAAGCAAAAACTTTTTATTCAAAAATCTCTTTCATATTAACTTAGGACTTGCTCGTATTTATTGTCCGTTTGCTGCTCATTGGCTACCACCCATCTGTATTTATTATCTCTTTGCCGCTCATTGGTTGTTCCTACCATGTGACTCATCGTATGCGCCAAGCATATGATGATTAAATACAAACTAAGTGGTTTTGTTCTGCTCCTTAGTCACTACGCTGAAAGCTAAAATGATGGAGATAAATGACCGGAGGGAGTAATATACTAGATAAAAAGTGAAAGTGTGCAAAGAAAGTGGCGCTTGTATGCTTCACAAATAATTTGAGAAACTTACAACATTTGCAAGGATTTTTTTCACATGAATTTACGACTTCGTTCCGTTGCTCCACACAAGCACAGATAAATTTTCGTTTTCTATATTATTCGACCTGGGAACTTACGTCCATTTCGAATGAACTCGTAATTGGTTTCACACACCTTTCCTGACCACAGTTGCTTAGATATATAGGAAAATAAATCAGCATAAGAGGAAAAACCAGTTCAACTGCTTCTTACCAGCCACTCCACAGATACAGATGTTTAATCAGGCTTGGTCAATTTTTCACTACAGCAAAGATGAGTTGGGAAATTTAACAACCGCAGCACTGAAGAACATACTACTCGGGAAGGATGTGATCAGCAACCATACTGCTTTACAGGAATGTGTCATGCCATTTTCAAGGGCACTGAATGATCGAGTTATGGATGTGTCATGCCATGTTCAAGGACACCGACTGATCGAGATTATCTGCCTGCCAGTTTGAGGATTGCAAAAGAATTACACCGAAAATTTTACACCTTCATCATCGGCCGAAGTGCCTTTGAAGATAGCTGCTTTTCCCTTCTGCTCCAACTGCCGCAGAGCCCGCATGAGAACACCACGATCAATTCCCTCAAGTTCTGTAACAGAGTATTTCCATTATTTCGAGTATAAAGTAAATATAGAGACATCATAGTGCTTTTTACTGCAAGTTGCTGTGAGGTCAGTTTCCCTGTCACAAAAATACTGATGTTTGAAGAAGATGTCAAATCTGGCCTTATTACTATGAAAGCTTGTTAAACTCACCAGTTCCACGTGTATCAATTCCAGAGCGTATTTCTTCAATAGTCATTACTTCCAACCCGTTGTCCTTTACCTACAATCAAAATGCAAAGAGAAATATCATGGCGCAATGAACCATTGCCCAAATTGTTCACAAACAGATAGCTCTCAGGAAATACAGAGGAATCTTACAAAGTTTAATATGAAATTGGCCCAATCCTGAATCCTCAGCCAAAGAATTAGGCACTTCTTGTGACCTTTGTCCATCCACTCCGCACGACCTGCAGGTTCAACAAAAATTTAAACATGTCCTAATTATCAAACAGTATAGCACACTGTAAAAATCTACCATAAGCTACAACAGTAACTAAAAGAAGTAGTTACAGAACGAACCTTCACTGACGAGAGCTGCAAGGAACACTTCCTTTGCTTCATGGCTAAGAGATCCTGCGTTACAAAAAGCCTATAAATGCAGTACAATGACTAAAATAAGTGTACAAAAGTAAAGTAATTTAGTCTAGTGGTTCAATATATCATATGTGTATTGACTAGTACAGTATGCTCAAAATGATTCTGTGTCATCAGACCAGATTGCAAGGCACAAATTTTCAGTGAGCCAACAGATATGCTAATAGAACATGTTCTGCTCAAATTGTAGGAAACAATATGTCAAAAATACAATTAATGTAAATGTGCATTACTCTCTATCTTTGGATTGGAGAACAAGGGGAAATCTTCTTCCAGGGATATTGTATGTATCTTTTGACTTCTACAGTAATCAAGTATCAGATCTTTCCATAGCTGCACTTGCTTTTCCCGTGTTTCACGCACAGGCTGCAAACTGAGGGATATATGTTAGCATAGCTTGCTATAGTTCTCAGTTCTGGTATTGAGAGAGTGCATAAAAACAAGTTCAAATGGAGTTTTGAAGATAAAGAAACAGCAATTTTGATAACTAAGAAAGCGAGTAATAAATGCAGTAAAGCATCAATGGATCCCAAAGAGAATGCCGAAATATGTTAGAAGCATTGTCATCTAGTGAAATACTATTTCTGTGAAAACATCTCAAATCTACATAGTGTGCCAATATGATAGGAAACTAACATACATGTAGCAAAATATTGGCCTAGTAATATTTTTTCAAGAATAACAATATACTGACTTACATGTACATTCTAATCTGAGCCTTACTATATAAATTTGTGAACAGGGACCGTTGGAAAAGGCTGACCTTGAATCAACATATACATAACATTGAAAAGTTAAGTAATCTTCATGTGCAACTACTGGATATATCTTCTGTTCTTCACTAAGGAACAAGACATTACGACTATACATACATGGTTTGTGGTCATAGTCTATGGAATGACAGGATATAGCTTATTTACAAGCCATCACAAAACAAATTTTGGTGTGTGCGTGTGTGGCAAGTTTCCTTTAGTACATATTAAGAGAAGCTTGCAAATCTGGAATACATTAGGTTGATAAAATTTGCTTATATGATACCTAAGTACTAGCACTAATTTAAAATGCCACGGTGCACGCAAAAAAAATGTAATCGCAAACTATTAATGCGCTGTGTATAACTGTATATTGTCCAGAAACCTTAATGCCAAGCTAGCAATTCCATCTATATGGATTGGAATGAATGGTGGATTTTCTAAACTGAAAACACCATCACCATAAAAAACAGAAAGCAAGCACCATCAGTATGAAACATGCAAAGCATAAAAGCAAGTACAAGTACTTCATCCATTTCATTAAACCACCAAAATAGTTGAAGTATACAACAACAACAACAACATAGCCTTTTGTCCCAAGCAAGTTGGGGTAGGCTAGAGATGAAACCCAAAAGAGACGAGAAACAGGGAGACACATAAAGGGACATAAAGGGCACAAGACAAAAAGAGGTCACGGTTCAGGCACGTTGATTGCCAATCTACAAGCGCTCCTATCCATAGCTAAATCCTTGGAGATATTCCACTCCTTAAGATCTCTCTTAACGGACTCGTCCCAAGTTAGTTTAGGTCGACCTCTACCGCTCTTTACATTATCGGCCCGCTTTAGAACTCCACTATGCACGGGCGCCTCAGGAGGCCTCCGTTGGACATGTCCAAACCATCTCAACCGATGTTGAATCAATTTCTCCTCAATTGGTGCCACCCCAACCCTATCCCGAATATCGTCGTTCCGGACTCTACATTCGGAAATGATTGAAGTATAGGAGCGAAAATTCGCATTGAACTATTCGTCCTGAAAACACTGACTGAGACTACATTCGTAACCAATTCAGCATCATCGATCATCCGTTCCACATACAGCTACAAGGTTGCAGATAACAGAAACATCTGGTGGCATTGTTTCTGAGAGCAGGCGAAGACCTAGTCATTGGAGTGTTTGGAAAGAGAATAAAAGGCAGCGGATAGAGCGAGAAAAAAGAACAGATTACGTGAAGTAAGGCGGGTAGTTGAAGAAGGGAGGGAGCCTGAAATCCCCCAGCCTCTGCATCTCCGCAACTGTGCCTGCCCAAAACCAGGTCCTGCAGCATTGGAAAATCATCTCAGAAGCATGGACTGGTCATATGTTTTGATATAAGAAATGAGATCGTGTCTTTTTTAATAGCAATTTATAAGTCCAGAGCTAATAACCAAGACTGAGATCCTATCTTCATCAAAGAATTCCTCCTAAATTCACGTGTTCATGATTCAATCGATCATAAACAAATATGTTTTTGGACACAAAGGTCTACCAATCTTGTTTAAGGGCATTGATCAAAATCTACACTATTTAGAAGTTGCAGGGGCTCAAATTCGGCTACAAACACTGTAATTTTGGTGCCAAATGCAGAGTTGTGTGCAGCTGTGTAACAGATCAGCCTGACGGAATTTGATAGAACTCAATCGCCTACGTACGGTAGCAGTTCATAAGACGTCAAAAGCAGAAAATCTAGAGACAAAAACAAAAACTAATACCGCAGCAGGCAGCAGGGGCGCCTCGGGGGCCGGACCGCCGGCCGCGCGCGGGTCCTGCCGGTCGGCGACGACCGGATCCTGCCACGCGCGGGCGACGAGCGGATCCTGCCGGTCGCGTGCAGAGGCTGGACTGACGGAGCCGGAGTAGCAGAGAGGAGCGGCGGGGACGGCTGCCAGTCGAGGCGCGAACGGACGACCGAAGGGCGCAGGCCGGAGGCGGAGTAGGCGAGCAGCAGCAGCAGGGAGGAGCGGCGGCTCGGTAGCGTCGAAGTTCAGCCGTTCGGAGTTCCTCCGAGTCAGGGAGTTCCAGAGGAACTCAGGATGCGGCGGCTTGCTGGGCTGCTGGGCTGTCAGCGCCTCGTGGTGGGGCTGGTGGGCTAGCTCTGAAGAGCTGCTCCCAAACATTTTGGGCCGCGCCCCGGGCTGCAGCGCCCCCACCCAGCCCGGGCCGCGAATCCGTAGCTCCAACATACGATACACCATGGGCTACACAAAAATCACCACCAGATCATATGGTGACATCAGTAGCTTGGTCACTCTCCACTCAAAAAAAAAAAAGTAGCTTGGCCACTCAACACATAGTCAAGAACATGGTCATCCAATCTAAAAAAAAAGAACATGGTCATCATCAGATGATACACTGAGTGCGACACAGGCACACTGGATCATACGATGAATTTCCAGTACCGTGGCCACAGCTAGTGACGTTGGTGAAAAAGACATGCGTTGATCAATCTTCGAAACCCCAAAATTTGAAATTGGGACCTTAGATATATATATGAGGCCTCCATTTTGTAATGTTAAAATTATAAAAGTTATATCATTCTATCTTCATATGACATGGCAGTTTTGGAGTGTAGTCAATTGGGATTAGGTGTAGAACAGATGTCGACCCATACGAATCAGTCGCCCTCGGCGTTTGTGCATAGAACAGATGTCGACCCATACGAATCGTTTGTGCATTCATTGTTTGTTCCAACAGTAGTTCTCTATGTTTTGTTTGTATCCACTAAAACTAGCAAAGATAATATCTAGTACTCCCTCAATTCTTATTTAAAAAAAAGTTAGCGCTCTTTAGTATAGGTTTGTTTAGGTCCATGCTTATTACAGCGCAGCGTTACTAAATTTCAGTTCCTAGCTTATATATTACTAAGGTGGATGAGACATTACAGTAAGGCCAGGCGCGCGGTTGATGGATCGTTTGTGGTTGAGACGACGGACGAGCACGCACTGCGTGCGTTTGTTGTTGTGCTCTTTCGGTTATTATGCTACTGCTATTGAGAAGGAAGCTTCAAGTAGCTTCACTTATCCGGTGCTTCAGCGACGTCGCAACTCACAACCACTCAATGTGGCCCACAAAAAGGACCCGCGTTTGAGGGTTTCTTCGTTCCGCGGCGGCTTCGTTTGGGCCGAAGCGGGAACGAACTAGCGTGCGTACGTGCTTTACTCTGTGGCCGCAGTGTGGGGGTGGCACAGCTCAGCCCTGCTTGGACCTTGGTCGTCGACACGCGACGGCGACTCCGCTGGCTGGTTCATCCATCATCGCCCGGTCATCATTACTGCCGGTCATCGCCATGACGCCATCGCGAGCGCGCAAATTAAAGTTAAAGGTTTGCCCGGCTCGCGGCTGACTGTGATCTGTGCCCTGCCCTCCTCCTGCAGCAGGGCCGCGATCGACGAGGCAGCGTTCATCCTTGAATCTTCTTCTTCTTTATTTGAGAACAAGCGACCGGCTTATTATTATATTAGTTGAACCTGCTTGGTTGATAGCTACGGCCTACTACGTCCGTCCGATATGACGGCGGCGACGGGGAACGCGAGGTGGCTTTACCATACGACACCCAGGGCCAAGGGCCAGGGCCAGCCGGCCAGGCACTCGCTATATTGCAGCTAGTAGCTCTTCATTGGTTTTGGCTTTGAACATCTGGATGGAAGCCAAGAGGCAGAAAAGTACGAATGTGCAAGAGAAACCTGCTGAGGGCATCAGGAATGACGTCTCAAATCAAAGCTCGATCGATTGGGTGAAGAAAGCTGGGGAGAAACCTAGCTATCTAGCTGGTTGTTCCTTGGACTTGGCGGATGGCATGCACAAAACCTGTTCCTTTGATACGACCCTTTTTTACATAGTGATTGTTTATATCACTTAGATTTAATCTACAGATTACGAATACAACATTTTGCTCGAAGTTATACTACGTACCGTCCATTACCAAATAGACACACTATTATTACATTATTATTGTATTCTCTATCTATATGCCGTTTTAGTTTCGTCCTAAGGAGAGAGAAAAAACACGGGATGACACAGTCATTAGAGGGCTATTACGTCCTCCCATAGGCCTAGACAGACGGAAATCTATTCTTTCACTAACCAAATATATGTACATCCGACCAATACAATGACATTACATTTCACTTTTCAACACGTCGCCCTCGTTGAGGTCTTGTTTGGGTGTGCATGTATTCATCTTAATCCACACGTGTTGAACTAAATTCCATTTCAATCCACTCCCACACATGTGGATCGAAGTGGATATACATGTATCTAAATAAGGTCTGAATGAGATACTTAGGCCAGTCTCAGTGGAGATTTCATGGCCCTGTTACCAATGCATCCATATTTTAGAAACAGTGCAGAAGAGTTTCATCCCTATAAGGCTAGTCTCAGTGGGGGTTTCAACCGGGTTTCATCGTCAATAAATGTTGTGGCACATCAGCAAATTTGCTGAGTTGGCGAGGTATTGAAGAGGAGAGAGAGAAAACGAGTGTCGTCCCGACGACACCCAACTCGCACGACTACCCAGGCGATGAAACCCCCGCGGAGAGCACCGAGTTTCATTTCAGGCCCCCCGGCCGGATCTGCTGTGCGAGGCGCGAACATTTCCCTCCCAGCTTCGTCTCCCGCCATCCCCTTCCTTTTATTCGCGCCAAATCCAATCTACAGCTCCACTTTCCATCCCTCTCCGCCTCCTTCCATGCCTGCCAAATCAAGTGCGCAGCGGAGAGATGACATGGCCGGCGAAGGGATGGTGCGTCCAACATCACGTCGCGGCAAAAAGGGCGCCGGCAAATCCACTTCGTGTCTCGCGAGTTCCACGGCGGCGGGCAGCAACTCCTCTTCTCCGCAGGTTCCACGGCCGCCACCAGCTGTGCCAAGGCCGGCGGCACCACAGTTCGCTGCCCCACCCCAGGCGGGATTCCCATTGCCCCTGCAGCAACCACCGCCATCGGTTGATAATTTCTGGCCCAGATCCGGCGGAAGCACTGAAGGTCACTCACCGCAAGGAAATCATTCTCCAAATATGTGGTAATCCCTTGTCTCTTGTATAGTTCTTGATTTGTCAGGCTCCTATACGAATAGAATAGAAATCTCAACGCATATAGTTGTTCATGGATTTCTGAAGTACATAAATAGTGAAGTTTCAGAATTTATACTTGTGCCTGAATATGAGAAAATGTTTAGTTTTTTTTACTATATATAGTCGACATGTCGCATCTTTTTGTTTGAATGTTGGGTAAATTGACTATCTAAATAAGTGGCCAAATCAATCTAGCAGTAGCTGAATGTCAGTAAACATTGCATCTGAACAGTTATCCGGTAGTGGCCAAATTAAATATTTGAATTGTCCGAATGACAGAAGATTGACTATCTGAATGTCAGTAAACTTTGCATCATGAGTTTCCATAATTTTATTAGCCAGGACTTCCTCATTCATGAGCTCACTTGACTAGCAGATCCTTAGAACCAGAGGTCAGACATTTATATGTTATACTAATATGATTGTACTTGATGTGTTAGGGGATATCCGCCGCCGGGTGGATTTGTAAATTTTATAAATCAGCCTCAATTTTGGATGGCGCATCCACCTCCGCTTCCAGGAGAAAATTTTCACCTTGTTGGACGTACTCATGCCTTCGACCCATTATCGCCACCAGTAGCAGCAACAGCAGCAGAAAGGGTTGTCAACATTGACAATGATGACGACGATGTTGTTGAGATAAGTAGGACAGGAAGGAGAAGGCACTGGACACCTGATGAGGAAGGAAGATTGGTAATCACTTACGTGTAATATGTTCTTATGTTCTTATTGCATAAGCAACGTTCTTATGTCGAATTGATATGGTATTAAATATTTTCAGGTCAGTGCCTGGCTGAACACTTCTAAAGACCCAATACATGGGAATGACAAGAGCCGTGATACATTTTGGGGTCAGATCAGCGATCGTTTTAATATGAACATTCAGGAACATCTCAAAAGGGACATTAACCAACTAAAGATCCATTGACGTCGACTGAACACAAGTATGACTGAATTCAATGGCTTCTTTGTTAAAGTAAGTAGGATCAATATGAGTGGTTACTCTGATGACATGCTGATAGATGAAGCACAACAGATGTGGCAAAAGAAATATGGCAAAAGGTTCGCATTAGAGCATTGGTGGAAGAAGCTAAAAAAATAAACCAAAATGGACTACATCTATTGAACAATCAGAGAAAGATAAAAACAAGAGAGCCAATGATTCAGCCTATGAAGATGGGACCCAAGTACGTCCTATTGGCAGAGAAGCAGCCAAGATACAACGCAAAGGGAAGAAAAAGATGAACGAAGTTAAGGATGGTATTTCCATGCTAGGTGATAATGTAAACAAGATAGCAGAAATTACGCAAGAGCGTAAGAAGGAGCGTGAGAAGATGACAGAGGCGCAACTAGAGATATCTAGAAATCAACTTAAGGTGATAGAGGCGCAACTTAAGACTGCAAAGGAGCAAAAGGAAGTAAAGTTGCTTGAAGCTTATAGTTCGCTCTTAGTCCAGGATACAAGTCAGATGACGCAAGAAGAGAAGGCTTGTCGACAGATAGCATTGACCTCTTTAACAAGCATGCTGTTTGGAAACCATGAAGCAGCAGCATAAGGTGAGTATTGTGTAGGAAAACAGTAGTCTGACTGCATGAACCTAGCTGGAATTAGTTCTCTGTGATGGTATGCATTATTTTAGCATGTAAATTTAGAATAGAAAACATTAGCAAATGGGTGCAGAGATTTAGCAAGCTACTGTATGTGAGTATTTTAGCTGTAGTAACCTTTCTTAGATTCACTTCTTCATCTTCTACAGGACAACATTAACCTTTTTTTATTCACCATTTCATTTTCAGAAGCTGGAGTGCACGTTGTTTGGGAACATTGTCAAGATCTGGCTGCTACTGTCCTTGAATGTCAATGAAGTAAACTGAGAGCCATATGGGTTATCTTGCACCTTAGTCTCAGTTATCTCCAGTAGTTATCTGTACTTATTAGTCTTAGTTATTATCTGAAACTTGCTATCTGAAACCCGCTGGCATTTTGGCGCTATGTGAAAACTGCTCTAATATCCCAGCTAGAATTCTGAGTTAATCTTATATATGTGTGTGTGTGAACCTGTCTAACTTGGTGCTAAGATCCTGAGTTATTTTCATATGTATGTGTGAACATGTATGTCTTCTGAGTGTTCAGTTCGACTGTGGCAACAAGTGCGGTACCTATCTGTGCATGTGCCCTCCTCTTACTTTACACAGCTGCTACATGTGTGCACCAAAATGCTTTTGATCAGTAATTTGAAAGGTTGTTTTGTACAACAGCGTGAAATCCCATTCAGATTGCATAAATGACTACATAGTATACTTGGTACATTTGATCACAACACTATCCATCCATTAAATGCTACAGTTTGTCTATGAAACAGTGAAATGAAACCCCCACTGAGAGAGCCAGTTTCATTTCTCAGTCTAGATCCATGAAGCTGTGATGTGGCAGTCTTGGAAACAGTGAAGTGAAACTTGCCACTGAGACTGGCCTAAAACTCTCTCTACTCTCATAAAATTTTTATCATCTCTCTCCATGCCACATCAGCATATTCAATGCCCATGAAACTCTGATGAAACCCCACTGAGATTGGTCTTATATATGTTTATATGATGACACGGGTTGAAAAGTTCTTTCGCGTTCTCGTAAGAACTAAGAACGTGTCTTTTGCTTCTGAACACCACCGCACGCAAAGTTATATCCCGCGGGCCGCGGGTGTTTAATTTCTACGTGACCTGACGATATTGCCTGGCGCGTTCACGCACGCCTATTAAGCTAGCTAGCGCGCACAAGTCGCCAAGTCCCTCTCCCTAGGGTGACGGCTTCCCGGTCCGTCGAGGCTCATATATACCTCAACCTCGGAACCGATAAGAATGCAGCTAGCAACAGCGCACGATCGAGCGCAAAAGCAAAGCTGTCAAAACGCTGAAAAGGCTCGCAAGCACACAAGGCGGCGCGGTGACAGCAACGAGCATATATAGCTAGAGCTAGCTCTGGTCTCTTTATTTCTTTATTAGCTAGCAATAGCAAGGCCACCACCGCCTCGCCTCGCTCGTCACTTCTCTTGCTTTGCTGCCGGCGATGGCGCCGTTCATGAACGCCGAGGAGCTGGTGGTGACGCTGGCGCCGGTGGCCGTGTACTGGGTGTACGCGGGCATCTACGAGCTGCTGCTGGCGCGCACCACGGTGCTGGACAAGTACAGGCTGCACTCGAGGCGGGACGAGGAGACCAAGAACATCGCCTCCAGGAAGGACGTCGTCAGAGGGGTGCTCCTGCAGCAGGCCATCCAGGTCGCCATCTCCGTCGCCGTCCTCAAGGTCAGTACTCATCAGTAGAGCTTTCCCTACTCCTCATCATCAGTATCCATCTTATGCATTGAATTTGCATGCATCTCTGATCGTCCATATCCAGCGAGTAGTAGTTAGGCCTTATTTAGTTCGCAAATTTTTTTGGGAAATAGTACTACAGCACTTTCGTTGTTATTTGACAATTAGTATTAAATCATGGTCTAGCTAGGCTTAAAAGATTCGTCTCGTGAATTTCGCCTAAACTGTGTAATTAGTTTTATTTTTTTATCTATATTTAATGCTTTATACATGCGTCCAAGATTCGATGTGACGAAAAAATTAAAAAAATTTTGGGAACTAAAGAGGCCCTTATTAGGAGTAACCAAGCAAAAAAAAAGAACTTGCTGTCCTCGCCCTGTTTTGCATGCATGCTGTTGGACCACTCTAAAAACGCACTTTAATTTGTTTTTCATAATAACATGGATAGACAGACAGGATGTGGTTACGTACCAGTTTCAATATCAATAAAATAGGGCTCTGGTTTTATTATCTTTTAATTGACATTGCCCAAAGCCAGACAAGTCACATCTCTGAGGCTCCGCCTCACCGTTCCAAGAAGAAACAAGATGTTATATAAGCACAGCCGGTGGGCGGTGGCGTTATATACGAACGAACAGTAACAACTAATAAAACGTGGTAAAATAACGGGGATGCTTAACGACGAAAGAGAGAAGCTCGGTGCAGGAGATTATTATATATACTCGGTCTCAATCAGTGATAAATATAGAATATTGCTCTCTGTGGCCAGTCCTCCAATTCTGAGGGGTTGTTTAGTTGGTGAAAAAGTTTGGGTTCGGCTACTGTAGCACTTTTCGTTTTATTTGACAAAATTTATCTAATTATGGACTAACTAGGCTTAAAAGATTCGTTTCGACATTTACAGACAAACTGTGCAATTAGTTATTTTTTTTACCTACATTTAATATTCCATGCATACGTCTAAAGATTCGATGTGACGGGTACTGCGTAAACTTTTTTGGGTTGAGGGAGCAACTAAACAGGCTCTGAGACTCCCGTGGAGGAAAGGAGTGCGAGTGTGTGTGACTGCCCGGAAGCTCCACCAGCTGTGTCGTCGTGCAGGCAATCAGGATTGGTCAAAAGTAGGGTCAACATGTGCTTGCACGCACGACATTCAAGGCAACCTGCGACAAACAATGGAAAGTGCTTGTACCAGGCACCAAAGTTTGAAACGGCCGCCAAGCCAGCATCATGAAAGAAGTGTTTTGGATTGTTGTTGACATGACCACGCGCGTACTCCTACCACTACCCGTTCTTGGTTCTTCCCACTAGGGCCATGGCCTTGGCCTGGTTTAGATATTAAATTTAGAGACACCCAAATTACTATTTGGGATGGTAGTATTTTTGTTTTTATTTGGTAATAATTGTCCAAACATTGATTAATTAGGGTTAAAATGTTCGTCTCGCAAAGTACAACAAAATTGTGCAATTAGTTTTGATTTCATCTACATTTAATACTCCATGCATGTGCCGGCATTTTGATGTGACGAGGAATCTTCTTTTTGCATAGTGCATTTTGGATCCAAATTGGGGGAACTAAACAGGGCCCGTGTTTAGATCACCGAATCGGGGTGTCCCGATTTACTGTTGAATACTGTAGCAATTTTATTTTTATTTGATAATAATTGTCTAAACATTGATTAATTAGGTTAAAATATTCGTCTCGCAAAGTACAACAAAACTACGCAATTAGTTTTTGATTTCATTTACGTTTAGTACTTCATATATGTGCCGGCATTTTAATATGATGGGAATCTTCTTTTTATATAGTGGAATTTGGGGGTGAATTTGGGTACAGGCCCAGGTGTTTTGTGCGGCTTTGCACATGGCTTTTAGATTTCAGACTTCACCAAATTTGGTACTGTAGCACTTTCGTTTGTATTTGACAATTATTGTCTAATCGTGGACTAACTAGGCTCAAAAAATTCGTCTCGTAATTTTATAATCAAACTGTGCAATTAGTTATTTTTTATCTATATTGTCTAATCGTGGACTACCTAGGCTTAAAAAATTCATCTCGTGATTTTATAATCAAACTGTGTAATTAGTTATTTTTTTATCTACACTTCTCCTCGTATATGTCTCTAAATTTGACGGGAAAAAGTCTAATTGACCCCCCCAACTATTAGGGGTAGTCTACTTTACCCCCCAAACTATGAAACGGTCTAATTTACCCCCTGAACTTTGTAAAACCGTCCAAATCACCCCCTCGAGCGGTTTTGGGCGGTGGTTTTGCTACAGTAACAGCTGTTTTGCTACAGTAACGGCGGTTTTGTCTTTTTCTTTTTTATTTATTTCGTCTAAATCTTTGAAAAATCATAGTAAATCACAGAAAAATCATAAAATAAAAAATCCAATTTTGTTGGACTCCACATGAGTAGATCTACACAGTGAACTTATAATATAGCATGTTTTAGTATAAAGTTTTTGCTGTAAATTTTGATCTATTTTTTTTCTGTAATTAATTTGAATAATTCATACAACAAAAACTTTGTACTAAAGCATACTATATTATAAGTTCACTGTGTAGATCTACTCATGTGGAGTCCAACAAAACTGGATTTTCTATTTTATGATTTTTCTGTGATTTACTATGATTTTTCAAAGATTTAGACGAAATAAATAAAAAAGAAAAAGACAAAACCGCCGTTACTGTAGCAAAACAGCTGTTACTGTAGCAAACCCACCGTCCAAAACCGCTCGAGGGGGTGATTTGGACGGTTTTGCAAAGTTCAGGGGGTAAATTAGACCGTTTCATAGTTTGGGGGGTAAAGTAGACTACCCCCAATAGTTGGGGGGGTCAATTAGACTTTTTCCAAATTTGACGTGATGGAGAGAATAAAAAACTAGCAATTTTGAACCCATCTAAACAAGCCTAGTGCTCCCATTCGCCCCATATCTCACGAGTTTGTGAGTGCTTGACACAGCCACCGCAGACTTCAGTCAAGTGGGCTCTGCCACTCCACGGATGGGGACGGCTCGCCTGCATCTGAATGGCTTAGCCTGACAAGCATTGAAGACCGGTCTGCGCTCTGCGCCGCTGGGTGAATGCATGCCGACTGCCGTGTTCACGCAGCGCAGGCACCGCACCGCACCGCACCAGCCCGTGGCCATGCACAGGGCAGCCGCCTGCTGTTCATTGCACACGCGTACGTATGTGTACGTGCACTCCATATGATATGCATGCATTTGTTGCACGCGTGCATGCGTCGTGTGAACTAGTAGGAGTTATCATGACATCTACTAATCACGGCCTCACGGGGCGTCCTTTTCTTTGGAATCCATGCATTTCCGACCGTCGTCATTTATATGCCGGCTGCATGTACGCATGCACCCACCTAATACTGTACTAATCTTTTTACGCCCGTCATTGTGCAGCTAGAGGGGGGCCACGGGGCCGCCGCCAACCACACCGACGGTCTCGCGGCGCCGGCGCCGCCGCCGGAGCCGTTCCTGGTGGTGGCAGCGCGGTTCGGCGTGGCGATGCTGGTGCTGGACGCGTGGCAGTACTTCATGCACCGGCTTATGCACTCGGTCCCCTACATGTACCGGCGGTTCCACTCGTGGCACCACCGCGTGGCGGCGCCCTACGCGTACGCGGCGCAGTACGGGCACCCCGTGGACGGCGTGCTCACGGAGACGCTGTCGGGCGCCGCCGCGTACCTGGCCTCGGGGATGCCCCCGCGCGCCGCCGCGGCCTTCTTCGTCTTCGCCACCGTCAAGGGCGTGGACGACCACTGCGGCGTCGCCGCGCCCTGGAACCCGTTCCACGCCGCGTTCCGGAACAACACCGCCTACCACGACGTGCACCACCAGCGCGGCGGCGGACGGCGCAACTTCTCCCAACCCTTCTTCGTCGTCTGGGACCGCCTGCTCGGCACGCACGCGCCGTACGCCCTCAGACAGAGGCACGGCGGCGGGCTCGAGGTCAAGGCCTTCGACAAGGATCGTCAGATGCAATAGTATCTTGTTGGACTGCAGGCTGGCGCCACGCTACGCCGGCCTCGTTCACCGTTTAGTTTTGGCTCGTAGCAGGAGTGTCTGTAGTGCCGCCCATGCCCACGGCCCACCACGCCACATCTTGTGCAACTTCATGTACGGAGTATACAGGTATCGCGTACAGAAACAATAATGTAACAGACGAATCCATCAACTTGGATTCCGTCTTTATGATGGTAGCAGTACAAGTTAGCTTCAGGACTGTTAGCACCTCTCTCCGTTGCGAGATGTAGAAGCAGAAAGATGCAGATATAAACGCTCCAGACTTCGAACTCCAGGAACATCGAACATGTCGATCACAGCAAACTTGCATCTGACATAAGTTTAAACTCACACATGACACGCCTGGCAGGCAGATGATACTGCAGCCTGCAGGGCCGGACCTAGCGCCCCCATGTACATACATGAAAAAAAAGTAGTACATGCCTTTCGTCAGGGGCGAACGAACCCATCCAGTGCTCTACAGCCTGCCCGGGTGATCCAGGTGGTCGCTGCAGTTGGTCGATGCCACGGCGGAGAGCTCCAGCTTCCCCGTCCACTCCTCGCCGGGCTTCAGCGTGATGGCCCTCTCGACCGCGGCCGCATCGACGCACAACATCTGCTTGTACTCGTCGTCGCCAAAGTCTGTCATCGTCTTGGACTTCTTCTCCCAGGGGTTCCACACAACTGAATGCAGCCGGCCAAGATAAAAGTGCAGGAACACTGTTACGAAATTGTGTTATCTTGTCCGACGACGCAGCAAAAGCGTATCATCTTACCAATATCAGGAAGGCCTTCTTTTCGGACGATGAACGTGCGTTTCTTTTCATGGTCAAGAACAGCTATTACGCCTGGGCAGCCAACATAGACTCGATCAACCTGCACCAGTAGTTACCACCTTCAGGTCTAAAAACGGAACAATTAACTAGAGAGACTCAAACAGCAGGCGAGAAGAATAAGCAAACTTTGACAAGCTGAGCTAATAAGACTTGAAACTAATTCCAGACACCACCCTTTGAGCCTTCGTCTCAACAAAAGAATTGAGAAACCACTCTATACATACTTCATCAGTGGGGCCAATTCAAGATTGTTGCAAGTTTCCAGATGGAAACTACCAGTTAAATGTCAAAAGTATTCCAACCACGACAGGACAGCAGGTTAGGGCTACTTGCACATACTCCGTAGGAGACTAGGAGTAGTCAGTAGAGAGAACTGCAATAAAGTAAACTCAGAGAGCTCTTTACAATCATGTGTGCAAATTCATGGGTGCAACTCTAGGCTGTAGCCATATAGCCAAAAGATAACGGTAGCATATTTACTCTCGATGAACTGATCCATATAGCTGAAATGCTCAAATAAACCCTACATATTCGTGTTGCATGTATATCAAAACAGAGGAAAGGTACCTCTGATTCAAATGTTATAGCATCTCCCTGTTCGGTAAAACGTTCCCGCTGGCTAAGGTTGTCAAGATAATCAAGCGTCTCCAGACCTTCTATCCTCACTTCACTGGAATCAAGGTGCAAAGTATCAACATATGTATAATATCATCGGTAAAATGTCTAGAATCATCTGGAAAACAGAATGCTTCTTTCTTCTTCTGAATAGTAACAGATCATCGACTGAGAAGAATACTCTATGCTTTACTGATTGTGAAAATATGTTAGGCATAGCTCAAAATGTAATTTGGTGATAACTAAGCCTCCAGTTAGGACCATACATTTCTTAATGATAATAACATATCAGATTTCTTATTTGATCAATCTGGTTTTGTGGAATTAGACATTTTGTAAGCAAGGTATACCAACCAATTAGGTCAACAAGATTTGATGTCCAATTCAGATTGCTTCATTCTGAATTTGCATGAACATTGTCAATTTACAGCACAAATTTCACTTCTACAGTTCATAGAAATTTGAAGGTTTTGTACGCCTTGTGGTGCAAAATGTGATAACCAAGAAAATCACCAAAGATTCTAATAGTTAGTTCTAATTTTTTCCCCATAGGAAAGTACTCTAGTTTTGACCCGTCTCATGTGGAAAAAAAACATTAATGCCGATGACCTAAAGTATCAATTGACAGATAAAAAGGGGCAAAAAATAATCACATCAAGTTAAGCATATAAGAAGGAATTCAATTGAATAAAATAGGATTAACCATCCAAATAATGACATACCTGATGTCAGAAACAGAAAGGTGTGTATGATAAGCAAATGCAAAACTGAATGGCTTCCCATTAACATTCCTGACCCGTGATATCAGTGAAAGGTCTCCATCCATTGAAAGAGAAACTCTGAGACGTAACTCAAAACTGTAATTCAAATTAAAACCAATCAGGAAAAGAACATCCATATTGAAATTGACTCATGTTTTCACTTAAAGCATAACTTTGTCTATAAAAGACTGAATCATACTACTTGCTAAAGGTACAGGTTCACGGCACACATAATTTCATTAAATGGGTATGCTTGCTAAGAAATAACCATTAATGTCCGTTGTCTGTGAACTCAGAGAAATCTAGCGTACTATTTTTATTGCAAAACTAAGTGACTTAGCTTTGAGTAGAAGCACTGAATTATTGTGCACAGAGCATCCCATCTACAACCCAACAGGTGTAGCCTGCAGATTCCTTTTTAAAGCAAAAGATGCACATGGAAAGGAATCATGGATGAAGCAACATGCCTTTCAATTTATCATAGATGATTGAGAGAGAGAAAGCTAAAAAATAGTAGCTTCTTTAATGTATTACACGCTGCTACTCCCTTGTATACAACATGAAAAATTGACACAGCCAGGTTCTGATAGATCATAGTCATTTGGAATATTTTCTACATCAAAATCCGAAGGGAGTACAAGCCATCATACCAGTGTGGCCAGCACTTCAGGTCATCTTCAGATGGCTTTAGCAGAAGGTCAACAGAAGCTTTGTTGTTGTTATTATCACCATAATTTAGTGGTGGAGCCTCATCATCTATTGTCCATATCTTGTTCCTTGCAAATCCATGCTGCTCCAATGTTCCACAGTTTCCAAACTGATAAATTTAAACATTCAAAACATTTAGAATCGTCCTCACTTCAAAAGCAGAATTGCATGAATGCTCAGTATTGTCCTAGTACAAAACACAGTGGACCGCAGGAATATTGCAATACCTGTGGGAAGCATATTGGAATGCCACCACGTGTCGCTTTTGGCGGCTTGAAGATTGCCTGCATGGGAGAACAATAGTTGCCAAAATTCACAAGCCAGTTGTTGAACTAAGCGCTGAAACTTATTTGTGCTCTCAGCAGGGGACATCAGAATTGATAACAAGTCTCTAATGCCCAAAGCACAAGTACAGAAAAAAAAATGGTTGCTAGTATTACAAGGATAAAAGGTTAACAGATAACTAACCCAAATGGCCATTCTGATGTCTGCATAAGAAATTTGCCAATCCACCATATAGAGTGTATCAATGATTTGACATTGCTTTTGCCCAGTTACATAAAGTAGCTACGTATGACTCCGTGATACAGAAATAAGTTGGGTGTAGTATTTAATCAACAGTAGTGTTGCTTTTCTAAATTACACCCAATTTTAGAAGCAAACAAAAAAAAATGTTTTTGTGAAACACTGGTACGAAATATTCACGAGAACAGTAATCAGGAGAGTGCATCCATGGTCACAGTTACGGCACTCCGAATCGTTCCCCCCACGAGTAACAGAAAGCTGCATTGCAACAGATACGAACCAGCATCGGCAGCCGAGACAAACTCACCTTACTGCTGCTGAAGAGGAGCTCCTCGCCGCGGTGGTTCCTCCACGAGACGACCTGCCCGCCGTGCAGGCAGACCTGCGCCGACAACCGAACGCTCGCACATGAGACCAAGAGAAGCTTTTCTGCCTAGACCAGAAATGCCGAGCCGATCGCCCGTCGGAAATATAGCCAAAGAAGAAAAAAAATCCCAGGCAGAACAGAAGCAACTCACCCGGACGGAAGCCCCCCGCGGGGACCGGATCGCGACCTGGTCGGCGCCGTTCCAGTCCTTGGTCACCTCGAACCCCGTCCGCTGCTCGGAGCAATGCCCCATGCTCATCAACCGGGGAGAGGAGGAACACCACCAGCAGCCTCTCGCGAGAGCCGACCAACCACCCACTGCCTTCCCGGCGCACGCAACGCAAGCGAGGTAGAGAGGCACACGAGCGCGCGCTCGGGTCACGCGCAAAGCTACAACCACCTACCAACCTAGTACTGCTCCGCTTCTAGCGCCAGTCTACCACCGCCCCAACAAAGCGCTGGAGACGAAAGCAACGGCAGCGGGGGTCGCCATTGGAACAGCTCGGATGTTACGGCTCGCTCGCTCCCCTCCCCTCGGCGCCTTCCCTTGTGAGCGAGAGGAAAAAGGAAAGCGAAAGGCTAGGCCCAAATCTCGTGACACCTACGGGAGCAGAGCAGCGCAAAGCGGCGGGCCTTTTTTTTTTAACGCCGCGCACCACCAACCACCGCTGCCACCACCACCCCGGCGTCCCAGAGAGAGCACGCCCGCACGGCAAGGAACGGCGCGCGGCAGCAGGCAGCAGGCAGCTAGCACGGGGTTAGCTCTAGCTAGTGGTGGTGGAAGAGCCTTCGCACTTCGCAGGGGGAGCAAGGGGACGGAGGGCCGGAGACGGGAGGGACACGGGAGATCTGCCTCGTCGTCCTGTGTCAAAAGCGGCACGCACATGGCGGGGTGGCGTGGCGAGAGCGCATCATGGGAGCCACCTCGGCGCTGCCGTGGGACGGGCCAAGGATCCGAGGGAACAGCTGGAATCCGAGAAGCGCGGGGTGGGTGGTGGACCGTCGGGGGAGCGGGTTGGCGATTGATATTTGATAAGCGCAGCATAATTTAACATTTAGCGTGTAAACATTCACTGAAGTTGTACATCACCAAGTCATCTAAAATCTTGTTTACTTTCTCTTCTATGTGTCGTCATGAATATTTTTTTTTCTCTTCTATTACTTTCTTTGCATCCAACTGACTGTCGCATTAGAATACTAATTAACCGTTGAAGCATCTAGCAAACTAGATGTGCACAAATGAGTCACCTACAACTTTTTTAAACTTCCTTTGCCCATAGACATCTTTTCACTTCCGTTGTTCACTTCGATGCCAACTAGCTTCCTATTGTCTGCTTTGCTGGCAATTGGTAAGCACACTAGAATTTGGAATTTAGAGCATCTCCACCAGTCCCCCAATAAAACTCCCCCAATAATTTAGTATTGAGGTAGCCCAATATTTACTTTTTGGGTTATTGGGGGAGATGCTTTTGCAGTTTCCCAATATCTCATCCCCAATATGTGATTTTGGCCCATATTGCAAATTCTGGACCATGTTGGAGCAAATTGACTCATGGATATTTTTCACGTCAAAATAAGTTGTTGATGTCTTGTTTGTCGCATACTTAAGACCAAAGATCGAAAATACAATAACAGTTTGTTCAACAATAAGAAAATGAAATTAAACATACTCACACAAGGATATATCATAAACAAGATATAAAGAGAGATGGCATGGCATTGTTTCCGAGTGCAGAATCACCAATGGGTGTGTTTGCGCCAAAAGAACAGAGGATTGGAGGATTGGGGGAGGTTGCAAGTGCCCCTTTATTCGAGGAGAGATGAGTGTTTTTTTGGTGGCCACCAAAAATTAGGGGAGGTATTGGGGCACTGTTGGAGCATGAAAATTCTGTTTGGTGGCCACCAAAAATTTTGGTGGCTTCATCATCTCCCCCAATAATTCTGTTTTATGGGGATGAGGGGTTGTATTGGGGATTTGTTGGAGATGCTCTTAGTGGTGCACGGAGATAAGTGACCTACAACTTTCAAACTTTCTTTGCCATTCAAAAAGCGGAAGAGCAGTTGCTTAGGCCCATTTGGAAGGGCTTTGAGCAGCTTTAGCTTCCCTTTGACATTATTCATGGTACTATAGTATGAACTATTTTTCTCCAAATTTACGTTAAAATCCTCCAAATAGGGAGCTGATGAAGCCACTTTCTTCTGGCTCCACCTGATCCAACTCCATGTGGTACTGTAGTATGGAGCTAGAGACGGGAGCCCTCTCAAATGAGCCATTATATATAGCTATGGTAACCGAAACGATTGTTCTCTTTTTGTCATTTTCGGAGCCAACTATAGTTTTGAGAATTGTTGCCACGTTTTCTTAAAGAAGAATCCATTCAGGCTCAATGTGCCAACTAGTATCACTATGGACTAGACTCAACCTAGTTGATAAATTCAAGATTCGGTAGATTAGCCATGCAAGAACGAGTCACCTAAAACATTGTTGTTTGGTGCTATACCATTGAGTACAGTTATTGGTACCAGATCGGACCGGCGGTTCGACCTGTAAAATACCAAACCAGCCTCGACCAGTCCGGTCCACCTTAAAAGGCCGGTAAGCAATCATACCAGTACGAAACTGGTGAGCCAGTGGTTTTTTTATAGAAACACCGGGCATTGAACCGAGAAAAAACGGGCGGGCAGGAGCTGTTTGGGATTGCAACATGGAATGCGGGGGAGATGAGAGAATGATCTTAAGGCAAGGGGGCGGAGGCGAGGGGGGATGTGTGCATTAGGCCAGTCTCAATGAAGGTTTCAATGAGGCTTCATTCTTATTAAATGACATGACACATCAGCAAACCTGCTTATATGGCGAGATATTTATTAAGAGAGAGAGAAAGAGTTTCATCAAACTCGGTCCTCATTGTTACCTAGGTGATGAAACCCAATGAAACCTGCATTGAGAGCGAGTTTCAATCTATGGTGCTTGCGCGGATCCCCTGCGTCCAGTGGTGAAACCAGGGGCAGGTAGGGACCGTGCCCCCCCAGCACAGTAGATTCCATATAATAACTATATAAATATTTGAATTTATAGCACAAAAAATATCTATTTTCACTCATTTTGTATTAAAATATTATAATTTTGGTTATAAACAATGTAAAAGTTTTTAAAAAGTTGTTGAAACATACAATTATTTATATTTTATCATAAAAAATGCAATTATATTTGTCTGAGCCCCTTAATCAACTATCTGATTTCCAGCGCGGTGGTTCCTGGTCACGTAGGTATCTGATTTGCATCTGGGGACGGCTCGACTTGCATGCAGGGAATTTTCTCCCCGGTGTCACGTACGTGAATGAACCTGATGCATGTGTGAGCATGATACTTCTAGCTTGCATGTCGTGTGAATGATGCAGGTAGTGTGAAAGCTTCCTCTTCATGTACGTTTGAAAGAGTTTTTAGAAAAAGACAGTGACATTCGACATCGCATTATCGGCTGAAAAAAGATTTGGTGCTATATAATTGTAACAAGTTCGGATGTTGTCGGAATATATCTTGAGTTCGAAATATATCTTAAATTATATATAATCATTTTAATATATACATATACACTCATGAATATTGGATTAATTGATATTTTTTATTTTACATGATTATTTGTCAGCATGTCAGCATGCAGTATATCGTAGTTATCAAAGTTATGCACATAGGATCACGACATCATGTATACATTAATTGTTGCAGTTTGTTTTGGAAATAGTGAAATGAAATCCGACCCTAGGAGAGCCAGTTTGATTTCTCAATGCAAGCCTGCTTTATGTTACAATTATGTTCGGAAAATTGTAGAAATGAAACCAACACTGAGACTTTATGTTCGGAAAATTGGAGTTCGTGTTAAAGTTAACTAGTTGGTGTTAGACCCGTTTTGCAGAAAGGGCATACCGGAATTAGGCCGCATGATGTTGCCACATGGGTCAAGGGTCGTGCGTCGGGTCAAAGCAAGTACACACCGTGCAATAGCTCCGATCCAAAAGCCTTGGACCATGCGTCAACCTACCGCCCCAGTCAGATCCACGTCGTGCACTGCACCTGCTGCCTAATTTTTTATAATTTGACTTTTTTTTAAAGAAAATTTACGTTTAGCCCTCTAAGTGACTTAAACTCATCTTTGGACCTACTGGGTCGGCGCCAGAACTCATGGCTCTGAGGTAACACATCTCGACGCCACAGATCTCGGCTCCGAGGTGCCTGGCCGCGCACAGCAGGGCATCCTAGGTGGCGTTGACGTGGCTGATACCTCGAAGCCACAGATCTTGGCTCCGAACTCGGAGCCACAGATCTTGGCGCCGAGCTCGGAGCCAAGATCTATGGCTCCGACCTCAGAGCCACATATCCTGGCGCCGAGCATGAATTCAAAAGCCGCCCAAGTTTCCCTGGCATATCTGGTGCTGAATCACTTAGCAATACCGGCCCCAGCTCACCTTCTCCATCGAGCGCGTCTGTGTCTCGCCGCCATACCGGCCCCTTCTATTCCCTCGACTGCCGGACATCATCGACAACTAATGAAGCAGCGCACAGACCTCCGCTTCCCTCAAGAAGCTTCTGGAAGAACACATACCAGTCATTTCATCGCTTTTGTATGCAGGGCAAAGCAAGAAAGGTGCCGTGTATTCATACATACACGTATTGTACCACCAGTACATGCATGGCTAACCGCAACTCACGTCCACGCAATGCTCCCGTAGAAGATTAGCTAGCTTGTGTAAAATAATAGTATACACACACGCAGTGATTGAGCAGATTACTGAATGGCCATACAAATCTTGACAAGCCGCAGGAAGCAATTCTTACATGTGGGCCGGAGGTGGATTAGTAGTGTAGGAGACCATTTTCATTAAACACTAATTTTATTGTTGAGCAACACATAATCTTTGTTAAACCAAGTCCAAACGCTTTTATAGCCCATAAATTATGGCTCACAATACCAAGTTAGTTCATAACTTTTTATGCGTAATCCTAAATAGGTTATACAATGGCATACCAAAATTTCATCATACAGTGACAGACACAAATCATGAACAAAACTCAGAGGGAGCCAAATAGCAAGAAGATGCAAGGCTGTAGCTAATTTCTCTGACTTGTATTAGCTGTAAAGTAGAGAAATTTATCAGGATTAAGGGAGGCCATACCTTATTAGGAGAAAACGATTTAGTGTGGATTTATATTCAAGAAAATAGGAAATTTTATTTTAGGTGGACTTTCAGAGAGGCTCTAAACCTATTCGGTACCAGAAATAATCTTTTTCTGATTACACTGGCCACGTACAGTAGGGGCGCGGCAACGGCCCTGTTCATCTGGCTTATAATCCATCTTATTCGGCTTGTTTTTTCAGCCGGAACAGTATTTTTCTCTCACAAAAAATCAGCCAACAGTGTTTTCCAGCCGGCTTATAATGCCAGCCGAACGGGGCCAACGCCGCGCCATCAGTTTCTAGTATATACTAAGACACAAGCTCCTCTGGCGTTGACCTAGCTGCCAGCTGAAATGAGCACGAGCAGGAAACAAAAAAAATCCTTCGACCTGAGCATGAAATCATCTATAAGGGCACTTAAGCACCAGCATACTGCTTAAGCACTAAGCAATGAGTTAGAAGACTGCTTACCATATTTTTGAAGATTGCCAGCATTTGGAGATGGATGTGAAATGCAACTAAACTATGTTGCATCCCAACAAATTGAGCAGCTTATACAATATGTGGCAATTGTTTCAGGAGGAAACGCTTTAGTGCTAAAATGCTTATATTTAAGCAAATCGGTGTCATTGTTAGCAATTCCCAGTTAGTCAATACATTGATGCTCACAAAGTTTTCTGATCTGTGCAGTTTAGTTGAATTCAAAACCACATACTGCCTAATTCAGCTGTACACGTTAGCCAGCAAGGCCTATTTGATTGCTTAGCCGCACTATATTGCTAAGTGATTCAGCACCAGTGTCAGGGAAGCTTAGGCGTGGCTTTTGAATCCATGCTCGGCGCCAGGATATGTGGCTCCGAGCCACAGATCTTGGCTCCGAGCTCGGCGCCAAGATCTGTGGCTCCGAGCTCGGAGCCAAGATATGTGGCTCCGAGGTACCGGCCACGTCAACGCCACCTAGGATGTCCTGCTGTGCGCGGCCAGGCACCTCAGAGTCAAGATCTGTGGCGCCGAGACGTGTTACTTCGGAGCCATGAGTTCTGACGCCGACCCCTGGGTCCAAAGATGAGTTTAAGTCGTCCAGGGGGCCAAACGTAAATTTTCTTCAAAAAAAGGCCAAATTGTAAAAAAAATTGGACACCTGCTGCACCTGCGCGCCTGCGCCTGCGCCTGCAGCTGCACGGGCTTATCACTTGCCTGCCTCCATGATCACTTGAGAAGGCAGAGGCCGCTGCCCTTCTACGACGACGACGTTCGCCTGCGTTCTTCAGATGCAAAAATGCGCAACAGTATAAGGGCCCGTTCGGTTAGTGTCATTCCTGACCGGAACTGTTCCCGATGATGCTTGGCTATACAAAATAGAGCAGCGTTCCTGGCTGGATTTGTTCCCGCACTCGATTCCGTGTCAAACGAACGTGCCCTAACGGAGCAACCCCTTTTGAGCCTTTGACCCACTCGTCCCTGCCTCCCTGGGGACCATACATAGAACGACGGGAACTCCTCGCTGGCCGCCGCAATGCGTGGACTCTGGACTGCGGAGTGATCATCGCCGCGACTGGCATTGAACGCAGATGTTGCCTCAAATCATCGTGTACGGTTAACTTGCAGACGGGCAGAAACAATAGATCAGAGGTAAACACCGTGATGGTTATTATTAGGCCTTGTTTAGTTCACCGATTCGGTGACTCAAACACTGTACCGAATCACTGTTCATCTTTTGTTTTTATTTGGTAATAATTGTCTAAACATTGATTAATTAGGATCAAAATGTTCATCTCGCAAAGTACAACAAAACTGTGCATTTAGTTTTTAATTTCATCTACTTTTAGTACTCCATGTGCCGATATTTTGATGTGATGAAAAATCTTCTTTTTGCACAGTAGAATTTAAGGTGAATTTGGGGAACTAATCAAGTCCTTAGTAATGCTACATCGTGTCAGATGATTCAGTTTGCATTGGCGCAGCAGCTGAGACAACACAGTCAAAAGCTCAGGGAAGAAAACACCAACAGCCAGCCAGGCGGCATCCGTATCTCGGTTCTCGGCAGAGCGGCCGGAACGATGCCCCGTCCGGAACATACAGTACTCCATATACAGCTACTGTAATTTACAGGTCCTCCGTGCTGCGTCAGTCCCGCGGGGCAGCTTGGGCGCTCTTCAAAAAAATCGCCAGGCCACACGCGTGCACGCGCTCAGGGCAAGGGGAGGACGACGCGGATCAGCTCGCGGCCACGGCGTCAGCCGCCAGAGGACCTGAGCCCAGGAGCTGGTGGAGCCTGGGTGCACCGTGCTCCATGCGCCAGCTGCCGCCGCTGCCGCCACCTCCCGACGGGTCTTCGACGTCCATCATCGAGAGGAAGTTCTTGACGACGCGAGCCGACGGTGGCGCCGCGGTGGTCGTCTGGGGGTGGTCTGCGGACGCTTCTTGTGCTTGGTCTGATGTACCGCCCGCTAGTTTCTCCTGTGATGTGAGGTTCAGGGTTCGTTTGAGGAAATGGGACATGTTCATTTTTCGAGTAAGAATTCGAGTATGTATGCCGTTAGAAGATGAAGTACCATCAGAGCCGCATTCTCCATTCTTAGTTTCTGGGAGCTTTCCGTTAGCTTGCTGATTTCGCTTCGGAGGGATGTGTTCTCTGCGGTCAGTAACTCTACTTTTCTAGCCAGTTCTTCAGTCTCAGCCTGAAACGACAGGAAACCAAACATGAGCATTATGTAAGAAAGGTTGGAGTTGAGCTATAATTGAGTATATATACGTTTTGCTCTCAGTAAGGGGGTGTCACAGAACTTTTCTTAATAAGTGAATAATTGCCGAAACAATTGATAGCATGGTTGACAAGGGCATCTTGGGTTTACCTGCTTCCTCAGCCTTGAGCGTCGGGCAGATTCCCTATTTGACTGCTTCCTCCTTTCACGCTTTGATTCCTTGTCGTCCTGACAATACAGCAACAGTTACACGTTCCAATTACTTCGAGCAAACAAAGAATATTTGATCCTATAAGTTGAACCCATTCTAGCAGCTCACAAGAATACCAATTAATTCTACTCATAAAACAAAGCAGCAATCTAGAAAACCTTTAAGATACTTTAGTGGCATATTTTTATGATGTGGAGAGGAGATACCGAAAGTTATCAGGCACTGACGACCAGATCAGAAGGGGAGAAAAGCATAACTGTCCACTCCAAGTGCTGCCACGTCAAACATACCTTAGCTGGGCATTCGATTGATGTCGCACCACTGACTCTGAAGTCACTACCGGTGCTCACACATGGTTTCATCGTTGCATCTGGAATGTGCATGTTGGACAAAGTAGGTAATCTTCCTGATTCTCCTGGTTTATCATTAGTTGCTGAAACTCCACATGTTTCTGAACAAAAAAGGGGTGGAAATCAAGGCCCTTTTGTCAAATCATTGAAACTTACGGAACGGTTGATTCAATTTAACAAATAAGTTGCGAAATAACAAGCAAGAATTCTGAATCGCCTGACTGAAAAAAAAATCAATTATCATGTATATATATAGACTGTGTTTGATGATGATGAACGACATAATGAGTAGAGGAGTATTTCAGTAGAGTACCTGATGTAGTCCTATCATCTAAGCTCCTTTTCTTTGGCGTTCCGCTCACCTATAGAATGAAAAAAAATGCTTACAGTGTCAGTGTTTGTTGGCTAACTCGGAACATCATGGCACCATTGGCCACAGAACAATACCTTTTGGTTGTTTCCATCGCTGGATCCTTCTAGGCTGTAATCCCCGCTAAATTCACAGCATCCAGAAACAAAAGAACTCAGTTTACAGAAAGATAACAAACATGACAAAAGTACACTTGTTATTCATTGGAAAATACTTTAGAAATATGATTTAACCACCTCGTTTTTTCACTGTTACCACTTGACACAGCAGTTCCATCAATTTCCTTCAGTTTCTTATTTAAACTATTATCCTTGCTGTTCACAGACTTAGCTGGCTCTGCACTCAATGGGTTTACCATCTTCACACAAAAATTATAAAACAGTCAACATATGTAATAAAATATAGTAACATCTTGGTTTAATTACTAAAGTATGAGCCAAAATAGGGATAAGTACACCACAATGCCATACTTACTAGGGGCATGAAGGGATGCAGGAAGCCACCAGCATGTGGATATATTGCAGCATATGGTTTTCCAAAGGCAGCTGGTGGCATATTCTGCAAAGACGCTGGGAGAGGTTATAATTGTACGAGACATGAAAATGTATACAGCATTTGATATATCAAGATTTAACCTAAAATACCTGCGGACCCCACATATATGGTGGAGGGACATGACCAGGCGCTATTCCTGTGTTAAAGAATGCTGGTGGTAAGATCCCTGGGCCATAATATGCCTGCACCAATGGTCCTATGGTTTAGACAGTTGCTCAATAAGAAAGGAAAACTTGATTTCAACGATAATCAGAAAAAAAAAATTATAAGGCAGTAGACCTGCATAGTCGACCAATCAAGGCATGGATAAATAGCTAGCTGATCCTGCAAAACAATCAGTTATTAATTAGACACCAAACCTGCATAGTTGACCAATAAAGGCATGACTAGTAAAGTTTCTTGAGAACATTATATGTATGCTTGATTGCTGTCGGATGTAAAACCTTCTGTTACTTTGTAACAATGACACAGGAAAGAAAAAGAACACCTACAATATAACCCTAGACGACATTTATACCAATAAAGCTTTAAAGGGACTTTTCTATGCATTTGATTGTTCTTTTTTAGCCTTGGATATATCCCATGATTGCTGAATCAGTAAGGAAAACAATGATTACTCAATGTATTTACCTTGGGTGGTGATGGTGCTTTTACTGAATTCTGAGTAACTACAGCTTCATCATGCCCCATGTTTTTTTGTGAATGCCTGCATATTTTTATACCCAACATTAAATATTTTTTGTGAGATTACTTAAGAAAAATATCATCTGCGCAAATAAAACTTCCAAAATGTCTGCTTCATCATTCAGTGAATTGTAGTTATCATCAAATTGCGATTAGTTGTAAGCTCTCCACCATTTTTCTAATGATGTGCAACTCTCCTACATGTTCGAGGGAAAACAACATTTTGTAATTGTAGGCTTCGCATGAATATCCAATGCATCATTCCAACATTTTGTAATTAGGGATATAATTATATCCCTAATATTTATGAACATACCAGAAATATGCAATAAGTTCGTGTAACTTGCTAGTCCATGCTTATCCCTGGGTCCTTACAGGTCAACACTAAATGTTTTTAGTGTATGTGCAGTATAATCACAATTGTAAGATGTAACTGTATCCATTGAAGAAAAGGTTAATTAAGCTTATCCAGATGGTGGGGTGCCTTCTAATCTACCCGGTTACAACATTTAAATCATCTACATTAAAAAACCATTTAAATCATCTTGGGTGCCTACCTCCTCCTTTAGTTTTGCATAACACTGGTCATGTGCCCATTGCATCTTCGATCAAAATGATACATTTTTCACCTTAGGTGAAAAAAAGGTAAAAGGTGAAGTGATAGGCTAGATCATTTAGCTCCGTGTTTACTCGGATGCATCTTAATTTCCGAAATCCACTTTACCTCCTCTCCGATGCATGAAGAAAATGAAACAAGCAACCAAGTGTGTGTATCCGATATTTTTAAAATGAAACAAGCAACCAAGTGTGGTGTATCCGATATTTTTTGGTGCACTGCACTTTTCACTGTATGAGAGGACCACTGAACAGTGGTAGAGCCTGATGAAGCCATCCTACTATCAAACTTTCGGTTGATATTTTCACAAAAAAAAAAAACTTTCGGTTGATAAATCACATCATTACTAATGCTGTCTTCTAAGGTAGGGACAGAAAAATCTCGACAGCGGATGAGTGGAACTGTGGAAGTAACATCTGCTTGTTTCATCAGGCTGAAAAGTGATGGTTTTCTTTTCTATCATGTGATCGTGTCCCCGAATCAGTTAAAAAGGCTGAGCTAATGCTATATTCTGCATTCAGTACCAATAATAACAAGAGGAGTGCACAGTCACCTCGATGACAGACTAATCGAACTCTGTCCAAGACCACTACGACCAGCATTCAGAATCCTAAACAGCATTAACGCAAAATCCCAGTTAGAGCTGACTGGATCAGCAGTCTCGTCTGTCAAATGCATACAAAGGCGAGGTGACGCCGGGAGACGACAAGGACCAATTTTTACATTCTTGGCATCCTGAACGGGCACCAATTTTACGTTCTTCCATATACTCCGTATAGCCTATAGGAATAACGTGCTCATTTTGAAGATTAGAGTGAATCACGCTACACCCACAGGCGTCATCTCCTAACCGTCACCAGAGGTGGCAACGCCAAAGCGCTACAGGATTCTAACCGGAAGCAGCGAAATTTCAGGGGACAGAGCAGAGCCGACTGCAGCGTATCTCTCGAGCCTTCGCGAAGGTCACACCTCGCATGGGTGGAGGGGGTGCAACCGGAGAGCGCATTGCGTGGTAAGAGGGAGCAGGGAGATGGATCGAGCGTACCTGGAACCGGTGGCCGCGCCGGGTCGGAGTCGAGGAGGCCTCGCGAGGATCGGCGGACGAGCCGGATGGGGAAACACGCACCGCCGGGGGAGGCGGGACTAGTTACGAAAGGAGAGGCGGCGCCGCGGCGGGGAGGCGAGGAGAGGGGTGCTCTCTTGTGCGTATGCCTATGCGTATGACGGGGGCGGGGCGGGGCGGGGCGTTTGATTTGGAGAAGACGGGAGTAGGCGAGTAGCCACAGCACAGGGAGGGAGGGACTAGTCGCTCGCGCGAGGCCGAGGTGCGCGAAAGGCGTAGCCACGTCACGGGGGCACGTGTTGGCGGCCCATAGCTGGTGAGCGCGTGGCAGTCAGTTTGGTGTACCCGCCACAGGTCAGATGTGCATCGACCGACCCTTTGCGTTCCCGAATTTTTACTACTGGGTGGAGTAAATAAACAGACACGGTGTATTTCTGCGTACATATATGGGTCCCGTCTTTTTTTTTGTTTAGCCCTTTTTTTCAAAAGATTCTCACAAAAATGCTTCTGGATTAAGATTTCAAAAAATGGACCCTCCTCTTGACGCCGTTGTTATTGGCGCCAAGATCAAATATCTCGGCGCCAGCTCAATTGGCGCCAATCTCTTTGCCCACGTCGGCGTCGACGCAGAGCTGGCGGTGACATGGCAGCCAGCTCGGCGCCAATTGTATTGGCGGGCGCCGAACTCTCATTTTAACCTTAACACCCTTAAATTTTGGCTAAGTCTTGATATTTACCATGAGATGGACGTATGGAAATTTTGGCTAAGTCTATAAATTTACCATGAGATGGGACATGTTGGAATTTGTTAAGTCTGGAATTTTACCACGACGTTGAGCGCATTCTATTCTCTTCTCAGGTTGCAATGCCGACATACATGTAATTGTAAAAATCGAAAGTGCAGACTCCATCCCAAACCTACATTCAATCATCACAGCATCTGATGGGGTAAAAAAAATATCTTATCTTAATTATGGTTTGGTCTAGTGAAATGCCATCAAAATGTTTATCTTTGCATGAATGGTCTTGAGTTGTATGGGAAATCATGAATATCCCTTTTAGTATCTGTTTTCCTCATTCTGACTTGAGTTTATGGGCGGACCTATATATTTCACCACTAGCAGTTATCGCTTGTTTCGTATTTCGGGGGAACGGACTAATTTAAAATTTACTATTGAACACTATAGGCTATGGTTGCCAGGGGTGACCTTGGAGCTGAACTGCCCATTGAGGAGGTGCCGCTGTTGCAGGTATGATGTCGCTGATCATATTTCTTATAAGCTATTGCACTGCAAAGCTAAAACGTACACATATATGTCTATTCTATTGGATTATTTTGAGTTACTTTATTGTTTCTACATATGAATATGGCTTATATGTTGCAGTCCCATTTGAAATCTGCTGCGCCTAGTGCTTACTATGAGCCATAATGACCTTTTGACTACCCCTTTCACATAGGAGGAGGTCAGGAATGCGGTTTTCAACATGGAGCATAACAAAGCACCGGGGCCCGATGGTTTTCCTGCGGAATTCTATCAGAAATTCTAGAAAACCATAAAGGGAGACCTTATGCAAATGTTCCATGATCTTTATAGAGGAGAACTGCCAATTTTTAGTCTTAACTTTGGGGTGATTACTTTACTATCAAAAGTCCAGGAAGCAAACGTCATCCAACAATATAGACCTATTTGTTTACTTAACGTGAGCTTCAAGATTTTCACCAAAGTGGCAACATTGAGAATTAATCTAATTGCTGACAAAGTTATTAGCTCTACTCAAACGCCTTTTATGCGTGGACGAAATATCCTAGAAGGGGTCGTCATATTGCATGAAACCGTCCATGAGTTACATCGCAAGAAATTGAATGGTGTAAGATCGATTTCGAAAAGGCATATGACAAAGTAAAATGGTCTTTCCTTTTACAATCCTTATGGATGAAAGGTTTTTCGACCAAGTGGATATCTTGGATTAAATCCTTTATCTCGGGGGTAGTGTTGCTGTCAATGTGAACGATGAAATTGGTTATTTCTTCCAAACCAGGAAGGGACTCCGACAAGGAGATTCTTTATCACCAATTTTATTTAACATTGTTGTGGATATGCTTTCTATACTTATTAACAGAGCGAAAGAGGAGGGTCAGTTCAATGGCATTATACCTCATTTGGTGGATGGTGGCCTTTCAATTCTACAGTACGCGGATGATACTGTTTTGTTTCTAGATCATGATCTTGACAAGGCGAAAAATCTCAAACTCTTACTATGTGCGTTTGAGCAGCTCTCTGGACTAAAGATTAACTTCCACAAAAGTGAAATCTTTTGTTTCGGGGATGCTGAAGACGCTAGACTAGATTATGTGGATCTTTTTTGTTGCAAATCCGGAGAGTTTCCAATCAAGTATTTGGGCATCCCAATACATTATAGAACTTTAAGAAATGCCGACTGGAGAATGGTAGAGGAACGTTTTGAGAAAAGACTCAGCAGTTGGAAAAGCAAACATTTATCAATTGGGGGTAGATTGACGTTGATCAATTCCATCTTGAGTAGTCTCTCGATGTATATGATGTCCTTTTTTACAATTCCAAAAGGGGTTCTTAAGAAACTGGATTATTTTAGATCTAGGTTTTATTGGCAAGGTGACGAACATAAGAGAAAATATAGACTCGCTAAGTGGTCTATTCTATGCCAGCAAAAAGATCAGGGTGGTTTAAGAATAGCTGATTTAAATCTTAAAAACATCGCTTTGCTGAGTAAATGGCTCTTCAATCTCCTAACAACAGATGGCACTTGGCAACAATTGCTATGAAATAAATATCTAGGTTCTAAACCTTTGGTGCAAGTGGAACGTAAACAAGGTGATTCTTATTTTTGGACTAGCTTGTTGAAGGTGAAATATGATTTCCTCCACTTTGGATCTTTTATTATTAAAGATGGATCACATGTCAGATTCTGGGAAGACAAATGGCTAGGCAATGAGAGTTTGATGAACCAATACCCTGGTTTATACAACATTGTTAGGCCAAAATTCGTCATAATTTCAGAAGCACTGAGCTCCTATTCACCTAATTTTTCCTGGAGACGAGATCTAATAGGTCCTAAATTAGTGGAGTGGAATCATTTGTTGGCACGCCTGGCCAATTTTTCGTTGTCACAAGGTCATGATGAATTTTACTGGTCTTTGCATCCGAATGGGCAATTCTCGATGAAATCGCATTATAAAGCATTGATACAAACCCCCGTTCCTAATCTGAATAAACGGTTATGGAAACTAAAAGCACCTCTTAAGCTAAAGATTTTTCTGTGGTATCTTAAGAGGGGTAGTGCTAACAAAGGACAATCTAATTAAGCGTAATTGGCATGGTAACAAAACTTGTTGCTTTTGTCACGAAGAGGAGACAATTCAGCACTTGTTTTTTGATTGTCGTTCCACGCGCTTCATTTGGAGTTTTTCTCAAGTAGCTTTTAACCTAACGAAACCCCAAAGTGTAGAACATATGTTCGGCAGCTCGCTAAATGGTGTTACAAAACATCTGAGGTCTATAGTTCTGCTTGGGGCAGCTGTGACCTGTTGGTCTATTTGGTTACACAGGAATGATCTTGTTTTTGAAAAGAAAAAATTTAATTCTCCATTGCAGGTTATCTATGCAATCTCCCACAGGCTCCTTTCGTGGGCTATCCTTCAGAATTCGGAGTTCCATGATATAGTTGTGGCAGCATCGCGACGTTTGGAGCAGGTGGCGAAGGATATCTTTATCCGGGCATATGGGTGGCGATCTAGTCTTAGGATTGAATGTCACTTGAGTATGCTCAGTCTTTCATCTTTATTTTAGCTGTGTGCCTATCCTTTAGGCAGAGGCTGGAAGCTTTTCGTTTCAAAGTCGTGTATCATCTCGATGTACTGCTACTGGAATGCAATAAAATCTTCCGTTTTAAAAAAAAATCAGTAAAACATATCTTTTTCTTCGCAGATAAAGGTGTCTGACATTTACATCTTCCTCAAATATCATGTTCCTTTGTGCAGGAAGAAATTATTAGAATGTGCAGGAGAATGGGGAAGGCTGTTATTGTCGCTACAAATATGCTGGAAAGTATGATTGTTCATCCAACTCCAACCCGAGCAGAAGTTTCAGACATTGCTATAGCCGTCCGAGAGGGTGCTGATGCAGTTATGCTTTCTGGAGAAACTGCACATGGGAAGTATGTCACATGTTTTGCTTTTTGTTCAAAAGAAACTGATGTTATTAGTTGTTAGCTAAGGGTGGCTCCAACAATTGAGCTAGCAAGCCAGCTCATAACTTGCCACATCATTTAAAGGACAGCACATAAGACAAGCTCTCCAATAATCCAACTCTTAACACCTTACCGTTGGTCCCACATCCTTTCTTTTCCCCATCCACACCTCACCGTCGCCCCCAGTAACGGCCTTGTACTTTGTCTGAGCCTAGCTGGGAAATGAGGTAGCTTTCCTCTCTTCCGCATAAACAAAATGCTGAGGTGGATCTCTATGAGCTAGCTGAGATGTCATTATTGGAGCTGCCCTCACTATATGGCCAGATATGACATTATATTTTTTATATATATTATTATCATATATATTTTTCTGTGTTCCATGGACAATTAGTTTGTTTTAGTATGCTTTTGCACTGCTATATTATTGTTATTTGGTGACTGCATTCTTCAAAAGTTCCAGATATGTCATAAGTGACAGTATAAATTAATACCTGAAAAAATAATGTTATGGAATATGGATGGAATTGCTTCCCCTTATGTTTCCTTCTATGGAAAGGGAGTTTACTGTTTAACTATATTTTCAGTGTATCAAATCAGAAATCTAACATCTATACGGCATGTATTTCTTTCAGTTCCCTTCAAAGTTTTATTGAACTAACTAACAATGGATTGCTTGGTTGGTCTCGATTATTCAAAGAATAACATACTTATAATAGCTGCTAGAACGAGACTGTTGCAAACATATGGTTAATACTTTTTGTAGTTTTAGTTAACAAAGATGTTGCCTTGTTTTGTGTTGTATGCATATATTTGCACGTCTTCTGGTGTGTTTCCCTCCCCTGATATATATTGAAGATCATAGCAAATATATGATGCTAAACTTATGACTTGATTTTGTGACAGATTTCCCTTGAAAGCTGTTAAGGTCATGCACACTGTTGCCCTGAGAACTGAGGCAACTATTCCTGGTGGGGAAACACCTGCAGACCTTGGACAGGCTTTCAAGGTTTGCCACCTTCACTTCTTCAGTCTTTTTCCATCATGCTGATCTTCCTTTTCCGTTTTCTAACCACATCTCTTTCTGTAGAACCACATGAGCGAAATGTTTGCGTACCATGCAACAATGATGTCAAATACCCTTCGAACATCAATAGTGGTTTTCACCAGGACGGGATTTATGGCTATACTGCTTAGTCACTATCGTCCATCTGGCACTATTTTTGCCTTCACGGATGAGTTAGTTTTCTGTTCCTTTTGTGCCATTGGGTGCTACAAGATAAATTTTATACAATCCTTTTTATATATCCCATGATCAATAAAATGTCTCCTAAGGGCGTCTTTTATTTAATTGTGCTGAAGATGGCCCTGTTGGTGAGAGTGTGTTAAATATTTAAACATAATATATGCGGTACTTAGCAATTCATTTCTGCTTCCTAGTAACCTAACATAATTTGTGAAATATGAGCCAATTAGACTTTCCCAACTGTTTGTTAGTAACCTTTGGAACAACCATAGCGTTTTGAAGTGTGAGGCATGTATTGGTTAGTGTAATTTTAGTGATGAGACCATGCACCCAAAATCATATATGCGAGTTGTTAAACCCCTATACTGAATACTAAGTATGAATTACAAAGGCAGCCCAAAACGCTTCATCTGGGAAGGAAACATTTGATGTCAGTGAACTTAGAGTTTACTATTAACTTTTTTTGAGAAATACATAACCAACCAAAAATCTCGACCTCAGGGAGAAGATCCCTGGTTCTGCCTTAAGAGTGGGGCTACTGAACCCGTTACAGAGGTACTCACATAATCTGTGGTCACCCAGGTGGCAACCTCTTGGCTGGAGGCTCTACCGTAATCGGTAAATATCCACTATTAGCATGTCCTAGGAAAAGAAGTGGCATACACTTGTTGCAGTGACAAGGGCAACTGATCTGAAACATATCATATCCTTTTGTTCATTTTTCTTTTACAATTCCTTACATATCTAGCAAATAATTGTTGTAATATTATAGGGAGAGAGTTAGGCAACGATTGGCTTTGTACCAAGGTGTATGTCCAATTCAAATGGAATTTTCTGATGATGCTGAGAAGACATTTGGCAACGCTTTGTCTTATTTGCTGGTAACGACTTCTACAATTTATCCTTTGCATTTTTTTTTGGGCACCACTTCAACTATTACTGAATGTTTGATTAAGGACAAGTTTAATTTGCTATACCTGTGATCTCAATTTTTTTTATCAAATTATTATGTAAGCATCAGCTATCCATATAATATATTAACGTCAAGAACATCCTCACAATTGAACTTAGGATTGTAACCTTTAAAGTTGGTTTAGCAACAATCTTAACTAGGACTAACAATGAATGCTGTGGCTTTGGCACCTTGATGTTCAACATGACAACATGGCCACATCTCAAAACATGATCATTCAAGGGTAGAGAGGCCAGCCAAACCGATAATTTATAAACAAAGTGGGGATAAATATGCCTGCAGCAACAGGTGCAGCACTTTTTTCCCAACCACGATAATGACATAAAACCAAAGCATGAATTAACCTTGAATATCAGACAACCAATAGGACCGGCAAGCTGAGAGCACCTGCCCTGTGTCTTGTGGATAACAATTGGCTGCATGAAATTAGAAACAGCGACTTGATTATAGCTGCTGTCAGTTTACCATGAACGATTTCTAAAAAATGTTTTTGGGCCTGGAATATCTGATGGGGTCATATCACATCTTTATCTTGGCAATCTGACCAGAACACTGCAGCTATTGGTAGTACAATGAGACAATATGAATTTACAATAAAGCAATAACGGGGCCGTAGATATCTGTATCATGTAATTTTTTTATACCATTTATTTTACCATGGGTCCATGATGGATAACCTAATATGATGTCGCATTTCACAGAAACATGGTATGGTTAAGGATGGTGAGGAGGTTGCACTTGTTCAAAGTGGTAATCAGCCCATCTGGAGATCACAATCAACACACAACATTCAGCTGAGGAAGATCTGATGCGGAACGCACATAGTATTCAGATTGTTGAGGACATCATTTATTCTAGCAAACCGGAAGGTCTTGTTACAATAATACCACACTGGTAGCACTGGTATTGGTGAGATAGTACTGGGCTAGTATTGTGATTCTTTTCTTAGTTGTGCACTAATGCAGTTTTCCTTCCATGTAAAAAGGCCAATCAATTTGCCACCCGGTTTTAGCTGTAGCTTGGGAACACTGTAGGCTTCTTGTTGTAATACAGTTCGTTCCATTTGTCAATGTTAAGGACTTCTGCCTCGACAGGGACGTTTTGTCATCTGAATTCTGAAAGACTGCAATGCAGTAGAACTAGGCATAACTTGAAACAAATCCAAAGCTCACCATTTTATTTGCAAATTGCAGCGCAACTTTGCATCGTATCTTCCACGCTTTTTGAAACCTTCGGTCATATCATAGGTGCGGCCTGTGGTCGACCTATTACTTCACAGAGGCGTTGTTTATTCAGAAGTCTTGGGCGATCAATAGGGTCACCAGGCCAGCCTGTCACAAATAAGGATGGCAACGGGTCGGGTTCAGATCGGGTGGAGTCTCCGCGCACCTAAAACCGAAACCCAAAATCGAAATCCGAACCCGAACCGAAAACCGATTCGGGTGAAAATCCATCACAAAAACCAAACCCGCGGATACCCGAAACCCGAATGGATACCCAAAACCTGCGGATAAATATACACATATTCATATGTATAAATAAGAGGCAATAAATAATAAATATTTTCATGAGTCAATTTTGAATAGATTTAATAATCTAAGTAAATAAGTTATTATTAGCATGTTAGGGATGGTCAAGTGATGGCCGATAAGTTCAGCCCAGCCCACGAAGGCCCAAGGCGATAGCAAACAAGCAGTACAAAGGAACGAAGGAGCAGCCGGGTCCAGGGCATCGAATGAATTATCAGAACAGTCTTCTCCAGTTCTCCTACCTCTGGTCCTCTCCTCCTCTGGCCTCTCTCTAGGTCTAGAGCTCTCTCTCCCTTGCCTTAGTTCAATTTCTATCTTCTCCACCTAGATTGCTCTGCTAAACTCGAGACCTCCCTTCCTCCGAGGTCGTATGATCCGATTGTATCCGAATCTAGATGTTCTGTGAAGTAATAGGGAAGGGGAGTGCTAAATAACATATTATAAAACATGAGTTTTAATTCCAAATGATTTATTTCGGATATCCATTGGATATCCACGGGTGAAAAACCAAACTCGAAACCGAACCCGATACTAAACCCGAAACTGAAACCGAAAACCGTGGTGAAAAACCATCCCCAAACCCGAAACCGCAGGACCTGAAACCCACGAATATCCGACCCGAACCCGATCCGCTGCCATCTCTAGTCACAAATAGGTTCAGCGGTTGCAAGCACGGGCCCGTGCTTGCTGCCGTTGAGGCAGAATGGCGGGACCGCGGGAATGCACAGTATCACGAGCTGGACGAGGCGGCCGGGTGGTCGGCGCGGCCCAACAGGCAGACGAACGATCAGCCTGGAACCTTCGAGTCTGACTAGTCAGCCTCCGACACCCAACGCGCCCCTCCCTCGCCTGCTCTTTCTCTGCGTTCCAATCAACCAATTGTCTCCACGTACATCGTAGTTCGTCGAACATAAGTGATATCCAAGTTTTATGCGTGCAGAACATTTTATTTCGCTGCTTGTTATCAGCTTGGCACTGAGGACATGCGGTGGGCGTTGTTGGTACGTGTGTTACCTCTGTGTGGTAGTCGTCAAGATCATGTTCTAGTGTTGCGGGTATTTTCTGTGTTTTAAAATGTGCCTATGTAAGATTTTCATGCCTGGTTTCTCTTATAAACTGGGCTAATTCTATTCTTAATTGAAAGATAGAGCTCTTACTGTTACTTTTTTTTAAAAAAAAAACTCTATTTTCTTAGTCTCGGACATCTACTGGCTTGATCATACTCCCACCTCCCCACCTTTGATTATTTTACTGAACGTTGTTTTGTGGCACCGTATCCGTACTGTTAGAATATTGTTTATTGGTCTAGAACATTACGAGTTTGAACAAATTGATAATGGATGGAAATAGATATATCAGAAGAGAAACATCATCCTCTCCAAAGTCGTGAAGCTGCCTAATTTTTCAGCACTGTTGTCGTCGACGAGACGAGGAGGATCGGAGTCGGAGACAAGGCAGACGTGGAGGATTGGAGGTGGACCAAGGATGTGACGGGTGACGTACGGCTTTGCCTATGGAAACCGTTGAACGTCGTCTTGGCAGATCTGACTTGCGACGGCGAGTCCCGCTCGTCGTAATCTTCAGCCGTCGACCGATGGTCATTTGAGTCTCGCCGGCGGCGTGCGAGCCTCGTCTTGGAGCGAGCACTCGCCATCCGTCCCCGGCCTGTGCGCAGCCGGCCAGCCGCAGCTGATCCCATAGCAAATCGCATTTGCATGGGCCGGTCAAACGAGGAAGGCAGACAGGCAGTACTGTCTGGCGCAGCCGTTGGCCCTGAGCGCGCGTGAATCCAAAACAAAGCATGCTGCCTAGTAGGCCGCTATGGGCTCCCTTACCCGCGTACCTGAAGGCGATGGCCTTTGCATGGACTTCTCTGCCGTTCCATCATGATCGCTGCCGTCGTGCATATGATTGTCTTGTCTTGTCGATATTTTCATCTGACTGGAGCATTTTATTTTCTTGTCGCCACGCTCGAATTTCCTCTTATATATAAATATATGTGGAATGCACGTTGTTTGATATTTTTTCTTTTTGAATTTTCCGTTGTCAGATACCGATAGTAAAGGTGACCATCTTCTCCCTCCTCTCGACTACTGCTTACGAATGGCGGAGCCAGAAATTATGGATAGGGAGCCGGTGGAAGAGTTTCAACCATAAAATACTGATGGTAGCTTATTTGTTTAGATTTTTGCACCATGGATGAGCTCATCCAAAGATAAAATATAAATTTGTGTGATTTTGTTGTCCGGAAGTCATAAAAAAATATGATAAAACTTTTATTATATCTTTCTAATATAGATTATTATATCTTTCTAATACATAATATAGTGTAGCATTGATGTTGGGGGGGCCATGGCCCCTGCCAGCCCCCTGGCTCCGCCAGTGCTGCTTACCTAGGCAGTCCGTCACTAAACTTTTAAGGCACACTTACCCTCGTCCCGTTATCATTTACTTATCTCGGCAAAATATATAGTGCAAACCACCTACGAGTAGAAACATAAAAACCGATAAAAATATTATTTTGGTTGCTCAAAAAATCTGAAATTAGCACATACAAATATGCACTTACATACAAAAGTTGAGATGCAAACTCGCTTTTGAGGAATTCATACAAAAAAATAGCAAATTTTAGATGGATGTGCCCTAGAAGACAAAATCTCAGATATTTTATCTTTTAGTGCACATGCATATGAAATTTGTTATTTTTGTATGATTTTTTCTAGTTTAAGTTTGCATCTCAACTTTTGCATGTGAATACATATTAGTATGCACTATGGATATACCAAATTTCAAAAAATAATGAATGACTAAAGTACGTTTTTTCCATTGGTTTGTATGTTTTCACTCAATAGTTGGTTTCCACTACATATTTTGCCACCTAACTCTACCATCTCCCACGCTATATACATATTACCTCCTTTAAAAGAATACTATAATTCTAGATTTGATCTAAGTCAAACTATTTAAAGTTTATAAGAAATACTAATAACAATTATAATTTCAAATAGATATACTATAAAATATATTTTATGAGCACATTTTTTAAGAAAAGGTAAAAATATATAGCTAGAATCATATTCTTTTTTAACTGAAAGAGAAGTCGTTTCCCACTGCTAACCCATACTCGTCAGGACCATCAAATTTTGAGTTGTAGCTACTCATCGTCCATCCTCGCTAACACCTGCCCACCAATCATCACAAGCACCATGGCTAAATTGGCCCCAGCTAGCCCTCTAAAGCTTAAGGATTAGATGGGGAGTCATGCCAAAGCTTGAACACCACAACCTTATTGGAGAAACTTACACTAAACTATACGTTGGAGCTTGTCATGATGGAAGAAGAGGGTGATTGGGTTAAGAATGGGGAAAATAAATGAAAATTATTTAGGTGTGAAAGCGAGAAACACAACGCGGTAGTTCTTTCTTCTAGAAACAAGGTACAACATTGGCATTCACTTCTATGAATGTCTGCAGGAGACTAAGCGAGTAGATCATGAGATTGAAGAGGTTGACGATGAGAACATCACCTATCATTAATAAGCAATAAGCAATCAGCAAGCTGGTGAGACGCACATGATGTCAAACATGAGCTTTGATACTTGATGGAGCACCCCTTTTCTAAACCACCCAAACAAAACCTGCTTAATTCATATAGGTTTTCTTTTTAACCATAGAGGTTGGTTGTCAGAAAGATGTCGTATGCGTAACGCCGGAGATCGTTTAGTTTCTATGTTTATTATTAGCTAGATTTAGGAGTGTTTGTTTCTTTACGATTTAGACTGCTGTTTTATCATTTGGAAAATAGCCTTTTCAGGTTTTTGAGAAAGAAGATACATAGTTTGTTATAGGAGGATATACCAGCTTGAAAAATACAGCCCACTAGAAGTGTTGTTTTTTGTTTTCCAGGTAATATAATCTTTGATGAAAGAGCAGCTCTTGCTCATGCTTCAGAAAACGAGAGAGTAGTTTGTGGCCGGGGCGGAGCAGAAGCACGCCACACATTTGAGGCAAAAAGTTATGGCGACTGTTTCTCCCAACTATGACGAGCCTTACTTTGATAATAAGCCAAACACCAATCACAACACCTGTGGCGAGCCTAACATTAATCGTGGCGAGTTGTGACGGGCAACCAAACATGCCCTTTCATGTTTGGTTAAGCATTGGCGCGCGTTGTTCTCGTCAAGGCTCTACGACCACGAGAGAATAGCTGACATGCGTTCAATGCTGCCAGAAATGCATGTGTTGTGGTCATTTTGTACTTTTGACCAGAGGGTATTGCAAGTCAAGTTTTATTCATTGGGTATATATAACACAAACTTATCGTAGAATTGTGTGGTGTCGTGATCGTCCGTGCATATATTAGCTACTCGCTACTGTAGTGTGTGTAGCAGATGCATCTTTGTCCCCTGATGATCCGCTCTTATTGTATCTAGTCCGATAACTTGACGAATGAATAGCCACTGTATCTGTATGGCTACCTCTGCTGTAGCCTGAAGCTTCGTATGCTCAGACGCTGCCCTTCACCTGGCCGCTGTAGTTGTTCTGCACGTCGTAGAAGCGGTTCCACACCATGATGCCGCCATACTTGCCAACGCCCTGGATGGCGGGGAGCACCGTGCCCGTCAGCGTGCCGGGATCGATGTACCCGCTGCCGGCGGCCTGGGTCGACGCCGGCAGGCCGAGGTAGAAACTCCCCGCCGTGACGCTGCTTGTCCACGTGCTCCAGGCGTTCACCAGGTTGGTGTCGTCGCCGTTGGCGTACGCGCACCCGGGGTTGTTGTAGAACTGTATCCACACGTTGTCGAACAGCCCCGTCTGCAGCGCCGGCGCCAGCGACGCGTCCGGGTAGGGGCACTGCGGCGCCGCCGACAGCAGCACGCTCCCCTTGCCCTTGAGCGCGTTCGCCAGGTCGTCGTAGTGCGCTGACTGCCCGTTCTCGATGTCGAAGTCGACGCCGTCGAGCACGGCGGCGCCGAGCGGGCGGGTCGAGCCGTCGCTGCCGCCCAGGTAGCTGTTCCACAGGTAGTCGGCCACGCTGTTGGCGTCGTCGGTGGAGGAGAGGCCGTAGCTGCCGATGCCGCCGCCGATGGAGAGGAGCACCTTGATGCCCTGCGACTGGCAGGTCTGGATGTCGCTGCTCAGGCCGGTGCAGCCGCCGGAGCCCGGGTCACAGTGCCCGGCGAGGTTCAGGACCGGGGTCTGTCCGTTGCCGAAGGTTGTGAGGAACGCGAGGATGACGTAGGCGTAGAGCCCGGAGTTGCAGGTGTCCGCCAGGGTGCCTTCGTTGCCGTTCTGGCCCCAGTACACGGCGATATTGCCAGCACTGGTGCTGCCAACCATGGCAGCAACGAGGAGAAGGGCCAGAACAGGAGGCCACTTGAGATTAGCCGCCATGTTGCTTACTGGTCTTGATGATGAGACGAGGAAGCTGCTTCAGTTGCTGGTTCAGAGGACCAGCTACTTGCTTTTTGGCTTGGTGCCTTGGTTGGTGGTGAAGTAGTGGTAGCATGGAACCCTTTATATAGCCGTGGATGTTTGAATCGTTCCAAGGAGATAGGCAGAGGGAACTAACACGTAGTAGACCTGCATGGCCCCTCTTGGAAGATTTGAGCATTCACAATTGACTTGCTGCTAGACTTGTAATGCAGATGTACTTGTGGAAAATCGTAATCGTTGGGCAAGTACATCTTTTTTCTTTGATAAGGGGCCGGGGCAAGTAAAGTACATCTCGACGAGAGGTTCCATCTTTTCATATTTCACATGTTAATTCTAAAGTGAGTTTTTAGTATGGACGTACTACCCTAATATGCAATTCCAATCCATCGAGATTTGTGCCAAGTGTAGTCTCTAGCGTTTCTTGGGTTTATTTTTCATCTAATTATTTAGGCACATGTATACTGTGCATCTTCGAGCTCCTTAAAATAACTTGCTAATTATTCTTTTCTGACAAAAAGAAAAAAAAAGCCATCCAACAATTGTATATCTGAACTCTCAGATATATGCCTGTGTTCTGTTCTTACTATCGGTACTTTTGCACGGGTTTTCTCCCCTAGCACTTGGTTTTGAATAAGGATTGACTCGCGGAAGGATATGTGGTGGTTGATTGGATAAAACTAGAATCACTTAGAGATCACTCAACAAGATCAACTAACATTTGAGATTACTCTAGGGGTTTCTCGAAGAAGAGCCATGCTCAATTCTCATATCATATCATATCAATATCAACTCCTTTTCAAAAGATCGATTATATGGATTATTTATACTAAAAACATCCCTCCTAACTGGGTGTGAACATAAGTAAAAATAAAAGCAAGTGGAAGGTCGTCTTAGTGGAGTATTTTTATGAGTCTTCTCCGGTTCTCACGCAGCCACCAATAGCCTGTGCATCTTCCACTAAATGGATTATATCCTAGCTCGTGTTGCGGTGAAAACTAGAGTTAATATATAAACTAATGTTCAAACATTCGAAATTGATGCCAGCAAGCCATGGATTATAACATTAATTCCACATGTTTCCCATGGCGTTATCTGTTTTCTTCTCCTGGCACCTGGCTTTTGATTTTAAGCAAGCAACTATTAGGAATTATTGAAGAAAGGTAATATATATATATATATATATATATATATATATAGAGAGAGAGAGAGAGAGAGAGAGAGAGAGAGAGAGAGAGCTTCCTATCGTATTCCTTTTGTTCACTTGGAATAATCAAGATTTTCTTGGTGATGTTTTCAGTATCAATTGTGTCGTTGTACATGTTCTGATCTAGTTTGCAAATTCTTTGTGATCTTAGTTAATAAGAAACAAATGGTTCTTGCACTCATATATATTTGGTTTCCTATAGCTTGGCAACCAATTTGAGCCCTATAAGCCTACAGATCCACATCACAAAGCTATATCTAATGGTAGCAAATTTGACAGGATTTTTTTGTAGGATAAATTTGACAGGGTTTCTTTGATAAATCTGCTAGATATATAAATAACAAAATCAAAAGCAAAAAAGAAAAGCATGACAATTGCCGTTCTTTTCTCCGAATGGCGACTCATCAATGACCTATTCAGCTAAGCAATCCACATATAAGCATCGAATAGTCCACGGCATGGGTCCAATCTCGTTGTGTCACATTCCATCTCTCAGGCCAAGAAGCGAAGCGATTCTCTGAAGCCACAAAAGTGCATGGTAATTTCACGTGAAGGTATGTACTACTATAGGCGCCGCGGAAAATGGCGACTTAATTACTGACTTTGCATCTGTCAGAAGTTTTTTTTTTTGCTGTGAAGAAGAATCTGTTCAACATCTTTTTTGATTGTGTGGTAGCTAAACAGCTTTCGGTGATGCTATCTTAGGTCTTAAACACCCAACTGGGTAATACTCTAGAGTGTGTAGGGAAGTTCTGGCTTAGTAACAAGAAACGCGTTAATTGTACTGAACATGATTACTTCTGCTACTTTTTGGTGCTTGTGTGGAAACTCAGAAATGATATGTATTTTCAGAGAGCTAGGTGGAGAAGTTTGCAATGTCTTCTCTGAAAGGTAGCCAATACGGCTCAGAATTGGCTAATTCTATGCCCGAAGGAGAAAAAAAAAGATTTGTTGATGAACGAAGTCCAAGAGATCAGGCTTGCGACATCTTCAGTTCTCGATCTGGATCCAGCTAACTCAAGGTGGACTTCCATGGAGCCAAGTCTGGTGTTAACAGACAGTGGCGTCTTTTGGTCAGAAGAAGTTTATGTTTCTCATTGCTGGCGGAGGTCTGAAGAGGGTTGTTTTTGGTGATACTAGTTGCTGGGTCTTTTACCTCCTGTTGTTTGCTTGTAAGTCTCATTGCAATTGGTGTTTCTAGATTGGAATGCCAGTTCCAATGCTGTAACGGATCAATTCAATCATAATCAGTTGAAAGACCGGAGCTTGGCCCTAAAACTCTAAAAATATATTTTTTTCCAGTTCGCAAATATACATATGGTACTTTTAGCACAAATTAAGCAATATTAGAAATTACCCTCATATCCTTGATTAAAGCAAAGTCTGATCCAAAATTGATAGAAATTGTACCTAGAATCCCATATATTTCTGGATTCCTTAATCCAGTAATTAATCTATGTGTAGACGGAGAGTGTAATTGATGGATGCGTGATGATTTGATCGTCCGGGCACGCGTAAACTGTACGTGGATCAGAGCAGGTCTCAAGACTAGTGGTTGTAAGATCACTAACGCGTAGCCAGTTGGGCCTGTCTTTCCACCAATTACGATTAACGAGTGCGTCAATCTGTGCAGGCACACCGTCTATCTAGTCTAGGTCTAGCTATATGGATGGAGCAAATGCTAATAATGAAGCGCTGATCTCGTCTACGGGGGCTGAAACAAAAAAGCACCGGCCGGTCAGTCTGTTATTATGGATTCAGCGAATCTTGTTCGTTTGGTCAGATTGGCGTGTTCCAGGGGCACGCTGACGGTGGCTTCACACGGCTGCGATTGTAAACTTGTTCGTGGTGCGAACTTATGCCAAAGAGATCTTTTATACTTATTTTTTTTCCAATTGTTTTTCAGATCTTTATTTTATAAGGATATTTAACTCGATATAGACGTTTTAGTTGCTGAATAATATAGATTGATGAGCGCACAACTCCTACATTAGTAGCCCGGAAATAAAGGCTATAACCCTCTTTTTTAAAAAAAATAAAGATAAGTCATTTTGTAATAAAGATATGTGCAGGATGGCCCCAGAAATGCCATAATATCGTCGACTCGAGTTCTGCTTGGATCGAACCAGACGGACACGCAATGCCGGCGTGATGAACGGTGCGTGCGTAGACCAATAATACTACTAGTACTTGGCAGGTTTATGTCATTATGTGTGTGTATGTATACATTCCCTGTGGCTGAACAGAACTGCAGGAGGAGACTCCACGTACGCATGGTTGACAACTCATTAACAGGTTTATATGTTGCCAACTCGCGCTACTACTAGTCTACTAGTATTTTGTTTGGGGAAACTTGTGGCTTGTGCTTCCCATTTTCCGGTGGATGATTATCACAAAATTTTGACCTGTCTCTCTCCATTTGTTTCTGAACTGGTACTTTTTTCCATGGAAATTCGACTAGCTCATGAAACATGGTGTTGACTGGACAGCTCTACACGCCTAACTTTGATGCCGGCCTGATCTTCCGGGACTCTTCCTCCACGCGTGCGCTGGGAACGATCGCTACGCACGCGCGTGGTGACAGGGAGCGACGCGCGTCCGCACAGAGGAGGAAGCAGCGCATGTGTGCAAAAACAGTTTCTCCTTTCTCTTTTCAGTGTCATTTGGACCGGCCTATTAGCGTTTCTCCTGTCTAGATTCTGAGCTAATGGACTGATTCTAGATTGTACGAGTTTTTTTCTCTTTCAGGACAGTGGGGTTGTGGGTGATGAAAAGGGTGGGGGATGGTTTGACATCTAAATAGATATAAAAGTACTATTTTCAGAATTCATATATCTTATTTTCCATAATACTTTATACGTGATTAAAAATTCAACCGATACAGAAAAAAATAAAAACTTGGTAATCCAAGAAAAATGAGTACATCTTATTTGTCAAAGATGTAAAATAACTAAATATAAAAAGACATGTGGGTTCTGTTCTTTGGTACCAAAAAAATTGTCAAAAATACCCTGAAAAAAGACAAAAAAAGGTAAATAGATTAAAAAAACACATGAAATTATAAAATTCATACTAGGTTTGAAACTTTGAACTAACACATTATGAACTTTTGAATTGATAAGCTCAAAAAATTTACATTCAGGATTTATAAAACCTTTATAATGCTAGGTTGAGAACTTTGAACTCATAATTAATAAACTTTCAACTACCATATTAGAAGCTAAAAAAAACTTGTACAATACTTTGAGCTACGACATTATAAATTTTATGATGCCAAGTTCAAAACTTTACACTTAGAATTTAGAAAGTTTGAGCTATCAAATTACAAAGTTTGTAATTCTAGATTTCAATAGTTTTGATTTAACACAATATATATTTCGTACTGCTAGATTCAATACTTTAATATATCACAACGTATACTTTATATTGTTAAAAGCTTGAAAGCTTTACACATCAGAATTATATAATTTTTAAAACTATGACACTACAAACTTTGTAGTGCTACCTACAAAACTTTACACTCTGAATTTATAAAACTTTGAACTATCCAATAGCAAACTTTGTATTGCTAGGTTGAAAACTTCAAACTATCACATTAAAAACTTTATAATCCTATGTTAAGAACTTTAAACAAAGAATTTATAAACTTTGAACTACCACATTACAAACTTTCTATCACTAGATTTAAAACTTTGAACTATCAAATTATAAACTTTACTTTGTAGTGCTAGGTTGGAAACTTTACACTCAGAATCATAAAACTTTGAATTTTTGACATTACAAACTTTATACTGCTCTAGTTTTAAACTTTGTATTGTTCTAGTTTCAAACTTTGTACAATCACATTATAAACTTTGTAGCCCAAGTTTTAAAACTTTACATACAGAATTAGTAAAAAACTTTGGACTATGATATTACAAACTTTATACTCCTAGGTTGAAAAACTTTGGACTAACACACTATATTATAAAAGTGTGTAGTGCTAGCTACAAAACTTTACACTCTGAATTTATAAAACTTTGAACTATATAATAACAAACTTTATACTGCTAGGTTGAAAACTTTAAAGTATCACATTAAAAACTTTATAATTCTAAGTTAAGAACTTTAAATAAATAATTTATAAACTTTGAACTACCACATTACAAACTTTCTATCACTAGGTTCGAAACTTTGAACTATCAAATTGCAAAATTTACTTTGTAGTGTTAGGTTCAAAACTTCACACTCAGAATCATAAAACTTTGAATTTATGACATTATAAACTTTGTACTACTATAGTTTCAAACTTTATACTATCATATGATGAAATTTGTAGCCCAAGCTTCAAAACTTTACACACAGAGTTAGTAAAAAAACTTTGGACTATGATATTACAAACTTTGTACTTCTAGGTTGAAAAACTTTAACCTAGCACACTATTGTCGCACCCATTTAAAGACCAAATGAAATACATACTCTTATATGTGCCCAGAGATCAATCACACATAAGTTAACAAATTATAACGGAAGTATCATCACAAATGTTATTACATCACGATTATTAACACATAGTCTTTACATAAATATAGCGGAAGTAAAAATATAAATCTCTCGTGGTAGCTCCAATCACAGGCACATTGACTGGTTGACTGCAAGTCTAGTAATCTTTAGGGAAGTAGGAGTAGTAGTCACTATTTGCACCATCTGTTACCCATCCGGGATTTTTATCCAAGTAAGAAAAATAAACAAGCGTAAGTATATCTCGTACTCAACAAGTGTAACATGGGGTTTATGAGGCTCAAAGGCATGACATTGGTTTATCAGCATGTAGCTTTTATTTAGCATAATTTTAGCATATCAATAGCATCAAGATGTCTCAATATAAACAATAAACATATGATCCATGTGAAATGATTAACGAATAGCAAAAACATATTCATTATTAATGATCAACTATTCCATAACAGTCCAAGGCCACTCGTGACCGTGAGCATGGCTGTTATAACAGTTTTACACTCTGCAGAGGTTGTACACTTTCACTGTGAGTCGTGTTGCCCATATGTCCGAGTTAATTACTCCCAAAACACTCCCAAGGTGAGCAGGCAGGGGAACACTATGAAGTCTTTCGAAGATTCGTCTAACAAGTTAGGGCCATTAGATTCACTCGGCAAACAGATGTAGAGCCCCCCTTTCAAATGGTACAATGACACGCAGCCTATACTCATAAGGACAGAGGCCGCACTATACCCGATTCGTCAAGCCATTCTTACGCCAAAAAGGTTACCACTACAAGCTAGAAAAGGTCCTTCTATATGACTAAAGCCAGAGCCATATAGCCCTCACAGTTTTAAATCCCGGATATTCGCTTACAGATAAGTCCTTATGGAGAGTAACTAGAGCATCAAAAGTAACCCCATACTCTAGCCCCTTTAAACAGTAATCAAAATCATCTTTTAATGTTTATTGCATATTCCATTAGTCAGATTACATGATCATAGTTCATGTTAAGCACTAGCAATACTACCCAATGCAATATAATAGGTGTCAAGGTATAAGATCAACACTAAGTCATCCTTAACAAGGTGAAAGCATCTAGGCCCCAAGGTTTGGTTTCGGTAATTAATGACAACACTTTACTACCATGACTAACGTGTGTTTTGCAGAAACTTGGTAAGTTAGGTCATGGAGGTGATAACTGCTTTGAGCACTGTGGTATTCGTGTCCCTTGATGGAAATCGTTTCGGTTTTCAAAAGAGTGACGTCAAGATTAAGGACGGTTAGTTCCGGATGTCGAGGTGTTGAGACACATTCGGAATAGTCGTTAGGATCTTCGTTTCTCTCTTTTGGCCGTACTATAAAGGGGGGCATGAATGGGTAGCTTGACCTAGGCGAGTTCTATGTTTAGGTGTGGTGCACACTTGTTAAACTTGGCGCTAGGCAACCCTAGAATAGCTCAAAGTTCAGTTGGAAGCAACTTGGTTGAAGTTGCGACGCGTTTCGGAAAGTTTCGGGCTGTTTTCTAGGCACCGGACGCGGTCTTCGGGAGCACCGGACGCGTCCGGTGTGTACGTAACCGCGGCTAGGTTTCGGCCCTGACCACCGGACGCGGTCCTCGCGAGGACCGGACGCGGTGGTCAGCGACCGACACGTGTCACCGAGAGAGAACGCCCGTCGGACGCGACCTGGACTTGATCGGCGCGTCCGGTGCGAGTCCAGTAAGGTCCAGAGAGCACCGGACGCGTCCGGTCCTCAACCATCGGACGCGGCCTCGCGTCCGGTGCGAGTACAGTAAGCACCCTTGCACGTCGGACGCGTCCGGTCACCCCTGACCGGCGCGTCCGGTGGTTCGTTTTCAAAATCGCGTTTTGACCGTTACGGGCGACCGGCGCGTCCGGTCTGTTGCACCGGCGCGTCCGGTGACCCCGTGTCAGAAAGTAACGGTTTGTTTTCTTTGAGGGGTGTATAAATACAACCCCTCCACCTCTTTTAGAGGTCTCTTGCTCATTCAAACATCTGAGAAAACCCTTTAGAGTGCAAGGGAGTGCAAGAGCTCTAGTGAGGATAGAGATTTGAGAATCAAAGTTTAAGATTCCTCACTAGTGATTCGAGAGTAGCAAGTGTGCATCCATCTCCTCATTTGGGCTCGTTGTGGTCAAGTGAGAGTTCTAGCTTGTTACTCTTGGTGATCGCCATCACCTAGATGGCTTGGTGGTGATTGGGAGTTTGGTGATCATCCGGCGGAGCTTGTGGATGACCCAACTCAAGTTGTGAGCGGTTTTGGGTGATTCGCCGCGACGGAGTGTCGAAGAATCAACCCGTAGAGAGCACTTGATCCTTGCGCGGATCAAGGGGGAGCGACACCCTTGCGCGGGTGCTCCAACGAGGACTAGTGGGGAGTGGCGACTCTCCGATACCTCGGAAAAACATCGCCGTGTTCCTTGCCCCTTTACATTCAAGCAATTACTTTCTTGTATTTAATTTCATTGCTTGTTTTACATTCCTAGAATTGCCATGCTAGACTAGGATTGGAAACTAGGGTGCAAATCTTTTTATCGGTAGACTCTCTAGGAACACTAGTAGGCACTAGGGGTGAATTCCGGCTTGTAGGATTTAATTCTTGCAATTAATTTTTAGAAAAGCCCAATTCACCCCCCCTCTTGGGCATCTTGATCCTTTCAATTGGTATCAGAGCCGTGTTGCTCCTAATTTAGGCTTTACCGCCTAGAGCAAGATGTCTAACGGGGAAGGACCACCTTCCACCTTTGAGGGGGATGATTTTCCATATTGGAAAATCCGCATGGAGGCGTATCTCGAAGCCATAGATGTCGGGTGCCTTAGAGCCGCAACCCAAGGGCTTCCCGCTATCAAGGATCCCGCAAACCCCACGGGTGACGAGGAGAAGTACGACCGGTGGAATGCAAAGGCCAAAAATGCACTCTACCGGGGCTTAGGCAAAGATATCTTCAATCGTGTGCGTAATGCAAAGAACGCTCATGATTTGTGGGAGAATCTTTGTGCTCTCCATGAGGGAACTAAGAGTGAGCGTGAGGAACGCTATCATATTGCTTTAAAGAAAATTAATTCTTTTGAGATGCTTCCCAAAGAAAGTGCTAATGACATGTACACTCGCTTGAATGTTCTTGTAGAGGACCTCAATGCTCTTGGGCTCACCCAAATGAGCCAATCGGATGTTGCAAGGAGGATCTTGAGTGTTCTTCCCGTTGAGAAGTATGGTCACATTGTCACCGTGCTTCATCAAAGTGATCTCTCCACCGCAACTCCGACACAAGTATTGGGGAAGATCAATGCTCATGAGATGTACATGCACATCACTCCGGAAGAGGGCTCATCATCTTCCAAGAAGAAAGACTTGGCCTTCAAAACTAGCCATGACAAGAAGAAGAAGAAGGGCCAAGCCATGATTGTGCAAGAAAGCTCAAGTGAGAGTGATGTCGATGATGAATCACTTGCACTTATGGTGAGAAAGACCACCAAGATGCTTAAGAAGCTTAACAAGAGTGGCATCAAGTTCGATGGCAAGAAAAAGAAATTCTTCACAAGTAGCAAGAGAAAGCCCATCTCGGAGATGGATTGCTACAATTGTGGTGAACTTGGCCACCTAGCTCATCAATGCCCTAGACCACCAAAAGACAAGTTCAAGAACAAGAACAAGGGCAAGAAACATGATTCAAGTGATGAAGAAGATGAGAAGAAGAAGAACAAGCCATACAAGAAGAAGGATGGCAAGAAGAAGGAGTTCTACAAGAAGAAGAAGGGTGGAAAGGCATACATTGTTGGTGATTGGCTCACCGACATTGAATCATCTTGTGACTCCTCCGAAGATGAGAGCGATGATGAGAAAGAGAAGGTTGCCGCATTTGTGATGGGGCCATCATCTTCACCAACATCTTCACCACCACCTTCACCGCCTTCTTCACCATCATCGTCCACTACTCACCTATGCCTTATGGCCAGGGGTGAACGAAAGGTACAAAACCATGATAGTGATGATGATGATGATAGTGATAGTGATGATGAATTTGATGCACCTTCTTATGATGAACTTGTAAAATTGTTAAACAAATACACTAAAATCATAAGAAGGACTAGAAGTGAAAATGATGATCTTCAAAATGAAAATGAATCACTCTCATCTAAGCTTGAAAATGCTCAAAAGACTAGTGGTGAGCTTAGAGATCAAAATGAAGTTATGTCTTCCACTCTCAAGGAGCTCAAAACCTCTAACAAAGAGCTTAAAGATCAACATGATAAACTTGAGAAGAAGCATGATGAGCTCATCACTAGACATAGCTCTCTAAAAGACAAATACACCACATTAAAAATTGACTATGATAGTCTTGTGGTTGCTAATGAACTTGCTCTTGAGACACATGATGCTACTAACAATGTTGTTAAGTGTGATATAGCTACATCATGTGATGATTTGATCATTGAAAGCATTGAGCAAGGTTCTAGTAGCAAAGGCAAGAGTGTGGTTGAGTCATGCAACCATGATGATTATGCCAAGATCAAGTGTGAGAATGAGAAGCTTGCAAATGAGAACAAGAAGCTTAAAGGTTTGATGGCTCTTGAAAAGCAAACAACAAATGAGTCACTCATTGAAGAGAACAAGAAGCTAAAGCAAGAAAAAGAGCATCTCAAGACCGGTCTAAGCAAGTTCACAAGAGGTCAATATTTGCAAAGTGAGCTCCTCATGAACACCGTAATGAAGATGGATAGAAGTGGTATTGGGTACTTGGCAAATCAAGAGAAGAAAGCAAAAGCTCAACAACAAAGCAAGTCAAAGCCCAAGCCAAAGAGATGTGTTGAGTGTGGTCAAGAAGGTCACTTTGCTCATGAATGCAAAACTCCACCACCACAACCCTTGCCCAAGCATGCTAGACCTTTTGCCTTCAATGCTCATTACATGCTTAGAAAAGATTCAAATGGAAAGATGAAAGTCATGTTTTTGGGTCCCCCAAACAAGAATAGGCCAAAGAAAATATGGGTTGCCAAGTCACTAGTTGAGAAAGTCAAGGGTCCCTCTCAAGTTTGGGTCCCTAAACAAAAAGCTTGATCTCTTGTGTGTAGGTGAACTACAAGACCGGTGGATCTCATTGGGTTATTGATAGTGGTTGCACTCAACATATGACCGGTGATCCTCGTATGTTCACCTCCATTGAAGAGAATGGGATATGTCAAGAGAAGATCACATTTGGGGATAATTCAAAGAGCAAAGTCAAGGGTATAGGCAAGATTGCAATATCAAATGATCACTCACTCTCAAATGTGCTCTATGTTGCTTCATTGAGTTTCAACTTGTTATCCGTTGGGCAACTTTGTGACCTTGGCTTCCAATGCTTGTTCACACCAAATGAAGTTGAAGTTTCAAAGATAGATGACAAGCAAGTGATATTCAAAGGCTTTAGATACAACAATCTTTATCTTGTTGACTTCACCTCCGAAGATGCAAATTTGATGACATGTTTGTTCACCAAGACCTCACTTGGTTGGCTTTGGCATAGGAGGCTTGCACATGTTGGAATGAGCACTCTCAACAAGCTATTGAAGAAAGAACTAGTGAGAGGATTGAAGGATGTGAAGTTTGAAAAGGACAAACCTTGTAGTGCATGTCAAGCGGGCAAACAAGTTGCAAACACTCATCCAACCAAGGCTTTCATGTCAACCTCAAGAGTGCTAGAACTTCTACACATGGATTTGTTTGGGCCAACAACATACAAGAGCTTGGGTGGTAATCTCTATTGTCTTGTGATAGTGGATGACTACTCAAGATATACATGGACCTTCTTCCTTCATGACAAATCCGAAGTGGCAAGTTGCTTCAAGAAGTTTGCAAAGAGAGCTCAAAATGAATTTGAAGTCAAGATAAAGAAGATTAGAAGTGACAATGACAAAGAGTTTGACAACACCAACATTGAAGCTTATTGTGATGAAATTGGAATCAAGCATGAGGTCTCTTCAACCTACACTCCTCAACAAAATGGTGTAGTTGAGAGAAAGAACCGGACTTTGATCACCCTCGCAAGAACAATGCTAGATGAGTACAACACTCCGGAGAAGTTTTGGGCCGAGGCAATCAACACCGCATGCTATGCTTCAAATCGCCTCTTCCTCCAAAAGTTTCTTGGCAAGACCCCCTATGAGTTGCTTAATGGGAAGAAGCCGGACGTCTCATTCTTCCGGGTGTTTGGTTGCAAATGCTACATCTACAAGAAGCGTCAACACCTAGGGAAGTTTCAAAGACGTTGTGATATTGGTTTTCTTGTTGGTTACTCATCAAAGTCCAAAGCATATAGAGTATTTAACCATGCCACCGGTTTGGTTGAAGAAACATATGATGTGGAATTTGATGAATCTAATGGCTCCCAAGGAGCAATTGAGAATTGTGATGATGTAGGTGATGAACCCTTGAGGGAGGCCATGAAGAACATGCCCGTGGGAGACATCAAGCCAAAAGATGATGAAGACGATGTGCAAATCATTGATCCACCATCTTCATCACGTGTGCCTCAAGATGATGATAAGAATGAGAGAGTTGAAAATGAAGATACTTATGTCTCTCATGAACAAGCCGAGGCACAAGCACAAGATGTTGATGCTCCCCATCCACCTCCTCAAGTGGTTGATAAAAGAAACTCACCTCTACTTCAAGCTCATCCACAAGAACTCATCATAGGGAGTCCTACAAAGGGAGTAATGACTCGATCTCAAAAGTTAGCTTCTTTTGTTGAACATCACTCTTTTGTCTCTTGTGTTGAACCTAAGAATGTAGAAGAAGCTCTTCAAGATCCGGATTGGGTGAATGCCATACATGAAGAATTGAACAACTTCACCCGCAACCAAGTATGGACACTTGAAGAGCATCCTAAAGGTGCAAGAGTCATTGGAACCAAGTGGGTGTTCCGAAACAAGCAAGATGACCAAGGCATTGTAGTGAGGAACAAGGCAAGACTAGTTGCAAAGGGGTTCTCTCAAGTTGAAGGCCTTGATTTTGGAGAGACCTTTGCACCCGTTGCAAGACTTAAAGCCATTCGTATCCTCCTTGCATATGCATCACATCATGATATGAAACTATATCAAATGGATGTGAAAAGTGCATTCTTAAATGGCTTTATAAATGAACTAGTCTATGTCAATCAACCTCCCGGGTTTGAAGACCCTAGATATCCTAATCATGTTTATAGGTTGTCCAAGGCGCTATATGGGCTCAAGCAAGCCCCTAGAGCGTGGTATGAGCGCCTCCGGGACTTCCTCATTGAGAAGGGCTTCACCATCGGGAAGGTCGACACCACACTATTCACCAAGAAGCTTAATGGGGAGATCTTCATTTGTCAAGTGTATGTTGATGATATCATCTTCGGGTCAACAAATGAAGATTATTGCAAGGAGTTTGGTGAATTGATGTCGAAGGAGTTCGAGATGTCAATGATTGGTGAGCTCACATTCTTCCTTGGTTTTCAAGTCAAGCAAATGAGAGAAGGGATTTTCATCTCTCAAGAAAAGTATACCAAGGATCTTCTCAAAAGATTCAAGATGGAAGAATGCAAGCCAATCAAGACCCCAATGCCATCAAATGGACATCTCGACCTAGATGAGGGAGGTAAACCGGTTGATCAAACTCTCTACCGTTCTATGATTGGTAGCTTGTTGTACCTTACCGCATCTAGGCCCGATATCATGTTTAGTGTGTGCATGTGTGCTCGCTTTCAAGTGTGCCCTAAAGAACCTCACTTAAGTGCCGTAAAAAGAATCCTAAGATATCTTAAGCACACCCCAAGCATTGGTCTATGGTATCCCAAAGGAGCTAGATTCCAACTAGTTGGCTATTCCGACTCGGATTATGCCGGTTGCAAAATTGATAGAAAAAGCACATCCGGAGGGTGCCATTTGCTTGGGAGATCCTTGGTATCTTGGTCTTCTAAAAAGCAAAATAGTGTGGCTTTGTCCACCGCCGAGGCGGAATACATTGCCGCGGGGGCTTGTTGTGCACAAATCTTATATATGAAACAAACCCTCCTAGACTATGGAATTGTTCTTGAAAAGGTGCCACTTTTATGTGACAATGAAAGTGCCGTTAAAATTGCTAACAATCCGGTACAACATTCTCGCACCAAGCACATTGATATCCGCCATCACTTTCTAAGAGATCACGTTGCTAAAAATGACATATCACTAGAAGGTGTACGAAGTGAAAATCAATTAGCGGATATCTTCACTAAACCTTTGGACGAGGCTACCTTTTGTAGGCTAAGAAGTGAACTTAATGTGCTTGATTCAAGTAACTTTAAAAAATGAGCGCGTGTTGTCCCTTGCATTGCATTGTATCATATGTCACGTTTACTTTATCGCAATGCATTTAGGGCTTGGCTAACACGGTTACGATAACCCTCCTTTGGAGGAGTGAAGAAGCCTAACCGTGGATCAAACTTGACTAGCAACCTAGCTTTACTTTCTTGTATTGCATTGCATATGCATGGTTGTTTGTTTGTCGTTTCTTTTCGGTTTAGCTTTGAGCAACCTCTGTGTTCGTCCATGAATAGAGAGAGCTTTTGACGCTCCTAAAGGTCCAAAAACTCTATTGCATGGCCATACGTTGCTCCTCGGGTGTTTATTGCCTATTTTCGTAAAAATAATACTAGCCTAAGGCAAAATATTTTAAAAATTTGAGGATTTGAGTGAGGTCACTCATATCAGGTTCCAATTGGTGTTTATTTGAGTCTCTTTGAATTGGAACTTGATTGGGAGAAGTCGCGTCGAAGTTCGGAATGAAGAATGGCGAAAAACAGCGACCGGACGCTGCACCGGACGCAGTGTTGCTTCACCACCGCGTCCGGTCCCGGCGTCCACCAGCGCGTCCGGTCATCCAGAAGACAAAGTCCAGATCTAGGCACCGGACGCTGCACCGGACGCGCCTCTGACGACCACCGCGTCAGGTCCCGGCTACCACCACCGCGTCCGGTGTTCCGCGATGAATTCCCGAGCACTCAGTCATCGGACTCTGACCGCGTCCGGTCAGTCCACACCGGACGCGTCCGGTCACTCCAGGCGCTTACTGGAGTGTCACCGGACGCTGCACCACCGCGTCCGGTGATTTTGACCACCGCGTCCGGTGATACCGTATCAAGCGGATCTGCGCCTCTCATAAAAACCGATTCATCTTCTCTGTTTTTTCTTATCCGCCGAACCCGCCGCCGCCCGTACCCTAGTCGCCGATTCGCCGGCTCCACCGCGCCGCGCCCTTGCTCATCCTCGCCTCCGGCGAGCCCTTGCCGCACTTCGCTGCCCTCGCACGCGCCCGCGCCTCTGCCAGCTACGCGCCACCGCCGCGAGTCATCCTCGCCGCACCACCACCGCGCCCACGCGTCCACCCTCGCCGCCGGCGAGCCAGCCTCTGCCAAGAGCCTCTCCAGCGCCGCATCAACTCCCCCGTGCGCCCGGGCATCTCGATTCCACTCTTTTGGCCGCGGTTTTCCATCTAGGGTTTTCCCCTAAACCCTAGCTTAGGGTTTCCATCAACCCTAGCTCGAGGTAACGGCTCGTTCGATTTCTTTCGAGTCCTTTCAATTCCTTTTCATCGTTAGGACTTGCCGTTGACCATAACCCTCCATTGCATCTCTCGATTGGCCGTTTTCAGTGCTCGATCGCCGATCTCGGGGGTTCTCGCGAACTAGGTCACCGCATCCCTTCACCGTCGTCTCGTCGATCCGAGGTAGCTTCGCGTCGTTTCACTTCGTATCTCACGTGCTTGCTATCTAGGGTTTCGTATCTTTAGATATATATATGCTTATTGTATATCTCTCTATTCCATACGTGCAGCGAGTCAGTCGTGTGTCGGGTCAGATCTGTTCGCTAAATCCGAGGCCAAGCCTGTGGATACGGATTGAGGCCAAGCCTCTCGAGTGTCAGTTCATCATCTCACAGAGGTTTTCAGGCAGTCGATCAGTATGGTGCGTTGCAAGAACGCCGGTGGTGCTCCTGGTGACGGGGACAACAGTCCTCCCCGTCGTGATGAGATTGCGCGTGGTAAGCGCATCAAGATTGCAGCCAGAAAGAAGAGAAGGACACTTTCAGATGCAGAGGTCGCTCAGGCCGTGGCAGACGCCGCAGAGCAGGCAGAGAGAGGTGGCAGACGCAGTGGCTTACACATAGGCGAGCGTCGCTTTCATCTTGAAGGTCGACAGCTCGGCACTGAGGCTACTGAGGGCACCGAGGCTACTGCACCTTCAGAGCAGATGTCAGTTGATCCACCCTCAGAGCAGACACAGACTACAGAGACTACACCCGCTACTGAGTCTACCCAGGCCACTGAGGCTCCACAGGCCACTGAGGATACAGAGGAGCAGGCAGCTCAGTCTCCACCACGTCGCCGCTCCACACGTGCTCGTTCACAGGTGACACCCAGGCCAGAGGGCCCACGTCGTGGAGCACGACCTCCTCCCAGAGTTAGAGGGTCACCCCCGGTCGAGCACTTAGAGCTGAGGGGTGCTTCAGCACGTCAGGTGAAGAGCTTGAGGTTTGTGGAGGTCAGCCGATGGTTTCCACCTGTCAGAGATCCCAGAGCTTCAGAGGGTTTCTATACCCCACTTCAGGAGGACTTCTACAGGGCCCTAGTTGACAGTGGCATTGCTTTCAGACCTCAGAGGGTATGTCGACTAGAGGCATTGGTTGATGTTGTGGGAGAGCAGCTACGTCCACACCTGTCCTATCTGCCTGGCTTATCAGATCTTCTTGGACGGACAGGTGCTTACTGCGGCACTTGGGTCAGGGAGTTCTATGCTTCACTGTGGATTGATCCTGCCCATGAGTTTATTCACTTCGCATTCAGAGGCCGCGATCACAGGTTGTACAGCTCCAGAGCCCGAGAGATCCTCAGACTACCTGCTTCTGACACGAGGATCCATCAGTTGTGCTATGGTCAGACTCCTCCTCCCAGACGCCCTCACGGCGGTTCAGTGCCACCCACCGACCTGGTTCGACCCTGCTTTCACGAGCCTTTTGGCGAAGGGTCACGTCGTACACCTGCTAGCCTGACGCCTCTTGCACGAGTCTTGGATGCCATACTCAGACGCACTCTACTGCCTCGACTTGGCTACAGAGAGGGACTGACGAGGATGCAGCTTTGGGTTGTTCACCACCTCATGACACAGCGACAGTTTGATATCTGGGATCTTATCCTGAGTGAGATGGAGGACACCATTGCTGAGGGCTTCAAGGGTAACCGTCAGCTTCCATATGCCCACTGGATTTGTTTCATCATCAGATCTGCTATCCAGATGCCACCAGAGATCAGGGCAGAGATTGCTAACACCACTACTGCTTTCCCTGATTATGACATCAGACAACTTTGGGCCTCAGTTACTAGAGAGCAGGCTCCAGCACCAGGACAGCGTGAGCGCCCAGATCCTGAGACAGCAGCTGAGCAGGACGCTAGAGTTGACGAGCTTGCCGAGGCAGAGCTCGCAGACCTTGAGGCTCAGACTGCTGAGATACCTGAGGATGTCACTTCTGACAGCACTGATGAGGACTACCAGCCCATCCCCAGGTACCGGTCTCCTCGGTCTCACGACCACGAGGCCGGTGGATCTGGCTCAGCCTCCCGCTCAGACCCAGCCATGGTGGCTATCCTTGAGAGGTTGACCCAGGCTCAGGAGCAGCAGCAGCAGATACAGCGCCAGGCACAGGATACAGCTGCAGCACTAGCACAGATTCAGGCTCGCCAGGACGAGTTTCAGCGACAGCAGCTAGAGATCCAGAGGCAGCAGGTTGAGATGCAGAGACAGAGTCAGCAGCAGTACATGGATCTTCTGCGGCATCTCATCACAGTTGGGGTTCCTCCGCCTGCATCTATCATGGCTTCGGCTTTGCATTCCAGTGGTCCGTCGAGTCAGGGACAGCCGAGCTTCCAGTTTACATCTCCGCAGCAGCAGGTTCCCCAGTCTTTTCAGTCCCCGAGCTTCACTCCTATACATACGGGGTTTACACCGTCAGACCAGCCTCGCCCGCATCTTCTGACAGGCACACCTATTGGTGATTTCAGTGCCACCTACAGCGAGTTGACTGGTCAGCCGACACCCTCGCACACTACTACGTTTCACACTTCGTCAGGGTTGTCAGCTCCCGAGGCAGTCGTTCCACCAGTGACAGGGACCGGGACTACTGAGACCATCCCGTCTTCAGTTGCCTCGACAGATCCCCCAGCTACTGGCGCACTTCAGGCTCAGGTTACTCAGACAGATCCACTTGTTGCTACACAGTCAGTGCCTGTTCCTGCTCAGACCCAGACCGCTTCGCAGCCACGTGCTTCTTCAGAGGGTCAGCCAGATAGCTCAGACTCCGAGGGCGATTCGCTTCACTTTGTGATCACTCCGCGCACCTCGGCACCCGACACGACTCCGTCTGTCCCCCCGTCAGATTAGATTAGTTTTTTTGGCGCTTGATGCCAAAGGGGGAGAGAGAGTAGTTTCAGGGGGAGTTTGTCAGTGGTTTTTCGTTTTTTCATGTGCTACATTCATGCATATCATGTTTACTTTTCAGCATTGCATTCGTGTGACATTGTCGTCGAGTCGTAAACTTTGAGTCTTAATGTGTTATCCGTCTCAGTGATTAATAATATGTCACCGTTTTAGCTATAGCTCTAAGGTTGTGCTTCCGTGCCTTACTCCGATTACTTATGAGCTATAATCTTTATGTGTACTAACTCTTCATGTCTTATCTTATGAAGTACACTCTTTTGGCTTGGGGCACATAAGCAATTCCTAACCTTTTATGCTTATTGTCTTTTGCTTATGTGAACCAAGCATGCTCGAAAACCTTCACTCTAATCCTTTGAAACTTAGTGTTGTCATCAATCACCAAAAAGGGGGAGATTGAAAGCATCTAGGCCCCAAGGTTTGGTTTCGGTAATTAATGACAACACTTTACTACCTTGACTAACGTGTGTTTTGCAGAAACTTGGTAAGTTAGGTCATGGAGGTGATAACTGCTTTGAGCACTGTGGTATTCGTGTCCCTTGATGGAAATCGTTTCGGTTTTCAAAAGAGTGACGTCAAGATTAAGGACGGTTAGTTCCGGATGTCGAGGTGTTGAGACACATTCGGAATAGTCGTTAGGATCTTCGTTTCTCTCTTTTGGCCGTACTATAAAGGGGGGCATGAATGGGTAGCTTGACCTAGGCGAGTTCTATGTTTAGGTGTGGTGCACACTTGTTAAACTTGGCGCTAGGCAACCCTAGAATAGCTCAAAGTTCAGTTGGAAGCAACTTGGTTGAAGTTGCGACGCGTTTCGAAAAGTTTCGGGCTGTTTTCTAGGCACCGGACGCGGTCTTCGGGAGCACCGGACGCGTCCGGTGTGTACGTAACCGCGGCTAGGTTTCGGCCCTGACCACCAGACGCGGTCCTCGCGAGGACCGGACGCGGTGGTCAGCGACCGACACGTGTCACCGAGAGAGAACGCCCGTCGGACGCGACCTGGACTTGATCGGCGCGTCCGGTGCGAGTCCAGTAAGGTCCAGAGAGCACCGGACGCGTCCGGTCCTCAACCATCGGACGCGGCCTCGCGTCCGGTGCGAGTACAGTAAGCACCCTTGCACGTCGGACGCGTCCGGTCACCCCTGACCGGCGCGTCCGGTGGTTCGTTTTCAAAATCGCGTTTTGACCGTTACGGGCGACCGGCGCGTCCGGTCTGTTGCACCGGCGCGTCCGGTGACCCCGTGTCAGAAAGTAACGGTTCGTTTTCTTTGAGGGGTGTATAAATACAACCCCTCCACCTCTTTTAGAGGTCTCTTGCTCATTCAAACATCTGAGAAAACCCTTTAGAGTGCAAGGGAGTGCAAGAGCTCTAGTGAGGATAGAGATTTGAGAATCAAAGTTTAAGATTCCTCACTAGTGATTCGAGAGTAGCAAGTGTGCATCCATCTCCTCATTTGGGCTCGTTGTGGTCAAGTGAGAGTTCTAGCTTGTTACTCTTGGTGATCGCCATCACCTAGACGGCTTGGTGGTGATTGGGAGTTTGTGATCATCCGGTGGAGCTTGTGGATGACCCAACTCAAGTTGTGAGCGGTTTTGGGTGATTTGCCGCGACGGAGTGTCGAAGAATCAACCCGTAGAGAGCACTTGATCCTTGCGCGGATCAAGGGGGAGCGACACCCTTGCGCGGGTGCTCCAACGAGGACTAGTGGGGAGTGGCGACTCTCCGATACCTCGGAAAAACATCGCCGTGTTCCTTGCCCCTTTACATTCAAGCAATTACTTTCTTGTATTTACTTTCATTGCTTGTTTTACATTCCTAGAATTGCCATGCTAGACTAGGATTGGAAACTAGGGTGCAAATCTTTTTATCGGTAGACTCTCTAGGAACACTAGTAGGCACTAGGGGTGAATTCCGGCTTGTAGGATTTAATTCTTGCAATTAATTTTTAGAAAAGCCCAATTCACCCCCCCTCTTGGGCATCTTGATCCTTTCACAAGGGAATAGATGTATAAAGATATTATTTGCGTATTGTGAATAGGACAAGAATAATCCCATGCTATACTTGCCTTGCTCAAATTGGTCCTGAAGATCTTGCTCGTAGAAAGACTCTTGATCCCCAACGAATTGCTCACCGTCTATACTCGATCAACAACAGCAACAACATTCACCCAGAAACAATCATGCATAAACAAACAAGACTATAATTAGAACAGTACACAAATAGTAATAAAATAAGATAAAAAAGTCTTTAAAACAAATCTACAACTCGCTAGGATCACACAGACGCAAAGATCACGAAAAACGGAGCTAAAACGACGAAGTTATGAATTTACGAAGATTTCCTATAGAAAAATAATTACTTTAATGTAAACTTGAAAATAAATTGTCACAAACCTACTGTACAGTACTACCAACATGTAGAGCTCGCAAATACGAACCTCACGCAATTTGAACGGGTCAAATCGGAGTTAAAACGGAGATTCTACGCATAAATTATCATAATGGCAGAACTGTAAATAAGTGAAAACATATTTCTGAAGTTACCGCGATCAAAATACGCTTTACGAAAAAGAATACGTAAATCAGAATTGCGCTTTGGACTGCGGGTTATAAAACACAAAACCGCAGGGACTCTTTAGCAAAAATTCCAGGTGAACCGGTATCCTTTTGTTCTGGCCGTTGGATTCAACTCGAGCGGATCAGATCTAATCAAGAGAGAGGGAGGGGAAACCGCCGGCCGTCTACAGTGGCCCGACAGCGGCGCCATGGCCGGAATCGCCCGAGCTCGCCGGAGTTCATCGATACGGTGACTCCGGGCATAATCGAACAAAACGAAAGCATGGGAAGATAGAGGAACTCAATGCGAACTCACCAAGCCCGAAAAGAAGTTCGGGAAAGGCTTGAAGGCGTCGGGCGGCGTGAAACGGCGGACGATGAGCTCCTGCAAGAGTTTGGTGATGACGTGTAAGCAATTAGGAGCAAAAAGGAGAAGTAGAAAAGGTTCGGCAGCTCCGCGAGCTTGACCCGAAGCAACGCGGGGACTTACGATGACGGAGACACGACCTATCCATCAAGCCTCGAGCTAGGGCGGCGTTCTAGGGCTATGGCGGCTGCGACTCAAATTGTAGCCACGGTAGCGTGGAATGGAGGCGGTAGTGGGGTGACCTCCAGCTTTTATAGCTCAAAAGTTGCACCAAGAATGGAAAGAGGAGGATTGGGTGCGGGATTTGCTTCAGCCGAATCCGGTGGAGAAAGGAAAACGTCGGCTTCAAATTTTGGAAAGCGCCGGAGGTAGAAGACGGAAGGGAAGAAGGGTCGCTGACCGGTGGGGCGTCGGTGTCAGAGAGACAGAGGGAGAGGGGATGTGGCGCGCGCGATGTTGGGCCAGCGCCGGCTCGGCCCAAGAAGGAAGGCACGGGATGGAAAGGGAGAGAGGCGGGCCGCGTGCGGGAGGCAGGCCGAAACGGCGGCTGCGGCTGGATTGGGCCGAGAACGAGAGGAGAGTTGAAAATCCTTCTCTTTTTCTTTTCAACATTTTCAAAGCAAATTTTCAAATGAATTTTGAATCCTCTTTTGTATTTTCAAAAAATGCACACAATACAAAATATTATGCAGCAGCATGAATGCTCAATCATGTTCCTACCCTTATATTTGATTTTAAATTAATAAAAATTGTTATTCTTCTAAGTTTGTATGCTCACAAAATTGAAATAAAATTATATTTACCTATTTTTAAACCTTCCAAAATTTTAGGGTGTTACAACTATATTGTAAAAGTTTGTAGTGCTAGCTACAGACTTTGCATTTTGAGTTTATAAAACTTTGAACTATCTAATAACAAACTTTGTATTGCTAGGTTGCAAACTTTAAAGTATCACATTAAAAATTTTATAATCCTAGGTTAAGAACTTTAAACAAAGAATTTATAAACTTTGAACTACCACACTACAAACTTTCTATCACTAGGTTCAAAACTTTGAACTATTAAATTACAAACTTTACTTTTTTAGTGTTAGGTTCAAAACTTTGAACTATCAAATTATAAACTTTGTACCTCTAGGTTGAAAACTTTAAACTATCAAATTATAAACTTCGTACTTCTAGATTCAAAAAAATAACAATATAGGCTACTAAGTGATCAATAATCTTTACAGAAATAGCAACATCATCTATTTATCAAAAAAGCAGTACAAATATTTATGAAAAAGAAGTACATGCAGCATATAGTGACATAAAAAACAATGAAGTGTATTGCTATTAAATGATTTCATAATCTTTAGAGAAATAGCAAATGTATCATTTGAAAATATCATTGATATAGTTTAGGTGAAAGCGTATAGAAGTAAAAGGCATGCCAATCATACATATATATTACTCAATTAGTAATTAAAAAAATTTATATATATTTTTTGGCAAGATGTAATCAAGAAGCTATCTATTGATAGGATTAACAAAAAGTAGATCTATTATTAAAATAATTTTTCTTGTACATGTGGCCTCAATTTGAATTCTGCACTGGACCACCAAAATGTCAGGGATAGCCCTGGTTCCAACAAGTTGCTACTAAATAGTAAATAGCTAACCAAGCAACAATAAGTTATAACCTTAGTTCAAGCAGGTGTTTAACTTAAACTTCATGAGGAAAACCTATCTTTGTTTAATTCACACGATATCATCCATATAGTGCATGTGACAAGGAAATTTAACCAATCAAGACTAAGAAATGAGAAGCATTGAACACAAACACAAAAAGGTAATCTATCTTCATGAGGAAAACAGCAGCAGTAGTCAGCACAAGGCACCAAAAGTCAGAAAAAATAATGCTGCAGTTTCAACCAGGGCAGCTGCTGCATATGACTTTGTGCCTATATAGTGAGAGATGCATGAGTGAGACCACTTTGCAACGTTTACAGCTAGCTTGTGTTCTTTTCCTCTCCTTTGGTTTAGATCAGAATGAATTCAGATAAATAAACTACTCCTACCACCACACTCCCACGAAACCTCACCACTAGCTAGCACTGTTGCAGTTGCAAGTCTCGCTCACATCACAGGCAGATTATTTTCCTTTATTGGCAGGGAAAATCAGAAACAACTCAACATTCCAAATGATGAGGTTCAGAGAACATTAGCTGACCTAGGACATTTAGTGGTACTAATGCGACTTCTTGGCCGAACAAACTCCTAGAATTGGACAATCACATAGTGAAAACTGCAGTGCTATAGGGCTGTGGTTTTGGTTGCGATGGCAGAAAGAACTGGGCAATTGGCTAGTCACCCACTCCCTGGAGGTTTTGACTGCTTTTAGGTTTCTTGCCAATTTACATTTGCTGATGCCTATTACATAGAGCTGGCTTCAGTCAACCAAATTAGCAAAATGATCTAACAAAACCAACATAATTATTTATAGGCTAACAAAACAAATAGCTTATCTCCTAAGCAACACGCAGCTACACTCTTGCCGCATGGCAGATAAGCTGCATCTAGTCCTCAGCCCATAGCCCATAACAAGGGTGCTTCAGTGCTCTCCTCGAAAGTGAAAATCGCAAATGTTAAAGTACTCTACATTCTCCTACCAAGAGTAGAAGAATACATCTTCAACATCTGTACAATTTAGCTCTAACAAGAGCATAGATGCCTCTTTTTTTGTACAGATAGTTGATATACCAGTAGTGATGATGTTTGACAATGTCATATTTAGGCCAACATTTTGTAAACCTTCACCAACTGACCGACCATTGGGCTCCAAAAATGCAATTCATTCTAAAAGAATTGACACTCAACCAATATTCACATACTTGTAACATTTCTCAAACTATTTTGCGAAGCCACACAATGAATACTTGACCCAGAAAAATGAAGCAAGGTCTAACTCAACATGATTACACTACTAAAAAGGGAGACATTAAACATGATTTATTAAGCTCCAGGAGGCAGGCAATGTCAAAACTAATACTCAGGAATCTGCAGCACATCAACAGCAGATTCAAATCCTCCTTACCTGATAAATAAAAATTTAAATTCATAGGTCGATAATAAAATGTAGACACGTCAAATCCTATACCCAGCTAACTCCTAGAATTCAAACCCATAACCAGAACATAAACCCTAGCTCAAGTTGGACAATTGGCTAATCCACTTGAAAGCTCAATTCCAAAACCACAAGCAAAAAGTTACCCGCATCACATCGATTTGCATTCCCCAACCAACATCGATAGTTAAGTCCCGTAGGATGAACCCTAGCAACCAGTGGACGACGACTACAAAGCACTCAAATTCCCTTTCACCTCCAGGTGAATCAGCAAACAAAGGGTAGGCGGACGGGGCAGCAGCACCTCTGGAAGAGCTGGAGTCGTTGGAGGCAGTCACCGGCGATGACGTCGACGTCCTCGCAACGGCACGGGCAGCAGTCGTGTCACAGTAGGGTTTGGATCCTTCCTCCCGGTCCTCACTGCAGTCGTAGAATCTCGATAGGCAGCGGATTGGTCGGGCCCCTCAGCCCTCGGCCCGCTCGAATCCGCCTCCGCCGCTCTACCTCTGCCTCGAATCGAGGCCGCGTTGACGAATCCGCCCCAAATCGAGGCCTCGTCGGTGATGAATCCGCCCCAAATCGAGGCCTCACCAACGATGACGGACTCGCACCGGCGTCGACGGGGGAGGAGAACAGCTGGTGCCGCCCAAATCAATGCCTTGCCAGCGTCGTTGCTCGCTTCCACCTCCGTCTCGAAGGAGACGAAACAAATGCGGTTGAGTTGGGGGGGAAGGGGAAAGCAATGTCGTGCTATTTTGTTTTTTTAAATGACCGATGGGGGTTTTGCGAAGGGTGAACGAGAGCAGCGACAGAAACGGAAAGTGCGGGTCGGAAGGAGAAGAAGCAGCTTTAAAAGGGAAAGTGTGCGTCGCTTGCTCGCAAAACGCGCGTGTGGAATAAGATTTGTGCTGATCTTCCCATGCTCTACATGTCCTGTCACTAGTCTGTATTTTGTTTGGGAAACTTCAAACTTATGCCTTGTGCTTTCCGTTTTCTAGTGGATGACTATACGTATGATTAAGCCAGTCTTAGTTGGAGATTTCACATCTATGTTTTCAAGACGTGATGGTCTTAAAAATTGAGCATGAAACATTTTTTTGTCAGTACATAGTTTTATTTTAATGTTTCATAGGCTAGACTGAGTCTGGCAGGGGATTCAAGATTGGTCTTTGACCTCTCCCTTTAGTCCATTTTTCTTTTTTTTTAATGAAATGACACGTAGCTCTCCTGCGTCGTTTGAGAAAAAAAATAGGCTAGACTGAGCATTTAATTCTTCCATGTTGTCACAATTTTTTTTAAAAAAATTGAACCTTAAATCATCTGCCGAGGATAAATACATGTGGTACTGATTTTCCATAATGGCATTAAGAGTTGAACCACTTTGTTCAGGTAACTCTTGTAAAATTCCTTTGTTCCCAAACATATGCACATTCTCAGAGATCTAGAGGCAAATAACATATAGCAGTGATGCAGTTATATTCAACCTCTCCTTACTTGTATCTGAGGGAGCAATCACTTTTGAAACATAGCATATTGGCACTGTACTAATATGTAAATCAAGTGGAAATAGCATCTCGCTGATTTAATGTAGCAGAAAGGAATTCTTACCAAAATAATCGATACGTCTGAGAGGAGCAGCTGAACAACTCCACAAAGAATTATGCCATACTGGAGATCGTTAAATAATTTCCTTACAGCGAAAAATCATAGTCTGGCAGATATTCAAATAAATTTTAAACTATCCCATTCCTGAAAGACCACGTCTTGTTTGTAGTGTATTTCCACATACAATTGCTTCTAACTAGTGAAATTGCGTTACCGTAGAGAAGTGCATATATTGACATTATGCAAATGATTTCACAGAAACTATGTATGGAGGGAGATATTTCAGTTCTTATATATATTCACCCTGTTCGGTAGGCTGTTTCTGCGGCTTAAAAGCCGGCTGTGGCTGTTTTGTTGTGAGAGAAAAACACTGTACCACGGCTGATAAGCCAGGCTGTTTATGCAAATTGATTTTAGTTCAGTTCTGCTTTTATCTATTGCTCTTGTGAAAAAATGATTTCGGTTCAGTTATGATTATATTTGAGTGCATCTCTTGAAGTTTTTTTTTTGAAAACTGCTGGCAGGATTATGGCAGGAGAAGTACATCTCTTGAAGTTGCTTTTAGGATGTACTAAAAAGGTACTAGAACACAACATGAAGACTACATGTCTCGCAGACCTTCTGGTATGTAGTAACACCCCTTCTGCTCAGATATGTTTTAATACTTGATGCAACACAACAAAAGAAATTTAGAAAAGAGAAACTATCTTCCCTGGACAGCGGCAGCTCTACCAGCTCCTGCCTCCTGTTCATCTCCCTTCACCTTGCACAGGCCAACGGAAACATGCATGTTGCATTATTGTCACTTTTTTTTTTCACTTTCTTGATTTTTGGAGACTTCCAAACAAACCCCCAGAATCGTAATCATCGATTTCAGAAAGGAAAAATGCACTGTAACAAACTATTACCGAGAACAATCCTACAACTATTCACACATTATTAAGGGCTCCCTGTTCAATATCAGAACCGAACCTGTTGGTGCACTCTGTACAGCCACGTTCTCCATGTCATGCTCAGCCCAACCAACATAACAAGCTGATTAAAAGTCGAGGACTATAACAAAATTACTTCAGGTGAGAGCCCCAAAGCGGCCAGGCTTCATCCATGACAGCTGGAATCAACGGAGTCGTCAGCCGAAACAATATTTTTCTCTCACAAAAAATCAACCGAAATAGTGTTTCAGCTTGTTTTTTAGCATAAGCGAACGGTGCCAATAATGCAAGCGAGACCCTGCATGGATGCCACATCAGACTCAAAAACCTTCAGATTAAGAGGCGTGGACAGAACAGGGACCAGCCGACCAGGGTTTAGGTAAAACACAATCTGCAAAACGACTAACACCACCATAGGCACGACACCATGCTGTAAATCCGGGGGGGGGGGGGGGGGGGGGGGGGGGGGGGGGGGGGGGGGGAAACCACACTGAGAACCACAGATATGGCTACGTTGAAACCTCATCAATGGCGCCTCTGGCTCGTATGCACCGTGCTGGTGCTGCAGAGTCATGGGGGCACCGTCTCAGACAATAAAGGATGGGCCAGCCCCCACAAGAGGAAACCTGGATTTGGCCCATTACGATTCTACAAAAATGAGCAAGGCACTCACTGGTCAGTGGCCAGAGAAACGACTTTCAAGCGCTGGGTGAGACCAGTGCCCCGAGCTGTTTGCAGCAGCAGCCACAGAACTACAGAAGATGCTGGGCCAGCATGGATGAATAGTTACAAGAAACAAAATGTGAACAGTCGAAGTTGTCGATTAAGACCGGAAAGGGACAAATAGGGTGTGGGCTCAAAACATATTGGATAGCAAGATAACAAACAAAAACAGCACGGATGACATCATTTACAGCACTGAAACTTTTATCTGCCTGGTCATGCTGTAAACCTCTTACCTGTAAAGGCAACCTGTCACTCAATTATATGCAACAGGTTAAACATGCTATGCAGATGTTGCCGACGCAGTTCAGGGAAGAACTTGGGAAATCTGAAAAACATAGTACTTATATGTACCGTTTTTGCAAACAAATGTACATCTTAATACTGTTTCTGCAAATCAAGGTACATCTTCGGCCATATGCAAGCGAGCGCATGTGAAGCATTCTATGCATTTATAATCTGATGTCAGAACAAACAAATAATTGCATCATGCAGGGCCAGTGAGGGGCCATCAGTGGTTACAACTCAGAAAAGGATAACAGGAAAATGGTTGAAAGAATGCGACAAAACTTGCATGGAATTTCCTGAATAACAATTAACATGGTAGCTGATCTGATTCCACTAATAAAAGGCAGAAAGATAAATTGGTACATATTAAGCTGCGATATCAAGCCGGGGTTCAAAGCAAAAGCCAGTGAAAAGTTGGAGAGGAAATCTTTTGCTCACAGGGCATTTCACGGACCACCTCCATTGCTTCTGCATCATGTCAAAAACAAGCAAAGCAGTTGCACCATAGCTTTGTATGTAGATGAGGTCATCTATACCGCTGCAGGCGAAAACATCATCGAGTTCACCAAATCCTTGGAAGAACTTGTGGGGCATCCGAGCTACCTCATGCCACTGTTTCTCATGGAGTTCCCATATTCCTATACCTTTAATGATATCAGGTCTGTTGTGTTTTGCAATTCCACCAACCAAAACCAGCTTCTCATTTAAGTTTACCAGACGGCCACATGTGAGAGAACAAGGTACTGAGATTGACGTTTGCATTAACGAAGTCTCAGATGATTCACCAGCAAGGTCATACATGATAAGGCCATGACGGGGGTTGACATTGCCAAGAACACCAGTGGAATGAATCAAGCAGTACATGACACCGTCACATATGACACTATCATCACCTCCTCTCCAACCAATGAACACTTCACTCACAGAAGTTACCCATGTACCACTCGAAGAGTCGTACTTGTATACTGAAAAGTCCCATCGGACAAAATCTTCAGGAATCTGCTTAGATTTTGCCAATGTAACGGAGTACTTATGAGACAGCCGATCCACCTTCATGGCAATGGTACTGTAGTCTGGCAATGTTTCACCCGGAGGCTCTAAAAGCCTCCTGCAGCTTTTTGTTATAGGGTTAGACACAGAAATGGTGTTCCTGTTGTCATTGTCCATGAAGCAAACTAGGCCACAAGAAGAAGAGACAAAACAGCTGCTCTTGTCAATATAAGGAAGCTCTAAATCATACCACTTGCGAAGGATAGGGTCAAAAGCATAACCAGCAGCAGTTTCATTAGAGGTGAACATGAAGTACCATGGCCGTTGAGGCAGCATGTGGGTCCACACAAATCTGCTTGAATAGATAATGTCATGCCATCTCTTGCACACTGATGTTGCCCTCATCATGCTTGCTATAGGCAAGAATGTGAAAATCCTTTCCAGGATATCATCAGGAACGACAGCATCCAATGATACTGAGAAGTCGTTGCCACCATTGCTAGCTTCAGAAACAACTCCAGAGTTGAATGCAGGAGTTCTAATGTGATCAACTGGAAGATAGTCCCACGATGACTCCATGAGATGGATCATGAAACAAGCAGACAGAGAGATGACCTGAAGAAAAAAAATAGATTTGCTCCTAAGAAACAGCAGAGAGTATTTTTCTTGTAAGATATAGACATATTGGAAAAGAAAGTGAAAATCAATTGAAACCATATTGTTTTAGAAGACAGCGTTGGCCTATTCTCGGTCAACAAAATGGGGCCTAAACCTAGGTGACTAATAATCCAAGACAATGTTATACTCGATTTATCCAAATGAGAAATGTGAGCTGTCAGTTACTGATGCATGCAGAGTACCGTCTACATGCCATGTATAATACACCGGCACACCCTACATAATTACACTGCTTGTAAAGCAGTAATAAAACCATATACGCTAGCACTGAGTGGCATAGCTCGTCTGCTACAACAAAAGTTATTATCGATCTAACCATAGTGCTAAGTTCATACATCTTAATAATAATTGCTTGCACATAGTCTAAATACTGTGGCAAACACTGGACAACATATCAAATTATCAACATTAGACAGGTTAGCATCTCTTGATAGAGTACTTAATCTTCCTATTCCCAAACAGAAAAATAACTGCCATATGACAATCTTTCGACAGATCACCATGCTCCTGAAATGCAGGATCATCTGTATGGCAACACGGGCAGACTTCGCCATTTCCCCTGCTATCTTTGGAAAATAAACCGCACCCGCACCTTAATTGGGTACAAAGGAAAATAAACTGCACCCGCATCCAGCAATGTCGGCCTTGCGCAGTGATGTGGAAGAAAATATATGCATGTAATTGGATCAGATCCGAACACAAATAGCTTACATTAGGGTTTGGGCCGCTCGGTTTCGCACAGCAGCAAGAGGAGAGAGGAGTGCGGGCATACCTGGTGAGTGCTCGTCGCCGGCTAATACCAGCAGAACGGCGGCGGCGCTCGCCTCGTCCTCGCCGCAAGGAAAGAGAAAGGAGGAGAGGGAAGAGAGAGAGGTTAACGGAAGAAAGAATAAGCCTGTTCGGGACCGATTCTCCGGCCGATTCTGCCAAATAAATGGCGAACGGCCCCGAACGCACCGCTCCTCCAGCGCCCCTGGGCGATGCGATTTTTCACGGCCACGCTGCCCGTCCTCGGCCGGCTCCTCCTCCCGTGGCGGCGCAAAACAAGGCAAGGGGCGGGAGCCCATATATGTAACGGCGAAGGGCGTTGGGAAAGTCCGCTTTCCACCTTTGCTTTCTTATTTTTTTATTAATTTAATTTAATTTATTTTATTTTTTTTAATACTAGTATAGAACTTTTTAAAGAAAATAAATTCATCATTTGCATTAAGAGAATGCGATGTTCAGTTTCCAAATGAAATTATTTTTTTCTTTGTATTGTAGACACTGTTTTAACTAACTGATAAATATATGACATCAGTACATTTCCTAAATAATGCATAAAATAATTGTTAGCCAATCAAGGAATGAAAACTCAAAACATTCATCATCATTTCCTAAATATCAGTTCGGATATTACATTGGTAAGAGCATCTCCAATAGTTCTAAAAAAACAATTGGTAAACCAATAACTTTTTCAAGTGGATCAAAAAAGATAGGAGCATATTGATTGGCGTCCTGTTCGCTTGGCTAATAAGCCATGACTGAAAGTGTTGTTCGCTGATTTGTTGTAAGAGAAAAACACTGCTGAATGACTGACTGATTTGGCTGATAAGCTCAAGCGAACAGGGCGTGGGTTGCTCCGATCATTTTCAAAATCTCGCTCTTAAAAGTCAAATTTGTAAATGAATCCCAAACTATTTTCAAACCTCTAGATGGATCGATTGATACACGTGTATATTCCTATGTGATTACGTTGATTTTCCCAAGTGCGAAAAATTTGGAAGTTCGGATAGAAAGATGTTGGAGACCACTTTTTTTTAGTCTTCCTAAAAATCAAGATTTGGAGTCAGTTCCGAAAAACTCTTGGAAATACTCTAAGTCACACAAATGGGTATATGAAAAACTTACATAGAAACCAACTAATGGCTTTATTTTGAGCCGCCGCCAACTAATAACATTTATCATTTAGTAAGAAATATGATGTATATTATTCGCTTGAACTTATCAGTCCGGCTTATCAACCATGGTACAGTGTTTTTCTCTCATAACAAATCAGCATCAACCGACTTATCAGCCGTAGAAACCATCAGCCGAACAAACTTTATCTGCTATGAATATTACCTAATATAATACTATTTATTTCCTTAATTAAGCAAACGATACAGGAGCTCATAAAAGAAATATCTTCCATTTAGGACATTGAAATAAACAAATAAACACTTCCAAATAATTTTAAACCTTGGAAAAATGAGAATACGAATCAACTAAACATTTTCCTTCCTTCGCAGGAAGCAAATAGGGTACGACCTCTTTTAAATGTCTTTATTTATTAGTAGTATTTTTTTTAAAAAAAGAAGGATAGAGAACGAAAGACGGAAAGAACACGAAAAGCTGATATAGTACAGCACACAGTCAGCAGCTCTCCAGCCCACGGGATTGGAGCAAAAACGCGAAAATCCCCCCGGACCCCGGGCCCGGAGTCGCATCCCATCCCCATGCTCGCTCTCCGCACCGCACGCGACGTGTCCCGTCATGGCCACCGCCGCACCGATGCGGCGGAGCACGTCGCGCATGCACCCAGTCGCCTGGCTGCTAGCGCTTTAGGTGCATGGCACGAAACAATCGCCCGCACGGCTGGCTCCTTGGAACGCAACGCCATAAACAATTGCCGCCGCGCGAGGACGGGTCCTCGGAGCACAACGCTGCCACGCGCGCCAAAACCAGCCGGCCGGCCGGCATTCAAGCGCGCCGATGCGGCGCTCGACCGCTTGCTGCCACGCAGACGAAGGCAGCAGGCGCGCACCCCACCACGGCAGCCGACGGTTCGCTCGACCATGCCAGACCCCGGCACGGCAGCTGAGGCACATCTATCCAGATCTCGTACGCCCGCACTGTAGCATAGTGGTAGGACCGTAAGGTGTACAGTAGCGTGTTACATCTACCTATCTGTGTGCCAGTGTGCGGGCACTCCCGTCGTCCCCAGCGTGGGAGACCCTTTTGCTAGCTGCGGACAGCATACCCTCGCCCGGCAGCGGCGCAGGCGACGAGGGCCGGCCGCGCGCGAAGAAAGCAACGTGCCATTGGCATGGTCGCATGGACAGTTCACAGCTGGACACGCCGCGCCCGAGATGGACCATCCTACCTGCGGCGGCAACTACGGCGTGCAGTATTGGGCTCCGCGTCGCGTATACGTCGACTCGCCTTTTTTCGCCCAGCTGCCTGCCTGGCTGCACTGGACAAGCGAAGCCGAAGTGCGTGCTGTGCTGCTTAGGTAGGGGTGGTGGTGTCCTGTGCCTGGCTGCCTGCGCACGCGGGCAGCGCCAGCGCCAGCGTGCTGTGCTGCTGTACAGTATGCTGCAGTGCAATGCTGCATGCGGATGCGGCCGGCCGCCGGGCTTGGGGTTTGGGTTCGGGTTGGGGCCGGCCGACCCCCAGCATCATCTGCATTATGACGCGCGCGCCTCGCCGTTGTCGCCGGCCACCGGTCGATCACGTGCAGTGCATCAGGCCGGGCTACGTAGTGCGCGGGGCAACGGCAACTGGCAAGCCCAACGAAGCGAGCTCGTGGCGTACGGATTATCTCTCACATGCGTGAAATGGCATGGTCGATCCGTCGCTTTAAGCCTCCGCCCCGTACTGTTCCGCCATAACCCGGCGCACAGCAGTCATCCTACTCCTCCCCCCTACTACGGCTCCACCGCCGACGACGGACGTACCTGCAGTGAGTGAGTGCATCGATCCGTGCACGCGGCCGGCCGGGCCGGCGTGATGCGGCGTCGTCGTCGTGCTTCGCCGCGCGCAAGGTTCCAAAACCTCCAAGGGACGAGCGAGCTAACGCTCAGGAGCCAGGATGGCACTGTACTGTACTGTGCGTGCTGCTGCTCTGGCCATCAGATGCAGCAGGACCGCCCCTTTCTTTTCTGCATGCGTGTGTAGTGTATAGACAGAGAAATGCATGGCCATGTTTAGATCACCGGGTGTCCCGATTTTTGAATAATGTAGCAATTTTGTTTTTATTTGATAATAATTGTTCAAACATTGATTAATTAGGCTTAAAATATTCATCTGGCAAAGTACAACAAAACTGTGCAATTAGTTTTTTATTTCATCTACATTTAGTACTCCATATATGTGCCGACATTTTGATCAACAATAACATAGTCTTTTGTTCCAAGCAAATTGGGGTAGGCTAGAGATGAAACTCAAAAGAGACGATAAACAGGGAGACACATAAAGGGACATAAATGACACAAGATAGAAAGAGGTCACGGTTCAGGCACGTTGATTGCCAGTTTCCAAGTGCTCCTGTCCATAGCTAAATCCTTAGAGATATTCCACTCCTTAAGGTCTCTTCTAACGGACTCGTCCCAAGTTAGTTTAGGTCGACATCTACCGCTCTTTACATTATCGGCCCGCTTTAGAACCCCACTACGCACCGGCGCCTCAGGAGGTCTCCGTTGAACATGTCCAAACCATCTCAACCGATGTTGAATCAATTTCTCCTCAATTAGTGCCACCCCAACCCTATCCCGAATATCGTCGTTCTGGACTCTATCCCTCCTTGTGTGCCCACAACACCAACGCAGTGTAACACCCTCGATGTTACCGCGCGTGTCAACTCACCAAAACGTGTTTTGAGCTTTGTATTTAGGTGTTTAGCCTGTGTCGTAGTTCGTAGAATCATTCTGTTAAAGTCTAAATGGCTAACGAAAATGTTGAATAGAAGTTGCCGTAATAACCGTGTCGTTTTGATAGAGTGCAAAAACGATTTTTTTTCTAGCAAAACTGTTATAGAATGTGTGTGCAACACTTTAATAAAAATTGAAGTACAAACTTTGTTCATGGCAGTGCAACGAGTGTATTAGCATAATAAGAATGTTAGCTCATGTTTTTACTAGCTTGGAAATCGAAGTTAAAACCAAAACTATGACGAGAACAGTGAGCTTAGAAGCAGTTGACGGCCTTGTGTTCGCGAGCTTTACCTTGCTTTAACATGCTAGTAGCTTAGTCGCGTTTGGCTTCTGGGGACAGCCCTTGGTGCCCTCTAGGCTGTAGTCCTAATGGTTAAGTCGTAGCCGAGCTGGGGCAGTGGTTTTCACGTGCTTCAAAATCCGTGCGTGTAACCAAGTCTCGGTTGTCGGCTCTGTGTTCGCGGTCACCACCGCAGGCCGCTCCGGGCCGACGCCTGGCCGCGCTGTCGGGTTGGGCGGGCGGGCGCGTCCGGCCGACCGCAGCCGGTCACTGCCCTGCGCCTTCCCGTGCTGCCCCTTGTCCTTCCCCCTCTTGTCGCGCGCGGTGGCGTGACCGTGGTCAGGGCTGCAGCGTCGCGCCCATGCCCTGCCCCTCCCTGCACCGCTGCCGGTCGTCCGACCGCTGCTCGCGCGCGTCCCTCCCGCATCGCTCGCGCGCGTCCGACGTGAACCCCTGCGCATGTGTCGCCTTGTCTTAGTAGACTCCAGCCCGCCCAGGGAGGTGACCCGAGGGTTGACCCCCCTATCTCCTCTGCCACCATGGCCGTCGGACCCGCACCGTCCCTTCCGGCATGGTGGAACCACCTGAATTCGCTCCGCCTTGCTCACCGTTTCGTAGCAAAGCCAGCCAGCCGGCCGACCCTGCCCCTACCTCGAGCCTTGCCCCCCCTCGAGCTTCAATTTAGGGGCGCTGCCTCACCACCGCGTTGTCCAGGCCGAGCCGCTTCTCACCGTAGGCAGCTCTGTTCGGATCATCGCGAGTCAAATTAATCACACCGCCAGCTTCGCCCCACCTCCGTCTCCCTTCCGCGCTCGCTATCCAAGCCGTTACCGTACCCCCAGCGCTGGTGACGGGGTTGTGCCGCCACGGTGCGCCGCCGCGTCCTTCGTGCGCACGTGGCCAGCCCTCCTCAGACGATCTCTGGCCGATTCTTCACCGCAGCCGGGCCCGGGGTGAGTCGCTGTTGCTCGCACGCTTGCTCCTCTGTGCTTTTGGGGTTGTGGCTCACCGGAACGCTCCTACCACCGCCGCAGGTCGCCGTTTCCGTGGAGGAGAGGCTCTGCTCCGCCTCTGGCTCCGATTCCGCCTCTCGTCGTCGTGCGCTGCTACGTAGGTAAGCATCGGCCCCCTTAATCGTTGTAGCTGGGTCACTGGTGGTCGGCGTGGCCGCTCTGTGCCGGTGGGTGCCGCGCCGGAGCAGGGAGGCGTTCGGGGACTTCCCTGTTGTGAAGATGAGTTTTGCCAGGGTCGTTCGTGCTTATTGGCAGACTCGGGGAAATAGTGCGGTTAGAGTTCACGAATTCGCTGGTAGTTTGGGGGCTTTTTAGCTATTTTGTCCCGCGCGCTGCGGTCTCCCCCCCCCGCCTGGGCCGCGACGGAGTCGTGGGTCGCCTTGTGCTCGAGCAGGCCGCGCATTGCGGGGCCGTGACGGTGTGCGCGCGCGCGTGAGCTCGGGTGGGCCGCGAGGGTTTGGGCCGCGCGGTCAGTTGAGTTTTCTTTTCTTTTTAAGTGAATCAAATTAACTTATGATTTCATGTAATCTCTATACTTTGGAAAATCATAATAAATTAATTAAGCGTCCAAAAATTGCGAGACCAGTTTTGTTAGATCGGTAAATTCATGCTCAGTGAGGCTAAGCTTTTTTTTAAACCGATGTAAAAACGATTGTTATTAAGATATTAAATTATGTAGGATTTGTTATGGCGAAACCGTAATAACTGTAATCCTAAAATCTTTACAGCAGTTTAGTGGATATGGGAGGTGCTTGCTAAACTTTTGTAGCATCTTAGTAGCTTGCTAGATGTGGTATTTAAGCTCTTCTAATCGAGTAGACGTCGCGTCAATAACAAAAGAAAGTGATGTAACTTGGTTGGTAGGAAACTTATAGACCGGTTAGCTTTTGCTTTTAAGGGTAGTGGATGGCTTGGCATGTCGGTCATTAGAGTTAGCTAACTAGTTTAATAGTTGTTGTTTTAGAGTTACCGTTGTAACCTTTTTAAGTGTGGTATTTTTATTGCATGCATGTAGATCATGAGGGAGTCGAGTACGTGGCCGCGGAGGAGCAGGACTACGAGGAAGTCATCGAGGAGTACGAGGAGGAAATCTTTGTACCTGAGGAGTTCCAGGAGCCGCCCGCGACTGACACCTCTGACTATGCGCCTGCCTAAGGCAAGCCCCGGTGCATAACCCCTATTTTTGCAAGTCTTTATATATATTTAAATGTTGTGCATTTACGTTTCAGGAATTTTATGATACCCACATGCATATATATATCTACCCATGAGTCTTACTAGTGCAGGATCGTATAGCTGCTTTGCTTAGGTTCATCGGTAGAGTGAGTGACCTGTCATTACTCACAATAGGAGATTACTCGTATTATTATTATTATTATTATTATTATATTTTGGGTAAATTGATGGAAAGGAAATGGCGACCGGGCAGGGATGTGGTATGGGTATTGGTGGGTGTAGCAAGTTGTGTCCCGCGGCCGCGGGGCATAACTGGGTTGCACTGTTTTCCTGTCTGTGTCAATTAAGGACCGTTCGTTGCATGGACCCTGGTCAAGTCACAGATCTTCTTATCCCGAGCATATACTAGCGGATGGGGGCTAGGAAGACTTGTTACTCTCTTGTCATGGGCTCCGGCTCTTTCCGGACCGACTGATTGGAGGTGAGGATAGGTGGAGTGTAACAGAACCGCCCAATTATACGAGATTAAGTAAGAAAATCATCCAACGAACGGACAATTTACCAAACTTAAGCCCGTATAACCCGGTAGTCCGTGAAATCTCGACGGATTTCAAACCATTTCACATCACAGCCAAGATCGTAATAAGTTTAGCGATTACCGTCATAAGTTACATAGCAGTTTGCGGCACAAAATACATCGGAGTTTAAACATAGTTATTACAAACCAGTTTCGAATAAAGTAGCGGAAGCATTAGTTCAAAGCGCACACACACGCGACTTTCCAAAATAAAGTGCCAGCTCGCGATCATCTCCCACAAAAGCATCAGGCGAGGAGTAGTGAGTGACCATTGCCCATGGTCCTAGGCTTCGCCCATCGCAGGGTAGAGACAGTTGATACAATAACCATAGTACATCTGTCCATCTGCAACAAGTGGGAACAAAGCCCTGAGTACGAGAAGGTACTCAGCTAGACTTACCCGACAGAACCAAAAATAAAACGACACCAAGGATCATGATAGGCTTTTGGTGGGGTAGCTGACTCATTTGCAAGAAAAGCATTTTTAGCTTATCAATTCTTTTACAAAAGCATGTAATATTTTAATTCTTTATTCCCCTGTCAACTATGTTTGCACTTATGCTAAAGTAACCATGTAATTAAGCAAGCAAGGATTACCATTGATAATTAACAATAATTACCATGTCATTTTTCACATAACTATCCAAGTGTTTCATCAATATTACTACGATGAAGTAACTCAAGTCAAGTGTTCACTATCCAGTGAACGATGGCGATTCGAATCGATTATTGACCAGCTGGTAATTTATTCCTCACACAAACCTCACTCACCCGCTAAAGTGAGGTATTGGTCACCGAGTCAACCATTCAGGTAAAGTCGCGAGCTTGCCAGGAACCACATGTACCCGGGGGCCGCCCGACTGCTCTTTGGCCTTATCATCGCGCCCCCGTTTCCTGCCACTACTGCTCCGGTACAGTGCGTTGCGGGCAATCCACTCGGCCCGAATAATCTCCCGGCTTCGCGGTCGAAAGGTACTTTATTCGGCCAGCTAAATGTGAGGCATGCGTTCAACATGACCCGAGGCCCGACATCGGACGGTCCTTAACCGACACAGACGGAAGACACTACAGTCCAGAACCCTGCAAGCTTCCGCCCGGTCTCAAATTCATTTCCACACTTAGTTATTCTCACATGACATTCTTTCACATAAAACCAGGTAATCCCCTATAGCTCGCGGATGACAGGCAATCACCCGACTTCTACCGGTCTAAGCAAGCTAAGCAATTATTGACCGTGGACACCAGGGTGACAAGGATCGGGTAAAACAAGGTGAAACAAGGTATAATGCAGCAACGTTTGCAAACAACTCCTAAACTTAATGCATCAGATTAAGTAAAATTCATAAATAATTATTTGCAAACCGGGGGAGAAATGCTCCGGGGCTTGCCTCGCTCGAAGGAGCTGGGACGATGATCAGGGCACTCCGGAAGCTCTTCACCGGACTCCTCTTCTGCTTCTGCTGGCTCCGGCTCCGTCACCTCGGGTTGTTCCTCTGCGTCCTCGGGAACTACTGCCGGAACCACTTCCTGCGATCCTGTATGATGCAGAAGTATGAGTGCAACATGTATAGATGCATTGCAGAGGTGACATGAGATGATGATGATGCGGAATGCATGCGATGTAATGAATATGTTACGTTATCGGATTACGTGGAACTTATGATTCTTCTACAAGGTAGTCTACGTCATCCAAGAACATGTACTCAGAAACTACCACCACTATTTTCCACCATGCAAGAGTACTTGAACACCCAAGGTGCTTCAAAGATACACCAAAGTATATTTTACTAACTATCTTTGCATTAAGAGGAATGGAAACCCTAATTAGCCCTATGGTTGAACAGCAACACATATTTTAGTAGCTCAGAAAAGTCTTAGAAAATTACAGTGGATTACTAATATCAAGAATAGCTTGACACAAGATTTTTACTGCATTTGGATAACTAGAACTGCCTATACAAAAATAACAAACTAAGGCCTAAAATGGATATTTAAAATACTTTACATTATGAAAAGTATCAAACAACAGATTTAGGAATTTTTCCTACTATCTATTCCCTAAACAAACACTATAGAAAAATTATCACTTGCATGTTTTATTCAAATTTATTTAAATAACAAAAATAACAAATATTAGTGATAGAAAGCATTTGAACTGCAACTATACATTTTTCTACAGAACAACCATGATATGAAATTTTCCCTAGCAAATAGAGGGCACACAAGGATTAACAAACTTGGAACCACATTTTTCTGATTTTTCTACATTTTATTATCAATTTTTCAAGAAAACATAAATTTCAAGGATTAAATAAAATACTACAGAAAAGTAATGGAATAGTGGCATGCAATATTTTTATATTGTAGATCTGGTTCAAATGAGTACATAGAAATTTATTTCACCATTTTTGGAGCTAAAATGACCAAGAAAACATTTTCCAAAGTGTTTTTCATCAAGAATAATAAAAGAAATAGAAAATGATTTTTCTGTTAAAGAGATTGGGCCGGCCCGTGGAAAAACAACCGGCCCGTGGCCGTTCCCGGCCTGCTTCGCGCGCGCGGGGGAACAGCCGAGCCGGCCCGCTCGGGGCGCGGCCCAGAGGCGCGGCCTAGTTCCCCGAGAGGAACCGAGCGCGGTCGCCGGCGTCCACGCGCTCGACGTCGCGGCGGCGGTTGCGGCCAACCGGCCATTGCCGGCCAAGTCCCGACCACCGAGCGAGCGCACAACAATCGCCAGGAACTCGCGAACTTGAGAAGAAGGATTGGGAAGACGGAGAGGGAGCGAGCGAGGCGATGAACGGAGCTCAAGGCCGGCGGCACCGACGCGGTGGCGCGGCGAGGAAAGCTCGATTGAGCCTTACCGGTCCAAACGAGGAGACGTCGAGGCTCGTTCGGAGAAGAGGGGAACGGGGCGGAGCTTTGGGCACAGGCAATCGAAGGAAGGCGGTCAGCCGATGCCGGAACGGGGCGGAGATGGAGGCGGTGCACGGTGGCGAGCGGTGCTCCGCGGTGGAGGGCGCCGGAGGGAGGAAGAGAGGGAGCAAATGAGGGTTGTGCGGGATGGAGACATGGCGCTCGGGTGATTTGAAGTGGAGCGCGAGCGCGGGGTCCACGGACGGCCATGTCACACCCAAAATTTTCTATTTTGGGTTGTGCATGAAAAATACTAAATAAAATAAATTATTTCAATATCTGAATAAATTTATTAGATAAGTTAAGTTGTTGCTAATTTAAATATAGAAAATTGTGGTTTTAAACTTTTTCATATTAATTTGATAATGTGGTGTTTGTGTGATGCTTGTCTTTGGTGTGGGTGAGTGCTATTATTTTCAAAATACCGTAGGACGATGTTTACTTCTCATCGGAAAACTTTTTGGTATTTTCTGGATTCAAAATTCCAATTTCCGTGAGCTTAATCTTTTTCCTTGATCTCTTCATCCATCTTTTCATAAGCTCCAAATACTTTATTTGGGTTCCTCATGTTTCATAATGTCTCTAGAAAATTCCCTCGAATTTTCGGAGCTTTCGGAGTATTTTTCGCGGCTTAAATAATAATTCTGGACTTTTCTAGAATTATTTTATCCACGAAATTAATTAATTCCGAAAATAATAAATATCTTATTTTCCACCAAAGCTTGTGTGCAATAATCCTAAATGTCCGTTCATTTATTTACTAATGAGCTTTAATAATTAATTAGGCCTATTAGTAAAGATGGAGGGTGCAACGTCAATTAGCACCATATCGCTAGTTGACGTGAGGGTGGAGAGTCTTCCTCCCTATATATATGTCCGGCCTGCCTGCTAGCCCTGTTTTCCGCCGCTGTTGTCGCCGCCGCCGCTGTTGCCGCCGCCGCCGCTGTTGCCGCCGCCGCCGTTATTGCTGCCGCCGCCGCTGTTGCCGCCGCCGCCGCTGTCGCCGCCCGCCGCCGCTGTCGCCGTTCGCCGTCGCTGTTGTCATCCGCTCGCCCTCCTGCTTGATCCCGCCGCCGCCTCAGCCGCTACTCCTCCCTCTCCATCCAGGTTGCCCTGCCGCTCCCTCGAATCGCAGCCTCGGAGGCCTGCACGCTGCCGCGTAGGATCGGCTCGCTACTGGGCGTCATCGCCGCCGACCTCCTCGTTCACCAATCTGCACCCTGATCGCCGTGCACTGGAGACTAGGGGATCGATTTCCCTTCTCGTTCGTCGCGGATTTCTCGCTGCGTGCCGTATGGTGCGGTGAGTGATTCTCCAAGAAATCTGGGGGCACTTTGTCCCTGCGCTGGACGCCTTCGTTGGGCTCTCCGGAGCTCCAGGCTCGGTTGGTCACCTCTGCTTGGTGTACATGGGAGGCAGAAACAACTTTTGCCTGGTGCAGTGTTTCTCTGTTGATGAGACGAGTGGCAGCAGCATCGTAGAGGCAATGGCATAAACTCTTTTGGTGTCCCAAGCACTGTAGGAACTGTGGCTGGTGAGCATCTGCAATCTTATTCACTTACCAGCACAATGCAGTTCCCATCCAAATTGCTAGCTTGATGACATCATGCATAAGTTTTGTGGCCGTTTTTCTTTAGTAAAACAAATCACGAAATACAATAGAAATACATATATACATACGATTTTGTTTAGGCCATATCTTCCATGTTTTAACTCCGATTTGACCCGTTCAAGTTGCGTTAGGTTCGTATTTGCGAGCTCTACATGTTAGTGTAGCTGTACAGTAGGTTTAGAAAATTTAATTTTCGAGTTTATATTAAAGTAATTATTTATCTATAGGAAATCTTAGAAAATTCATAACTTTAACGTTTTAAGTCCGATTTTTGTGATCTTTACGTCTGTGTGATCGTAGTAACGTGTAGAATAGTTTTGTAAGCTTTCCTAAATGTTTTTCTACTGTTGGTGTACTGTTTTAATTATGTCTCTTTGTTTGCTTCGTGTATGATTGCTCGGATGATTGTGCGTTGATGCTTGATGATCGAGTATAGACGGTGCGTAGTTTCTTAATGATCAGAAGTATTATTTTGAGCTAGACCAGCAGTATCATCAGGAAAGCTTTGATCAAGGCAAGTATAACATGGGAGTATCCTTGTTACCTATTCACTGAAATTATCATACATATGCATGTGTCTTCCTTGGCAACCATAGAGATTATAACTTAGCTATTGATATCTTGTTTCCTTGTCACCTATGGGTTGTGCATTTGGGTAGTTATTGCTAGTGCTTAATTATGAACAATGATCTTGTAATTTGATTAATGGATTAAGCAACCAACCATTAAGATGATTTTATTATTATTGAAAAGGGGACTAGAGCAAGGGGTTATATTGTTGCTCTGGTTTCTCTCCATAAGGACTTATCTGTAAGTGATAACCGGGATATACAGTACAGCTGTGAGGGCTATATGGCTCTGGCTCTAGTTGTTAAAGAGACATTTTCTAGCTTGTTAGTGGTTACCTTAAATGGCGTAAGAATGGCTTGCCACGTTGGGTGTAGTGCGAGCCCCTGGCCTAGTGTGTATAGGCTGCGGTTGTTGTGCCACTGGGAAGGGGGGTTCTACATCTGCCTGCCGAGTGAATCTAATGGCCCTAACTTGTTAGACGAACTTTTGAATGGCTTTATATGGTTTCCGATGTTTTGGGCCTTGCAAACCCATGCATTTGGAAATCATGACTCACAGTGAAAGTGTACACCTCTGCGCAGAGTTTAAAAACTGGTATACTAGCCGTGCTCACGGATACGAGCGGCCTTGGGGATTCTTACAGAATAGTTGATCATCATTATTATATCATGCTTAATTATTGTTGATCATTATTATGCTCATGTTAATGCTATTCATTATCCTTATTACAATTGATCATTGATTCATTAATGGGATTGGATTACCTTGATGCTACTCAATTGCTAATTATATGATGATTAAAAGCTAAACGCAGTCAAACAGTGTCTAGCCTTTTTGAGCCTCATGAACCCTGTGTTATACTTGTTGAGTTCGACATGGACTCACTCTTGCTATTTCTCCCACACTCCAGTGTGTAGTAAAACGCTACTCGAAAGAAGGACAAAGGTGTAGTGGAGTTTCCAGAAGACTAGTAGAAGTGCTAGGCATATGTTACCCCCAGTCAGCCGTCCCTGAGAAGAATGGAGCCTGAAGTTTAGTCACCGTTTCGCGATACTCTGATGTAAGTGTTAATATAGCTATGTATACGTTATATAATAACATTGTTTCTGATACTTTTTCATTCTGGCATATGTGTGGACTTCCTGGGCACACATATGATTAGCCTGGTTTTGTGCTTTAGAAAACCGGGTGTGACAGAGTGGTATCAGAGCGGTGTTGACTGTAGGACGTATGCCAAGTAGCACTGGACGTATTATAAAACTTATTTTACTGTAAAACTATTTTGTCATCCCTTGATTCATTGATTTGACTATTTCCTCTTCCTTGTCCTGTTGTATCCCTTCCTTGATAGCTTCCTTTGAGCTATTATTTCTTACTTCCTCGTTGTTTTTTTTTGTTTTATGTTTATTTTACTAAAGTTTGCTAATCTTACCTTGATCAAAAGTTTGATGGCCTTTTCATCATCTATAATCTGCCATTTAGGATGACCACCATTGTTGAAGAAGCACGTGTAGTACCGATGATGTGATGTGTTCTTGTTTTGCTTGATGTGTTGCTTGTGTGTTGCCTTGTTCTCGTGTTTCAAAGATGGCTCGGAAGGTATAAGTTTTGAGGAGTAGCTCGATCCATGTTAAGTGGGGCAGGTTTTACGTAATACTCCGCATGCTGATTTCTATAGCAGTCTGCAATGTTTCTGTTATATCTTGAGATATGGACATGAGAAATTTATGAAATTTTACTGGGAATAACTAGACTTCTGTATCTTTCCAAACCCACTGGACTTACCTTTTTATCTATTTTGAGCTAAGAGATATACCTGTTCTAAGTTGAGGTTACTGCACAGTCTGGAATTCTGGAACAGTTTTGGATAAGATCTGTTTTTGACTAACTTATTTACAGAATCTGGAAAAGTGTTGTGAATAAAAGTCATAGATAATTTCATAAGCTTTCCAACCATTTAAAGATCACTTCATTTGGATCTTTGTAGCTCGAGTTATGCCAGATTTACTGAACTGCTGAAATTGGAATTCGCCCAGAAATTTTCTGCATTACTTCCTTATCTTGTATAAGTGAATATATCATTGGATATCTTTGAATCTCATTGATTTGCTTGGGAATTTTACGTTAAGAGATGATTATGGTTATCTGGTATAAAAGGGATGTGAGTTACTTTAGTGTCCCCTAGTTTCTTTTTCTTAAGGGGTAGCAAAGTTGTGAGTGTTGCAAGATGAAGGTTTCGTATGTCCTAGTGCTTCACTTGGAAAAAGTGGTTATCTCTATGATTGGAAGTCTACTCATGTGCTAGTGTTGTTTGCTTGGGATCAGTGCTTTGTTGGATCGTTTACAAGAAGCTCGGGTATTCGTCAGGACTGGTCTTCACTTCAAGCTATCATCAGTTGGGAGTTCAACATTCAATTCAACATACTCTATACAAGTTAGCATGGACGACATAGGAAGGAGATGTTGGAAGTCTATAGTTAGTTTCATGAAAACTTAGATGCCATCACCCCCATATCAAGTATGTTTAGTAAGTTTTAAGTGACGGACTTATCATTAATAGCAAGCCTTAAAGAGAGTGTTGTCTTCAATGACATTGCCAGGTGGAACAAAATCTTTGTTAAGTGGGGTAGTGTTCGTTACCATCATCAATCTCAAGCGACGAGGTACGAAGAACTGAAGATCAAACCTTATCTTTCTAGTCATCTTTTGGCTATCCTTGATCTATGTCTTATATCTCATCAACGCAAATCAAAGAAGCATGAAGACTTGAAGATTAGTGTTATCTATCTCTCTAATCTCTCTGAATCTCATTTTTATCTTATCCTGTCTTTTTAGAACAGTCTGTCTTCTTTAGCTTATATCTCTATTTTTGGACGCCCAAAAATCATGGATAAATTCTGGACAATAGTAGACTTCAATATCTTTCTCTGATCATAAGGACCACCCTGATAGCTATTATGGTTTGGGATTTATGAAAATCACAAGGCGATGCATCTGTACTGTCAGCAACCTGGAATAGTTTCTGTTGTGCACAGTTTTCGACTACCTTAACTGCAGAATCTGGAGAAGTGTTCTATAAGAAAGTTGTAGTAAATTTGATAATCTTTCCAACGGTATAAGCTATAATATCATTGGATTCGTAGAACTCGAGTTATAGCTGTATTTCTGCACTGCTATTTTTCTGCTCGCGAGGAAGTGCAGGTTACTTGATCTTGGATATGCTCATGAGTCACTTTGAGATGGTAGAAGGACATAATGATAGTCATCACTCAGAAACAAATGCAAGTTATCCTTTGGTGTTCTCTAGTTGATCTCTTCTTAAGGGGGGTTTGACGAACTAAAGACGATATAAGATGGAGGTTTTATATGCTCTATTTTGTCACCTGGAAGCATCAGCTATCTACATGGTTGCAAAGTCACTATCAAGCGCAAGTATCTTTTCTCAGAGTGATAACCTGTTGGAACCATCTACAAGAATCATAAGGGCCTAAAGGACACCTTTACCAAGTTGGTTTTGAGTTTGTGGCATCATCATTGGATAGGAGTTGATGAAGGAAAAGTGAAGACTTGTAGATCAACTTTATCTTTCTCCCTAGTCTCTCCGAATCTCGGGACGAGATTCCTGTTAAGTGGGGTAGATTTGTCACACCCAAAATTTTCTATTTTGGGTTGTGCATGAAAAATACTAAATAAAATAAATTATTTCAATATCTGAATAAATTTATTAGATAAGTTAAGTTGTTGCTAATTTAAATATAGAAAATTGTGGTTTTAAACTTTTTCATATTAATTTGATAATGTGGTGTTTGTGTGATGCTTGTCTTTGGTGTGGGTGAGTGCTATTATTTTCAAAATACCGTAGGACGACGTTTACTTCTCATCGGAAAACTTTTTGGTATTTTCTGGATTCAAAATTCCAATTTCCGTGAGCTTAATCTTTTTCCTTGATCTCTTCATCCATCTTTTCATAAGCTCCAAATACTTTATTTGGGTTCCTCATGTTCCATAATGTCTCTAGAAAATTCCCTCGAATTTTCGGAGCTTTCGGAGTATTTTTCGCGGCTTAAATAATAATTCTGGACTTTTCTAGAATTATTTTATCCACGAAATTAATTAATTCCGAAAATAATAAATATCTTATTTTCCACCAAAGCTTGTGTGCAATAATCCTAAATGTCCGTTCATTTATTTACTAATGAGCTTTAATAATTAATTAGGCCTATTAGTAAAGATGGAGGGTGCAACGTCAATTAGCACCATATCGCTAGTTGACGTGAGGGTGGAGAGTCTTCCTCCCTATATATATGTCCGGCCTGCCTGCTAGCCCTGTTTTCCGCCGCTGTTGTCGCCGCCGCCGCTGTTGCCGCCGCCGCCGCTGTTGCCGCCGCCGCCGTTATTGCTGCCGCCGCCGCTGTTGCCGCCGCCGCCGCTGTCGCCGCCCGCCGCCGCTGTCGCCGTTCGCCGTCGCTGTTGTCATCCGCTCGCCCTCCTGCTTGATCCCGCCGCCGCCTCAGCCGCTACTCCTCCCTCTCCATCCAGGTTGCCCTGCCGCTCCCTCGAATCGCAGCCTCGGAGGCCTGCACGCTGCCGCGTAGGATCGGCTCGCTACTGGGCGTCATCGCCGCCGACCTCCTCGTTCACCAATCTGCACCCTGATCGCCGTGCACTGGAGACTAGGGGATCGATTTCCCTTCTCGTTCGTCGCGGATTTCTCGCTGCGTGCCGTATGGTGCGGTGAGTGATTCTCCAAGAAATCTGGGGGCACTTTGTCCCTGCGCTGGACGCCTTCGTTGGGCTCTCCGGAGCTCCAGGCTCGGTTGGTCACCTCTGCTTGGTGTACATGGGAGGCAGAAACAACTTTTGCCTGGTGCAGTGTTTCTCTGTTGATGAGACGAGTGGCAGCAGCATCGTAGAGGCAATGGCATAAACTCTTTTGGTGTCCCAAGCACTGTAGGAACTGTGGCTGGTGAGCATCTGCAATCTTATTCACTTACCAGCACAATGCAGTTCCCATCCAAATTGCTAGCTTGATGACATCATGCATAAGTTTTGTGGCCGTTTTTCTTTAGTAAAACAAATCACGAAATACAATAGAAATACATATATACATACGATTTTGTTTAGGCCATATCTTCCATGTTTTAACTCCGATTTGACCCGTTCAAGTTGCGTTAGGTTCGTATTTGCGAGCTCTACATGTTAGTGTAGCTGTACAGTAGGTTTAGAAAATTTAATTTTCGAGTTTATATTAAAGTAATTATTTATCTATAGGAAATCTTAGAAAATTCATAACTTTAACGTTTTAAGTCCGATTTTTGTGATCTTTACGTCTGTGTGATCGTAGTAACGTGTAGAATAGTTTTGTAAGCTTTCCTAAATGTTTTTCTACTGTTGGTGTACTGTTTTAATTATGTCTCTTTGTTTGCTTCGTGTATGATTGCTCGGATGATTGTGCGTTGATGCTTGATGATCGAGTATAGACGGTGCGTAGTTTCTTAATGATCAGAAGTATTATTTTGAGCTAGACCAGCAGTATCATCAGGAAAGCTTTGATCAAGGCAAGTATAACATGGGAGTATCCTTGTTACCTATTCACTGAAATTATCATACATATGCATGTGTCTTCCTTGGCAACCATAGAGATTATAACTTAGCTATTGATATCTTGTTTCCTTGTCACCTATGGGTTGTGCATTTGGGTAGTTATTGCTAGTGCTTAATTATGAACAATGATCTTGTAATTTGATTAATGGATTAAGCAACCAACCATTAAGATGATTTTATTATTATTGAAAAGGGGACTAGAGCAAGGGGTTATATTGTTGCTCTGGTTTCTCTCCATAAGGACTTATCTGTAAGTGATAACCGGGATATACAGTACAGCTGTGAGGGCTATATGGCTCTGGCTCTAGTTGTTAAAGAGACATTTTCTAGCTTGTTAGTGGTTACCTTAAATGGCGTAAGAATGGCTTGCCACGTTGGGTGTAGTGCGAGCCCCTGGCCTAGTGTGTATAGGCTGCGGTTGTTGTGCCACTGGGAAGGGGGGTTCTACATCTGCCTGCCGAGTGAATCTAATGGCCCTAACTTGTTAGACGAACTTTTGAATGGCTTTATATGGTTTCCGATGTTTTGGGCCTTGCAAACCCATGCATTTGGAAATCATGACTCACAGTGAAAGTGTACACCTCTGCGCAGAGTTTAAAAACTGGTATACTAGCCGTGCTCACGGATACGAGCGGCCTTGGGGATTCTTACAGAATAGTTGATCATCATTATTATATCATGCTTAATTATTGTTGATCATTATTATGCTCATGTTAATGCTATTCATTATCCTTATTACAATTGATCATTGATTCATTAATGGGATTGGATTACCTTGATGCTACTCAATTGCTAATTATATGATGATTAAAAGCTAAACGCAGTCAAACAGTGTCTAGCCTTTTTGAGCCTCATGAACCCTGTGTTATACTTGTTGAGTTCGACATGGACTCACTCTTGCTATTTCTCCCACACTCCAGTGTGTAGTAAAACGCTACTCGAAAGAAGGACAAAGGTGTAGTGGAGTTTCCAGAAGACTAGTAGAAGTGCTAGGCATATGTTACCCCCAGTCAGCCGTCCCTGAGAAGAATGGAGCCTGAAGTTTAGTCACCGTTCCGCGATACTCTGATGTAAGTGTTAATATAGCTATGTATACGTTATATAATAACATTGTTTCTGATACTTTTTCATTCTGGCATATGTGTGGACTTCCTGGGCACACATATGATTAGCCTGGTTTTGTGCTTTAGAAAACCGGGTGTGACAGGCCACGCGAGGCGTCGCCGGCATGCGGCCGCCACGCGGCGGGCGCGTCCTGCCGGGGCGCCAGCGCGCGCGGGCGCGGGCGGGAAGAAGAGGGAGGGGGAGGCCGGCTGGGCCGGGCCGAGGCGGAGGCGGCGCGGGCGCGCGCACGGGAGTGGCGCGGGCCGCATCCGGACATGGGCCGAACAGGAGGCGGCGGCCTGCTAAGGAAAAACCGGATTTTTGATTTTCCAAATTCAAATTTAAATGCATTTCAAACTTCAAACCACATTTTGATCAAGAAGAAGACATTTTCTGGAATTGACCCAAAAATAAAAGTTGCTCAGAATTAAATTCTCTACAACTTTGATTAAGGGGTCAACTGAAAATTCTTGATAGATTTTGAATGGCAGAATAAAAGCTAAAATAGGGGATAATTTTGAACATTTTTCATAATTATTTTTGAACAAGTTTTGACAAAATTTGGGTCATCTAGTTGCTCCAAAATTTTGAACTAGGGTTCCAAGTGATGTAAAATTTCTAGTTGCAAGATTTTTGGTGCAATGTGATTATCATATTAATATAATTCATCACATAATTATTTTCAAGCTTTTGTTTTAATCAATTTATAAATTATCACACATGATTATAATGTTATGAATGCTGTGCAATATGATGGGTATGCAAAAATGCATTGCGTAACACCGGAGTGTTACATGGAGGTCTTAGCACCGTATTGAGGCCGGGCCTCAAGTACGGGAGCTAGGAGTCCAAGTTTGGACGGGGATCTGGGAACCCGTGACAGGAGGGGAGCGGGTTGGTCTTGCTTGTGCCTAGGGTACAAGCGAGGCGTATGTTTTTGAGGTACCCAGCTGGGCACATTGATTCGCGAATCGTCGTTTCTGCGTGACGGTACGACTTGACTACGCTCTGGCAACGTAGTAAGAATTGGAAATTGAAAGATGGAAAAATGGTCCTAAGTTGCTCAACTCTTGCTTGATTATAGCATAGGTGCTTACATACACTATTGGTTAATGAATAAAATACGGCTTCTAAAAGTTAAGAAATTAAGGACACACGCTTAGTGCTATTTTTCGCAAACAAGAAAACCCACCTGCCATAAAGCCTATCATGATCCTTGAGTGTCGGAAAATATAATTCCCAGTCAGGTAAGTCTTACGAGTACATTGTGTACTCAGAGTTTATTCTACCCTTGTTGCAGGTGCACCTTGAGCAGATAGGCCTTGTGTGGAGAATTCTTCTGGTGGGCACAGACGGATTCTCATCTCGCTCCGTAGACGTTTATTTTATTTTCCGCTGTCAATTTACTGCACTCTGAACCTCTGGTATTGTAATAACTATTTCCAAGACTCTATGTTGTATGAAATGGACTAAGTATTGTAAGTTTGTACTCATTATTGGATCCCGGATGTAAAATGTGGAGTGTTCGAGTTCTCCCGTCAGGTGTGCTCGACGGAATCATCTGGTTTAGCTCACTTTCAGGGCACTTAGTGTCTAGTGGAAGGCAAACGCCCTGAAAGCATGCTAAACTAGGCGAGTCCGCCACACGCAGCATACGCATCTCTGCTACACTCAATTGCTGGACATGTCGCCTTTTGTAGGCCAACACTCAGCACCGTATAACATCGCCGGTCGAATCGCCGTCCTATAGAACTTACCTTTCAACTTCTGAGGCACCCTTTTGTCACAGAGGACACCAGAAGCTTGACGCCATTTCAACCAGTCAGCTGAAATTCTATGCCTAACATCTTCATCAATGTCGCCATCCTTTTGTAGCATCGATCCTAAATACCGAAAAGTATCCTTCTTGGCCAAAACTTGCCCATCGAGGCTAACGTCTCCCTCCTCATGCCTAGTCGCGCTGAAATCGTACCTCATGTACTCGGTCTTGGTCCTACTAAGTCTGAACCCTTTCGACTCTAACGTGTGCCTCCATAGTTCTAACTTTCTATTAACCCCTGTCCTACTGTCGTCAACTAGCACCACATCATTAGCAAAGAGCATACACCAAGGGATATCACCTTGTATGTCCCTTGTGACCTCATCCATCACCAAAGCAAATAAATAAGGGTTCAAAGCTGACCCCTGATGCAGTCCTATTTTAATTGGAAAGTCACTGGTGTCGCCATCACATGTTCGGACAAACGTCACCACATCCCTGTACATATCCTTGATGAGGGTAACGTACTTAGTTGGGACTTTGTGCTTTTTCAAGGCCCACCACATGACATTTCTCGGTACTTTGCCATATGCCTTCTCGAGGTCAATAAAGACCATGTGCAAGTCCTTTTTCTGCTCCCTATATCTCTCCATCAATTGTCGTAATAAGAAAATCGCCTCCATGGTCGACCTACCAGGCATGAACCTAAACTGATTTTGGGTCACACGTGTCATTCTCCTTAGGCGATACTCAATAACCCTCTCCCAGAGCTTCATCGTATGGCTCATCAACTTAATCCCATGATAGTTAGTACAACTTTGGACATCTCCCTTGTTCTTGAAGATAGGTACTAATATACTTCTCCATTCTTCAGGCATCTTGTTAGACCGAAAAATAAGGTTAAAAAGCTTAGTTAACCATACTATCGCTCTGACGTTTAGGCATCTCCACACCTCAATGGGGATACCATCAGGGCCCATCGTTTTACCTCCCTTCATCCTCTTCAAAGCCTCCCCGATCTCTGCCTCCTGAATTCTCCTCACAAAGCGTCTGTTGGTATCATCAAATGAGTCGTCCAACTCAAGGGTAGGACCCTTATTCTCCCAATTAAACAACTTGTCGAAGTACTCTCTCCATCTGTTCTTGATCTCCTCACCTTCACCAGAAGTCGATCTGTCCCATTCTTGATGCATTTTATTTGGTTGATGTCCCTTGTCTTCCTCTCGTGGATCCTAGCCATCCTATAAATGTCCTTCTCCCCTTCCTTCGTGCTTAGCCGCTGATAAAGGCCATCATACGCCTGACCTTTTGCTACACTCACAGCTCGCTTTGCAACCCTCTTCGCTATTTTATAGCCCTCGATGTTGGCTGCACTCTTGTCATGGTGGAGGCGCTTGAAACACTCCTTCTCCCTAATAGCCCTTTGCACCTCGTTATTCCACCACCATGTGTCTTTCGCTTCCCGTTTGCCTCCCCTACTCACGCCAAACACTTCTGAAGCCACCTTCTGGACACATGTTGCCATCTTTAGCCACATGTCATTGGCATCTTCTCCTTCTTCCCAAGGCCCCTCGCCTAGCATCCTCTCCTTAAACGTTTGCGTTGCTTCCCCTCTAAGCTTCCACCACTTCGTTCTCGCCATCTTGACCCGTTTGTCCCGGTGGACACGTACCCGAAAGCGAAAGTCCGCCACCACAAGCTTGTGTTGAGGGATAACGCATTCCCCAGGTAACACCTTACAATCAAAGCAAGCACGTCTATCTTCTCTCCTTGCAAGGATAAAGTCGATCTGGCTCGAATGTTGTCCACTACGAAAGGTCACTAGATGGGATTCCCTCTTCCTAAAGAGGGTGTTCGCTATCAACAAGTCATAGGCCAACGCGAAGTTCAAAACATCCTCCCCCTCTTGATTCCTACTACCATACCCGAACCCCCCGTGCACCCGCTCGAAACCTACATTAGTCGCACCCACATGGCCGTTGAGGTCTCCTCCTATGAAGAGTTTCTCGCTGATAGGCACGGTACTAACCATGCTATCAAGATCTTTCCAAAACTATCTCCTGGTGCCCTCGCTAAGACCTACATGAGGGGCATAGGCACTGATCACATTCAAAGCCGAATCTCCAACTACCAGCCTGACCAGGATAATCCGGTCGCCTTACCTCCTAATATCAACGATTCCATCATTAAAGCTCCCATCGATCAAGATGCCTACACCATTTCTACCCGATGTCACCATTCCATGACTTGTTCGCTATCAACAAGTCATGTGCCGATATTTTGATATGATGAAAAATCTTCTTTTTGCATAGTAGAATTTAAGGTAAATTTAAGCATCTAACATGGTAGCCGAGCGCGGCAGCCGGCAGGTGGCCTCATTTCTCAACGAACGCGCCAGGTTTCAGTTTCACCGTGAAGTCGAAGCAATCACGAGGCTGCACTACACGCCTAGCTAGTTGCCTACCGACACTTGGTCCTCGAGGAAGCAAACCGCAAAGCTCATAGCGCCATTGACTTTTTCCTTTCTCCTCTTTATCTCCGATCCACTTTCTGCTTTAAATAGCACACAGTCACAGGGAGTCCGGTATGCCTGTTGCCTGAAAGCCGAAATAGAATACTCCCTCTATTCCAAATCATAAATTATTTTAACTTTTTTTTTCTGTACATTCATTTTACTATGCATTTATATATATAATATGTCTAAATACATAATAAAATGGATGGACCAAAAAATCGAAGCGAATTATAATTTAAAATGAAGGAAGTACTAAACTATTCAAAAGTCCTGTGACTCAATACTACTAAACTACTGTATCTCAAAAGATCCTACAAAATAACCATGTTAGCTTACAATCTCACGAACGATAGAACATGAACTTGTCGTCCGCGAACGTTGAGTATTTATGCCCCTTTCCCTTTGAAGTTTAAACGCAGATCGATTGGAAAAAAAATTTACAAGAATAGGAAAAGCACAGATACAGGATAGGAATGTATTTGAAAAATAGAAGAAAAAACACAGGAATTTTATAACAAACGCAGAAAAAATACAAATAAACAAACAATGAGTTTTGAGTGGATATTTTCCATGGTTTTCATGTGAAATTAATCCCAAAGAAAATTTTCCTATGTTCTTTTATAAGTGATTCATGTGAACCACAGGATGCTACATAACTCAATTAATAGGAATGACAATCTTAGCATGTGTTTGATTTGGGGACGAGTTGAGATGGGATATTCTCATCCCCTGTTTTTTTTATGGCATCATCAAATCTTTGTGTTTGGTTTAGGGTTTAGGGTATAAGTGGGATGAAAAGGAATAGAGATGGATGTGGTTTTAACATCGTGATTCATGGTTACCAATGAGTCTCACATATTATTCGCAGACCTACTTGTCATGCTCTTATCTTCTTCCTCTCCTCTGCATTGCTATTTGACCCATCATAAAACGATGGCAAAACAAAGATATATCATCGCGTCCTGTCCCATGTAATCTCCGGAATCAAACACATAGTTACGTTTTTCCTTTGTTTTTGCTACAATCCAAAGGGTGTCATTGGGCACTGATAAAGCACGCGGGGTTTAAAAAAAGATTTTTGCTATTTATCTATTGATAGATTTTTTGGTACTAGATCTATCAGATTTCTATACGTTTGATTGTGCTTTAAGATTTATGCTATAATTGTCTATTGGACAATATTTATTTAAAAAAACTGACAGAGTTGACCACATAAAATATATCGACAGATAACTAGACATTTTCTTAAAACAAATGGAGGTGTTGTCAAGCAAGACTGTAAGAGGTTTAATTTAACGCGACTGGTACTCCCTGCAAGGCTGCAACAGTACTCGGGTCTGCGCGGCACAGCGATTAGCTGCTGAACACGGCCTGGCGCTAAGCTATACTAGCTAGCACAGTGATACAGCAATTGAGCAGCGACGAGGCCAGCGCCGTCTCAGATTAACAATGGAAGCCGAGGCCTGAGGCCATGCATGCATGTTTTCTGAAGGCGTGAGGGAGGCACAGCTTTTAGTACACGGCGGGCATGCAGGAGGACGACGACGGCCAGGCCAAATAAAACGTGAAGGGCCCCCCACCCACAGGCACTATCTAGGCGCGCAGGCAAGGCAGCAAGGCTGGGTCGATGCGATGCGAGCAGGCGCGCGCGGTCTTTCGTTCCGACTTCTTGAGCTGACCGTCTGCCAGGAAATAATGTAACGTATGGCCAGATTTCTCAGTCACAGGGGCCGCGCAGCGACTGATGATGCAGCTAGATGAACCGTGTACTGTACTACTGTGGTGTGGGCACTGGGCAGGGCATGTATATGGACTACTATGGAGCACATCAATGCGTGTGGTTGCCATTGGCAGTAAAGGTCGTCGGAGGTGATCATTTAAAGCAATCGGGGGCGATGCTTTTAGGAAGCTCTGTCGGCAAGACAAAGTTAACATTACAGGTAAGCAGCAGCAGCACCGCCTATATGCGCTTCATTCGTTGACACTTTGCATTGGCTCTCTGAAACCATGTCCATGGGAAAGAAACAATGGAGGCATCACCTTCTGAAAAAACGCACACTCACTGAATCACACCAGCTGACACAACAAGCCTTACACATGTAATCGGGGTTACGGTCCTGCCATGTTTAAATTATCAATCAGTCGACGTGGGAGCAGAAACAGCTTTGGAGTACATCTTTCTTGATGTGCACAAGCACACAAACCCACAGGAAAAAAGAGAGCCAACCTTGAAACATGGGAGGAGGAAAAGACACCGGGTGGCAGCGAGTGGCGAGCCCACTAGAGGCAGCTCCTCCTCGCACCTCGCTTCTTCCCCTTGGACATCTGAGACCGCACCAAGTATTGTCATTGCCAACTACTCGTTGCCACTTTTGTGCTAAGCCTCCCACTTGTGCCTTGTGTCATAACACAACACACCTTCTGTCCTAAACATTTCAGCCCAATAAAGCTCTAGCTCCTCTTTCCAACCCAAAGCAACGAGGAGGTAGTATGTTCCTATGTTCCATGGAATCTCTTGCCGTATATGCAACAGCATCAAAAGGAGCAGGACCTGGAGCCGACAAGTAGCCCTCCAATTTGGCAACTACGGCGAAAGTATTCAGGCAACACCGTGCTAGGTACGGAATCGAATAATGGAACAATCCGTGAGGTGCTTGATGCTGATGCTCCTCGCCGCCACAAACGCTGCACTCGAAAAGTTAATTAAAGGATGATTCTTCGTCGAACGAACGGAGAATATGAACCAATGAGGTCCAAATCATCCGTCCAACAGACTACGCGGCACGTCCGTTCCATACAGATACAGTGGGCTCAGCAGCATGAATTGGGACTACGTGGATCACAATGGGAGGGAGATGGCAAAGTACCCAAGAAGAAAGGATGTGTGGTGTGTGTGAGGTAGCACGCAGTGGCCATTGGTGTAAGGTCACAATCGCCAAGTACTCGTACTTCTTTATGGGTGCTCTTTGGAGGATTATGCAGTGCCCAATAAGCGCAATAAGCCAGAGGTGCAGTGGGTTCCACGTAAATCTGATGCCGCAAGTGTCCCTTTCAGTTCTGAACTGTCAAACAGTTTGCCCCACTCGTTAAGTCATTGTGAAAAGGGCTGTGACTTGTGGGATGGATGGAACAAGTGAAATCAGAGCATAGGATCCTAGTCCTACCATAGAGAAGTGGACGGGAAAAATCGGGCATATGGAACCATGATGGCAACTTTAGAACGCTGATGGTAAAGAAGACTTGTGGGAACAGTAAAGGCAAGATGTACAATGGCAGGGATTACTTTTGTAGCACACTTCACATGGCATTCTGGGTAGACAGCTAAACAGCAGGCAGTTACAAAACATGCTAGAATTGTAGTATATGTTCTCAACGTGGCCCAAATTACAGACAAGTGAGCACGCCTCAGCCCTTCAGAAGCTCAAGTACAGTATAAAACAGTTCCGAACCAAAACCAAAGAAAAATAATGGCTGCCTGATCTGACGTGTTGCCAAGGACAGACATATGACTGAGCTCAACGTGGGACAAAAAAAAATAGGTGAGTGAACAGCAAGAAAGGCCAAGTATCTTCTGCAACGTCTATACTATACTGCACTACTGCTTCACCATTAACAATATTAAAAAAAACATGTTTGGACATATGACAACTTCACTAGATTCCTTTTTATTCTACTTGTATAATGTTACAGTTTAGTAACACAATTTTAAAGAAGTAATAGCAAAAAAAAAGATCACAGAACACATTGTGATTGCCATAGCACATGCACATAGCTTATCTAAAATGTTTACCAATGAGTTCCAAGCTTCTCATGAATGAAGTTATCTTAACTTTTTGGGTTGATGACGTATATGTGCATTTGTAAGTAATTCAGAAGAACCTGAGAAACATGCAAAGATGCATCTGAAGGGTTAAAAAGGCTCAACCTTTTATGCAGCCTTACTAGATTTTAATAAAATCATATGCAGCAGCATTACATTCATACTTAACAACACCACAACCTCAGTGCTATTGAATTGCTAGTCCCAAAAAGAAGCCAATAACAAGCCCAATGGCCCAAATTATGACAACTTAAATTGACAAACATCCAGAACCAATCCCAGAGAAACAACTCAAAATATGGGCCCTATTTGTGCCCTGCAAAGCTTTGGTTACTCCCTAAACAGTCTTATTGGGTTGATCAAGGCCAGAACAGCCCTACAGTCGTCAAATCCAATCCAGAGTTCAGAGTTCAGAATTTTCCCTTAAGATGGGAGCATGATTGAAAGACAGGGATCAGGTAGCTATAAGATTGTCAAGAGGTACTGATTCCACATGCTCAACCATTCAACGCAACAATGCAGGAACCATCACATATAATGATACAAAATAATCTAGCAGCACAAAACACTCATGCATTACAAAGCTCAAGAACTGTGGATGAAATGTATGAGAAGATGACAATCATTTGGTCAAACGTCTTAGGGGGGAAACACAAATGGAAACCAAGCTAACACAAGCCAGATCACCAGATTTGTAATATTAGAGATACTGAACAAGTGCACAGCCCTGTTACAAATAACAGTATGTCCTTCCAGCTAAACCACTTCACTCTTAGCATTTGAACATTCTGTTTATCCTTCCCCACTCTTTATGCACACTATGTTTAAGGCCCATGCTTGTTATCAAAACCATTCACCTTTTTAAAAGGCTATTGGACTGCTTAATTTATCAAATTATTTTTGTGGCAAATAAAGAGGGGGAAAAGGATCACCAAAATAATCTATAAGCCACTAAAATAAAAATCTTAAGTATGGCAAATTCATCATCTGGCTATATGCCTAAGGCACACCTCGACATCTCGTTTTGCTAATCCAGTGCAGCTAGCTAGGGCTCTTCTGCTAGGAGTTGTGCACAGCAGTACTAGCAGTCATTCAAGGGGGGAAAGTTCTCAAGTGTAACTTTTCACAAGTTTCCTCTTGTCAACCTTTGATGTATAATTAGAAATTCATACTGAAAAATTTACTCTTCATCAAGCAGTTCGCAGTCTAATTACCTATACAGCCTCGCACATTCCGCAGCCTATCTTGTCTTCCCCATGACCCCATCCATTCATTGCTTAATGCTAGGTGCTGGCGGACAAGGAATTGGGCAATGCAGGGGAGTGGGAGTTTTGAATCGGTGGGCACCTATGGTAGCTTCCATGCCTGGCCATATTGGTGGATCCACCCCTGTTTTTAGTTCGATAATAATGCTCTCTGCAGATCAACTTAAGTATATTTGTGCATATTCAGCCACCTCAGGGTAATCAAAGAATAACAATTGCATACTTTTAGCTTTTCAACACCGGATTAGTTTCAAAATTATATGACCGGCAATAGGCGGTCTATCAAGTATAAATAGCTACGTCTAAATGAAAAAGAGCTCACAAACAAAATTGTGCTTCACAATTTCCTACAGCTGTATATGAAAGATCTGAGTAGAGGAACAACCATAGAACCCTGTGTGGGAGGCTGGGAGCCAACTATCATATTCATGCCCCAATTTCATCCGTTAGTCAAAAAGAAAACAGAACTGGTTGAATCAGATTCTGCAATACCTCTATAGCTCAATCAACCCAGAGCAATTCACAGTATGGGTTACAGCATTAAAAAAAAAAACAAATGACCATGCATAACCTAAATCGCCAGTTTCTCCAATTCCATGGCACCAAGCACCCCCAGGCTGCTGGAAAACATAGTGGTACCATCAAGATATGAACATTCTCTCTCCGTCCACATATACTCTATAAGATAAGCATTTCTGAGATTTTTAGGGCACAATAACTCAATAGTCAATAAGCAACAAGATAAAAGACTGGTGTCACTCATTGAAGGGCCCGAGTCAGTGAGTCACCTTGTGTTTAGTGCCATTCAAAGCGAGCTATTATCATTACACAAGGTAATAGATGGTAGCTGTGGCTGCCACAGCATCCTGCTGTCGCATGTGTGCAGAAGGTCACGAGGGAGGGTGGAGGTGCCTCCAGCTGCTTGCAGAGCAGATAAGGCTGTGCGTGTGCGGAATAGATAAGTTTATGATCAGGGAGGGGAGAGGGGTGGATTATGCCAAAAATGCTTACATTTGTGTACAAATTTCGAATGCCAAAAATATGTGGACACAGAGAGTAAATAATAAGACTTTGTAAATGCTGCAAGTATTGTTCCCCACTGAAATTACCAATCTGTATCGAGCAAGAAGCAGCTTTCTTCCAACATGATAGACTAGAGACCAGCAAAGAATTTCAAGACTGATATATGCGGCACAAATACTCTATAGTTCCATTGAATCTACACAAAATTTGATGTAACGTATTTATGATGATAACAAGAGATGCTATGATACAACTCAGCTATACCTTGACCTCAAGAAGTCAAATGAAGCCTACTTTCCTGGACTCCTCAAAAATGAGGGCTCCGCCGGCAATGCCCGAGCCCGCCGCCAGAGATGATGTTAGCGAAGGCCTGCAGGCTCTCGTCTGAGGGGCTCGTGTGTATCTTCCTTGGTAATGGTAAGACGCAGGGCCCGCAGAAGACGACCCCGCCCATCCCCCTCGCGTCTTCCTCGGCCCCTTCGACATCGCTGCCGTCGTCCGCGACCTTATTGTTGGTCTTGACCACCACCTGCTGCTTCTTGGGCGTAAGAAGCCTCGGGGACGGCGGAGGTGTCGGGTGCGTGCGGTTGAGGACGCGGAGCACGCGGCTTGGGGTGGGCGCCACGGAGAGGCCGCTGAGGGAGACGGCCGGCGAGAGGCGGAGGGCGTGGCAGGCGGCCGGGGACGGTGGCACCGCGACGAGGCTGACGGCCACGTTGAGGAGGCCGTGGACCCTGCCGGAGGGGCGGCGCACGCCGACGGCGAACATGGAGGGGGAGCCGACGGGGCGGGACAGGAGGCGGTGGTCGCCAAGGAGGAAGCGCGCCGAGCCGACGAGCGAGTCCCCGCCGAGGTGCCAGGAGCTCGCGGCGGCCGCGTAGATCTCGACGGAGACGGCGGCGCGCGAGTCGTCGGCGAGCGAGGCCTCGCGCACGCGGAAGAGGAGGCGCGCGTGCCACGCCGGGTCGAGGCCGCCCGTGTCGTCGGGGCGGGTCTGGAGCTTGTGCCCGGCGTCGACCCAGGCCACGGCGTACGCGTGCAACCGCCGCCGTAGGCCGGAGGGGAGCTTGAGCCCCTGCGCGGAGATGAGGGCCACCTCCAGCAGCCGCTCGCCCTCAGGGAGTCCCAGCCCAGCCTCCTCGTCCGGCGCCTCCATCGCCGGCGAGCGGCGGAGCTAGGGTTTGTCGATCGGGGGCGGGAGGGCGAGCCGGCGGAGAGTTTGGGGCTTTGGGCGGGCGGCCGGGCGGGTGGTCGGATTTTGGGGACGGTTTCGGGGATTCGAACGGACGGTCGGATGCGAGCACCGGTTGCTGGATCGGAAGGTAATGAACGAGCCCCGCCAGTGGGCAATGTTCGAAGCGGTGACGGCTGACAGCTGCGCCCGCCCAATTCTGAGCTGTGGTCCGTTGTCGGCCCGACCCAAAGGAGGAATCAAAACAGCCCGCTTTGGAGAACCTACCGATACGGTTGCCCCATTGGTCCACTTCCCATTGTCTAAGTTCTTAAGTTTTATGCATAGCTAAGACTTTCTTTCTTTGTCTAAGTTCTTAAGTTTTAAGAGAGATTAATTTTTCTAAAGGAGCAAGGTAGAATTAGGATTCATTATTACTTCCACCATATATTTAACATATTCCTTTTATCCACACACATGCACATCTTGATTTGATTGTATGACTAGTTTCTCTAGATCCATTGTTTGACTTTACAATATATGTTTTGCAAGTATGTATGAGTGATCTCATCCATAAACTTCATATAAGCTTCTTAGTCATACGGTGAGAGAGAAGGCACAATGATATTCTGCCTTATTCCAAAATACCTTGAGAGAAGGCAAAACACCATCGTTGCCTTGGTAAGGAATTCCAATGTCACATATTGAGAGATTTGTAAGTGTCATACAATACAGACTCTGAGTTTTATTTCAAAAATATAATTAAAAACTTCATGATGGAAATAGAGATGAAGAATTTGAGACATATTGCTTGACTTGATTACTTCTGTTTTCTGATTAACCAAAGCTCAAGTGAAAGTTAAAACCCCATGGCTAAGGAACTAGAGCAAATTTTCAAAATCTTTTTAAGGATAATTCTTTTCTGATGGCTCGTGTATTTTTGAAGGATGATAATTTGAAGTAACTTAGTTATCTCTGGATTTAGTTTTGCTAAGGGACTAGCAAAAGTATAGCTTGGGGGAGTTATTGACGGTAATTAACTATCATTTTAAACCGTCAACATAAGAGGAATAAATAATAAAAAAGGATCACCACAGTAGGTTTAAACAAACAAATTCCACGAGTTTTGGTGATTCTGTGTTTTTCAGGGGCTAAGCTGCATAATACAGAATTGATCCTCCTTCCAAAGGAAGAAACCGAAGCAATCGGCCTAATCTCCACGTCACGGATGCGGATAGGGATTCTAGAAGACCTAAACTGACTCCACGAGGCGACACGAGCTAACCCGCCGCCAGGTGGGGCCGACCGGCCCTAGGGCTAGGCCGACCGGCCCTCCCTTGCGCCACCTCGGCTCCTTCTCTTGCAAGCTACCTATACTGCCTCTAAGGATGCATCTAAACCCCACGCCAAGGTCGGTTTGATCTAAGGGTTGCGGTTCCACGCCCTGGGCTATATAAACAGCCCCCAGGATCCCCTCTCAAGAAATCAGTTGAAGAATTAGATCATCTCTTCCTCATTTGTGAAGGCAAGGCCAGAAGTTAGGGTTTCCAGAGAGAAAGAGAGTTAGAGTTCTAGTTCAAGTTTAGAGTTTAGTCTAGATTGATTCAAGTAGAGGCAAGCAACTGCTTGGGATCAGGATCGTTCGTCGAAGACTTGGTAATTTCATTGTAATCATCATTCGACTTTATGCTACTTTAATATATTTCTATATTTCAACTTTATTCTGTTCTTGAGATTGTTCTTCTTCTACATCTTGATATGAATATGATTAGTAGAGAGTTTATGAATATGTTCGTAGGAAGCTTGATCTAATTCTGGATAGAATTGAGTGGCTGGCATATTGTAGACGTGGTGCTTAGATTATGCTTGTCTGCGAATGCACTCTATGCTCTGGGCCATGTAGTAGATCGCGGGTGTGACATTCCTGTTGAGTCCTTTGTAGTCCACTCCTCGAGTATAGAACTTAGTAGAACGCGGTTACAGGGAAGAGATCATTACTCTGTTCTTGACTTTTCTCTCAGTAATGTTCCTTATTCATAGATGACATGTTGATTATATCATAGATGATTGTGTATAGCTAGATTGATTAATAGACTGATTGAATAAGAAATACTTATGATTTACGTCTCTAAATTAATCTCCATGACTACTTGACTTGAATAATGTTAACTCCCTCTTGTCTCTAGAATACCCATGATTATCATTTACCATTTATCTTATTTGTCTTACCCCTTTCATGACAAGTGATTAGTTGTTTTGATATTTATTATTGAGTAAGTGCAAATAATTATCTCTACTGCCATTGTAACTATTTATATAGTCCGTTTTCGATTTTCCTTTCCTTGGTAAAATTATAAATAACGATACTTAGGAAAACCTGGGTGAAATGCTACAATAGGTGTATTTATCTGTGCGCTTGCGGATATATACTATAATATCTTTATTTAGTTAAATGGCATGAGTTTAATACCACCACACTCTTGGTGTCATGTTGGGGATGACAACCTAACATGAGTGACGTTAAGAAGTGTCAACAGTTAGCATATTTTCACAAATATTTTCAAGGGTGTTAGCTCTCCACTAGATCTAAATGCATATACAATGAGTTAGAACATTTATTGGCACTTTGGTAACTATATTTCATGACGAGTTTCACCCCTCTTAATAGTACGGCTATCGATCCTAAATGTGATCACACTTGCTAAGTGTCTTGATCTTCAAATCAAAAAGCTCCTATTAAGTTTCACCTTTGCCCTGAGCTTTTTTTTTCTTTTTTTTCTTTTCCAAGCCGAGCACTTGATCACCGTGGCCGTCACCACCATCAACATGATCTTCATTTGCTCCATCACTTGGAATGTACTTAACCTATCTCATGTTCACTATAGGGCATATAGGTTAGTACCTAGGGTTTCATCAATTCACCAAAACCAAACTAGAGCTTTCACACCGTGACCCCTAGGGCGGTGCTGCCACCGCCGTGTTTGGTGACCTCGCAGAGGTAGCTCCAAAGGGGTAACAACTCTATTTGCTTGTGGGCTTATAAATAGAGGTGGTGGCGGGCCTTGTCCACTCTCTTGGCACTTTCCACACCTGCATACACCCTTAGGAGCTAAGCACACCACTCCACTCACTTGCACACTTGATTTCATCATCTTGAGTGAGATTGAAGAGCCTCTAGTGCATTGCTTAGTGTTCTAGCATCTTGTGGCTAGCTAGGCGATTTGGGCTGGTGGAGATCTTCTTACTCTTGGTGTGTTTGCTGACACCTAGACGGTCCAGTGATTGGTGGATCATTGAGCGGGGGAAGGTGATTGTCTCTGGCTCCGATCATTGTGATTGTAAGAGGTTCTTGTGCCTTCTTCGATGGAGCGCCAAAGGCAACTCTAGTGGATTGCGCATGGCTTGGTGGATCCTCATCTTGTGTTGGTTGTGCGGCACCCGATTGCGGGTTAGGCGTGTGATGCCTATTAGCGCGTGAACCTCCAAGTGAGCGAATCGTCACAACAGGGACTAGCTTGCCGGCAAGGAAGTGAACCTTGGATAAAAAAATTGATTGTCATCATTGTCTCTTTAGTATTCATTGATTGATCACTTGCCACGGCAGTATATCACTTCTACCACTTTCTTGTGTTACTTTGCGTATTTACCTTATGTTGTGTTTGTGGTAGTTGTAGCTAATGTAGCTCTTTAGTTGTAGTTCTCTAGCTAGCTTGATCATATAGGTGTAAATTAGTGACATAGCTCTTGTGTGATATACTAGAGATCATAGAGATTGGAATTGGGTAGGTGGCTTGCAACACAAGTGTAGTGCTAGCGTAAAATTTACTTCGCTATCTTATTTACTAATCACTTGTTTTAGTATTGTTGTAGAATTTTTTATAGGCTATTCACTTTCCTCTAACCATTAGGACCTTTCAAGGGGCGGCTCAACATTGAGTCGCCCCTACAAATAGATGCCGAATAGTAAAAATTAAGCATTAAAATTTGAATTTTTTCAAACAACCTCGGATGGAGAAATGATAAAAATAAAAAGTTGTAGATCTAAAAAAGTTTTGAAACTCTGTTGTTTACAACTTTTTCATTTGAAATCATTTATTGCTTCAAAATGCTGTTTGTAATTTAATTTTGAAATTATTGAAGAACTCTGATTTCTCTTTTTAATCTATGCCTAAAACTTGTAACTAGTCTTTTTCCCTCATATTAACTTCAAATTTGATGATTTTTTCTAAAATATTCTAAAATCATGCTCTATCAATTCACTGTGTTTTTACAGGTATTGTTTTGTCCATCGTTTTATGTGACTGTGTTTTATTTATTTGAATTTTGAATTTCAAAAAATAACAACTTCAAACGTCATTTTGAAATATTAAATGACTTCAGCTGAAAAAGTCATGAACATGAAAGTTATAGAACTCATAAAGATCTATAACTTTTATTTTGGTCATCTCTTCATCCGACAAAGTAGTAGTAACATTTACATATCCCTCTTATAAACTAGAAGAGGGATATGTAAAATTTGTGAGCAATATTACTACCATTATGTCTGATGACTAAATGATCAAAATAAAAGTTGTAGATCTTGAAAAGTTATAGAACTTTGTAATTGACAACTTTTTTATTTGAATTCATCTTGTCAACGTTAACTACGTTTGAATTTCATAAATTTAAAATTTAGAGTTTTCAAATGACCTCGAATGGAGAAATAACCAAAATAAAAGTTGTAGATCTTAAAAAGTTATGAAACTTTGTAGTTGATAACTTTTTGACTTGAAGTCATCTTGTCAAGGAAAACTTTGTTTGAATTTCTAAAAATTTGAAATTTGAAAATTTTAAACGACCTCGGATGGATAAACAACAAAAATGAAAGTTGTAGATCTCCAAAAGTTATAAAACTTTGTAGTTGACAACATTTTTATTTGAAATCATCTTTTCATGAAAAACTATGTATGAATTTCTCAAATTTGAAATTCAAATTTTGTAAACGACCTCGGATGGAGAAACTACCAAAATAAAAGTTGCAGACCTCGAAAAATTATAAAACACTGTAGCTGACAACTTTTTATCTGAATTCGTTTAGGGCCTCAAACAATCAATTTAAGCATGATTTAGGATAGTACATGGGGAACCAAAATCGATTATAGACACAAGTGTTGACGGTAGTTATCGTTCATCACAAACCGTCAATTTAACTTGAAGAAATGCTTGAAATGGATCATCAATAGAAACTTAGGGGTTTAAACTGATAATTTTCATGAGTTTTGGTGAATCTATATTTTTAGTAGGGTTATTCTAGAAAATCGGCAAGGGGATTAAAATATCAAAAAGAACCAAACTTAACCGTGACGAAAACTACTCCAGAAGGTTCCAAAGGGCACCAAAAGACACCACACCGCAGCGGACCCTGAGAGACTGCCAGGTGGGGCCAGTCGGCCCCACCATGGTGCCGCTCGGTTTGCCTTGGTGGCCCCTGCCTGTTAGCTTCCAGAAGCTTCCTCCACCGCCTTCTAGGATTGCATCTACGCTGTTCTTCAAGTCGGTTTGATCCAAGGGCTCACGTTCCACCCCCAGGGCTATATAACCAGGCCCTGTCCCCCTGAAGAGATCTCTACATCTGTCATAAGTCAAGAATAGACCAGAAATTAAAATTTCCAGAGATTAGAGAGAGAGCTCTAGTTCTTCAAGTTCTTAGTATAGGCTTTCTAGCAAGAATCAAGTAGAGTTTGGGCTACTGCTCAGGATTCGAGACTGGTATTAGCCATTGTATCTCTTTATTTATGACTTTATGCTACTTTAATATTATGTTACTATTTATTATGTTCCTAGTTTGCTCTAGTTTATTGCTTGATATAGTTATGATTGATGATGAATTTATGCATATGTTTGTAGAGCACTTAATTCAGTACTCGAGTGAGTTAAGTGGTCGACACTATGTAAGCGTGGTGCTTAGATATTGTTTGCCTACGGATACACTCTATATGCCGGGTCATGTGGTAGACCATGGATGTGATACTCCCATTGAGTCCTTTGTAGTCCACTCCCCGTGTATAGAACAAGTAGAACCTCGGTTACGAAGGAAGGGAAAGCTCTGTTCTCGAACTTTCCTAAGTAATGTTCCTTATACATAGATCCAAAGTTAGTTATACTATAGATGAGAGTATATATGCTTGTGTGTACAAAAGACTTAGTAATTAGAAATGACATAGGAATCTTTTGCTCTTACCGTATCTCGAGCTTAGCCATACTACAGTTGTGAGGTACTGTTTCTATCTCTGGAATACCTTTGTTACCTTTTATTCATCATTTATTTGTCACTTGACTTATCTCTGCTAAAGCATAAGAGTGGTTTGGATCATAAATATTCATAATAGTCAATGTCTCAATGTCAACTCAACCCCATAGCTCTTCCTTATAGATTAAATATAAATAACGATACTCGGTATACTCCCGGGTAAAATGCTATAATGGTAATTTATCTGTGCACTTGCGTATACTTAACTTCAATATTATTTTCTCAGAGTTTATAGGTGGCATTCATAATTTACCAACAAAGCATTTCTGGCATTATGCTAGGGATGACAACTTAGTAAGAGTGATGCTAAGAAATGCCAACAACAAGTGAGTGTGAGGTGCAGTGGTAAAGGAGGGTACGTGCGAGGGGGAGGTCACAGGTTTGAATCCCCGCAGCCACGAAGCGCGCGATTTTTACTCAAAAAATGTTGCGACTCGTGACTAAGCGGGTGGGCGAATCCCCGCAGCCACAAAGCGCGCGATTTTTATACGAAAAATGTTGTGACTTGCGATTGAGCGGGCGGGCAGCTGACTGGTGGGGGCCACCCTAGGTAAAAAATTTTTTGCTATTTTTTGGGTTTGAATTCACAATTTCTGCCGCCCCTGCAAATCTTGAGCCGTCCCTACAAATGTGATTTGTAGGCCGCTAGCTGCCCTACAAACTGACCATTTGTAGCCACGGTTCAGTTGGGACGGCTGGCCAAACGGCCCCTGCAAACCATCCTCCCCTACAAATCTCTACTAACGTAGTGACTACATATGAGATGAAACACTAAAGTGGCATTGACTTTTTGTTGAACATCCCCTGTGCACCGTGGTGAGCTCGCATGAACACGGGTCTACTCAAATAGCAACAGCGGCGTGCTGAAGAACAGAAGCAAGTAATAATGAGGTTATGATTCAGGTGGCACACGCTGCTCAGGTCCTGTCTGGCGGTGCTCCATGCGGCCAGGTCGAGCGCGAGCAGCATGGCAAGCTAGCCAAAGCAACCGTGGCGTCGGGTCCCAGAACCTCTCGGTCGTCATCATGGTGTTGTACAACTTGGGAGGCTTGAACAATGGGGGCAGAATACAACTTCGTCTTCCACAACGAGAGGGAGAGGAAGGACCATAAGCTCTTCTCATGCAGGCTCTCAGCCCCATTGACGACACTGGCGAGTTCGGGAGATATGGATTTGCTCCAGGTCCGACGTTGCTTCGCTTTAGTGCCGTGGAGATGGAAGACGACGAGCAGCCGGATGGGTGGAGCAGGCTCACGAAGATGGAGGAAGACGACGGGCATTGGAGGGGTGGTGCAGGCTCACGGAGGAGGAAGATGACGAGTAGTCGGACAGGTATCGGGTGGAGTAAGACAACGACCCATGGAGGCTAATACTTGGTTCTAGTATAAATAAAGTGATCCACGTAGACTAGAAAATGTTGAAACTATTATTCACACAATGCAAACTATCACTACTTTGTTTTGTAAAGAAACTTTTTCCTTTCATCGTATTTCATCTTTATTTCCTCTCCCTCTTCTTTTTTAGCATGGACCACCTTCTCTCTCCAAGCATATATAGCTTCTGCAAGCCACTATGACAAGTGTAGAGCATCTATTTTTTTATCCGTTTCTCCATAGCACTTGGGCTACAAGTAAAAAAAACAGTGCTGGGGAAGGCCTTACAGAGCGGGTGCAGCAAGCTGCACGGTGGGTGCAAGGACTGCACAAGTGAAACGTGCACAGTGAATATGACCAATTTTGAACGCACCTGGTTGTGCAAGTAAGAGATGCTTTGAGGAGAGTGCTAGTGTGTATAAGAGATGTGCAGGGAATCAAACAACTGTGGTTTGCACTATGGTCTCCTAGATAAAGAGATATACAGACAACCAATCATACTCATAACATTTTGCTCATGAAAATTGGCAGTATTAATTGATCTAGGCCGTTGTTCAGTTGACGCTTATTCCTACAAGTTTTGCGATTAGGAAGATGCTATTTCCTGCATGCATGCAGGTTTTGAAAAAAAATCAAAATCAAACTGACGGCCGGTGCTTGAAAAGAAAAAATCAAAATCAAACTGTCATCTCGGTAGTATGACACGCGCTACGTAGTGGCATAGTGCAGCGGTGCAGTGGCATGCGCGGATCGGACAAAGAGCAAGCAGCCGGGATACGATACGATACGATACGATACCATGGAGGCGGCGGCAACGGCAGCCGAGAACAACTTCGTGGTGGACGACCTCCTCGCGCTACTGTATGACGACAATGATGTGGAAGGGGGCGGGGAGGCGGCGGCAGGAGATGGCGAGGTCCCACCATGGTTCCATGGCTGCAGCCCTGCAGCACTGTCGACAGCGCCCACGGAGTACGGGAGGAGGGTGGCCACTGGATTTTTTTTTCCTGCGATGAGACGAAATGCGAGCGACTAAAGTGAAAGAAAAGAAGAAAGCGTATTTTAGACATTTTGCATATCTGAGAAGGTAGATCTTACGGTGAAGACTAACAGATTTGACGGAAAAAGCCATACAAGGAAGCTAAAATATTTTTAGGATCGTAAAGGTATAGTTCGAATAAAAAAACCATGAAAGGAAGACACAGTTGTTTTTAGTCATACGATAATTCTTGAAGCAGTGGCAGCTGACAGCTGCGCCCGCTGAATTCTGAGCTGTGGCCGTTGTCGGCCCGACCCAATGAGGAGGAATCTTACAAAACGGCCCGATTTGGACAACCTTCCAATACGGTTGGCCCATCGGTCCATTTTCCGTTGTTGTAGCATCAGGAATCCAGCCCATATGGGAGTTCTGTAGCCTGGCTAATGCACGCCCTCTGTAGAATTTCCTCAGCACGTACAGTACTCGGCTACTCGCTCCTGTGAATGCCGCCTGTTGTAGTGACTAGCGATCACAGCCGCCGCTGGAGTCTTGTACAGCTACGACCCTGGTGAACGAACATTAATCTGGCGATCACAGCTGACGCCTGGAGCTAGACGCTGGTACCCGGGGTTGTAGTAACAATTTTCTGATCCTCCAGAGACCATAGGTGGTTACGCTTCTTGTTCGCATTAGCACGGTGGCTGCATGCAGTTTGCAAGCACGGTCTGCAACTCGGTGCAAGATCGGCTGCTGCTCTCTTGATCTCGAACTGTCGAACACCACCAACACCCGTGTTGTTGGCCGTCCCGACCGCGAATTCTTTGCAAGCGGTGTGGACGCGTCGAGGGCCCCCGACTAATTTGATCCGCCAATGAAACAATGGGCAGCACAAGCATAGCAGACTCGCCGGCATCCGTCCATCCGTCCCTGCCGCGAGCCCACCGCGACGCACATGAGGATGGGACCAGATGGGATGTGTGCGCGCTGTCCGACCCCGTCAAAACACAAAAAAAAAATCCCGTGCCACAGCCACACCACCACGGCTGACCCACACCAGGACGACGGGCAAGGGCAGCAGGACGCGCACGCAACACTCTACCACTCTGACATCCCGTTGCCACCCTACCATCACCCACCCACTCGGGGCGGGGCGTCGTAGACTAGACAACTCATCGCCGGTCACGGGCCCGCGCCCACCCGCCGCGGTACGGGTGCCCCGAGCCGGCAGGCACGCCGCCGTGGCCCATGCGTCTGGCCAACCAAGCGCGGTGATTCCCTCGGCGCCGGGAAAGCGGAGCTGCGCCGTGCTGCAGGTGCGGGCGTACGCCGCGCGCCCGAGCGCTGCTCTGCGTCTGTGCTAGGCAGGGCAGCGCAGCGTTGGCTCCCATCACCATCAGGTTGGGGCGTCGGGCCGTAGTACCCACGTACGCGGTGCTCCAGGCTCCAGCGGTGGCGCCCCGGCCGGGCGAACGGTCGGTGGCGTACAGGGTTGCTGCCTCCCTGCCGGGCTCGGGCATGCCATGTACACATACGCGCCTGCTCCGCGTCCGACGTTGCAGTGCACCGACCAAATAGGTGCTACTGCGTTTGTAGTGTGTGGCCTTGTGGGCCTACAGGCCAGTTCAATGGCCGGCCGTGCTAAGCTATTTTCCACATCATGAAGATGAACACGGGCCACGGGGCAAATCTGAATATGCTGAAGCTACGAATACAAAATGAAATGTCTGCTCCACTGAGCCGGTCCATCAAGCACACAAGCAAGCAGGCTATGGGGCATTAGTTGCTTGGCTTTAGTTTAAGCCTTTCTAGAAGTCAGCCATGGTTACAGTGGCGGAGCTTGGCCCAAATCCAAGGGGGGGCCGAATTGCCTATTCCTGATCACTGTACCGATTTTTTTGTGAGAGCAGTTAGGCCAACGCTGCAACCTTGTGCAGATTTTTTGGCCTCAAGGAATTATGCTTACATATTTTTGGGCCAGCTAGCTAGTTTGCATTGCTTTTGGACTTTATTTAATGGGCTGACAGCATTGGATAGTACACATAGTTGCACTTCATATTGATGGGCCAGCAGACCTTGTGAAAATTTTGTGAGGCAAGGGGGGGCGGAGGCCCAGTTTCGCCTCCACGAGCCTCCGCCCCTGCATGGTTAGACTTGGATTGGTTGCAACTTGCAGCAAGCTGGGCTGATATTTGATCAAGGACGGAGGCAGAATTTTTTTTAAAAGTGATCGGGGGTTCCCCACCTGATTTTATTAGAAACAAGAGCTCCGATCAAAGCGCGGAGTTTGTCGAAGAGATACAAGATGACATGTACAAGCGCCAGTGTCTAAGTTTAGAAGCATCACGATCGACTTTTAGTCGTTTCTGCCAAATAATTAGATCATCACAAACTCTAGTAATAATACGACGGCTTGATGACGGCTCGCTTCTGAAGACCTCAGCGTTCCTAGCATCCCATGTCTGCCAAAGGATAGTAAAAGAAACACAAATGGCCAGAGTTTTGCATCCAAGTGGGGGAGAGGACACCCAGTCCATACATTTGCATCTGCCAGTTCAGCAACACTGCTTAGTTGGAGCGTTCACCAGAGCTCTGCACTGGAAGTGCAGTCAAAGAAAACATGCTGACGATCTTCAACACAACCAGAGCACCGTTGGCAAGCATCGTCATCCAGCACATGTTTTGCGAAGCGATTGCCCCTCGTGCCTAATCTGTCCTTGAAGTAGAGCCAAGCGAAAATCTTGACTTTGTTTGGAAGTCGTGTACCCCAGATACAACGCACATGCATGTCTGGTGTTTCTGAACGGCGATCGAGTACTTGCGTAAGCATCTCTGATGGTAAACACTTTGCCAGTATGTTTCAGACGCCGCTCATCAGCTCCGTCACCGAGATCGGTTCCCTGCAGGCATAAAAGGAGGTATGCTAGTTGGGTTGCAGCAGCATTTGTTAGTCTGGACTGGAGGCGCAAATCAAACATAGCTTGAAAAAACATCCTGAACCGATACGTTAGGCCGAGTAGTACGAGAGAAAAGAGCAGAATGGGAGACATAAAGAGGGCCGGCAGTAAGCCAATGATCAAACCAAAAAGAGGTAGACGCACCATCATGAACTTTCACATAGGTAATCGATCGATAGGTAGTAAGTTCATCATTAATTATCCGCCAAAGATATGAGGTCGAACTGTTAGAGGGGGTGTCAAAAGATGCAGCATCTCGGAGAATCCATTGCTTCCACAGGGCAGGCTCATTGGAGAAAAGCTTATTAATGAATTTCATGAGCATGCATCTATTTTGAAGCTCCAAAATTTTAACTCCAAGGCTCCCATCAAGCTTACTGCTAGAAAAGTTTTCCCAGGCCACTAAACACTTAGAACCATGGCAGACCTCATCTCCAGTCCAAAAGAAGGCACGTCGACGTCGATCTATAGCTTTGATAGCTGCTTTGGGGATATTCAGAGCTGACATGTAGTGGAGGGGGAGGCAGCTGAGGACAACAGTAACCAAGGTGAGGCGCCCAGCGCGGTTGAGAAGTGAAGCACGCCACCCAGAGAGGTATCTATCGCAAGATGCAATGATAGGAAGGCAGTCGTTGACAGATAATTTTTGAGGAGAAAGAGGGAGGCCAAGGTAAGTTTGGGGAAATGAAGAAACAGTAGTTCCAAAGAGGGCAGCAAGATCTTAAGCAGTAGGGGTGTCAAGGGAAACTAGGAGAAAGGTGGTTTTGTTGTAGTTAATGGAGATCCCAGTGGCTAGTTCAAAGTTCTCTAGGACATGTTTTGCCTCAAGGATAGCTGCAAGGGAGCTGTGGAGGAAAATTAAAGTGTTGTCCGCGTACGGAAGGACAGGGCACGGGTCATTTGGTAGAAGGGGATGCCGAAGAGAAGAGGACATTGCAGGGTGGTGGAGCAGGCGGCGAAGCACGTCAGCAACGATGATGAAGAGATAGGGAGAGAGGGGGTCACCCCTGATGAAGCCCCTTGCGGCAGTTAATCCAGTGTCCAGGGACGTCATTCAAGAGCACCAGGTTTTTCCAGAATTCAGCATGCTGAGAATCCAAGCGCACCACTTGTCAGAGAATGCACGGAATCGAAGAATCTGAATTAGACTATCCCATTTGACGGAGTCAAAAACCTTGTGAAAATCAAGCTTAAGGATAATAGTAGGGGCATTTCGTTGGTGACAGCAATGAAGAAGATCGGTGACATATGCAAAACTTTCAGCGAGGCAATGACCCAGAACGAAGCCGGACTGTTCCCCACCAACTAGAGAGGGGATAAGAGATTGGAGACGGGTCGTGAGCACTTTAGAGATGCCTTTAATTGTAGAATTTTGGAGAGCAATAGGCTGAAAGTCAGCAGGAGAGCAGACACTGTCCTTTTTAGGCAACAAGACAAGGTAGGACCGGTTGATGCGCTCAAGGTCTGCCGAATGATTATAGAAAGAATCGAATAAAGCGTAAATGTATGGAGAAGTAACGTTACAAGTAGCCTTAAAGAAGGAAGGACTAAAACCATCAGGCCCGGGGCTGGCATTGGAATGCATGTGCCTAAAGGCTAAAGAGATTTCAGAAGCACAAAAATGGGTATCAAGGCAGGTAAGAGGAGTCGTGTTTTCAGGATAGATGTCGCTGAGCTGGAAGTTGCAGACAGTAGGATTGGAACAACCAAGAAGACTATGATAAAAGGCATGGAGAACAAGAGCTTTCTGGTCATGGTAGCTTAGAGCCATTGTGTTCCAGGATCTGAATCTTGTTACTTCGAAAGCGCTGATTGGCACAGGCATGGAAAAATCTAGTATTCTCATTCCCACCGATGGCTGCGCGGACTTTGCTCCTTTGCTTCCAATGATTTAGTTTAGCTTTTGTAGCACGACCAAGGGCATTAACAATGATGGAGCGAAGTTTGAATTCAAGACCAGAAAGGGGTCGAAATTCTTCAACATGATCAAGAATGTTGATGACAATCCTGCAGTCGGTTTCTTGTTAGGACGGAGCCAGAATTTAGACAGGGTTGTTCAAAACCGTTAATAATGGTGAATGACAAAAAAAACAGAGGCAAAATTGCTATAGGACATCGAAGAAAGTTGTTATTGGTCAATTCACACCGCCAACACCGCAATTTGATGTGGGACATTACAAAATCGTGGCTATTTGCTGTAAGACACCGCATTCATTATTTTATCCATTTTACAGTTTTGGAGAGAGTGTGTGTGAGGGAAATGTCCAAACTACCCTCGTCTTAAACATCCGGCTCTTCCATGATATTTGTCATAACACATCGTTCAACTCCAGCGGGATGGTGGAGTGTAGTGCGTGGTCAGTGGTGCCCGCCGGCAAGATCCTGACTTGCTGTAACACAAACATTTAATGTCCGACATCAAATTGCAATGTTGGCGGTGTGAATTGGCCAACGCGTTTCTTCGATTTCCTACAGCAAAATTTGCCAAAAACATATAGGATAAGCATAGCAACCAAATAAATGTTTGTGTTACAATACAAAAAAGAAAACTAAACACTAAAAAAGGAAATTGAATGTTATAGAGAAAAAATAAAACAAAATTAATTAGCAAGTCTGGACCAATCTAATTCTTAGGCTAAGAAAAAATCCTGGTAATAACAAAAATAAATAGAGATAATGAAGATAACAACAAGCCTAATCCTAAATAATATAGATGTCATTGTTGATCAATTCGGAGAAAGCAAACAAGCACAACACTAATTAGAATTAAGTAGATAATTAGAGAATGTACTATGTCGACGAACTAGATGTTTAATAAAAAGCACAAGTAGCATCATTAACTAGCTAATTATATAAGATGCTATTAGAGATTATAATATGGAGGAACAAAAGAGATGGAGAGAAAAGTAAATAGAAAGATCTAATTCTTAATTATATGTAAGATGCTAATAGAGGTTAATATGGAGAAAACATGGAACCAAAATATAAATAGCATCATTAACTAGCTAATTAGATTATTAAATAGCTAGTTAAGAAGGTGTATTATAGGGAACATAGAAATGTTGTGGGGTGCTTGGCCCCCCTCTGCCATCTCTTTCCCTCCACCACTGTGTTTGGTTGCTGTGAATATAGATGGCCATCGGGCCGGGCCGGCCTGATGGGGTCGGGCTGGCACTAGTCCTGGGCGTTCGGTCTGACCGAACCGATCGGTCTCGGTCTTCGGTCATTTCGAAAGTTCGGTCATCTAAAAACGGAGACCGATCGGTTAGTTTCAAAACTCAGGACCGAGCAAGTTCGGTCTCGGTCATGACCGAACTAACCGAACTTCACAAAACAACTACTAAATATTGTAATTTGTAGCAAATTTTACCAATATTTTTTCTATTTCAAGGCAAAAATACAATACAAAATATAGATTAAACATAGTGATAAGAGTGATGGTTGATATAAACCCACTAAAATAAATATTATATCACTAATAATAGTCTAAATTACATATTATGTCAACAAAATTCAAATGTTCGGTTAATTCGGTTAGTTCGGTTACCCGAGGGTAATGACTGAACTAAGTCCGGTTAGTTCGGTTACTTCAAACTGAAGACCGAACTTGTGACCGAAATTTTCGGTCTCGGTCACTTCGGTCTCGGTCTCGGTTAGTTCGGTTCGGTCTTCGGTCTTCGGTTAATTATGCCCAGGGCTAGCTGGCACGGCATGTCGTGCCTCCCGGGCCGTGCCGAACTGGGCTTCGTGCCTTACCAACGGCCCAGGCACGGCCTGTCGGGCTATTTTTTGGGCCAGGCCCGCCCAAGAAGCACGACCTATCCAACGTGCCGTGCCTGCCCGAGGCACACGAGAGAGCGCCGCCGTCGGAGGAAATCGAGGTCGCGGTCATAGCTCTGTGACAAAGTCGGAGAGGGAGCCTCCGCGTGGTACCTCCACGCGTGGCCTCCACACGCTTGCCGAGGCAGGAGCCAGGAGGGGAGCCGCCGCCGCGCTTTGCTCCCACGCGCTCGCCTCGGGGTCGTCAGATCCGCACGGCCGGAGGCACTCGATGCCGGATCTGCTTGGCCGGCGGGCTGATGGAGACTGGAGTGGAGCTGTGGAGGAGGGAGTTCATGGCGAGAGAAGGGAAGGGGAGCGAGCTCTGGGCGCTTGAGCGTAGTAGACGGGAAGGGGGCGAGCGCTGGGCGGTGGCGCTCGAGCGTGGTGAGTGCGGCGCTTGCGAGTGCGGGGTGGGGAGGGGGTGCGCGCAGGGGCCGGGGCTTAGGTTTAGGTGGGGGTTGCTTGCTGGGCTAGGCTGACTTGCTGGGCTTAGGTTTAGCAGGCCGCACCAACCAAATGGCCGTCACCGGGCCGGCCTCTAGATGTCGGGCCGTGCCGTGCCGCCCGCCGGGCCTAGGGTGCAGCCCAAGCACGGTCGGGCCAAAAAACCTTGCTTTGGGCCGGGCCACCGGGCTGCGGGCTGCATGGACATCTATAGCTGTGATTCTGTGAATGTGTAGCTTGGCTTGAGAAGCTCGTGTTTGGTTGGCTGGTTTCTATTATGCATGTCCACATGTTCTCTTCAACAGTGAATTCAATTTTACTCTCCTCTCTCTTGCATAATCCCCTCCGGCATGTACATAACACTACATTAAAGTGTATCTAAGCCCCAAGTGAGTTTTGGTGAACGAAGAACTAACGAGTTTGATGAGCTTTGGTTAGGTTTTATTGTAAATGACCATATCAAACTCATGTCATATCTCCAATAAAGAAAGGCAGAAAATTGATAAAACAAAAGAAGACAATTGGAAATGGATATTATTTGGTCTCAATAATGACATCTTGCTTGCATGAGTGAGAGGATATTTATAGTTCATTGGTACTCCGTCTGTCCCAAAATAGAAGTCATTCTCGCTTCCCGAGAAGTCAACTGTTTTAAACTTTAACCAATTATATATAAAAGAATAATAATATTTATTTAGAGATACAAATGTTGCACGTATTTTGTGTAAATCTAGTTAAAGTTGAGAAAGTTTGACAGCACGTATCTCATAACGTCGTCTATTCTGGGACAGAGAGAGTATTGATCAATATTGAACTAAGACAAGTATGAAGAAATGACAAGAAAATATAAAATTGCCAAGTGACAAAGTATAATGGATGTAATACGGTTTGAAAACTAATTTGCCTGTATGGACAAAGACTTGGATAATTACTTGGCATAGTTATTTGATCAAGAGTTATATATGTCAAGACGTGTGGTCTAGAGTAATGATGGTTTCTTGAGGTTTGAGGTTCACGTACGCATGCCTTACTTTCTAGTCCTTAAATTCGTTTGTTGAAGTAAAGTTTCCTTTCATGAACCAAATATAGTATAAACTTCTCTCTTGACCTCATTTTGAGAATGTGCATATATATGTATACTTTGTGTATTCTTGTATGCACACTTTGACGGGATGTTTAGTCTATATCTTGTGGGACTAATGTTGTCACAACCCAACGGCCGTTCCAATTTCAACCTTTCCAAAAACCCTAGGAAACTCTAACTCCTGACCATCACCTCCTTTGGATCGTGACATGAACTCCTACTAATCACCGTAAACCACCTGCAAGCTAGCTACATGCCACCGGAAGAAGAAGCAGCGAGCATGCAGCATGCACCGCACCACCACTGGTCCACTGCACAACAAAAGAACGAAGTCTATAAAAATATAGTTCGGCCATCCATCCATCCATCCATCTATAATACATACAGAAGGACACACGGCCATCCATCCATCCATCTATAATGCATACAGAAGGACACACCGATTAGGCTAGGTCTTGCTCCACTAATCGCCAGATTAGCAACAGACAATTGGGGTTATTTAAGAAGCTGTTATTTACTGATAGATAGATCAGGGGTCCTTAGCTTCTAGTCTAGCAACTCCTTTCACTGCATGCCTCTATCAGCGAGTGGGTGGGCAAATAATTCTGGGCACCAGAGCCACCATCTGTAATTTCACTTCATTTGAGTTCAGTCATGTGCAGCGGATCAAAGAGTTCGCCACACAGTATCCTTAACTTCTGGCAAAAATACTTAGGGACACATGTTCACATAACAGCAACATATAGCTTCTAGTGTTTTTGAACATGCAGATATGAGTTATTATAATTTCATTGTATTAACCATGCAGATGAAGACTTAGAATCTCACTGAAGGGAATCTAGCGAAGACTTGAGGCATCTTTGGTGCCTGTGTTCCATCTTTTTATTGAAGGGAGTCTCACGAAGACTGTACTCCAAAAAATATTGTAGAAATGCAAAAACGTTGAACTCAACTTGGAGTTGGAACCATGACCATGAGAATGATGCCTGTAAAGTTATAACTCACGGATTTCATATCAATATTAAGTATGTCCAATTACCCGTTTAAGTGTATGATTACAAACAAAACGATAATACTTTGGGTCGGCCTCACAGTACCCATTGAGCCAGCGAGGCTGAAGACTTTTTCAGATTTGGGTCGGCCCATGGCCTTAGAAATTGGTCTTGAGGCCACAGGGCCAGGTCTAAGGCCACGTCCGGGCTGACCCATTCCCATCCCGAGTTATTACGGAACACTTAAGGCCTTGTTTGGATGTTGTCGGATTCATCACAATCCACATGTGTTGGGGTGGATCGGGCCTAGCTCTGAGGCCTTGTCAATGACTTTATTGCTTGGGTTAGTTGCCCTGGGTCAAAAGGGGACTACTCCTGAATCACATTAAGTATATAGGAAACGTAAAGGGAGATGGGAGCATCTCTCCATCCGACTTCTTCCTCTCACTCGGCCATCTCTCCCACATCATCCTATTATTTACCAAAAACTGACTGAGTGAATAGCGAGTTTTCATAAACCTAATAAAGTCAGGGTCGCTCATTGCTTCCATCCTCCTTTCCAATTTCATTGAAGCAACTCAAAGCGAGGTTAGGAAGAGAGCAAGCAGTGTCTCCTCAACGTTGGTGGGCCCGGAAGGGGAACCTCGGATTAAGCCAATTGCTCACATGTGTTGGGGTGGATTGGGGTGAAAATTAGTTCAATTCTACTCCAATCCACCCCAACACATGTGGATTGATGCGAATCCGAATACATCCAAACAAAGCCTAAATGAAGTCGCAAGAGATCTTCGTGTTACATACAAAATTATCGCGCAAAACTCCGTCTGCAAGTTAAAGTACCGACAAGTACAAAAGTAACAAAGGGATATTAATTAAGAGAGAACTGAAATGCATGGGTGTCTCGAATTGTCGATGCTCAGCTGCAGTTTAAAAGGTCAGAGACAGATCTTCTCACAGGGGCCACCACCTCGATCGACCACTTCCATTTGAATATCCCCGGAGCGGACAGAGATAGAGCACCTCATCCACGCACACACCAAAAGCTTGAGTAGAATCATCTCACAGAGATAGCCGAGATAAGAGACTGCTTTTGCATGGGCTGGCGGCTGGCCCCAATGGCAGGAGCCACATACTGGTCCCGGACGTCCGGCTCAGTACTCTCGCGGATAGGACTTCGAAGAAATTGTCGGCGGCGAGGAGCACAGTAGCATCATCTCCCTGCTGATCATTAGGTTTTACTAAATGCAGAAAGATGGTTGTGGCTGGGGACAAAACCAGCTGGAGTTTGGAGGGTTTACGGGAGCAGCCCAGCACCCATGCAACGCACTTGCTTTGCCCGCAAACGGACGTGCATGGGAACTTGCAGTGCATGAGACCCTGTTTGTACTCCATGAGGCTATCCGCACTCATGGACCTCTATATTCATCCTCTATACGTCCTAGTCAGCAAGATTCTCTCCTCTATACTCAATTCTCCCGCACCCATCCATCCTCTATATCATCCTCTATCCACTCTATCCACTGTGGGACCCACTTGTCACTTTATCTAAATATATCCATGTGTGATCTAGTTTTGAAGGATTTATTGAGACGAATTTAATGGTGCAATCGAAATTTAATTTGGATTTTTGGTTTGTGAGTTATAATATTTTTTCCTTTGTTTAGCTAGTGGGGCCCGCCACTGCACACTATAGAGTAACCACTGTGCTACTCTAAATATAGAGTGAGAGAAAGAATAGAGTATCGTTTTAGAGTACCCACTGTAGCAGTTTTTACTCTATATTCATACTCTAAAGCTTTAGAGTATCATTTACAGTGCGCCACTGCGGCTAGTCTGATCATCTACCATGCATAGCCTGGGGTATTCAAATCTTTCAACTCCTACAAAGGTGTAAAACCGTACGAGTTTATATGATTTCCATCACCTTTTTATTTTCTCCCTGTTTCTCTTACAGTGCCTGAGAAAATGGTCTGTGGTCCATATCTCCTTTTTTGCTGCAAGTTCAATATAAAAATGTGAGGGGACAAACGCTAGTCAAGGCCAAGAATCTTAGCGGCAAGGCGAATCGAAGAGATGTCACGAGCGCTTATGATGGTGTTGGCATCGCCATATATAGTGTGAGAGAGATATACTGATAACAGATGTATAAATTTTATTTTTAGACCTATATACTACCTTTGTCCGAAAAAATGCAACTTTAGCTACCTCCGTCTAAAAAAAGATACAACTCTAGCTCTCTGTCTCTAGTCCAACTTTCTAACTAGGACCAACAAATTTTGTAGAAAAGAGTATCAATATTACAACACAAAACAAGTATATAGTACACAAATATATGTTACATGACTTATCTAATAACACTTATTATTTGATATCATAAACATTGATTTTTTTTGTATATACTCATTCAAACTCCAAAATGGTTTGACTCAGCAGCGTACTAGAATTACATTCTTTTATGGTGGGAGGGAGTATGGTTATATGCAAAAGTAACTAGCTAGTAGTATATATGGACATTACTTAACATTCGTTATGATTGTTCTTAGGTTTAGAAAAACACTGATCTAAGAAATAAAAGGATCTTAGCTAGCCTAAATGTGATTGCTAACATGTTGTAAGTGCGGAAATTATAAGCTTACATACTCATCAGTGCCTTCGTAGATATAGCAGACAATGATGTAGATGGAAGGCGTGTTTGCTTTGCACCATAGCTGGGGGGCTTACCCAGACGACAAGAATCAAGATCATCCATCATCGGATGCCTGATAGTGCTCTAATGACCTGATCGGTGAAGTAGACGGTGTACTAGTTACTTACTAGTCATCACTAGGTTACTGGCTTGTTGCTTGTGATGACTTGATTGGTGAAAAGCCTGATGTTCATGTGCAGAAATAAGGTTCTGCACTTGGAGTCAAGCTTCCGAGGCCCTCCAGAGTCCACAGCCCTAATTGACCAGATATAGGTTTGATTAGAGTGCTAATCACATTTATGGGTAATAATATACCCCTCTGTCTCTGAATAAATATATTTCTATCAAGTTTTGGACAGATTAGTATGATAGAGAAAAGATCATACCATCCTTCATTAACTAGAATAATTGCATATTGATCGTTGATTGTTCCAGTAGCACATTATGGGGGGTGTTTGGGACTGCTCCACAAACTCCACCGTGAAGCAGCTCCACAAAAAAACTGGAGTGTATGGAGCACCTCTTTAGGTGCTCTCACAACTCTACCATTTTTTCTCGAACAGAGTGTGTGGAGCTAAAACTGTTTAGCTAAAAAAACCTAGAGCGAAGCTGAAAAACATGGAGCAGAGCAGTCCCCAATACCCTCTAATTATGACATTTACTATACACATCCAACCGCAGAAACTCAACACTGGATTGAGAGATCGGAGGGGTGGAGTAAATACGAGGGGACTCCGAGGAAAATAAATGCGCTGGTGTGGACGACAGCTCAACCTCCTAGAGATTCATTTATTTATAGACAGCTAAAAATCTATTTACTCAGGGTTAGAGTAATCTTCTATAATTTAAAAGTTCTTGGATAGGGGCAGCGTTAAGTTAGAGTTACAGCCGATCATGGCAAACTAGATAAAAAGATTAGGCGTTTGAGCAGGAGCCATACTAAACAAGCCCTAAGCTAGTCCCTTCATCCCAAAAGAATACTCTTCTCACTTTCTAAGTCAATAATAAATTTAAAGTTTAACCACTTATATAAAAAACACTAAATGAGTATTATTAGATTATTAATTATGGATATGTTCTTGTAGTAATCCTTTTAGAAGACATAATAAATATTGATGCTAATTTTTATAGCCTTAGTCAAATATAAAATTAATTGACTCCTAACTTTTTTTGGGGATAGAGGAAATAGAGCTGTATTGATTTTAGGACAGCATTTAAATGCTAGAATTGCCTTATTTCATGAACGGGGAGAGTATCAATGGCAGGCGAAGTAAAAAATAAAAATAAAAACTCCTCACACAAAGGAGATGCTGGGCTGCAGAGATCCCATTACCTGCAGTGTCATAAAAGGGAGTTCACATCACCTTTCGATTGATCGGACCATTTCCAGGCATATGGAATCTTATGTTTAATCAAAGGGATATTGATCCAAAGAACACTACTATGAAAACTGAGAACATATTTCTGCTATTGATTGAAGAGATAGATCTAACAGGTCTCTCCCTGCTTTGTCTTTTGCTCCCGACAAAATCTCTTTTGCTCTTTGATCCGTCGATTTGATTCCGTCCTCATCTACTCAGCATTCAGCACCCATGCAGAAATACTGGTTCCTGATTTTAAATGATTTTAGATCCATAATGAAGTACTGTCACAAAGCAAGTAGTAGTAAAAAACAGCTTGCAGAGCCAATGAAAGTCTGTTTGAGAGGTCGAGGAGTTTGCTTAGAATTATGCGCTTTTGTTGGAACTTGCTAACGAATCTAGGATGGGAATGACCTACCAACCAAGAAGATATGCGTGTCCCTATATACTAGGCCTAAATACGCATAGATGGCCCAGATGGACTATTCCAGCCTTTTTTGCACTTGTATTCCTACTACGCCGGAGGGAGAAAAAAGAGAGTAGAATTACAAACTTAGGCTCTGTTTGATCCATTAGCACTAAAAATTAACGAGCTAATAACTAATAGTTATTAATTTTTCGTAGAGATAGCAACTCCAAATCTACTAATGAAACTAATAGTTATCAGCCCTCTCGTTAATAATTAGTAAGTTTATTAGTAGGTCTTTTGGATCTACTAATACTAATCTTAGCTGCTAATTTTCAATGCTAACAGATCCAAACAAAACCTTATAGGAAAACAATCATGGTTTCAGCTTGAAGGCTGAAATATTAGTAGTAGAGAGTAATGCTTGCATTGCTCCACCAGCAAGCAGCAGCAACCTTTCGAAGGGAAATATTCGAATAAATACTAGTAAAGTACTAAAAGGAAACTTTACTGGTAATTTAATAACTTTGCCTGGAAAGCAGAGCTAAGAGGTTAATATATTCATCTTGGAACTGTTGTGCTTCAGCAAGGAATTTAAAATCCGGTGAACTCAAAGCTGACAAAGGGGTGGACGACAAGGAATACTTTTCTGAAGTTTTGCTTAAACACGAGGAGTGCATGTGCATGTGCATGTGCATACTGTATACACACTCTCCTGCTTGCTTGAACGCCCATCCAACTTCATTTGTCTTCGTTGATGTCTCCCGATAGAAGTGGAAACAAAATCTTGTCAACTATAATAAGTTTTCTCACAAAAATTAGCAAGATATAACCGTAGCATTAAAGGGCCTGTTCTGCAGCTTTTTTCTTTTTTTTGCTGTGTGTGGCTTCAACTACCTCTCACATGTCACTATGCTAAAAACTACAGCAGTGGTAGATGAGTACTGTTGATGATAATAGACATTAGATCGAATATATTTTCTAAAAACATCACACGCCTTTATCATTATGAAAACAAATATAAGAATGCCACCCCAATTAAATTTACCTGCATATGACGTTATGAAACATAATCCTAAATTACATCTAAATTATTATGATCTATATAAGTAACCGTTTAAACTTATATCTAACATACCAATGTTATCTTATTAAAATAAATTAAAATATCCCCTTAAATATATGTCTAAATTACAGACATATATTTTTATTAAAAATTATATAAATTATACCCATATATGTTTCTAAATTACACATTTCTACTAATATTAATATAACGAAAATTAACTTAAATTAAATATTCATATTGTGCCATCATTTAGATCAACTATGCTTGTGTACATCAATGATAAATATATATTTTATGTTTCAATAATCATGAAAATTGTTCCCTCTCACATACCAATGACACTAATGGTGTATTTATATTTATTAATATTCATGACAGTAACTTATGCAAATTTTTTTGAACAAGTCAGCAAGGAAGCTCTCTACCTATTTTTTCATTTTCATTAATAAAATGTACAAATATTTATAGGTTACAAGGCAACTAGGCCCAAAAAGAAAAGGAGTAAAACATCATAAAAGACTCTCTCTCTCTCTCTCCACTGCTTTAGAAGGTTGCCCCTGCTAGGCTTGGCTTTGGTACACACCAGACCAAGCTCCTCCTTCAAATTACTTTTCCAAATTGAGAGGTTGCAGGAGGCATTATCAAAAGTTATACTATTCGTCACTTTCCAAATGATCCAGGATGCTGTTATTATTATTTCTCTGAAAATGATGCTACCAAAATTTGTTCTAGCCTCAATAATCATGTCCAAAGGCTGAAGATTCAAATTCCAATGAATGTTAAGATAATGCCAACAGCTGTGGCTAAAAGGGCATTCAAAGAAAAGGTGAAAGGCCAGTAACTTATGCAATTGCTTACTTTAGATAAATTTATACATGTTAACTGAAGTATCATGGAAAATTTATATTAATAGTAAAATTGTAAGAACTCTATTTCTTTATAAAATATTATTTCACATGTAATTTTGTGATAAGAAAAAAAAATAAAAAATTGAGCAAAGATGGAGGTTAGTGCAGAAAAAGAGAGTTATATGGTTGAAAGTGCATCTAATCTTATTGTGGATTTTGGTACATTAATGCCAATATAAATAAACGACTAATGTGATTTATGAAGTATTTTTGGTGACTGAAGTGGTGAAAAGTGGAAAGAACAAAATGAGACACCCCAAAAGAGATTATACATGATAGACGTTATAACAAAAAGGACGTGAATTTGGAAGCGCTAAGTGCTTGCAAGTGTCCAAATACTCAAAAGATTCTAACTAAAACTTAGACACTCTAGGAATTTTTCCCATGGTTGTTCTAAATGAGTGTTGACTTCTCATGGATCCTAGATTATGATCTTGATTGAAAATTTTGACCGATCGGAATTTCAAGGATAAATTATGATCAGGGGTATCAAGTTTGAATTAATTTCTTGACTGGAAATTCTGATAGTGGTTTAGATTTCCAGGACCTAACATTATTCCACTTACAAAGCTATGCATGCACTATATCAGGAGTCAAAAATTCCGCTAAGCTTTAGAATGTACGGTCCATAGCTGTTCTACACAGTAACAACTAGTTGAGAGAGAGGAAGCATTATACCCCATACCCTCTCTCTCTCCTCATTCTTTATTTCTTCGTCCACCACTGACCTAACTCGTGCCAAAAGAATTTAGAGCTCCTCACTTCCTCTCCAGCACATTTAGTGCTTGAATTTGGTGAGTCTTTGTTAGGATTTGAATGGTGGTAAGAAGGGTGAACTTGTGGACATTATCCTATATATTTGAACACTCTCGACACCGACAAGTATTAGATTTTTATTTGTTAATCTTGGTTGTAAATCCTAGACATCTAGGTGTTGTCCGTAATGCTCCCACCTTTTGTGGTGCTGCTTCTGAAAGTTTATATTACCCGATCTTTTCTAGTGGATTTCATTGAGATTGATCTTCGTGATCACTTAGCAAGTGGTGAGTTGAAAGAGACTCAAAACCTTTGTGGTCTCCTCAACAATGAGGATGTAGGCACACCTTAATGGTGTGGCCAAACCCCAGGTTAAATGTATTCATGCTCTTGTTCTTCACTTGTTCTCATTCAATTTACATGTTATGAAGTTGCAGGAGCATTTCTTCTTATGGAATACTCTTAGCACATTCCTCTACACTTGTGGTAAACAAAGATTTAAGTTTCCTTGACTAAATCTATAGATTGGTTAGTTTCCTTTTTTCCTAGGATTGAAAATTGAGGTCCATGCAAAAATTTTGATCCAAGTCAAAAGTTTTGAGCTAGACCAAAATATCTGTTGGTTGATGGCTAATCCACTGAGATGTTGAATGTTTCAGAATCAACATATTCAACCCCACCCCACACTTGTAGGCACTTTGATCCTTTCAATGATAATTCTTTGGAGTAAACAATGATTATTAGGTTCAAATACTGATATCTACTTGAGGTTAGTACTATTGGCCCTTTCTACATCTCACTTCAAACTCTATCACTGATCTTAAGTATGACGTAGGTTCAAACTATCCTTTATGCTATTGTAGCAATTAAGAGCATAGTTTATGACCTAATATACGTATTGTTAATAAAATACAAAAAGCAGAGTAACAAATGCACAATAAGCACAAGAGTTTCGATGTAACTTGAGGATAAAAAACTTCATAGCAACTAATAAAATCAAAGTTTGAAAGTCAAAATATGGATATGATGTCATAGAACATGGGCTGCAAGGCCGCAATAGGAGCAACATAATCTAAGTTTTCAAGTAAATACATATAGATTTGACATGCAAAGGAAGAAAAACTATAGATCAGATAGGAAAAGTTATAAAGTATTTGATATCCATATTAGAGATCACATGGTATCTATATATACCTTAGTGTGTTCGAAAAGAAACAAATAAGAGAACACAAAGATAACTAATATTATTGGTCTTAGGTATGTCAAGCAAAACTTCTAAATCTTATGGTTGCTATGATTTAGCCAGTGCATAGCACGGGTTGATGGACTAGTACAATAAAGGAAGCAAACTAAATATAACTCGGTTAGTTGGTACCTTGTAATGGAACATGCTTATCTAGATTGAAAGACTTTGACTTGACACTTATTTATGACTACTATTTTTCATGGTAGACCATATGTCCCTCGATGATGAGGCACACATGTTTCTAAAATATGGCGGTTCAAGCCTTTTGAAGGTGCTCATAAAGGTAGTAGGATGTAAATATGTGTGTCTATAGGGGTTAACTTGTGTGCCTGTGTACGAGTATTTACATTTATAACATGATTCAAAAAAGTAACAAAAGAAAGTAAAAGCAATATATGGTGCCAAATTAATTTTTTATATAATCAGAATTTATTAATTTTTTCTAGATTTGGCACAAACATGATTGTTAGCAGTTACTGATAGTAGTAATAACTAGAAAAGATCGCGGCATTGCCGCTTATGGCCAATAGGACCAGTGATATTTCGCACTGCAAATAATTATTTGTTGTGAAATGAATTCGTCAACTATTAATATTATGTTCGACGTAGGCTTTGTTTTGTATGTACAGTAAAAATAATTGTGTGTATATATATATATATAATGTACTTTGATAAGATAAGTTTTTATGTGTCATGGTTTGTAGCATATTGTTGTACTTGTTATATGTTTTGGAGAGTCTATCATCATGAAGGTGTTATTTTATTTATATGTTATAATGGGTTTTAAAATGATACTATTTTTTTATTATATTTTGCATTGAGAAAGAAGGGGTTAAATTATTTATTAACGAGGGAGGAGCATAAGTAGCAGAAAGGTTATTGTAACTGTGAAACGAGGAGAATTTGGCCTCGGATCATGAAATTTTTAGTAATTTGAATAAAGAAACTAGCTCTATTAATTATTTGTAGAAAACTATAGAGAAATATAGATCCACAGCTATAACAATTAAATTTCACTAAAATATGTGATGTATTGTGTTTACAGTGCAGTGCTAATTGTGTAGAGTTTAACAAACTTGATTTGGCATATTTATGATTTTTGTTTTATTTTTTTATATTTTTTACAAGAAGTCAGCCGAATTAGGTAAATAATAAATTCAACGGAAAATAGAAAAATGGTTTGGGGCTGAATTCGGCTGACCGAGGCCCATTTCGTGTGAAAAGCAAGCCCGAGTGGGGAGGGAGGCCGGCCTGGACTACGGGTTCAATTTGATAAAGTTCGAGGAGTTTTATGCAAGATTTTATGGGAGAGGTTCTGAACTGCGGGTTGATTTCGCTTAAATTCGAGGGCTTTTTTGAAAATTGGCTGGAAAATGCATGATCTGGGTTGTCCGCTCGGCCAATCCGACGGCCGGGAACGGCCCACGACGTGACCACGCTGGTTGGCCTCGATTTGATGCGTGAATCGTACTGAAGAGATAAAATCATGTCAATCCATTCCAATACCTGTACAGTATCAAAACCCATTCGATTATTCGTAGTATGATGAGACATATTTTATCTCCATTATTCACCCAAGCAACAAGCCAACAACGTACTGGACAGAGGTGGGCAGCAGTACATACTGTATAGGCTAGCCGTGTGCCTACAAGCTGTACTGATAGAAATGATGTCAGCCCCTCCTCTTCAGCTATTTAAGACCTTTCTTCCTTGTGTTTTGGATCCATGAGCCATTTCATAGCTAGCATTCCACAGAACGGCCTGTTCCTCTCTAGTCTCTTCCGGTTCCGGTGGTATCGTTTCAGCGTTTCTCTCCTCCATATTATTGTCTCTTCTCGTTGACTCGTAAGCTCTTGAGTTCACCTCTCTGGGATGTTAAAAATCTGGTTTCTTTTACTGGTGGCATGCATCCTCCATTGTTCTCCATGTATATATGCTCCTCTAGCTAGCTAGGGGATGTCGTGATGATGCACATACGCTGCGTTCACAATATATACGCAGATTCATGGTCTATTGTTTTCTCTTGTGTTGCTGGTGTTTGTCCATCTGATGATTTGGCCTTTATTTGGGATTTATGGCTTCTCTGCAAGAGAGCTCTCTTCAGTCCACTCTAAAATGGCTGTAGAGTTTCATTAGCTGCCGACTCATCCATTCACCTGCCAAGAACCATGGACAAGCGATAGGTCTGGTCTTGGTAGCCGAGTGGATGGCGCGGGAGCTAAAATCAAGCTCTACGCTGTTTATGGTTGGACTGAAGGGTGCTCCCTTAAATTTGCTCAAACGCTCCTGCATGAAATCATCTACCTTAATACCAATAATCTTCAGTTTTGTTATGTATTAGAGCATACTTACTAATTTTGTTAATTTGTGAGGCTCTGAACAATATTCTGGAGCTTAACTTTGTTCGTCTCCGTTTCTCTCCTCTGCTGTGTTCTAACCTCGGATTATTTTTTTCCCTAAAAGAAATTAATCCGCAGTGCCTCATGAACTATTCTGCTTGGTGTTGGTGGAAATCTTTCTTCTGCTCCGCATGCTTATTAGGGTAGGTGGTGGGGGTTAAGATTTTTAGTGTATATAAAAAAGGAAAGTTGCAATCACAAGGTTAATCTTTTTTGGGGGCTAGATCGGTGTCTTCCAGTTAAGTAAATGCCGTCGCGATTGCGGTATGCTCATTTGCTGATAGTTAGTTCTTCCTAAGCAGAAACAAAGCTTGATTCGCATAATGCACTTCTCTTCCTTTTTTTGCCAGGGATATTTCACTAGCGATCTCTAGAACTAGGAACTACGCTAGGCCGTGGTTTGGGGTGTTTAGTGGCAGCCGCTAAAGTTTAGCAGGTAAAGTTTAGTCCCTCCTGGTCCAGTTTTATCTAAACACTATGATTAAATGAGACTAAATGGATATTTAGTCATTAGTCATCAAAGAGTTGCTAAATGAACTAAAAGCTCAGGCTCTCATCTTATAGCCCGTTTAGATTAAACATCCTGACTAAAAGGAACTAAAATACAATTTTAGTTCAAACTAAATAGGGGTGGCTAAACCTTAGCAACCGATTTAGCTAGTTAAAATTTAACAGTTTCAATCTAAATAGGGCTTTGTTTCCCTTTCTAAACTTTAGTTTATCCCGACGGATTGACACATGCATGGTCTATTAAATATAGACTAATTATAAAATTAAATACATAAATTGAGACTAATTTGCTAGATGAATTTTTTAAGCCTAATTAGTTCATGATTTGCTAATGTGGTCAGTTCATGATTTGCTAATGTGGTTCTACAATAAACATATACTAGTGACGAATTAATTAGGTTTAATAAATTTGTCTCGCGGATTACCGAGAATTTATGTAAGATTACCGAGGACTTATGTAATTTATTTTATTATTACTATCTAAACACTCTCACGTTATACCCAATGCGACACTGTAAACTTTAGCCTATGGATTTAAATACAATTTAGTTTTTTTTTGTTATTTGAATAGTTCTGCTATATTTTGGTTCATTTTTGTGTTATTACAGGCGTGGCGCGGCGTAGTCCTTGCAGGCACAGTGTACTTTCTCGTTTGTCCAGAACAGTACTGAGATCTTCGTCTTGTCTGCTTCTCAAAGGATGAGTGCATCAACTTTATTAAATGTACGGAGTTGTCTGTAAAAACAGGCTCAATTTTTTTTTACCAGCGCTTTGTTTAGTTCTCCTCAAAATTTCAAGTTTTTTCACTCTTTCTCCGTCACATCAATTTTTAGCCGCTGGCATGGAGTATTAAATATAGGTAAAAAAATAATTAATTACACAGTTTAGTTGGAAATCACAAGATGAATCTTTTGAGTCTAGTTGGTCCACGATTGGACAATATTTACCAAATAAGATGAAAGTGGTACTATTTATCAGTTTGAAATTTCTTTCAATCTAAACATGGCCCAGGTACCAGTAGTGGCCAAACATATACAGTATGGTTGAAGCATAGAGCATTGGATAAAGTAGTTCAACATCAGTAGAATGAAATTCATAATGAGCCTGTTTAGTTTTAAAAAAAAACCTAAAAAGTGCTACAGTACCTGTCACATCAAATCTTGTAGCACATGCATAGAGTACTAAATGTAAACGAAAGAAAAAACTAATTACACAGTTTAGTTGTAAATTACGAGATAAATCTTTTGAGCCTAATTAGTCCATGATTGGATATAAATTGCCAAATTAAACGAAAAAGTGCTACAGTAGCCGAACCCAAACTTTTCATCCACTAAACAAGCCCAATGTATTGTTGCCTACTAGGAGCACCGTTTGGATGCCAAAATTTTTGGCAAAACGTTACTGTAGCGTTTTCGTTGTTATTTGGTAAATATTGTCCAATCATGGTCTAATTAGGCTTAAAAGATTCGTCTCGTTCATTTCATCTAAACTGTGTAATTAGTTTTATTTTTTATCTATATTTAATGTTTCATGCATACGTCTAAAGATTCGATGTGACGGAGAATCTTGAAAAATTTGGCATTTTCGGGTGCAACTAAACATGCCCTAGCTTCAAAAGCTAGCTTTGTTGGTATAATTCATGCTACACAAGTGTTGATGTGACAGGAGTCACAGGAGCCATCACTATCTTTTCACATTCTCATTACTGATGACATTTGTGTGTACTATATATTTTGTTTCTCCTTGCAATCCATGTTTCAGGATACAGCAACATTACTTGACATGAAATTGTTACTACATATTTGGACAAGATTCCGTAATCTTCTTTTCAAATTACCTTTTACTTCATCAGTAGAAAATAAAAATTTTATATTACATGGGCATTTACAGAGGAGGAGGAGTTAATAAAGCTAAAAAAATAATTTTACCAATCCCTAATCTATTTTAAGAGGAGTGGTCAAAATGGCATGGCCCATGGGGCCGGAGCCACGTCCGACGGAGCTCCACCACGACAGGACGGGACTCAATGTTTTCGTCGCTGAAGTGTGATGTGTCGATATGACATAAAGGACGCCAAACAGCAGGTTTGCCATGTTGCTTGGCGTGCACACATTGCTCAGTAGAAAGAGTGTGTACTACCTGCTGCTTTTTCTTGTACCACTTCGCAAACAAGTGCTTTTACATGTCATGTTGGAGTACCGCACGACTCCAGGGTCGAACGTACATACACAGTACTACTTGCTTCACAGGAGTGTGTACGGCTTGTCGTGCATGCTGCTTCATACAACAGTGGCCTTGATTGATCACGACTCACGAGCTATCACAGAGCATGTTTAGTTGCATGCTGCTTCATCAAATCTTTGGACGTATGCATGAAGTATTAAATGTAGGTAAAAAAATAATTAATTGTATAGTTTGTCTGTAAATGTCGAAACGAATCTTTTAAGCCTAGTTAGTCCATAATTGGATAATTTTTGTCAAATAACAACGAAAAATGCTATAGAAACTTACCCAAAATTTTTCACGAACTAAACAGGCCCGTAGTCTCGTTCTCATGCATGCTCGACTAACAGCACGCTAGTAGTTAGGTAATTTGCATCCTTTGCTGTGATCTCTCTATTAGCAGCTAATAGTTAGTAGTTCCTAGTTAAAATTAGCTCAGTAACTACTAACCAGCTATATTAATATATTCCTTTTTCTAAAAAAAACTACTAACCAGCTGATAGTACCTTATTATATTAGCTACTAGGAGTAGATCCTAACTAAAATTAGCTGGCTAACTACTCGCTAGCTAACTATTAGCTGCGAAGTGTTTAGATCACACCAGATAATAGGTGATTAACATGTTGTTTTACTAAAACAACCTCTGTTTTTTTACTATTGCCTAGCTAATAGTTACTCCTAGTTGTTAATACTTATCAATTGGTGAGAGCACATTTCGATTGACTACCAATTAGATACTAGTAGTTTGGTACGTACGTAGTATATCCATCTAATGAGATACTAGTTGTTTCAGTTGGTTTAGATCTATGTTAGCTAATTATTAGCAGCTAACTACTAGCTAAATAGATTCAAACAGGCTCTAACATCCGTGGGGAAATTGGTCTTGCAACAATTTTTGTTTGAGTCGTTGCTTTGTATTCCTTGACGAGCATAATTTGCTATTGGCAGTATTGACAAATGCTTCAATAGACAATGGAGTGATGTTTTGGGTGTGGTGGGGGATGTAATACCTAAATTGTAGACAGAATATATATATGATTCGTTAGGAAATATACACGGGGTCTATGGCAATGCATGATTTATATGAACACACACTTGTGAGAGACATCATGCAGCAACAGGACATATAGCTCGTGCTTAGATGTAATTTTCGACATTATATATATAACATTTGAACCTACGTTTACAATGCCACTCATTTCCCCCTTGAGATAAAATAAAGAATGTTCTTAGACATTTTTTGTGCTAGATTTCGCACATAAATGCAGCCAATTACTAAGCAAGTCCAACAAAAGGCACATCAACTTTATTTGCAAATTGTGATTTGTTAGAGTTTTTTTTATTTTTTAAGCACACCTAAATCTGATATTATGTGACATCTTCAACATTGATGTAATGGTTCCCAAGTGAGAGATTAATAAAGTAACAAAACTTTATTCATTTGGAATTTGAAAATAGGCGCTCCCAAACATATAAACCTCAACAAAACTAAGGGTGGTCAGAATATGCTGCCTAAAAACATTAGTACTAAAATACACCTCCATATATAACAAGAATTGAAAAGTAATAAGCCCTACAAAGTAAAGATACGACCATCTACTATACATGGATATTGCATGTGACAAAGCGAAATGCGTACTCCAACCACATAACACAGTACAATTATATTTATCCTAGAGCCAATTTCTTCATTACACTGAGTAGAAATGCCTTTAGAGTACGCATAGACTAAGTTCAATAGTACTAAATCAGAGACTTGTTCAAGAAAGTATCAAAAGTGTAATACAAATGCCAATTAACATAGAGTAGCTCAATATATAACATGGTCCGTTGTACATAGTGTATTTTTAAGAAGTCATATCCGTTCACAAAGCGTAATGTTTGTAAAGAAAGCATGGTATTAGATGAATTTACTCGCTATCCATTGCTACAGACGTTTTCATTCGCTTGAATTGAAATCACAACCTAAACCCAATACTTATCTGAGTAGTTTGATACTGATCTATTGATTCAAAGAATTGTCTTAAAAGAAAAGTTCATTCACTAAATACACACTCTCAGAGTATTTCACCAGATTCCCTCAAATGTACCTCCATAATAACTTTAGATAAGCTCTAGGAAGAAAAGTGGTGATCATCACTACCATTGAGGGATTACAGAATGTGCCTCCAGTAGATTTACCCTAGAAGATATTTCCGCATTATTGAACTAGACAAGAAAAAGAAACGTATCTAGGGCACACATGTAATTAGAGCGACCAAGCATGTCATCACATCCATGCCGACTAGTTTTGAGTAAATATCAAATTATAATACTAACTACAGATTTGTCGTATGCTGACAGAAAATGTTGCAAGTAAAATATTAAATTATAATACTGACGTCAAATTTGTCGTATGCTAACTGACAATAGTAGATGTACATGTAGTTTAGACATAAAACCATGTGGAATGACATAGAACGAGAAGGACCGCGGAAGACTGGGTTATACAATAAGTTACGATCCATTTATGATGCTAGAGTATAAGAAGACTAGCACACATACAGGTCAGTCTATATTATTGTATAGAAAAACTTTGGAGCACATAAAAGCCTCTAGTAACTAACTTTATTTCTAGACTAGAAAGTCAAATAACTAAAACAGACTGTAGAACTGTTTCCCTAAAAAATCACGAAAGTACCATGGAACCAGCCGTAGCCGCCGCCCGCCTCGGAGCGCTTGGCGCTGGCTCTCCAAGCATAGCTAGTGGAGGAGCGGGTAAAAGGACGACGAGATCTATCGCGCGGGAGTTGACAACTGCCGAGGATCGGCTGGTGCACGGCCGGTTTTTGTAACACGTGCCGGGCGCGGCCGTTGCCGCGGCGATCCCGACGGCATGCAGCCGCGCAGGGAGCCAGAAGCCAGGCCCTCGGCCAGGCCCAGGGCGGAAGGCGAGAATCTCGCGCGCTGGCGGAGGCTCAACGCGGCACAAAAAGCTGGAGCAAAGCTGGGCTTCACGAGGGCGCCTGGTGGTCTTTTCCTATGCTGCCCCCTCTTTGTTTACTCCTCCCCATGCATCCCTGTTGCTGCTCAGCCTCAGCGGCTCAGCTCGAGCTCGAGCTCGTCGACGCCTCCACACACCCTCTCTCCTCTCATCGGGAACCTCCACACACTGTTTCTCTCCCGAGGCGACGAAATTATTAGGAAGTGGTTTACACTGTGCTTTAACACTAGATTAAACCTTAAATGTGTGGAGCGTATTGCTAATGCGCTGTCTCTCCTGCGATCTTGTCTCTCAGCCAACCGGTGCCCAGCAAAGTGCAGGGGGAAAGTGGTCTAAAATACTCTGGCCGGTGACATGGCACGCTTGCAAGCACGAGAATGGTGGCCTGCAGCCAGCCAGATTCGCTCGCTCGCTTGCGACTTGTTTTTTGTGTTCTTCCAAGCTGTCCTGCCTGCAGAGGTTGGTTGGGGATAGCGGCAGGCCCGGGACACGCATCATCACATCCATTCGTCGTCCAGGCTCGCCAAGATGCGTCCACGTTAGCCCCTCTCCATGGTTGATGGGGCAGTGTCACGTGTACCGCACGAACCTTGCTTTTCCTGCTCTGCTGCTGCGTGCTAGACTACTGCTACGCCAGTATTAGTAGTGTACTTTGCCTGTGACCGCGGGATTAATATGGGTGTTACCAGTCTGGAGTGATCTCAAGTTTTGTTTAAGATGCATGATGGCGGCGCTGATAGCAGCTTTAGTCTACTAGCTGCTGCAGTGACTGCAGACACTAAGCACTTCCAACCATTTGACCAACAGTTGTTCGAGGTAGGTATGGACGTTGGATGCGGAAAAGAAAACTAACCGTTGTTATTTGGAAAAGTAGTCAAGCTGGCTCGTCGAGTGACTCGCATGTGCACAAACAGTCATCCAGCACAGCAGATCTCTGCTGCTGGTATCTTTGATCTTCAGGCAGATGGTCAAGCACAGTCTGCATCAAACTGAGAGCTGTTTCAGGTTCACACACAATACTCGCCCACTTGACCTTACAGTGTGAAGAGGAAAAACTGTCTACTGAGCTCTCGTCGCTCGATTCCTGAGTTCTCAAATCCGCCTCAAGAAATTCAGAAAGCTCCCATCTGTCCATCTCACGTAGGTCTAAAGTCTAAACGCCAAGCTTGTTTGGATCCATGTGTGATAGAGTGGTTTGATGCTTGCAATGCTAACCGGACTTGGCATGCAGGTGCAGTTCAGCGTTGGAGAATTTTTTTTATTTTTAACACTTTTTAAAAACTATTTTTAATCTTAGCACCGAAAATATTATTTTTATATCTAACACTTTTGGCCGCTCCCCACGCGAGGGAGCGGCATTTAAACTTTGCCGCTCCCCACGTGGAGGAGCGGCAAGCCCCACCCTCCGCTGCCGCTCCTTGATCTGGGGAGCGGCATGATCAAGGAGCGGCAGCGGGGGGAGGGGGGGTCGCGCGGGCGTTTTTCTTTCGGCTGACAAGTCACAACACAACCATTCGCATTCCATCCCGGCGGACAGCGCGCCCCCGCCCCCCGCGCCAGCGAGCAGCAGCGCCCGGCCCCTCCCCGCGCGAGCAGCGGCAGCAGCAGCGCCCGGCCCCCCCCCACGCGAGCAGCGGCAGCAGCAGCGCCTGCCCCCCCCCCCCCCCCCCCGCGCGCGAGCAGCGGCGGCAGCAGCGCCCGGCCCCCCCGCGCGAGCAGCGCATCCTCCCCCGCGCGGCCGGAGGCAGCAGCCCCCCCCCCCCCCCCCCCCCCCCCCCCCCCCCCCCCCCCCCCCCCCCCCCCCCCCCCCCCCACCCCGAGCAGCCGGCAGCACCCCCGCGAGCGGTAATTTTGTTTTTTTTATTATAATTGTTAGTTAGACTAGTTTATTTAACATTGTTAGTATAAATAGTTAGTTTAATTGTTTAGTTCGTATTATTAGTAAAGCTAGCATAGTTAGTATAAATATTATAAATAATTATTTTAGTTAGTATGATTAGTAAAGTTAGTATATGTATTATAAATAGTTAGTATGTTTAGTTTACATTAGTGAAGTTAATATAGGAGATACAAATAGTTACTTAGGTTTTATAAATAGTTAAAATAGTTTGTTTAGTTTAGATTAGTGAAGTTAGTATAGGTGATATGAATAGTTAGTTTAGTTAGTATAGTGTAGTTAATAAACTTAGTATAGTTAGTTAGTTTGGACGATTTGATGAAGTTTCCTCGAATGGTTTTTAGATGGATTATTGTGTCCGAGTTTATTTCGGAGGAATTGTTAGGAAGGAAGATGGTGAATTTCAGGATATGGAAGAGGAGTTGGAATGGTTCAATGAACCGCCGAGTTTCAATGACCTTTGTGTGCGTTTGAACGCAAAGTTTGACGGTGATTTCATAATCAAGGGGAGATTTGACAGTGGAAAGACTCGGGCAAAATATGTCCTGATGCCTTTGCGCGACCCTGCTCATTGGTCCCGCTACACTAGGGTCCTCGCAGGCTCGAACTCACCCATTGCTGAGGTGGTTGTGGAGAATGGGTACAGGTTGGGGGATGATCATCATGACGATGATGGAGGTGACGAAGGAGCAGTTCCATTCACATCCAGTCAGTTGTATATGGATGGTCAGTTGACGCAGGAGCAGTTGCATTCACATCCAGTGGGTTGTATAAACAACGACTTCGATGTGAGGGAGTTCGAACGTGAAGAGCAGGAGCAGGCGGAAGAGAACTGGTTCGGTCATGACGACCACCACGATGATGACGACGACGACGACGATGATGATGACGACGACAACGACGATGATGATAGAGCTGCCCATGCGACGCCGGTTCATGCTACAACGTCCGATGTTTCAGTTTCGGTGCTTCATGGCATGCCGACTCAGGGCAGGCTGGTCCATGATTTACCAGAGGGTGGTGCGCCGTATTTTGATTCGTGGGGTAGGATCAGTGAAGCACAGCATTATGTTGCACCGCCCCCTTACACAGAGGCAGAACTCATGCAACTGAGCCAGGGCGGTGTACCTTTAAGTGGTGGTCCGAACTACAGGGATGTCAGCATGGTACATATGGCAGTTTGTGACACAGGTCTGCAGATGTGTGCAGAATCTCTGTATAACCATGAGCATGTAATCCTTCAGAAGGGCATGATATTCAATACAATGTCAGAGATGAAGCTCTTTCTTCAGGATTACGCTGTGTACCACCATAGGCCATACTTGGTGACTCATTCCGACAAGAACTTGAGGTACCACATTACCTGCAAAGCAGGTTATCCATGCCAGTGGAGGCTTACTGCAAGGAAGAAAGCGAGTGATGGCAAATGGAGGATAAGTAAATTGGTCCAACCCCATTTATGCTTGGATAACAAGGGTAAAGAATATTATCCGCAGCTCACTGCACGTTACCTTACTCGTCGTATATTGGGGCTCGTTGACAAGGATAATGATGTCTCGGTGTCTTATTTACAGCAGTCCATATATGAGCTTGTAAAGTATCATGTGAAGTATGGCAAGGCTTGGCGTGCAAAGCAAATTGCACTGGCGATCCGATGGGGTAGTTGGGAGGAGGCGTACAACCGAGTTCCCCGAATACTGTCTGCAATGAATTACTACAACCATGGCATGAAATGGTTTGTGGACACCGATGGGATGTTTTTTGCAGAACTCGGGGAGGCATGTGCTACATCGTGTTTTCTGGTCGTTTGCTCAGACGGAGCATGCTTTCCAGTTCTGTAGGCCAGTGGTCCTTGTTGATGGCACTTTCTTGACGGGAAAGTACAGGGACACTTTGATGATGGCTGCTGCGGTTGATCCGGAGGACCAGATAGTACCAATGGCTTTTGCTTTGGCAGAGGGAGAGAACAATTCGTCGTGGTCATGGTTCATGCGGCTTCTACGTACCCAAGTGATTGGGGCATCACGCACTATATGTTTGATTTCGGATCGGCACGCAGGGATTCTCCACGCCGCCAGTGAAGATATCGAAGGGTTCCCGTCTTTGGTGCATAGATGGTGCATGCGTCATTTTGCAGCTAATTTCTGGCGGCGTCAGAGGAAGAAGGAGGTTAGTGACATGGTTAAGGCTCTATGTTGTGTGCGTACAGAGTACCAGTTCAAAGAGAAAATGAGAGAACTAGACAAAGTGCTGAACCAAGCTACCAAGACTTGGTTATAGGACCAGATGGAACATAAGGAAAAGTGGGCACTAGCATACGATGAGGGTGGATTCAGGTACGGCATCATGACCACCAACTCGTCCGAGTCTTTCAACCGTGTGTTCACCGGAGTACGCTCGTTGCCAGTGTTTGGGATTGTTGAGTTTGTAAGTGCATTCGCCCCTGTTGTGGGTTTTAGATAATTAATGACAATCAAATTAGGGACTAACATGTCTATCTAAGTGAATATGCAGGTGTTAGTTCAATGAAAGAATTTGTTTGGTCACATTTGGTGATGATAGCACCCTCAATTCCTTTGGTTGGAAAGCTTTCCGTCTCAAGTGGGTCGATAAGTTTTTATCTTTTGACTTGAGTTATAGGAAACGCCGCACTATCAAGAGGGATACAAATTAGGCTATCTAGAGGGAAAACTTGTGCTCAATATGTGTTTGTTTAAACGTTTGAGAGACACCTTTGCACTCACGGACACTTAGAGAAGTGTTTTATGCCTGGGAGGACCGGTAGTACCGGTGTATGCCCGGTAGTACCGGTAGGCATAAATCCCGCCGGTGACTACGCTTTAGTTCTGCGAGTTTTCGTTCTAGCGGTAGTATCGGTGGTTGACCGGTGGTACCGGTTGTTGACCGGTGGTACCGGTGAAAGCCCGGCAGTGGGGTACCGGTAGTACCGGTGGTTTGCGTCGGTAGTACCGGTGATCCCTCACCGGTAGTACCGGTCCAAACCAACCGGTAGTACCGGTTAGTGTTTTAACTTCCGCGTTGAGTTTTGAGTTTCAGGTTTTTAGATCCGCCTATTCACCCCCCCTCTAGGCCTTTTAGATCCTTTCAATTGGTATCAGAGCGAGGTTCCCTCGTGTTTAGCGCTTGACCGCGTGAGGAGAAAGTATGGCTACCTTTGATGATGACACCTTGAACAAGCTAGTTGAGCTGCTTGCCGGGAAACTCAGTGACAGGCTTCTAGAGCAACAAAAAGAGCAAATGAACAAGATGCAAGATGAGATGAACAAGTTAAAGGAAGCCGTAAGTAAGAAGATTGAAGATGTGGCAAGTGGTGGTGATGGAGATGGTGAGAATGAAGCAATCAAGACACCTAAAGGGTTTACTCGTGTTCCATATGAGTACTCTTCTTTTAGTAAATCCAATCCACACTTGCCAACCATCAACCCCGGCAAACCACCTCAATTTGATGGAGTTAGATATACCGATTGGGCTCATAGAATGAAGATGCATCTTATTGCCGCAAGATGTTGGGAGATTGTGGAAGTGGGTGTTAAAGCTTTGGAAGAAGATGGTGAGTTGACAACCGAGGATTACCTTGACATACAACAAAATGCTACAGCTACTTCCTTGATTCTATCATGTCTAAATCAAGAAGATTACAACAAGGTAAACGGCATGGAAAGTGCAAAGCAAATTTGGGATACCTTGAAGGTTTCATTTGAAGGTGATAAAAGTGTAAGAAAGGGAAACATTGAGCTACTTCAAAGCAAGATTGAAAACTTTGGGATGATTGAAGGTGAAACTACCCAAGCCATGTTTGATAGATTCATGACCTTGATCAATAGAATAAGAGCTCTTGGTGACACGTATTGGGATGACAACTCGGCGGCTAGAAAGTTGTGTAGAGTGTATAGACAAAAGAATAACATTCTTGCTTCGGTCATCATGGAAAGACCTAACTATGACACAATGACACCTCAAGAAATGCTAGCCAAGTTGAAACACCATGAGTGCTTAGAAGATGAAGCAAAAGAAGCATCAAGTCAAAAGAAGAATATTGCTCTCAAGGCATCTCATGGTAGAAGCAAGAAGAAAGATATTCATGATCCGTCAAGTGATGAAGAACATGATGAAGATTCCGATGCGGAAGAAGCTCTATTAGTTGCAAACTATAGAAAATACTTGAAAAAGAAGAAGGATAGGAAGAGGAGTGGAGGCAAGCCATACAAGAAAAGATTTTGCTATGGTTGTGGAGATATTGGTCATTTCATTGCCGATTGTCCAAAAGAGAAGATGAAGCACAAGCACAACAAAGATGATGACAAGAAGCATAAAGGCAAGAAGAGAGGTGAAGCACATCTTGGTGAAGAATGGGAATCGAACGATGAAAGTGATGATTCAAATGACAAAGACAAGGAGAAGAAGAAGGGTGTAGCAACGATTGCTATTCAAGAGACTTCTTCCTCTCAACCCAAGCGCATCATCAACCATTCTTCGTCACCATCATTGTTCGCCGACTTATCTTCATCGCCTAGGCTTTTCGAAAATCTCACCGACAACGACTACTACACTCCTACTTGCCTTATGGGAAAGGGGGAGAAGGTACCACACAACTCTCCGACTCACTCTAGTAATGAATGTAGTAGTTGTGATGAAAATGATGATGAACTTGCAAACAACATGATAAAGAAATTCAGCAAGTCGGCCGGCTCTCAAATAATAAAACTAATCCATAAGCTAGAAAAGTGGGAAGCATGCATCGAGTCGCAAGGGGAATTGCTCCTAGTGGAAAGGGAGAAGAACCTTGAACTTGAAGCATGCCTTTCTAAGGAAAAGGAGGAAGTTGAGAAATTAAACATAGAATTGTCCTTAGCCAAAGATTCATATGAACGTTTGACTAAGGAACATTCTTTGGTTAATGACTCTTTAGCTAGTTTAAAGAGTGAACATAGTTTGGTTCAAGAAAGCCTCACAAGCTTCAAAGATAAATATCATACTCTTGAACTTAGCTATGAAACTCTTTGGAATAGCACTTCCATCCATCCTAAGGAATCCGGTGATTCCAATGCTTCAACTAGTGAAGGATGTAAAAGATGTTATAATCATGATATAAGTGCTTGTGCTACTAACCTTGTTGAGCTAGAAAAGAAAGATAAGGAAATTCAAAGATTGAACATGGTTATCAAGAATGGTTACAAGGAGAAGCAATCAACAACCATGTACAAGTCATCAAGACACCACCTCATCAAGGATGGACTTGGCTACAATAGGTATGATGGTAAAGCAAATGGAAGGAACATGATTAATGGAGTGCCTTGTGTGAGATTCAACAAGGGTGTGGCACTAGATGATCTTATCAACAAGGTCAACAACGTTGCCACTCCTTTAAGCACATTTGTCAAGACCAAGGCCAACAACAAAAAGAAGCAAGTGCTTACCTCCAAGCAACAAGTACCCATTTCACGAAGCTATGCTAGTGATTATATGTGTTGTTGGGGGAAGGATGGCAAGATTGTTGTGAAGTATGTTGGTGCACTCAAGAAGAAGCAAATCATAAGGAGTGTTTGGGTGCCCAAGACCTATGTGACTAACCCCTTAGGACCCAATTCTATTTGGGTACCTAAAACCAAGGCTTAATTTGTTTGTTGTAGGAATACTCCTCCGGTGGAACAAGTTGGGTGCTAGATAGTGGATGCACTAATCATATGACCGGGGAGAAGAATATGTTCACCTCCTTTCAACCAAATCAAAGTACAAGTGAACGCATTGTGTTTGGTGATAATGGTAAAGGAGACGTCCTTGGTTTGGGTAAAATTGCTATCTCAAATGAAAATTCTATTTCAAATGTATTACTTGTGGAAGGGTTAGGATACAATTTGTTGTCCGTTTCACAACTTTGTGAGATGGGCTACAATTGTCTCTTTACCAATGTGGGTGTGGAAGTCTCTAAAAGGAAGGACTCCTCCATTGTCTTCACGGGTCGCTTGAAAGGCAAACTTTATCTAGTTGACTTCACATCTAGTAAAGTGAAGCCCGAGACTTGTTTAGTGGCAAAATCTAGCATGGGTTGGCTATGGCATCGCCGACTAGCCCATGTTGGAATGAGGAACTTGGCCGACCTTTAAAAAGGCGAACACATCCTTGGACTAACAAATGTCTCTTTTGAGAAAGATAGGATTTGCAGCGCATGTCAAGCGGGCAAGCAAGTTGGAGCCAAACATCCCGTCAAAAATGTTGTATCAACAACGAGACCACTTGAGCTACTTCATATGGACTTATTTGGTCCCAATGCTTACATAAGCATTGGAGGTAACAAATATGGCTTCATTATTGTTGATGATTATTCCCGCTTCACTTGGGTATTCTTTTTGCAAGATAAAAGTGATACTCAAGTAATCTTCAAGAAGTTTGCAAGAAGAGCTCAAAATGAATTTGAAGTGAAGATCAAGAAAGTGAGAAGTGACAACGGGACGGAGTTTAGGAACACCAACATTAAAGAGTTCCTTAATGAAGAAGGAATCAAGCATGAGTTTTCGGTTCCCTATACTCCTCAACAAAATGGTGTTGTGGAGAGAAAGAACCGAACACTCATAGAAGCGGCAAGAGCAATGTTGGATGAATAGAAGACTCCGAACAAGTATTGGGCGGAAGCGGTCAACACGGCATGTCATGCAATCAACCGCTTGTATCTTCATAAAATCATGAAAAAGACCGCCTACGAGCTTCTTACCGGTAACAAACCTAAGGTGCATTACTTTCGAGTTTTTGGATGCAAGTGTTTCATACTTAACAAGAAATCCAAAAGCTCAAAGTTTGTACCAAAGGTTGATGAAGGTTTCTTGCTTGGTTATGGTACTAACGAACATGGCTATCGTGTTTTCAACAAGACCACCGGTCAAGTTGAAATAGCGATTGACGTGACATTTGATGAAACCGACGGCTCTCAAAAGGAGCAAGTCAATGTTGACATTATAGGTAAAGAAGAGCCATCCTCTCAAGTGATCAAGAAGCTTGCTACCGGTGAAGTAAAGCCCGTTGAAGAAGATGATGAATATGCACAAGAGCAAACCATTCATGATCCGCATATGCATCATGGGTCGATAAATGTCCATGATGATGGTTCTACATCAAAAGATGGACATGATTCAAGTGTTCAAGTCATTCAAAATTCACCACAAGTCGAAGATAGCAACCAAGTTGATGATCAAAATAGAAATGAAGACAACTTCACACGAGATCTTAATCTTGATCTTTCAATCAACCAAGACAAGGATGATGAAGATGAAGGTCCAATCCAAAGGAGAACTCAAGTGCCTCACCCAAGAGTACATCATACCATTCAACGAGACCATCCCGTTGACAACATCATGGGAAGCATTCAAAGAGGAGTCGTCACAAGGTCAAGGCTTGCAAGCTTTTGTGAACACTTCTCATTTGTGTCTCCAAAAGAGCCTAAAAAGGTTGAAGAAGCCATTGATGATGAGGATTGGATGATAGCAATGCAAGAAGAGTTGAATAACTTCACTCGCAATGAAGTTTGGACATTGGTGGAAAGACCTAAACAAAATGTGATTGGAACCAAATGGGTTTTTCGCAACAAGCAAGATGAGCATGGTGTGGTCACAAGAAACAAAGCGTGGTTGGTAGCTCAAGGATTCACTCAAATTGAAGGTTTGGATTTTGGGGAAACTTATGCACCGGTGGCAAGGCTTGAGTCAATTCGGATCTTACTTGCCTATGCCGTCCATCACAACTTCAAGCTATATCAAATGGATGTGAAGAGTGCATTCCTCAACGGCCCTCTCTCCGAAGTGGTATATGTAGAGCAACCACCGGGTTTTGAAGATCCCAAGAATCCTGATCATGTCTATAAGCTCAACAAAGCACTCTATGGGCTTAAGCAAGCCCCTAGAGCTTGGTATGATTGTCTTAAGGACTTCCTACTCAAACAAGGGTTTGAGATAGGCAAGGCCGATCTAACTTTATTTACTCGCAAAGTCAATAATGATATCTTTATTTGCCAAATATATGTCGATGACATAATATTTGGTAGTACTAATGTGGCTTTTTGTGAGGAGTTTAGTAGGATTATGACGAATAGATTCGAGATGTCTATGATGGGAGAGTTGAAGTTCTTTCTTGGTTTTCAAATCAAGCAACTCAAGGAAGGGACCTTTATTTGTCAAACGAAGTATACTCTTGACATGTTGAAGAAATTTGACATGGAGAAAGCTAAACCCATCAAGACACCGATGCCAACCAATGGGCATCTTGATCTCGACAAGGATGGAAAGGCCGTCGATCAAAAGGTATATCGTTCCATGATTGGATCCTTACTTTACCTTTGTGCATCTAGGCCCGATATTATGCTTAGTGTGTGCATGTGTGCAAGATTTCAAGCTAATCCGAAAGAATGTCACTTAGTGGATGTTAAGAGAATTTTGAGATATTTAGTGCACACTCCTAATCTTGGCTTGTGGTATCCTAAGGGCTCCACTTTTGATTTACTTGGCTACTCCGACTCGGATTATGCCGGTTGCAGGGTAAATCGAAAGAGCACTACCGGGACTTGCCAATTTCTTGGTAGGTCTTTGGTGTCGTGGAGCTCTAAAAAGCAAAATAGTGTTGCCTTGTCTACTGCCGAAGCCGAGTATGTGGCAGTCGGTGCTTGCTGTGCCCAACTACTTTGGATGAAGCAGACCCTTAAAGACTTTGGGTGTGAGCTAACCAAGATTCCCCTCTTGTGTGACAATGAGAGTGCCATTAAATTGGCTAACAATCTCGTAAACCATTCTCGTACAAAGCACATAGACATCCGGCATCATTTCTTGAGAGACCACGAAGCTAAAGGAGATATCGCTTTACATCATGTGAGCACCGAAAAGCAACTAGCTGATATCTTCACAAAGCCCCTAGATGAGTCAAGATTTTGTGCTTTGAGGAGTGAACTAAATATCATTGATTCTCGTAACGTGGCTTGATTTTTTGGACATATTTTGGTTGATTCTAGTTAGGCGAAAACTCTTTGAAAAAGTTTGAGTGAGATTTCAAAATCTATTTTCACTTCTCAAGCATGTTCATAGTTTTGTGTTGTTTCTATGAAATCTGGACTTGCTTGAGTTGGTTCTAGTTCATCATATATGTTCACCATCTCTCACTCACTTCTTCCTGCACTGGAACCACCGGTGGTACCGCCGGGTGACCGGTTGTACCGGTCTCTGACCGGTAGTACCGACTAGCCACCGGTGGTACCGGTAGTTCATTTTCTCGCGTCGCTTGTCTGCGGTGGTCGACCTGACCGGTAGTACCGGTGCTTCTCCACCGGTAGTACCAGTAGTGTAAGTTCGACTGGGTATATATAGGGGATGTGACCTTTCTTCTCTCATTCTTCTTCCCCGTGCCCGCTCCCTACCACCACCGACGGCGCCGCCACCTCCATTCCCCCCACTCGATCTCCCTCCTCCCTCCACCACTCTTGCCGATCTTTGAGGAGAAGTTTCCCCTTGTCGTGGGGATCGCGTGGAGGTGCTTTGGAGTTGCCCAAACCTCTTCCTTTGCTGGGATTTGATCTTCTTTCATCTTCAAGCATGCAAAGGAAGACCCCCAAGAGGGCCGCTCGTCCCAGTGGAGGTGATGGTGGTAGTGCTTCCCGGCCCGTCCGTGGAAGGACTGTTGCTCGTTCTAGCGGCCGTGGTAGTGGTGGTGGCATTGGAGATGAAGATGATGTTGAGCCCCAGGGTGTGCCTGCTCCTCTCTCGAGTATGGGACGCCCCAATCCTCCGCGTCGTCATAGCGAGCAAGTGCAAGGTCAGCGTCCGGCAGGTGAGAATCCACAGCTTGCCGCTATGCAAATTGAGGGTCGCTCTATTGACCCTAACATTGTGGCTCAATCCCCCATTCAAATTGGTCTTGCCACTGCCAACCGAATGCTTTTATTTCATCAAAATGCAAATCCTCGTATGTCCGGTCCTCAGAATCAAGGTGGTTATCAACCCTCTCTTCCTGTTGACTATTCTAAGAGAGCGGGTGATTTAAGGGTGCAGCGTAGTGAAAATCCCTATCAGTTTATCCGCAACCCTAGTGTGGATGTTCGTTTTTGGAGCCGCATGCATTCGGATTATTATTACAAGGTTCTGTTCAAGAGTGGGCAGCGTGGCTCTTCTCCGCCGATATTCCAGCACAAGTGGGTGCAGCGCGCCTCTCTTGATAATTTAAACAATCCTGACATTCACCGTTTGGTTGCTGATCTTGATGCTTGTCGTCTGCTTCCTCTTATGACGTTCCAGCATAATTGGAATGATGAGATTATCTGTCAGTTTTATGCAACTCTGTGGATTGATTCTCAGAACCTCGTACTGCATTGGCTCACCCAAGGCGTCCATTACAGATGTGATTATCGGACTTTTTCACGCCTTCTTGGATTTACTGCTGAGGACAGGGGTGCTTCTAGTCTTTTTGATATTTTCCGGATTCTGTCTCTCACGATGACTTAGAGGCTGCTGAGGTATACAAGCCTGGTGCGGCTATTGATTTCACTACCACTCATTTGAAGTCGTACTTTTATGTCCTCAACAATCTCATTCGCTTCACCTTGGACCCGAAGATTGGAGATTCTATTCATCTCATGCTTGATGCTCCTAAGGTCCTTTGTCGTTTTGGCACTGGTGGTGATCGTTTTTCCATCACTGACTTCATGTGGCGCAAGATTGAGCAGGCTACAAATGATCCCCACAAGTCTCTGCCTTATGCTCCATATCTCATGTATATCATTGAGCAAGTGGTGGGTCGTTCATTCCATCACAACACCGTGCACAAGTCCTACTCCGTCCGTCACTTGGGCCCTAAAGGTACTATTGGTGGATCCGCTCCTTCTCCCACTCGTGGTCCGGCCACATGTACCTCCTCCCGCGGTGCTTACCGTGGTGGTGCCTCTACTGCTCCTACTCGCTCCTCCTCGGAGCGTCGTCGGCGTGGTGGCGGTGTCATCAAGTACGCATTGGGGAAGCTTTGGGAGGCCTTCTGTTACAAGGCCGAGAAGGATGATCGTCGCCTAAGGCGTATTGAGCAGCACCTTCAGATTGATCCTCCTGAGAGTCCTCTCCGTGAGTTTCGGGATCCCTTTGTCGAGTACAATGAGTTGTATGGTGCTCCCGTCTCTGGCCTTAGTGAGGAGGCTGGGCCGTCCGATGACCCTCGTGGTAAGAAGACGGTCCCTCCTTCGCCAGGATTGGTTGACTACTCCACCGACGACGACGACGACAGTGACGACGACCGCGACTTCTCGGAGCCTTATTAGATTTCGCTACCTTGTCGTTTCCGTGCCTACCCTTTTTGGCACTTGATGCCAAAGGGGGAGTGTTAGGCTTATCATCTATGTAATAGGTAGTTAATGGTCGTTTTTTATTCCAAAACTCGTGGTGAACTATGTATGGTGGACTAAGAACTTTGTGTGTGATGATGGATGATTGTAGGCAAATCACTTATGCTTATTTGTTTTGTTTGCCTAGTTTTTTTTTATGTTGGTTGTTGGCTTAGTTTGGCTTTGTTTGTTTTAAGTCCTTTTCTTTCTACTTTAGCCTTTCTTGTTTTTGTGTGATAAGTCATGTCTCATGCATCACGTTATATATCTTGTCACACACTTTTAGGCACCCCACGAATTGCAAAATTTAGGGGGAGCTTCCCTTATGTATGCATATTGATTATGATCAATGCTGAGATTCAAGTTCAATGCATACACTGAGGGGGAGCCTCTTGTAAAGTTTGGAATTAAATTTTCTTCAATTCTTTACATCTTATGTAAGCCTAAGTTGGTTGTCATCAATTACCAAAAAGGGGGAGTTTGTAAGTGCATTCGCCCCCGTTGTGGGTTTTGGATAATTAATGACAATCAAATTAGGGACTAACATGTCTATCTAAGTGAATATGCAGGTGTTAGTTCAATGAAAGAATTTGTTTGGTCACATTTGGTGATGATAGCACCCTCAATTCCTTTGGTTGGAAAGCTTTCCGTCTCAAGTGGGTCGATAAGTTTTTATCTTTTGACTTGAGTTATAGGAAACGCCGCACTATCAAGAGGGATACAAATTAGGCTATCTAGAGGGAAAACTTGTGCTCAATATGTGTTTGTTTAAATGTTTGAGAGACACCTTTGCACTCACGGACACTTAGAGAAGTGTTTTATGCCTGGGAGGACCGGTAGTACCGGTGTATGCCCGGTAGTACCGGTAGGCATAAATCCCGCCGGTGACTGCGCTTTAGTTCTGCGAGTTTTTGTTCTAGCGGTAGTATCGGTGGTTGACCGGTGGTACCGGTTGTTGACCGGTGGTACCGGTGAAAGCCCGGCAGTACCGGTAAGCCTTTTTCCCGCAAAATGTATCTTCACCGTAACTGTTCTACCGGTGGTACCGATCGTTGACCGGCAGTACCGGTGAAAGACCGGTAGTACCGGTAGGCTTTTTTCTCGCAAAGTCTCCAGTAGGTTGTCTGTAACGGTCGAATCCTTTGGGACCGGTAGTACCGGTGAGCACTAACCGGTAGTACCGGTACCGCTTCGAGGATAAGAGTATAAATAGCTCTCCCCTTCACTTCTAACCGTTACCCACGCCATTTACTCCCACCAACCTTCAGACAAACAGCTCTCAAGCATTGACTCACCCTCTCTCTCTTCCTCTTGGGTCTCAAATCCAATCCCTTGTAAGATCTGAGTAGAGAGGAGAGATTTAAGAGTGGAAAGCTTCGTTTCTCATCTTGAGCACTTGATTCCCCTCCTAGTTGGCTTGGTTTGTGTTTGTTACTCTTGGGTTCTTGGAACCCTAGCTGGCTAGGTGTTCTTCGTGGTTGCCCGTGTTGTTCTACTTGTGAGGGCACCCCGAAGTGTTTGTATTACCCTTGTATTCTTAGTGGAAATCTTGAGCTAACCTTTGTGGTTGCTTGAGGGAGGCAAGGAGGTGGAATAGACTCCGACCTTAGTGGTCACCTCAACAACGAGGACGTAGGAACTCCTTTGTGGGGTTACCGAACCTCGGGTTAAATCTTGTGTCCTGCGTGCTTGTTGTTGTTGCTATTTGTGTTTACTTGAAATATTACTTGCTCTTTGTGTTTTTCCTCTTTCCTATCTCTTTCATAGGTTGTGGGTGCTCGATCTACTACTTGGTGAAGGAACAAGAAAGGAGAGTTCATAAACTTCATCAACATCATCTTCGGTAGTGGGGTAAAACTCAGATCTGAAATCACAACACACAAATCTCTGATTTCGTAGTTTTAGTAGGGTACCGGTAGTACCGGTGGTTTGCGTCGGTAGTACCGGTGATCCCTCACCGGTAGTACCGGTCCAAACCAACCGGTAGTACCGGTCAGTGTTTTAACTTCCGCGTTGAGTTTTGAGTTTCAGGTTTTTAGATCCGCCTATTCACCCCCCCTCTAGGCCTTTTAGATCCTTTCAGAGTTCTCTTTCATGAAGTGCAACGAATATTTTGTGAAGAGGTGGGAGCTCGCGCAGAAGAATATAAGGGAGGCAGGGGTGTGGGGAAAGGCAGCCACTCATTTTATTAAGGAGGGAGAGGAATTGGCCAAGCAGCAGATTGATGAGCCATACGGACCTCACAGGCATATCTACAGTGTACGGGGGTTGGGTGGCACAAGCATGGGCGGGGAGCGTTACGGTGGCAGGAACTACCATGTCGATTTAGACAAAGTTGAGTGCAGTTGTAACGTCCCTCAGATCATGCATGCCCCTTGCTCTCACATGATCATGGCCTGCAGGATGCGCGGATATAACTACTTGGCTTTGCCATATATATATCCTTTGTACCTCCGTTCGAACACCGTTCTGGTATGGGAGAAGAGCTTCGAGCCTTACCTCGACCCATCACAGTGGCCCTCATATCATGGACCTGACTATGCGCCCAATCCGGCCCTGCAGAAGTTGAGCAAGGGCAGAAGGAAGAAGAAACGTCTGAAGGGGGATATGGATGCTATGAAAGGGTACGGGGATGACATGTACGGAGGGGGAGACTTCAACGAGACACGTGGCCGGAATTTGTGCTCGGTTTGCAAGCAACCGGGTCACAAGGCTAGCAGGCATAGAAGACCTGGACAACAGGTCTGTCCATATTAGTTTGTTAAGATAACCTAGTATATTTGTTCTTATTTGTACCATTATGTTTTGTTGTAACATAAGTTGTTATTCCTGTTGTCTAATTGTATGTTGCAATGTTCAGTTATTAATATTATTTGCACTAACTCTTTTTTTTAATCTGAAACAGGATGGAGGAAGCTCATCCTTCGAGGTGGCATCCGCTCTACCCCCTCCTTGACTATGACTACGACAAGGACCACAGGGGGGCTCACATGGAGTACGGGCCTATGGACGAGCAGCTACCCCTTCTGAAGCTGCGCACACACACCCGGCAGCTCAGGTGGGATGAGCGTTACGCGCCGTACATACGGCGTGCCGGTTTTCTCGAGCTTGTCCGCGTGGTCCGGGAAGGTCTTCCGCCCCTAAACCCCGCACTTCTTACTGCAGCTGTGGACAGGTAACTTATTTTTCTCCTAACACAGGTGTTGTAGAATAATATTTAAAGTATGTAACCATTTTTTTCCTAACACAGGTGGAGGCCGGAGACCCACACTTTCCACCTTCCTTGCGGCGAGATGATAGTGACCCTGGTCCTTCCCACCTCGGTCCTTTCCAGCAGGGTCCTATGCAGCAGGGCTTTTCCCAGCCAGTCCCGTACCAGCAGGGCTCTATCCACCTCGGTCCTTTCCAGCAGGGCAACTTTCAGAACGTACCTTTCCAGCAAAGCCCCTACCAGCATAGCCCGTACCAGCCCAGCCCGTACCAGCACACCCCGTACCAGCACGTCCCGTCCCAGCACACCCCGGTGGATCCTTCACAGCACCAGGAGATTGGCATGTCGCAGCTCTTTGATGCCCCGTTTGGAACCCAAGGAGACGAATAGGTAAAACTAAATAAGCAAATTTTCTTATTTGCCTAACTCATGTTACGTAAGAATACCACAATCTAACACAGATTTGTCTTTTATCTTAGCAGGGGCCGACCTATGTACAGGGGACCAGCCATGCGCAGGGGCAAGGACGGCAGCACCGTCATCGGGACTACACGGACGTTGGCTACACCCCCAACGTGGTGCCTACCAATCCGAAGAGACGGAGGCGGCCGAGGGAGCCTTACCCTCCTGGGACATAGAGTGCATGTAGACTTGGTCATTTTCATTGCAGGATGAAGTTGGAGACCCTTTGTTGCACTCTATGTCGCCATTTATGTATCCAAGTCATTTATTGAACTTATGTGTCCTAGCAGTGTGTTGAAATAATTTGCAACTACATGTATTTGGAACTAATAGATTTAAGCTTGTAATATGATGTTTTATGTGTTCCAGTTAACTTATTAATGTGCTTTGATCGGTAACCTCGACCACATGTACTTGTTTATAATACTATGTCATGTTGAAAAGTCACATGTTGGAAATAAAATACTTGCACGATCGAGGAAAACAGTAGGCACATGGTACACACTTATTACAAAGTTCAACAGTTGCACTACCACTTGCTCCAACATAAACATAGTTCAAACTCAAACACTGATATTAACGAACTAAACAATGACATGTTGCAAATTAAACCTAACATGCCTAATAATGGTACCACATATTGAACTGAGTTGCGCCTTCCCCATAGTAACCTCCTATTGACGGCGGCGGTGGCGGTGGCGGCGGAGAAGGAGGCCCGTGCTTCTTATGGTACGGGCACTGGCAGTATGGAGTATTGCATACTGGCTCCTCTGCATCGTTGATGCTGTCGTCCTCCGACATGTCCCTATTACCACTTCCAGGGCCATACTCTAGATCAAAGATGCGTCCCTGTAGATATGTTATGTATTGTTGATGGGGATAGATAGGAAGAGGATCGACCCATCGAGTGAACCCACAGTTTTCTGAGCAGCTTGAATCCTGAAAATGCATCTACCAATAAGTACTTCTACAAACCAAATGCAAATCAGAAAAAATGAGAGTTAAAAGGAAATACAAATCCTCGCGGGCATCTGAAGAAACAATGGCCTCCACCGTCACAGTCGTTGTACATCTGCACGACGCAATTCTCACCGTGGCGACATTTTGGCCAATCTTTCGTGCGGTTGTCGTATGATCTAAGAGGTCTCTCGCGGGTGAAGTCATTCTTGCTCTCCAAAGGAAATTGTTCTACAGGTTCCTCAAAAGAATCAGGACCCAGAGAACCCTCCCACACAATCGGATGTCTCTTCCTCACTCCCTTTCCTCTACCTCTGCTCGACGAACTTTCGCTCGACATTTGAACTACGGCCGTGTGATGGCCGTGAGGGGGGAAGAGGGGGCGCGGCGCCGAAACAACGAATGACAACAACTCAAGAGGAGAAGAGAATAAAAGGCGTCCTGCGTCTGCCGCTCCTTGATCTGAGGAGCGGCAATTATGCTGACCTGGCATCGCAGACACCTGTACTAGGACTGCCGCTCCCCCCTGGAGGAGCGGCAGGCTTGCCGCTCCCTGATCTGGGGAGCGACAGTCTTGCCGCTCCTCCAGGGGGGAGCAACAGCCCCAGTCCAGGTGTCAAACCATGCCAGGTCTGCACAATTGCCGCTCCTCCACGTGGGGAGCGGCAAAGTTCAAATGCCGCTCCCTCGCGTAGGGAGCGGCCAAAAGTGTTAGATATAAAAAAAAATATTTTCAGTGCTAAAATTAAAAATAGTTTTTAAAAAGTGTTAAAAATAAAAAAAAATCGCGTTGGAAAGGCATTCAATTCAAGCAGCACACCGCTCGCAGAAGACATAACTGGCATGCTCTGATTAGAGTAATAGAGTGCATTGAGCTCCGACTCGTAGATAGCTGTGACGACAAAAGCAGAGCACAAGTAATGCAGAAACTGCAGATGTTTAGTTGCAGAATGACTGCGCATCACAATTCTCGAACGCAATTCCTCCAGGCAATGGAGGCAATCATTCCGCCGGCGTGGCTCCAGGCTGCAAGGCTTCTCTCTTCTCAGTTCCTCTGGAATCCAATCTCAGTTATTGCACTTACCATCTGCGCATGAGTGGCTGCGACGTTGCGTCGCGCTTATGCTGGAACACATTTCCTGCCAGCACATGCAGCATAGGTATATACAGAGCAAACCCCACCGGGCACAGCTATGCGCAAGCGCAAATCGTGGAGAACAAAACTGCAACACTTGGTCCATCTACAAAATTCAGTACCGTTGTGCTCAAAAGCGGCATTCTTTGAATAAACGGATAAACATGACAGGAGGTAAACTGACAACTTAAACAAACTATTTTTCACATCCGTATCCGACATTAACTAAATATAAATATACACATCGACTGACCAGAAACATAAAGTTCAGCACAACAAATGGCTTTACAATATTTATTCAGCTTCGCAATGGAAAGTCTGGCGGTGCTTTATTCTTATTCCTCGGAGCAAACAGAGTACAAACAGTCGGTGCTCGGCGATAATAATGAACAAATAGGTAGTTTGTACATAGGAGATGAATACCTTAAACAATCAATTTGGCAAAAACAGGTGGAGTTCCTTATGGCTGCAGGCGTGGAACCGGCAACCATTACATAGAAGCAACCATACCATCGGCGGATGAGTCAATTAGGCTGCAGTCTGGCCAAAAAGAAGCTTCCGGATCTGGAAGGGCAGGAGGATTGTGTTAACTTGGTTCTATAGAAACATTTCATGATAAAAGTAATAATTAATTGCTGATAAAACAGAAGAATGGTCCTTTGGTTGTGTTTTCTCCTATAAAAAAAAGATCTACCTGTTTTACAGTAACTAAATGGCAAGATACTGCTAAAAGGTTTTCATACAGGCAGATGAAGAAAAATAACGCGCAGTTTTTTGCAATCATAATGAAAATAACACCCCTTTAAAGTTTAAACGGTGCCACTCAGAATGGTCCCACATATGAGAAAATGCACATCGTTGTAAATTTTTTGGTTTTTCTTTCAAAGAAAGGCAGCTGGACATGATGTGAACTGAAAAAGGATTGGAGTGCCATGGTATATTGAGGAAATGAGATGGCCAAAGGTACCTCTGGCAATTTCTTGCGGAAAACAACTTCCAGTCTTGCGTCAAGTGTACTCTCAAACACAATCTTTCCATCTCGAGAAGCCAAGACAATACCTCCAGAGCTGAATAAACAGATACTTTTTAGAATAGAACATCGGAATTATGGCCAAGATTGAGTTGAAAAGCTAGCCACAAACTATTGGAAATAGACTCTATATATTCACAATTATAGCAGCAATCCAAATCTCATGAAGATACATAGATATATGTATCTCTAGCACATAACCATCCAGAGCATCAAATTGCACAAAAGATGCATCACCCTGTTCGGCTGGCTGTAAAAGCGGCTGATGCTGATGCTGATTTGTTGTGAGAGAAAAACACTGCTGAATGGCTGGCTGATTCTGGCTGATAAGTTCAAGCGAACAGGGCGACTTCTCTTGCAATACCATGGTGATAAAAAGATCTGTTATTATCATGTCACTGGAAAGGGGAAAACTATACTTTTCCAAGTTCCATCACTGCTCGAAGATAGATATGTCTTGATGTATGACATGTCAGCATAGTCTCTTGCAATACCATGGTATTGCCCATATATTTGGCTTTGCTAAAGAACGAAACATTAAACACTATTGTTGAAAAAAGGAGACATCACAGTAAGCCTAGCAACAATACCAGATTTAAGCTTAGTAATATGTCAATTCAAATGTAATATGAACAACTATCTGCTAATTCTACCATGAACTGATATGCAAAATACTATTGTAGCATGTCAACCAGCAGCAGAGATAGGCAACCAAGAAACCAAGTCAAATAATTCTCCAGTCCCAAACAAAGTGGCAGGCAACCAAGAGTCCAAGAGTAATCAAATAATACTCCAGCCCCCAAACAAATAACCAGTGGCATAACAAACATTACCAAAACTGGCCATGAGCATCATGGTGGCTTGGGGCAGGTGGCAGGTACACATCATGGTCAACAATTATCTCTGGTTCATGGACATCTGCTTTTGATGCATACTCGTGCTTTGCTGAATGCAGTACTGATTCCACATGATGGTGATCTTCCTTGCGGCAACGGAGCAATACAGCAGGCTCTTTCAAACGGAGCAAGCCCTGCATTTGATCAAACAAACTGACTAATTGATGTTTGACAATAATGGGAAGCAGCATGCAGAAAGTTCTGAAATGGCACATAGCATATTTGGCCCTATTGAACATTTGACATCAGTTCAGATCAACCAAATCTAGGGGAAAATGGCAAACAGCATAATGTGCTATAGTTTGCCTTCATTGCGATTTAAGATTAGAGCATGCATTAATATTCATAAATTTCATTTGTTTAGTAACTTTAGATATTTACTTGTAGAAATTTTTAAGAAAAAGAACACTGAAATTTGTGTATGCTGTATTTGTCCAAACCTGAACAATTAGATCTTTCAAAAGATTCTTGTATTCATGGTGGTTGTGGCTGACACGAAGGAGTTCCTTCATGGCATCGTCTTTCATTTTGTTAACTAGATCATCCTGAGCTTGAAGAACTTTGATGCGAGAAGCATTCAACTGCATAGAGTACTCACTGTTAACAAGCAAACAGAACTTTGTCAGATAACAGGTTTGAAAATTCACATTGATGCAAAATGACATAATGGCATGTCTTAAAGCAAATCATGATGGCATATTTTGGATGTCAAAAGTTGCAGTGGTATATTTCATTATAGTGGCATGGATCTGATTAGCCTGAAACACTACGGCTAAATTAAGATGCCATTATAAATTAATATCAGGAGTTCTTTTTTTCCATTGAGACATATCCAGTTTCCTGTGACCTATTGTGTATGTTTTAGGTCTGTCTTCAGTCTTTCATCCTCAGCATATTCCTTTCAACTTTTGTTCTCATCCCTACCTCCTGACTATATTACATATACTGACTATTAAAATTCCAAAATAAAATGTTCAGCCAACTTATCTACTTCCTCTGATCACGACCATATGTTCATCTAGGTTTATCCTAAGTTAATTCCTTTTACCTTTGACTACCAATATCCAAAATTTTAAAAGGACATCAAAATTTAGAAAGGATTTGTTGTTGCAGTACTAATATTTAAAATTTTATATAGATTGGCGTTACTAGATTCATTAATGAACAAAAAAATCATAATATAATTCCTTCGATTTAAAATAATTTATTTTTATAGTCATTCCTGCCAAAATGTCATATTGGAGAACATGTTTATGGCCCTGTTTGGATCCCATGGGCTAGAGTTAGTTTGGGCTAGTTTGCACCAAACTAGCTCAAAAGTATCCAAACAGGAGGGATAGAGCTAGTTTTTTGCAACTAGCCCACCCAAAAAAACTATCCCCTCCAAGGGGTGATTATTTGGGCTAGTTTGCTGGGGGCCCACAGAAATTACTTTTTTTCCTCTCTCTCCAGCCGCACGGGATCAGTCGCACGCGAGACTTCTCGGTCACTCCCGTACACGAGAGCAACCTTATCCTCACGCATGCACGCGAGAAGCGGGTCGCGACGAGGGGCGGCGGAAGGAGCGCCGCCGAGCCAGAGGGACGAGCGCCGCCGCGCCGGAGGGACGAGCGTTGTCGTGCCGGTCAGTCCTCCCTCCCTCCCTCCCTCAGTCCCCGCTCCCTCATCCCCTACTCCCGAGCGCCGCCGGAGGAACGAGCGCCGCCCCTCCCTGGTTCCTCCTCGCGCGGGCCGGCATCGGCATCGAGGGGCATCGGCATTGGCATCGAGGGGGCATCAGCATCTCCTCACTGCGCCCCTCCCTGGTTCCTCCCGGGGCTTTGGCATCTCCTCTCGCACGGCGTCACCACCAGGGACCGGGTCCGAGGCGGAACGCAGGAGGGCGCGCTCGGCCGTGGGCTCGCGAGAGCTGGGCGCAGCGCGTCCCCATGGTGCCTGGCCGTGGTCGTGGGCAACCGGCAGCGTCGCCGCACCACCCTCCCCGGCTCTAGGTTGCCGCATGCCATGTACAGAGTCGTGTTCCCCGGCGGCTAACATTTTTTTTTTGTGTTCGTGCAGGAGCTGGGGCTGCCATGGACGGAGACGGCTTCGACGACAACACGTGGTCGCCGCAGCATGATGGCCTTGGCGGTCTTGAGCGGGAGGAGGCCACACAAATGCTTGCCACACCAATCCAGATAGAATCATGGTTTAAATGAGTCAAATGATTGAAAAAGCATATTTATTGCTACTCTAGCCCTTGCATCCAAACACCTCAAGAGCTAGAGTTAGTTTAGAGCTAGAGTTAGAGTTAGAAACTAACTCTAGCTCTAGCCGAGCTAGAGGATCCAAACAGGGCCTATGTCCTAAGGCAACGTATCTGGTGCAAACCAACCTCTCCGTGCAACCATGCAAACTTCTAATCTGGGCCACATGATGTTGATCCTAGGGGCGCATGGGGATTGGGTAATTTTGCGCTTAACTGCCCGCTCCTAATCACATTTTTGCAAATCCCCCCTCCCACTCCCCCCTGCGCCCCCTTGGATCAACATCATGTGGCCCAGATTAGAAGTTTGCACGGTTGCACAGAGAGGTTGGTTTGCACCAGATACGTTGCCATGTCCTAATGGGCTTATATTTGTGATTGGAGAAAGTACTAAATATTTTGCATTGAAGCTGTTCAACAGCATAGAAGTCAGGAAGAACTTCAATCTGACCACAAAACACACCATCTCAGAATTGTTATGCAGTCAGTAAGTGACGGCTGCCAACATAACTGTAAAGTTGCAGCAGTCTGCAGTAACCTTCTATTACATTTCATTTAAGAACCAATCAAGGTTGTCAGTATCAGGATACTTATCGTAGTATAGATACTATGATACTACCCAGCCAAGTGATAATGTTGCTCTAAGATCGTAGAAGTATATTTGTTGGGTAGTATTGACCTGGGATCGTGATACATATCGTAGGTTTATTAAAATCATGCTACAAATACAATCTCAAGTGACTCTATGGACAGGTCAGAAATCATCCTTCGGGTTTGATATCAAACAGAAGGGATTGGATGCGCCTGGTACCAACCATACAAGAGAGAAAAGCTGCACTGGCAGGAGTGTCATTATGCAGAGACAGAGGTCACTGTCGTAGGCTCTTCCCCTTCTCTTTGGACTTGGATGTCTCCATTGTTCCTTTACGTGGCTAATTGATTCGTCTACAAAGCAGGAGAGGGGGAGGTGCCAGATGTGTCCATGTCTTGGTGAAGGGGAATTGGGTGCCGGCCACTAGGCTGCCGGCAGCAAAACAGAGACCAGGAAGCCAGGCACTTGTGCCATGAAGCTGTAAATGATTCATGCAGACCTTTAGGAACTGGGCGCTAGTTGTAGCAACATTGTAGCACTAGCAAGGTGAGTGTTAGCACTCATGTACTTTATCCTCTACCTAATGCCTTAACCACTCATGAACTCATGATGAATGGATTACTGAAAAGGAGGACCCTGCTCTTCTGATGGCGTAGCTATAGATATTCATAATTTCTGGTATTGTGATATATAGTTATTAGCTGTTCCTTGCTGCAATGTGACTCCAGCTATGCTTCATGCTACAAAATGTTAGCATTAAGAAATAAATATAACTATCTAAAGTTTTGTGTTCATGTATGAGGACAAACTCGGCACTTTATCTTCAGAACCTACGTTAAATGGAACTACTAGCTCTAATGTGTGCTTTTCTTTCGACAAATATATTTGTTTGTGTCATGATATTTTAAAAAAGAAATCCCATAGTATCCCGATGCTTCAATACGATCCCATGATCTGATACTGCTTCTGCTTGGACAAAAATGATACTGCCTAGGATCCCAATCCTTTATTTTTCGAAAACGCAGTGCGCTTCTTTGCATTATAGAGAGAGAAAAAAGATCCCCATACATCAACCCCACTCATACGGGGATCAGGTATGAGGGGGGTTTACATCACACTGGCACTAGTCTAAAGGAAAGGAAAAAACAGCATGACCAGCCAAGACCGAAGGTAACTCAGGTTGTGCAGGATCCCAATCCTAACAACCTAGGAACCAATATAATGCTGCTCTGGCATGCAATCCAGCTCAATGACAAATTTTGTGATGTTAATGTAGAGCATGTTACATGTTGTCAACATTCTCAACAAGAAATGCATTTCATGGCAATGGCATCATATTCCATAGCAACTACTGTTTATCTAAGAGGTGAATGAATTGAGATAATTGAAGTCTTACATTTTCTTCCGTACTTCAACCTGCTTCTCTTTGCGTTCATACTCTTGCCTGATCTTCTTTTTCTCAGCTTCAACAAGCTGCAACTTCTCAATGTTGAATTCCTGCAAGTTTTTAAACAAATAAGTTACAATTGAGGATGTGTAGAAAAAAAGGGAGTTAACAAGTACAGACATAAAAAGAGAGATGAAGTTGTCTGTCTGATCAAATCACATTTGAATCTCTGTATGTAAGCTAAATACAGACATGACTCTGTGTATGCTCTTCATATATGAATACAATGTTTATATCAATTACTAAATCAGATAAAATAAAAGGGAGGCAATAAATAAATATGCTGCAGAAAAAGAGGATAAAAATACTAAAGTTTGTCAATTGAATCAAATGTTTACTCGAAAGTTGAACCACATTACATCCATCGCAGGCTAGATACGAACATGAATCTATGTGCGCTATTCAAATATGAATCAAGTGTTTGGATTGTATACTGACTCCTTTTGATCAGTTTCAGACACCGCCTGCGCAACAATAACCTTATACATTCACATGAAACATTTTAGAGATATGTTTAAATAAAGCAGACCTGATCATGGGCCACCCACCCAACCTGACGAACACAATCCAACCCGCCCAAAAAAAAACCTGACCCGACCCAATCCAATTGATACTACAGGCAGGCGTAGGCCATCATTGTTTACAAGAAGAAAATGCCAAGTCAGGCCCAGGCCTTATTTTCACCCCGTGGACCGACCAGATGGCTCAAATTGAAAAAATACCACCCGCTTGTCGTCCCACATGCGGCCCAGCAGTAGCCCAACAACAGAAGCCCATCATTACCACATATATGCCACCCACACCGTGCACAAGCCCCTCCCTCCCTCCCTGCCGCCTGCCCTCCACCTCCTTCTGTCTCGTTCGATCCATCCTCCAGCCACTAGCCGTCAAGCGCATCCAGTGCCAGACAAGCTTGAACAGTCAAAGATTGCAGAAGCTCTACACCCACCGCCCATCTCCCGCAACCGCTCCAGATCCCGTTGTCGTCAGGCACCACGCAGAACCGATGAATAGCAGAGACCACCGGCAGGGCCAAACCACCATAGACCACCAGGCGCATTGGATCCAGCCGTCTACCACAGGGAGAAGCTGTTCGCTGCTGTGCCCTCACCCAGTCTTCGTCGGGTCATCAGGCCATGCCGCAGGTGGGCTTGGGCCGATTTTTGAGATTCTGGTTGGGCCATGGGCAGGCTCGGGCCATAGCAGAAGTGGATTTTTGGCCCGGCACAAACCCAGCCCAACCTGAGCCATGATCAGGTCTGAGATAAAGTTCAAAGACTAAATTTAAGCTAGATATAAACAAGAATGTGAACACCAAGGATGCTACTATTCTAATAACTAAATCTCTGCCACACTTTACTGACTTAGTATAGTTAGTAATTAACTCATTCAACTTTCGCCCAAATGCATAAACATGTCTAATAATCAGGGAAAAGGTGGGTGTGAAAATAGCAATGAAAACAAGTGTATATCTATATTTAGTGTGAAGCGCTCAATACATGAATCACACACTTCAACATGACTATTGCTTCACGAAGTCAAACATTACAGCAGCACATGTATATCCAGGAAGCACACTACTACTATCTCCTCAGCCCAAATATAGCACGCGAACTCGTGAAGTGAACCTTTTTTTTGCATTGTTCATTTTTTTATGATCTTCAAGATTAAACTGTGCATGCTACTTTTTATAACTTCATGCCAATCTAAACTAACAAATGTATTTTTACGGAAGCATTTCCAAAAGACAGGCCTAGCAATGTGGTTTTCGTATAGGTAATCTTTGAGAGTTTTAGACATATTATTAGTCAAGATTTTGAATGTTTGACAGGATGGATTCTAGGTTGTCTGGCGATAGCTCAGGTGGCGTGGCTGCTCGTGGTAGTGCCCACCGGCCGGGGTTCGAACCCCGGTCTCGCACTGGGAACGAGCGAATCGCTCTCCCAGCGTATTTCCGTTCAAATGAATGGGAATGGGGATCTCCCAGGTTCAAAAAAAAAGCCTATTCGACGCCAATTAGAACCACCTACCACTGGAGGTTGAGCATAATGGTCCAACATATTCTACTAACTATACTATAGCAGAATTAGTATATTAATCATACATGCACATGATCTCATACATTGAATTCAATCAATACACTTTGTTCACAAGTTGGCAGCAAAGACAAACAGGAAAAGACACGAATGTGCACGATGGTAGAAGCCCTCCAACAAGTAAATTTGTTGCCCAGTGTCTAGTACACAAGCAATTCATCTAGCAAGCAACCTAAATTGGTATCTATCAGATTACATCTTCCAGTACAGTTACTTCAATGTCTATTTCACACTACAGCGAGAAACCAAGAGACACTTTAAACAGTGATACATGGTTAATGGTGTAGGTAATTAGGTACTCGACATACATAAGTTGTGATTAGTTGTTGGAAACCTGACATATCAGGGGTTACACTCTTATTTTCAGAAAACTATTTGAAGCCTAACCACTAGAACCAAGCCAGAAGACTAATGGAGCATCCAAGCATGAAGCCATTCCCTTTGAAGCCTAACGCATAGAATTAATCTAGAAGAGAAATGGAGTGATTCAGCTTAAGCTCCAATATAGCTTCTAGGACCATCTAGAAGGCTGTGAATCACGTCTTAGGAGTTCCCAATTCAGCTTAAGCTCCAATTTTGTTTCCAGAACCATCAGGAAGCCTGTGAAACATTTGCGAGCTTCGAAAACCACCTCGTCTGACTACAGAAATACAGGAGCCCTAGAATTAAGTCAGTCGGTAGAGAATGGCGTGAATTGTCTTAGGGCTCTTCCAAATACCAGGTCAAAGCTTGGAGAGTTGGAGGCACAAAACCTCCGCTATCTAGAAGTTCTACAATGTTCACCACCCACCGTGATCGGCACAAGCTCAAAGCCCTAGAGCCGCTAACCTAACTCCAAACGCTCCTCGATCTGCCTCGGAACTGGGGATCTTTGTCGCTTGGGACTACGGATCTCGTGCACAATAAGCGAAACACCGAGCGAAAAAACAATCGAGCGGCTAAGGCGGGCGCTCCCAGATGCTTCGGGATCATGGAGCGCGTCAGCCAGATCGGGCAGCTGAAAGTACAGGGGCAAGCATCTAGGAGCTTCCGGAAGCTTCTAGGAGGGTGAGGAAGCGGCGGCGAAGGGAAACTGACCTCCTCGGCGGAGACGGAGATCTCGTTGGCCTTCTCATCGGCCTCCTGGCGGATGAACCGCACCATCTGCTGGATCTGCTTGGCTACATCGGCGTCATTCATCTTGGCGGCCGCGGATCCGACGGGCCCTCCGGCTGCTCTGCTTGCTCCGGCGACCGCCGCGCGGGGGTGGATGGAAGTGCTGGAGCCGGGACAGGCAAGGGAGGCAATCGGGGGAGTCCACGGGATCGGGAATGGTCGAGGTGGAAGTCGTGGGGCTACTCTAGCCACGGGAGCAACGTAATCGGGTTGGCACCCGTGGTTGCCGCTGCCTGTCTGTATGTGCTATATCATTAATTATTAATTATTTCGTGAACCCGGTCCATGGATCCGTGATCTGCATCTTTGCTCCCGGTCATTGTCTGGCAGCAGAATCACAAGTGATTTCTGCCCTTCGTTTTCGTGCATTTTAGCGCCTCATCGCTGAGTTTAGCCAGCTGACAAAGTGACAGCACTTCAAAGAAACCGTATTCCGTCGAGGTTAGTATGTATTGAAACTGACTGTAATTAAAGAGTGCAGCTGATAGTACTGCAACAACAACAGCCCCATTCGACTGGGCTGATAAGCCGGCTGAAAAACACTGTTAGCTGATTTGGTGTGAGAGAAAAATACTATTCCAACTGAAAAATAAGCTGAAAAAGACGGATTATAAGACGGGTGAACAGGACCAACACGCAGCACTCCGTTATGTCAAAACACCGCAAAAGGATTCGAGGAAGGCAAGAAGACATTAACAAGTCCACACCACATTCCTCAATCTTACAGAGGTTACGTACCGAAGGGCAGTTTTAGTTTAAACCATGGACTAGGCAGCTTTCTTCAGGCGACAGTTCTAACCCCAAGCTCTTAAAATCTAACGTTTGAGAATAGTTTGCCTGAGCCTTGTGCCAATCCAAATGGCCTGAGTTACTTGGGGCGTGTTTGGTTGTTCGCCGCAAGTTGTCAAGCCAAAGCTGTGGCTCGCTAGCTTGGTTGGTGCACAGGAACTTGCAGTAGAAAAATTGCCACAGAGTGCAGCGCCGAAATTTGACACCACAAGTGTGGCGCCCATCACCTCTTTGGTGTGGTCAACAGTGCCTGATAACCAAACACACCCTTAGAACCGGACGGTGGGTGCACTATTTCCAGAACACATGAAGCAACAATGCAACGTACTATCACTATCCTAAAAAAATGATGCAAATTTAATTATCTTCTTAGTCAAACTATCTAAAATTTAATCAGACTTTCAGAAAAAAAAGATATCAATAATTATAGCGCCAAATAGGTGTAGTATTAAAATGTATTAATGAAAAATCTAATGGTATTTATTTGGTAATATAAGTTGATAATTGTTGATGTACGACGAGTAGATTTGTATTGCGCGTTTGGCCCGGATGGTGTGCTAAGAGGACACAAGGATGTATACTGGTTCAGGCGGAATGTCCCTATGTCTAGTCGCTGCTACTCGTGTTACTAGCCCTGAAGTTTGCAGTAGGGTTACAAATGGGCGAGAAAGGGATGAGATCCAAAGTCTGGTAAAGTGGAGTTGAAGTGCTTGAAATTGCTCGGAGGACTCTGAAGAGCTTGTGCTGCTAGAAAGACTTCGAAGCCGCCCCCTCGTTGGGGCGCCCAGCCTTCCCTTTTATAGACCAAGAGAAGGACCTGGGGTACACAGGAGAGAGAAAAAGAAAAAAAGAGAAAAACCGAGAGGAAGAGACCCTGGGAGCCATATCATCCTTCTTCTCCAATGGGCGGGTCCCGTTGGTGGTGTAGACGATGACGAGGATGGCCCCATGTCGTGACGTAGATGGCGATGGGGATGGCTCCATGTCATGGCCCTGTTTGCCACCAGCGCCACGCGCGGGCGTCGTCAGCCGGTCGTGGCGCTCTGTCCCGTCCTAGCGCATGGCGTGGTCAACAAACTCCCCTGACAGAAGCTATACAGGGATTAGGCAGCACAGTGCTAGCCTGCCTGACGTTGTGGGCAACGTGAACCCCAGGTATGGCCTGTCACGGTTACGGGTCGCGTCGAGGCGTGCCTACTCCCTTCCCAATGTCAGAAGTCTAACCCCGGACTTGAGCTTTCATATCCATAGTGGTTGGAGATTAAGCGGGCCCCTCTGCTAGGCATGCGCCTCTACCCAAGGAAAAGCCCGCGCTCTCGGGGTCGGGCGAGGCGGAGCTCCCTATCTTGGGGTCGGATGAGGCCAAGCCCGCGCTTTTGGTGTCGGGCGAGGTGGACCCCACGGCCCGGGGTCGGACAAGGAGGAGCTTGCGCCCCTCTAGGGTTGGGCGAGGTAGACCCCACGTCCCGGGGTCGGGCGAGGCAGAGCCTGCGCTCCGGGGATCGGATGGAACCGCGGTTACGCCCCTTAATCATCCGAGCGAATTGATCGTTGATGACCATCAGTCCTCCTTCTTTGGGTACCCTAATATCGGTACCCGACAGTAGCCCCCGAGCATGCGGAGGAGTTGGATACTCCTTCGCAGGCCTTTTTCGCATGAGAAGACTCCGAAGTACCTGCTACGGCTCATAGGGTTCCTTTAGTCAGGTTGCGACGGTTGATTTACTGTTCGTATGCGACCGCGCATCGGGTCTCTTTGCGAGTCCAAGCCCCCGAGCTCCCGCGCGTAGCAGGGGTCCGGTCATGGGGTTGTCTCGTCTAGTGATCGTTCTCCCTCAAGCATTTTCTCAAAAAACTGAGGGGTTGAGTCATGCCATGTTTTCCCCGTTGGACGAATCATGGTGCTTGGTGAGCTGCTAACGGGCTAGTTCGAGTGGGACCCCGGTTCTCATTCGCGGGGATCCAATGGGGGTCAATAGGTGACCGACTCCAGATTCCTGATGGCCAGTCCATATAGTTCTTAGGTCCGTTCGACCGGTCCCGAGGGCTCGTTGCCTTTCTTCGAGGAAAACCCAAGGACCGTGCGTGGTCAAGACTCGAACATGGGTCGGGATGCCCTCGGCGCTCGTGCGTCCAGGTACTGGCCGCTAGCGGGCCCATCCTTTTCCACCCCTTGCTCTAAAAGGTGCCCTGGAGCGGCTATCGAACTCGAGCGTTTTTAGCTCTGTATCCCTCTTACTTGTGGCGGTTCGCAACCCATTGGGTGGGTGAACCGTCACCCGGCGCGTCCTTTGAGGAAGCGGCCAGGGATGGCGTGTGCACGATTTCTAAAGAAGCGTGATGACGGGACGCGGTAGGCGCGCGGATCTAGGCGGACGGTTGGTCTCTCGTTCCGCCTTTCTCTATAAATAGAAACCTCACCTCCCATCTTCGGTACGCCTAACCGCAATCTTGCCTCTTCCACTCTGTCGTCGCCAGCACTCTAGGGTTTCCCGCTCTCGCCCTTCCGCCGCCGCCGAATTTCTCACCTCACTGCCCCTGCTTCCCCATAGAGTCATGGTGCCGCTAGGATATCCTCCACGCTCGCATGGAGAGTCTCGTCAAACGCGATCTTCTCCCTGCGAGGACCGAGGCGTTGGAGTGGGTCGTTGTCGGTGTTGTGAAACGATCAACTAGTAAATTTCTGATTATGCGCGTCGGGGCCGGATGGTGAGACAAAAAGACACAAGAATTTATACTGGTTCGGGCCGAACAATCCCTACGTACAGTGTGGGGAGGTACTCGTGTTTCTTATCTCTTGCTTGCCGGGGGGTCTACAAGCTTGGGCGAGAGAGAGGGAAACGGGCTCCCAAGTCTCTGTGAATGAGTGTGTGTGTGTGTGCGTATGAATGTGATGTTGTTCGGTGTCTTCGGAAGGAGCCAGGCCTCCCCTTTTATAGCCCAGGAGGAGGCCTGCTTACATAGCAAGGGGTGTAGCACAAGGAGTGGAGTGTAGAGTGCTTGAGGAAGACGTCGCGTGCTGCCTTGCGGAGATGAGGACTCGCCTATGTTGTCCGTACTTTTCCTACTCTTGTTTGACCCACATCGTGGTTGGTAGAGTCCCTGGTCCATGTTGTACCCTGTTCTTCTCCTAGTTTTACATATTTCGTACACACCAGATACGGAGTCTGGTCTTCTCCGTATTCATGGTTGTTGTGATTGCTATGGCCGCGCTCGCCCGCCCTGTTACGCCCTGTCACTATGGCGTAGTAGGTGTTGACATTCAGGCATTGTCCCTGAGCACGCGTGCTGAGCCTTGGTTATCCCAACTGTCCCCTACTAAGGGTCTAGTTCCATCAGGCTCTCCTCCTCGGCCAGGGTGTGGTCTCTGCATAGCTTCAGGGGTGGTCGTCATGATTTCAGGCGTCAGGGCACCACACCGCGTTCGGTCGCCGTGATGCCCTGTACTACAGGTAACGGAGACCCATCATCATGTTTACTAGAGCCACTCCTGTGGCCTGGCGTGTGTGCACCTTGCATCCGGTCCTATCTCCGTTTCGACAGGACACGTGTCGTGGGGAGTACAACGGCGTGCGCCTATCAGCGCCCGCGTTTCTTATCCTGACAGGGTGTGTACCTTGGTGAGTGCAACGGCATGCTCCTGCATTTAATGAATCGTACGGCGCTAGAGACCGTTGCTCGGGAGTCGTGGTGCGGCCCCCTCCTCCTTGGGTGAGTCAGAGCCGCGCCGGCTATCCCTACCACGTCAGGCGAGGCGGAGACACCTCTGTAACACCCCGGGTGTTATAGTTGATAATTAATCTACCATGTCATCATAATGCATTGCAAAGCATAAATGATTAGGTCAACCTTGTTATGCATTAACTAAAATGAGTTTACTTATCTAGATTGGATGTGCTTCTCAGTGGTGTGATCCGAACCAAAAAACCTAATTTCGAATAGCACCGCAAATACTTAGTTCATGCCCTGCGAAATTTGAGGTGTGTGACTGTGTTACACACTAGTGTCAAGTGTAGGGTATGAGCTCAAGTGCAACCCATAAAATAAAGCTCCAAGTTTGAGTTTGAGTTGGAATCCAAAAACTTGTCACGAGTTTTCCGATTCGAATTTAAATTCAAATTTGGGGAAATGTAAAAGGATTTCAAAAGCTAAATTGGTCAACCAAGAGTGGCATTTGGTCAACCATGTCATGCTTGTCCAAATGATGCCCTTGGATGATGGTTTGATCATTAAGTAATCACCAATTAATGTAGCCACAAATTCCAATTGAAAATTCCCCCGAAAACCCTAAATTTCAAAACCCTGTTTTACCCCTTTTTAAATAATTCAAAATCTAAGCAAAATTTTGGAAAAAGTTCAAAACCAAGTTTGTAGAACTTTTCAAGGGCTACAACTATGGTGTTTTGAGTTTCCAAAGTTTTAGTGTAAAATGTGGAGCAATTTTGAAAATAAACAAATTTCAGATTTGACCCCTTTTTGTCCCCAAACTTAAATTTCAAAATGGAGGCAGAATTTGAAAATGTTTTGAACAGAAAAGTTGTAGGTCTTGGCTAGATGTACAACTTTGGTGTTTGGAGATTTTGAAGTTTCAATATAAAATCCAAAGTAATTTCTAAATTACCAAATTTCCAAAAAGTGTCCCCTTTTGAATTTAAACTCAAATTTCAAAATCCAGTTAGAATTTGAAAAAGTATTCAATACAAAACTTGTAGAGCTTGAAATTTTTAAGATTTCATATCTTGGGAATTTTTCAAGTTATTACATGAATTTGAGAGTAATTTGAGAAAATAGTTTGAAATTTCAAAACGGGGGGGGGGTGCTACAGTAGACGACCAATGGCGGCCGGCCACCGGCCGGTATGGGCGCCGGTGAGCCGCCGTGGCCATCCAGGCCCTTCTTGCGCGCGACAGGATCGCCAGCGCGACGTCGCGTGTCTTCTAGTGGCTATCTCCTTGACCATTGCCTATATATAGACGAGTTCACCATGGCGTTTTCGTTTTCTCTGTTTTGCCATCACCGCCGCCGCTAGCTCCGCCGCTCACCGCTGCCGCCGTCAAGCCACCACTGGCCACGCAAACTACACTAGCAAGCTCGCCTCACCCTCGCGCACCTCGTGGTCCAACTGCTCTAGTCTTTCTCCCGCCTAAATCGCCGCACCACCGTTTCCCGTACCTAACTCCGGCGACCGAGCCGCCTCACGTGGCCAGCACCCTCCACCGCCTCCCAGCGCCTCCTTGTGGCTTCACTGTGACGCTGTAAGCTCCTGATACTCCCCGTGCTTTCGCTTTAGATGCTACCATAGTGGATCACCGGGACGCCGGTCACCGTGGCAGCCGGTCCGCCATGGCCGTCAGGAAGGTCTTCCCGGAGCTGTAGCGTAGCCGTTAGGTGTTAAAACGGATTCGTGGTGAAGTGTAGATGCCGTTGAGCAGCTTGGTTGGGCGACCGACGCCGTGATCGTCGACCGGCCACCGTGCGGGCATGGCCGGGTCGCGGGAGAGAAGGAGAGAGCGGAGGAAGGGGATGACAGCTGGGACCCGCGTGTCAGCGAGAGAAGAGGGGGAGAGCGCGCGCGAGCAGGCCGTGGTGCTGGGCCGCGTACGCGGTGCTGGGCCGAGCGCAGGTGGGCGCGAGCGAGCGTGGGCGCAGACGCGAGCGGGCCGTTCGACTGGGCCGAGCCAGAGAGAGGAAGGGAAGTCGGCCCGATTTGGTTTTTCTTTTTCTTTTTTCCAAAATGTGAATAGTACTGATATTTATTTATTTCATTAAAAATTGTGTAGAGCTCCAAAAATCATGAAAAATTTTGTGTAAGCTTTTCAAGGTGTAAATTACCTAGGAAAAATGTTAAATGCTAAATTTGATTACTTTGTGTAGGATATTTAATTAGTTCTATTAATTATTAAATGCAACTTTCATGAATTTTAATAATTAAAATATTAATCCAAAAATTATGAAATTTATTGTGACACTGTTTTAGGTCATGTTTAATCCCTAGAAAAAGTTTAAGCTTGTTTAGATGAAGTATGATCAAATATTAATTATGCCCTAATTAATTAAATGTTAAATAAATGTTAAATTGATAACTTTAAGTGTTGTGTGCCCTTTTGATTGAGTGATGTCCTTAGGTCACCAATCTTTAGTGATCTTTGGCACATTAATTTTATGTTTGAGCTCGTTAGTAACTTACTTAGTAATAAAAGCTGGTATCGCTTAGGCTATCGCTATTAGTTAGTAGGTTTACTGTTTTGCAACGGTACTGCGAAGGAAAGTTGTACTCAAGTCGTAAACCGTGGCATATCACTATCAAGCATCATGTTTATCATCGAGCATCATGTTGAAGCATATTGTATACTCGTGTAGTTTCCGCTTTCGAAGAAGTTGAAGTTGCCGAGCAAGCCTTTAGAGAAGAGTTGTCGTCGGTGGGTTCTGGACCGGAAGTCGGAGTCCTCGAGTCTGAGTCAGTCGTCGTGTCAGAGCAAGGCAAGCCCCGGTGCATTTAAACCCTACCTTGAGATTTACAAATCTTTATTATTATTATTATTATTATTATTATTATTATTATTATTATTATTATTATTATTATTATTATTATTATTATTATTATTATTATTATTATTATTATTATTATTATTATTATTACTCCCTCCGTCCCAGAAAACATGCAATTCTAGCATAGTATCACGTTTTAGTATCTTAAGTTTAACCAATTATAAATAAAAAATTATCAATATTTATGATATCAAATAAATATCATTAGGTTAATTACGAAATGTACTTTCATAATAAATTGATTTAGAGCCATAAATATGAATATTATTGTCTAGAAATTTGGTCAAACATGAACTGCTTTTTCTGGCATGCAACCCATAGTTGCGTGTTTTTTTGGACGGAGGAAGTATTATAATTTACTGCATTAAGTAATTAGGAGTTGAGTGATAACGTAATTGCTGTATTGTCATCCTTGATTATTGCGATATCACCCTTGATACCTGTTTTACGAAAAATACGTAGTATGCTTCGCTATGCTTATGAGTTAAGCTTTTCAAATGAATGTCTACTTAGCCATGACGGCATACTTAATGAATATTGAATATGAGAATGAACTGGTAAGATCGGGCGAATGGTTTGGCCACTGCTAACTTGCATTAGGAGAGGAGTCTCAATGTATTGTTTCTGCCTTATCAGTTAAGGATCGTACGTTATTGGCCCTCGCGTTATGGAATTTTTATTAGTACTAGCTATGTACCCATGTCGGATAAAGCCTTACTTCGGCTAGTCCATTACGAGAACGTCTAACCTCGCACTGGGAGTGGAGAGATGGCGAGAGTAGCGTGTACCCTCGGGGCTAGAATTGGGCCGGGTTCGAGGAGTACTGTGCTCTCGGGTAGCGATGGACACGTTCTGGTTTTGGGTTACCCGGCTAAGAGTTGATATATGCGAAATTCGGTTCTACATATGTCGCGTGGTTAGGAATCTCCAGCTGGGTAAATGAAGCGGTTCGAATCGTCGTTGCTCCACGAGAAAGGAGTCTTGGCCTTGCACCAACATCGTAGTTAAGAACTGGAATTGAAAGAAAGACTGAGAGAGGTCTCAATGATAATTTTTTTAATCTAGATTAGGATCACCTAGAGTTGGTTAATGAACCATCAATGGTAAAAGTAAAATATTAAAGATAAGGACTTACTTTAGTAAGCTTTTCTACAAAAGAAAATTTGATTCTGGAATACCCGTACCTTGATTCCCTAAAGCTAGCATGCTCTTGGAGTCTTTTTCTTAGTCGGGTAAGTCTTGTTAAGTACTCTCGTACTCAGGGTTTGTTGAACCCCTTGTTGCAGGTGCGGTTCATGAATAAGTCTGCTTTGAGCCTTGTTGCATGACCGTTGTGGCTGAAGAAAGTGATGATGAGTAGACTGTGTGGCCTCTGGGCAAGGCATCCCGTTTGTGTGATTGTAATAAAGTTACTACTGATACTTCCCTACTATTGGTTTGTAATAATGTTACATAAGGTTTGTGGTTTGGAAACTGATTTGTAGACTTAAGTTATTGTAAGACTTCCGCTACTTTACTCTGTTGAATATTTTGAATAAACTGTTGTAATATTGCAATACTCCTATGATTGGATCCTGTTCGGAAGAAAGAAGGCCTTTTAAGTTATGAGGAACATAAGTACGGCTGTCAGAGGTCATTATGACGATGACGGGTACATGTGGGCCATCATAATTAGGAGGTTCTGTGACAACCTCGGACGAGGCGGAGCGACCTCGGGCCGAAGGCACCTCGGCCGCCTCTTCCACGTCAGGTGAGGCGGAGTCACCTCGGCCATCTTTGTCTTGTCGACGGGTCCGATCCCTCCTTCGGCTCTTGGGTCGTCCTGCGTGGTGGGCTAGGCCGTCTTCCCAGCGGCTCGGTCTTTTTTCTTTTACAGCCCACGGCGTTGTTCTGGGCCTACCAGGCCCACTCCATTAGCTCCGCCCATTTAGGCCCTTTATCCATATAGTTTGGGTATCCCTAATTTAGGTACCCGACAGTCGTACCTAGGATGAGGAGGTGCCGGCGTCACCTGACGGCTACGTCGTCTCCTTCACCCCCTTCCACGAGCGCGGGCTCGCGGTCCCCCCACTGATTCCTCCGGGGGCTGCTGCATTATTATAAGATTGAGCTGTAGCACTTGAACCCCAACGGCATTTAGCACATCGCGGCCTTTGTCGCGCTATGCGAGGGGTATTTGGGGATCGAGCCCCATTTCGAGCTGCGGAAGTACTTCTTCGCCATCTCCCTACAGAAGAGAAGGGAGAAGAAGGCGGAGCTGCCGGTGCCGGTGGGGTGCGCGAGCATCCATCTCTAGAGCGATCAAGCGGCTAGGTATATCCCCATTGTGCTGACAAAATCCAACAAGGGGTGGCACAAGCTATGGTTCTATCTGAAGAACGATGCCGCCGCCCGCTTGCCGGAGTTCACCGGGCGCACAATCGAAGAGGCACCGGACCAGTGGGGGTATGGCCCTGTCGAGAAGGAGAAAAGAAGGCGGCGTGACCTCATCGACGCTGTTACACGCCTGAGGAGTGGTGGCGTTCGCGGGGCTAGCGTCATTGGGGCATACCATGCGAGGGGGTGGCACCGCTGATGACGCGCACCCTCCCGCTCTATGGGATGACACCCGACACGCTGCTCGAGGGGACGGTGCTCGCTCGGGGGCCGCACCGCACCAGGGAGATTGAGCAGTGCATCAGGGAGGCGATGGACATGCTCGATGATACATTTGAGTTCTCGATTACGGGGCACCCCGCGATGCGCCCGGATGTGGGTTTCATTGATTTGGTAAGTCTCTTCCTGGTTTCCTTTCCTGGGCATCGCTCTTTTGCTATTCGATCCTAAGGACCGAAATTCATAGCTCGGCCTCTTTGCCCAGACCTCCCGCGCGCCGCTGCCAGAGGACGTGGAATCAGGGAGGCGAACCATGTTGCGGTCGAGAAGCAGAAGAAAGAGAAGGACGACAAGAAGAAAAACTAGTAGAGGAGGCAGGCGAGACTGGACTGAGGCAAGTGGCGCTAGGGCTCGGACGAGGAAGACGAGGACGAAGAAGAGGAGGAGGAAGATGAGGAGGAGGAAGAAGAGGAGGGAGCATATGACTCCATGTTGCCCATCCCATGGGAGGATATGGCGGATGAGGACGTTCCGGCAGGCGGCGATGCGTCCCTGCGAGGACCCTCCCCATTCCACGTCGGGGAGGGTGAGCCCTCAGAGCCGACGGAGACGGGCCGTGTCGCGTCATCCAGGCCTTCCGAGCAGAGGGATGGCTTAAAACAGTAGCGGGCCGACTGAAAGTCCTATGTTTGGTGTTGGTAATTAGTGACAATGCCTAAGTACTAATCCTATGCCTAAGTTGTGTGTAGCATATGAGGATTAGTACATTCCAAGGTTGGTGGCAAGATGGACATGGTGATCATGATGGCCACACTTGGATTTGGACGCAACCCTACGTGATCAAGGCAAAGGTATATGCTTAAGGGTTGTGTTTTAGTAACCAAGACACCTAGTGGGTGTGGTTACATTATAGGATAGATAGCCGTACTATAAAGAGGGGAATGACGCGGCTATTGAACTCCTAAGTGCCTCTAGATGTGCATTTCATGATCATATGCATTTGGATAGAACTAATAACGCCTCGAAAAATGATTGTGAAAATGCTAACACACATGCACATGGTGATGATCACTTGGTGGTGTTAGCACGTTTGCGACGGCGTTGGAGTTTGAGCGGTAGAGAGGGTTTGGGGTCCTCTCTCCCTCCCGCCGAGCGCGCGAGCGCGGGATTCAGGCGATTTCGGGGAAATGAAATGCCTATTTTCCACTACGCCGGAAGTCGGAAATCAAACGGAAAAGAAACGGAGGCGAACGCGGTCACGAAAGTGACCGGACGCAGCACCGGACGCTGCACCGGACGCAGCACCGGACGCTGCACCGGACGCGGGCTCTGTGCGACCGGCGCGTCCGGTCATGCGCTCTGAGGGAACCGAGGACGTCGGACGCGGTCCGCGTCCGGTCACTGTCCATCGGACGCGTCCGGTCGTCCAGGGAGCTTACTGGACTCCCACCGGACGCGGGCACTGTGGCGTCCGGTCGGTTCACCAGCGCGTCCGGTCGTTAGTTCAGTTTGCGCGACTCAGTGTTCACCGGCGCGTCCGGTCAGTCACGGGACCGGCGCGTCCGGTCCTCACCAGCGCGTCCGGTGGGTCGGACCAGCGCGTCCGGTCAGTAGTTCGGAAACTAGCCGTTACGCGACCGGCGCGTCCGGTGGGTCGGACCAGCGCGTCCGGTGCAGCGCGTGTTCAGCTGAATCTCGTTCCTAACGGCTATATTCGAAGGGGTACGTCTATAAATACTCGTTGGCCGGCTCAAGGCTCCCTCTCTGGACATTTTAACATACTTGTGAGCACTTTGAGCTAAGCAACTCCCCTCCCACTCATCTCTCTTGCTTCTTTGCATATTCGAAGTGAGATTGAGTGATCCAAGTGCATTTGCATCGTGAGATAGCATCTAGTTGGCACTTGGTGGTTGATTTGCTGCGGGATTCTTGTTTCTCTTGGTGGTTGCCGCCACCTAGACGGCTTGGAGCAGCTTGGAGGCATTGGCAAGAGTTGGTGTTTGTTCTTGGCCACCTCCGGTGATTGTGAGGGGTTTGTGCCTACCTCGGCGGAGCGCCAAAGGCAACATTAGTGGATTGCTCGTGTCATTGCAACCTTTTGCCATTTGGTAGGTTCTTGTGGTGCCTTTTGAGAGGCTCGGTGTGAGACCGATTAGCCACCGAACCACGTGGTGAAGAGGGACACAACGGGGACTAGCGTGCCGGCAAGCACGTGAACCTCGGGATAAATCTTCGTGTCATCACTTTCATATTGTGATTGATTGATCCCGGTGTTCGGTTATCTTGGTATTCATTGTTGATCATATTGGTTGGCTCAATACTTCGCCCCTCGGTGAAACTCTCCTAACTTAACTCCGCATTACTTTCTTAGTTATCTTTGCTAGCTAGTTAGCTTTGCTAGAGTAGCTCTTTTGTGTAGCTTGCTAGTTGTAGTGGTAGTTACCTCCTCGGTTTGACTTGTGCGTTTGAGTGAAAATATACTAGAATTGTGAATTGGATAGGTGGCTTGCAAACACCCCGTAGGCTAAGCAAAACTCGCATCTCGCTATTTATTATATTGATAAACTTGTTTAGTTTGTCTTTGTAGAAAGTTTTAAAAGGCTATTCACCCCCCCCTCTAGCCATCTAGACCTTTCAAGTGGTATCGGAGCCGTGGTCACCGTTTGCAAGGCTTAACAACCTCGGTGCAAGATGGCTCAAGTTATGTTCAACCATGTTAATGGCAAGCCTCCATTCTTTGATGGCGTCTCTTCCTTTGATCATTGGAAAAGGAAGATGAAGCAATATCTAGGCAATATACATGAGAAGGTTTGGGATGTGACCAATGAAGGATACATCATTCTTGATGAAGAAAATCTCACTCCAAATGACCGCATCAACAAACAATGCAACACGGCGGCACTTGACACAATCTACCGTGCTATTGATGACAAAGTATTTGAGCAAATCAAAGATCTTGAAAAGGCAAATGAGCTTTGGATAAGGCTTGAAGAAACATATGAAGGCACTTCAACGGTAAAAAGTGCCAAGCTATATATGCTCAAGGACAAGTTCTCCACTTTCAAGATGAAGGATGATGAATCCATTCCGGAGATGTTCTATAGGCTCCAAGTCATTGTCAATGATCTCAAGGAGCTTGGAGAGAAGGTTGAGGACAAGGACTTCTCACACAAGTTCTTGATGTGCTTACCCAAGAAGTTTGCCACCTTGAGAAGAATGATCTTTAGAGAGGGATTGGACAAGGTCAAACCAACCAATGTGCTTGGAGATATAATGACCGATGCTCAATACAATGATGATGAAGATGAGGTAGAAGAGAAGAAGGAGACAAAGGTCAAGCAAGAGAAGCACATTGCATTCAAGGCTTCATCTTCTAAGGGCAAGAGCAAGGTGGAGAGTGATGATGATGATCCATTCGATGATGAGACCATGGCCCTCCTAGTGCACAAGATGGGGAGGTTCATGAAGAAGAAAGGATATGGGGCAAGGAAGAGAAGGGATTTCATGAAGGCAAAGGAGGTGCTTTGCTACAATTGCAATAGCCCCGATCATATAGTGGCAAAGTGCCCCTATGAAGATAAAAGATATCATGATGGGGAGTTGAAGTTGAAGAAGAACAAGAAGGACAAGAAGGAGAAGAAAGAGAAGAAGAGCTTCACTATCAACAAGAAGAAGAAGGGTGGTGGTTATGTGGTCACTTGGGATAGTGACAACTCCGATAGTGATGATGATGAAAGCTCTAGTGATGATGAGAGGACCACTCGACGAGCCATTGCAAACATCGCCCTCTCCAACAAGTCATCCATCTTCGACACTACATCGACATGCCTTATGGCCAAGCCTACCAAGGTAAAATATGATGATAGTGATGATGATTCTTGTGCTAGTGATGATTGTAGGAGTGATGATGAGGAGGATGAGGACTACTCCAAGGATGATCTATTGGGCATAATAGATCAAATGAGTAAGGGCTACAAGAGGACAACCAAGAAATACAAAATCTTGGAACAAGAGCTCATTGCCAAGAGCAATGAAAATGATGCCTTGATGGAGGAGCTTGTTGCTCTCAAAAAGAGTAAGGAGTGCAAAGGAATTGAACAAGAGCTCAAAGCTCTTAGGAAATCCTTTGATGAGCTAGAGGCCTCTCGTGAGTGTCTAAAGGAAGACCACGAGGACCTTGAAGTTGCTCACACTAGGCTTAAGGAAGCCCACTCCTCTCTACTTGAGCTCATCAAGGAGAAGGACCTCAAGTTGGAGAAGCTCATGAAGGAAGCTAAGGAGGAGCAAGTGATTGTCACTTGTGATATTGGACTAACATGTGATATTATTGATGATTCTTTATTTGTTGGTCCTACTAATGCTTCATGTAGCTCATCATCATCCACCACAACCAACTCTACCTCTACTACTAGTGATTCATCACTTGTGGTTGAGAATGAGACTCTCAAGAGAGAGGTGGATGATCTCACCCGCGCTTTAGGCAATGCCTATGGTGGGGATGCCCGCTTGCTAAAATGCTTGGGTAGCCAAAGGTTCTCTCTTAACAAAGAGGGTTTGGGCTATACTCCCAAGAAGGGCAAGGCGGCCTTTGCTACTCCAAAGTCTCGCTTTGTGAAGAGCAATGGTCGTTATTGCAATAGATGCAAGCAAGTTGGGCATCTAGAGATTAATTGTAATAAAATGAACAAGAACAACAACAAGTTTCATGCTAAAATGGATTACATTCCTTTTGATTCTTGTTATGTGCTTACCAAGGGTGAGAAAGGTGTGCATGCTAGGTTTGTTGGTACACCAATTGTGGGTCCAAAGAAGAAGGCCATTTGGGTACCAAAAAGCTTAGTTACTAACCTCCAAGGACCCAAACAAGTATGGGTACCTAAGAAACATTAATTTACTTTGTAGGTAAATTACAAGGCCGGAGGAAGGCATTGGGTGCTTGATAGTGGGTGCTCTCAACATATGACCGGTGATTCAAGAATGTTCAACTCTCTCAAATCAAATGATAGTGGCATTGATAGTATCACATTTGGTGATAATAGCAAGGGTGATGTGAAGGCTCTTGGAAAGATTGCAATCTCAAATGATCATAGCATTTCCAATGTGCTCCTAGTTGAAAAGTTGAACTTCAATCTTCTCTCGGTTGCTCAATTGTGTGATCTCGGTTTCAAGTGCATATTTGGTGTTGATGATGTGGAGATTATTAGTGTTGATGGCTCTAATTTGATCTTCAAGGGCTTTAGATATGAGAATCTATACTTGGTTGATTTCAATGCTTGTGACACTCAACTTTCAACATGCTTGCTCACCAAATCAAGTATGGGTTGGTTATGGCATAGAAGACTTGGTCATGTTGGCATGAAGCAATTGAACAAGTTAGTGAAGCATGACTTAGTTAGAGGCTTGAAGGATGTCACATTTGAGAAAGATAAGCTATGTAGTGCATGTCAAGCCGGAAAGCAAGTAGGCAACACTCATCCATTGAAGAGCATCATGAGTACTTCCAAGGCATTTGAGTTGTTGCACATGGATTTATTTGGGCCAACTACATACACAAGCATTGGTGGCAACAAGTATGGGTTTGTGATTGTGGATGATTTCACTAGATATACATGGGTATTCTTTCTTGTGGACAAAAGTGATGTATTTGACATATTCAAGAAGTTCATCAAGAGAGTGCAAAATGAGTTTGAGACCACAATCAAGAAAGTGAGAAGTGACAATGGAAGTGAGTTTAGAAATACAAGAATTGATGAGCTATGTGAGGAGCTTGGAATCAAACATCAATTCTCGGCCAAGTATACACCTCAATCAAATGGCCTAGTTGAAAGGAAGAATAGAACTTTGATTGATATGGCAAGATCAATGTTAAATGAGTATAATGTGAGTCATTCATTTTGGGCCGAAGCAATCAACACGGCTTGTTTCTATAGCAACCGCCTCTATTGCCACAAGTTTCTAGAGAAGACACCATATGAGATCTTAAATGGAAGAAAGCCCAACATTGCATACTTTCGGGTATTTGGTTGCAAATGCTATATCTTGAAGAAGGGCACTAGATTGAGCAAGTTTGAAAAGAAATGTGATGAAGGATTCTTACTTGGTTATTCCACTACTAGCAAAGCTTATAGAGTTTGGAATTTGGCTAGTGGTTTACTTGAGGAAGTTCATGATGTTGAGTTTGATGAAACAAATGGCTCTCAAGATGAAGAAAATAACTTGGATGATATGAGAGGAACTCAATTGACCAATGCTATGAAAGAAATGGATATTGGTGATATTAGGCCGAAGCAAGTGATTGATGTGGATGACAACAAAGATCAAGTGCTCCAAAGTCCAATTACTCAAGCTAGTGGGTCTCTAATGCAAAATCAAGCTAGTACATCATCTCAAATGCAACAAGATCAACAAGTGGCTAGTTCATCATCTCCAACTCATGATCAACATCAACATCCAAGCAATCAAGTGCAAGTGCTTCAACCAACTAACATTGCAAGAGACCATCCATTGGATTCCATTATTGGTGACATACAAAGGGGAGTTCAAACTAGATCAAGATTGGCATCGTTTTGTGCTCACTCTTCTTTTGTGTCAATGGAAGAACCAAAGGACATTGATAAAGCATTAAGAGATCCGGATTGGGTAAATGCAATGCATGAAGAGCTCAACAACTTCAAGAGAAATGAAGTATGGGAACTAGTTGAAAGGCCTAAGAATCATAATGTCATTGGAACAAGATGGGTCTTTCACAACAAGCAAGATCAAGATGGAATAGTAGTAAGGAACAAAGCAAGACTAGTGGCTCAAGGTTACACACAAATAGAGGGTCTTGACTTTGGTGAAACTTATGCCCCGGTTGCAAGATTGGAAGCAATTAGGATCTTACTTGCCTATGCTTGTGCTCACAATATCAAGCTATATCAAATGGATGTGAAGAGTGCATTTCTAAATGGGTACATTCAAGAGGAGGTGTATGTGAAGCAACCTCCCGGCTTTGAAGATGACAAGAAACCCAACCATGTATACAAGTTAAGGAAAGCTTTGTATGGATTGAAGCAAGCACCCAGAGCATGGTATGAAAGATTGAGGGACTTCTTGCTATCTAAAGGATTTGTCATGGGCAAAGTGGATACTACTCTCTTCACCAAGAAGATTGGGAAAGACTTGTTTGTATTGCAAATATATGTTGATGATATCATCTTTGGTTCAACCAATCAAGATTATTGTGATGAGTTTGGGAAAATGATGGCAAAGGAATTTGAAATGTCAATGATCGGTGAACTTAGTTTCTTTCTTGGACTTCAAATTAAACAAATGAAGGAAGGAACATTTGTTAGCCAAACCAAGTACATCAAAGATATGCTCAAGAAGTTTGGCATGGAAAATGCAAAGGGCATTACAACCCCAATGGGCACTAGTGGAAGTTTGGATAGTGACAAGAGTGGCAACATGGTGGATCAAAAGCTTTATAGATCAATGATTGGTAGCCTACTCTATGTGACGGCATCAAGACCCGATGTGATGTTTAGTGTATGCATGTGTGCAAGATTTCAAGCCTCACCAAGAGAAAGTCATTTGAAGGCAACAAAGAGAATATTGAGGTATTTGAAGCATACACAAGATGTTGGATTATGGTATCCCAAAGGTGCAAGCTTTGAGCTAGTTGGATATTCGGATTCCGACTATGCCGGTGACAAAGTGGAGAGAAAGAGCACCTCCGGGACTTGTCAATTGTTGGGAAGATCACTTGTCTCATGGTCATCCAAGAAGCAAAATAGTATTGCACTATCTACCGCCGAAGCCGAATACATCGCCGCGGGTAGTTGTTGTGCACAAATCTTGTGGATGAAGGCAACATTGAAGGATTTTGGAATCAATTTCAAGAATGTGCCATTGCTATGTGACAATGAAAGTGCCGTGAAGCTAACCAACAATCCGGTTCAACATCAAAGAACAAAGCATATTGATGTTCGTCATCATTTCATTAGAGATCATCAACAAAAGGGTGACATTGCTATTGAGAGTGTGGGCACCGAAGATCAATTAGCCGATCTATTCACCAAGCCACTTGATGAGAAGAGATTTCACAAGCTAAAGAATGAGTTGAACATACTTGACTTCTCCAACATGAGTTGATGCACCCCAATGTTATGACATGCCTCTTCTTCAAGCCCCAAGGTACAATTGGTTGACATGTCATACATTCTATACTAAGGACATGTTTAGTGCATCTAGTCATGATTTCTTATGTTCTAGGCTCATTCATAAAAATCAAATGAATTTGAAGTTTATATGGTGCCACTATTGTTTCCATGACTTGTATGATCTAGTGGTAGCATATAACTTGTTTGAGTAGCTTGTGATCCTAAGTGTTTAATCTAGATCACTTGTCTAAATATTTGCTTCAACATGGTGCATGATAACCCTTCTAGTGAGGTGTGAAGAAGCTTGCCCTTGGATCAAACCGAAGCATTTTATTTATGCAAGCAATCTAGGTTGAATCACAAACTTGATCCTCACCCCACAATTTAACACGATAATCTATCTAAAATTGGTCCCTTGTGGTCATTGGTGCCAAAGGGGGAGAAAATGTTGTTCACAAAGATAGAACTCAAAGGGGGAGAAAAACGTTGTTCACAAAGATAGATTCCAAAAAGGGGAGAAAATGACAAAATAAGAAGGGGATCAACTAAAATTTTGAGCACACAAGTAGGGGGAGCAAGCTCTTAAACATGAATGTTGCATTTCTATGTGCACTTCATATGTATGATGCATAGTTATGCATTTCTTTTTCTCCAATACATTGCTTGTGTGGTGATTTGCTAGTATAATTTGAATGGCGTATTGAAGTACTAGCATGAATAGGAAGTAGTTAGATTTCCCTTGCTTCATGTTTTTCAAAGTGGTACTAGAACCTTGCTCATAATGTTGATCTCACGAGGTTTCTAGTTGTGTTTGTGCTTTTTCAAGTGATATCTAACTACACAAGGTGCTAAGATGGTGTTTATCGCTACTCCGATGGTATCACGCTTCAAAGGTCTATAATCTAAAACACTTAGCACCTATTGATAGTCAATGCTCCTAATCTTTCCTATCTAACATGTATGCTTCCAAAATCCAAACATATAGCATACATGTAGGGGGAGCCATTGCTATCAATTTGAATTCATGATCACTTGTCCATAATTCTTACACATGGTAATATACTTGGACAATGTGACATGGGTTCAATCAAAATTTTATCATAATATCTTTGTGAAAGGATTGTCACCAATTACCAACAAGGGGGAGATTGAAAGTCCTATGTTTGGTGTTGGTAATTAGTGACAATGCCTAAGTACTAATCCTATGCCTAAGTTGTGTGTAGCATATGAGGATTAGTACATTCCAAGGTTGGTGGCAAGATGGACATGGTGATCATGATGGCCACACTTGGATTTGGACGCAACCCTACGTGATCAAGGCAAAGGTATATGCTTAAGGGTTGTGTTTTAGTAACCAAGACACCTAGTGGGTGTGGTTACATTATAGGATAGATAGCCGTACTATAAAGAGGGGAATGACGCGGCTATTGAACTCCTAAGTGCCTCTAGATGTGCATTTCATGATCATATGCATTTGGATAGAACTAATAACGCCTCGAAAAATGATTGTGAAAATGCTAACACACATGCACATGGTGATGATCACTTGGTGGTGTTAGCACGTTTGCGACGGCGTTGGAGTTTGAGCGGTAGAGAGGGTTTGGGGTCCTCTCTCCCTCCCGCCGAGCGCGCGAGCGCGGGATTCAGGCGATTTCGGGGAAATGAAATGCCTATTTTCCACTACGCCGGAAGTCGGAAATCAAACGGAAAAGAAACGGAGGCGAACGCGGTCACGAAAGTGACCGGACGCAGCACCGGACGCTGCACCGGACGCAGCACCGGACGCTGCACCGGACGCGGGCTCTGTGCGACCGGCGCGTCCGGTCATGCGCTCTGAGGGAACCGAGGACGTCGGACGCGGTCCGCGTCCGGTCACTGTCCATCGGACGCGTCCGGTCGTCCAGGGAGCTTACTGGACTCCCACCGGACGCGGGCACTGTGGCGTCCGGTCGGTTCACCAGCGCGTCCGGTCGTTAGTTCAGTTTGCGCGACTCAGTGTTCACCGGCGCGTCCGGTCAGTCACGGGACCGGCGCGTCCGGTCCTCACCAGCGCGTCCGGTGGGTCGGACCAGCGCGTCCGGTCAGTAGTTCGGAAACTAGCCGTTACGCGACCGGCGCGTCCGGTGGGTCGGACCAGCGCGTCCGGTGCAGCGCGTGTTCAGCTGAATCTCGTTCCTAACGGCTATATTCGAAGGGGTACGTCTATAAATACTCGTTGGCCGGCTCAAGGCTCCCTCTCTGGACATTTTAACATACTTGTGAGCACTTTGAGCTAAGCAACTCCCCTCCCACTCATCTCTCTTGCTTCTTTGCATATTCGAAGTGAGATTGAGTGATCCAAGTGCATTTGCATCGTGAGATAGCATCTAGTTGGCACTTGGTGGTTGATTTGCTGCGGGATTCTTGTTTCTCTTGGTGGTTGCCGCCACCTAGACGGCTTGGAGCAGCTTGGAGGCATTGGCAAGAGTTGGTGTTTGTTCTTGGCCACCTCCGGTGATTGTGAGGGGTTTGTGCCTACCTCGGCGGAGCGCCAAAGGCAACATTAGTGGATTGCTCGTGTCATTGCAACCTTTTGCCATTTGGTAGGTTCTTGTGGTGCCTTTTGAGAGGCTCGGTGTGAGACCGATTAGCCACCGAACCACGTGGTGAAGAGGGACACAACGGGGACTAGCGTGCCGGCAAGCACGTGAACCTCGGGATAAATCTTCGTGTCATCACTTTCATATTGTGATTGATTGATCCCGGTGTTCGGTTATCTTGGTATTCATTGTTGATCATATTGGTTGGCTCAATACTTCGCCCCTCGGTGAAACTCTCCTAACTTAACTCCGCATTACTTTCTTAGTTATCTTTGCTAGCTAGTTAGCTTTGCTAGAGTAGCTCTTTTGTGTAGCTTGCTAGTTGTAGTGGTAGTTACCTCCTCGGTTTGACTTGTGCGTTTGAGTGAAAATATACTAGAATTGTGAATTGGATAGGTGGCTTGCAAACACCCCGTAGGCTAAGCAAAACTCGCATCTCGCTATTTATTATATTGATAAACTTGTTTAGTTTGTCTTTGTAGAAAGTTTTAAAAGGCTATTCACCCCCCCTCTAGCCATCTAGACCTTTCACCGACGAGGCGCAGCCGAGGTCGAGCGGGCCGGCCCCAAAACGTCACTGTGCGATGGCACCGAGGTAAACCTGGGAATCTTCTTTGCTCATTTGTCCTTGCCGAATTTTGTTGTAAGCTGACCGCTGCATTCCCTTTGCAGTGCCGGCGGACGTGGGGTCCCCCTGCAGATTGCGCTGAGGAAGACCCTCGCCCTCCAGTTGACACGCCAAGGGTCGGTCGGTGCCGCGCTGAGCGGGAGTGGCGCTGGGACGGCCAAGGCGCCCGCCGGGGGAGTTCTATCGGTGGCAACAGCGACATCTGCGGCAGGGCTCACGAAAGAGGGCATGCATGGGGCGCCTACCGAGGAGGCGACGTGGTCTGGCGTGGTCGTGACGCCGCAGGTGGAAACGATAGCGCCCGGAGCAGACGAGTCACGGTCGGGAGCAACCGTGACGCCGCAAGCGGAAGCGGCGCAAATGGGGTCGTCGCTTGTGCAGACAGAGATGGACGCGCCTGTGATGGAAGCGGCGTAGCCAGATGCGACCGCGCTGTTACAGACGGGGGTGGAGAAGCCAAAGTCGTCGTCCGCGCGGGCGGCCATGCCCGCGGTGGGGCGAACGAAGGAAACTGCGACTGAGGCGTCCTCGGCGACCATGGCGGCGAGACAGACTTCCACATCTCCATCGTCCGCCCCTCTTACCACCGGAGGGGCTGCTCCAGAGGAGGTGGCGCCGATGGAAGGGTCAGTGCCGCTCAGGGTCGATGCGGGGTCATCCTGAGCTCTAGTATGGACGGGTGGCGATCTGCACACGTGGGGGGACCCACGCTCTGGTGGGCTCACTAGTGGAACCCGGGGCGACGCTCTTCGCCCTTGATGATGCCGCGGAGACGGGGGATTGGGCGAGAATTGACACGGGGGTCGAGCTCGCGGTCTGCACTCTGAACATAGCGCTGGGGTCACTACGCGACGTCGTCCACCCGATTGGCCAGGTATGACATGTTCGCGCTTCCAGCCTTGATTTTCCTCTTTCATGTTTCTGACTTATGCCTTTTCCGTAGTCCCTCATGTCTCGCAGCCAGGAGAAGTCCTAGTTTCTCCGCCAGTAGAAGGACGCCTGGGACCGCCTTGCCGAGGAGACACAGCTTCGTGGATGGCTGACCGAGTAGCTCGACGCCACTCGTCAAAAGGTGGCCGAGCTTACTCCTGTCGCCGAGGAGGCGGCTAGCCTTCGGATCAAGGAGGGGGGCGCCCGTCGGCACGCCAACGAGCCTGAGGAGAAGTTCGCGGCTTTGGCTGAGAGGGCGTGCTTGGATGCCGTGGAGACCGAGCGGACTCGGAAGGAGCGGGACGAGCTGCTCCAAACCGTGGTGGGACTCCACGCCGAGCGTGATTCGGCCAGCCAGGAGCATACCGACGCCTATTAGCGGTTCGTCTGTCTCCTAGGCGAGCTCAAGAAGGAGAAGGAGCTGAAGATTGAGGATGAGGACGTGGCTGCCTCGCTCGCCATTGAGGTGGCCCAGTGAAAGTCCTATGTTTGGTGTTGGTAATTAGTGACAATGCCTAAGTACTAATCCTATGCCTAAGTTGTATGTAGCATATGAGGATTAGTACATTCCAAGGTTGGTGGCAAGATGGACATGGTGATCATGATGGCCACACTTGGATTTGGACGTGACCCTACGTGATCAAGGCAAAGGTATATGCTTAAGGGTTGTGTTTTAGTAACCAAGACACCTAGTGGGTGTGGTTACATTATAGGATAGATAGCCGTACTATAAAGAGGGGAATGACGCGGCTATTGAACTCCTAAGTGCCTCTAGGTGTGCATTTCATGATCATATGCATTTGGATAGAACTAATAACGCCTCGGAAAATGATTGTGAAAATGCTAACACACATGCACATGGTGATGATCACTTGGTGTTGTTAGCACATTTGCGATGGCGTTGGGGTTTGAGCGGTAGAGAGGGTTTGGGGTCCTCTCTCCCTCCCGCCGAGCTTGCGAGGCGGGATTCAGGCATTTTCGAGGAGTTGAAACGACTATTTTCTACTACGCCGGAAGTCGGAAATCAAACGGAAATCAAACGGAAGCGAACGGAGGTCACAATGGTGACCGGACGCTGGACCGGACGCGGTCACTGTGTGACCGGACGCGTCCGGTTAGTGTCCAGTGTCTGCGCGTTTTTCAGTTGTGTGATCGGACGCGAGGCGCGTCCGGTCACAGGCGACCGGACGCGTCCGGTCGTCCAGGGAGCTTACTGGACTCCGACCGGACGCGGGCACTGTGGCGTCCGGTCAGTTCAACAGCGCGTCCGGTCGCTGGTTCGTTGTGCGTGGCTCAGAGTTGACCAGCGCATCCGGTCAGTCACGGGACCGGCGCGTCCGGTCGTGACCAGCGCGTCCGGTCGTTGCGACCGGCGCGTCCGGTCGGCGTTTCGAAAACTAGCCGTTGCACGACCGGCGCGTCCGGTCAGTTGGACCAGCGCGTCCGGTCAGCGCGACTGCTGCTGATTTCAGTTTCTAACGGCTATATTCGAAGGGGTACGTCTATAAATACTCGTTGGCCGGCTCAAGGCTTTTACTCTTGACATTTTTGACATACTTGTGAGCACTTTGAGCTAAGCAACTCCCCTCCACTCATCTCTCTTGCTTCTTCGCATATTCGAAGTGAGATTGAGTGATCCAAGTGCATTTGCATTGTGAGATTGCATCTAGTTGGCACTTGGTGGTTGATTTGCTGCGGGATTCTTGTTTCTCTTGGTGGTTGCCGCCACCTAGACGGCTTGGAGCAGCTTGGAGGCGTTGGCAAGAGTTGGTGATTGTTCTTGGCCACCTCCGGTGATTGTGAGGGGTTTGTGCCTACCTCGGCGAAGCGCCAAAGGCAACATTAGTAAATTGCTCGTGTCATTGCAACCTTTTGCCATTTGGTAGGTTCTTGTGGTGCCTTTTGAGAGGCTCGGTGTGAGACCGATTAGCCACCGAACCACGTGGTGAAAAGGGACACAACGGGGACTAGCGTGCCGGCAAGCACGTGAACCTCAGGATAAATCTTCGTGTCACCACTTTCATAATTGTGATTGATTGATCCTGGTGTTCGGTTATCTTGGTATTCATTGTTGATCATATTGGTTGGCTCAATACTTCACCCCTCGGTGAATCTCTCCTAACTCAACTACGCATTACTTTCTTAGTTATCTTTGCTAGCTAGTTAGCTTGGCTAGAGTAGCTCTTTTGTGTAGCTTGCTAGTTGTAGTTGTAGTTACCTTCTCGGTTTGACTTGTGCGGTTGAGTGCAAATATATACTAGAATTGTGAATTGGATAGGTGGCTTGCAAACACCCCATAGGCTAAGCAAAACTCGCATCGCGCTATTTGTTGTATTGATAAACTTGTTTAGCTTATCTTTGTAGAAAATTTTAAAAGGCTATTCACCCCCCCTCTAGCCATCAAGACCTTTCAAGTGGTATCGGAGCCGTGGTCACCGTTTGCAAGGCTTAACAACCTCGGTGCAAGATGGCTCAAGTTATGTTCAACCATGTTAATGGCAAGCCTCCATTCTTTGATGGCGTCTCTTCCTTTGATCATTGGAAAAGGAAGATGAAGCAATATCTAGGCAATATACATGAGAAGGTTTGGGATGTGACCAACGAAGGATACATCATTCTTGATGAAGAAAATCTCACTCCAAATGATCGCATCAACAAGCAATGCAACACGGCGGCACTTGACACAATCTACCGTGCCATCGATGACAAAGTATTTGAGCTAATCAAAGATCTTGAAAAGGCAAATGAGCTTTGGATAAGACTTGAAGAAACATATGAAGGCACTTCAACGGTAAAAAGTGCCAAGCTATATATGCTCAAGGACAAGTTCTCTACTTTTAAGATGAAGGATGATGAATCCATCCCAGAGATGTTCTATAGGCTCCAAGTCATTGTAAATGATCTCAAGGGGCTTGGAGAGAAGGTTGAGGACAAGGACTTCTCACACAAGTTCTTGATGTGCTTACCCAAGAAGTTTGCCACCTTGAGAAGAATGATCTTTAGAGAGGGATTGGACAAGGTCAAACCAACCGATGTGCTTGGAGATATAATGACCGATGCCCAATACAATGATGATGAAGATGAGGTAGAAGAGAAGAAGGAGACCAAGGTCAAGCAAGAGAAGCCCATTGCATTCAAGGCTTCATCTTCTAAGGGCAAGAGCAAGGTGGAGAGTGATGATGATGATGATCCATTTGATGATGAGACCATGGCCCTCCTAGTGCACAAGATGGGGAGGTTCATGAAGAAGAAAGGATATGGGGCAAGGAAGAGAAGGGACTTCATGAAGGCAAAGGAGGTGCTTTGCTACAATTGCAATAGCCCTGATCATGTAGTGGCAAAGTGCCCCTATGAAGACAAAAGATATCATGATGGGGAGTTGAAGTTGAAGAAGAACAAGAAGGACAAGAAGGAGAAGAAAGAAAAGAAGAGCTTCACTATCAACAAGAAGAAGAAAGGTGGTGGCTATGTGGTCACTTGGGATAGTGATAACTCCGATAGTGATGATGATAGCTCTAGTGATGATGAGAGGACCACTCGGCGAGCCATTGCAAGCATCGCCCTCTCCAACAAGTCATCCATCTTCGACACTACATCGACATGCCTTATGGCCAAGCCTACCAAGGTAAAATATGATGATAGTGATGATGATTCTTGTGCTAGTGATGGTTGTAGGAGTGATGATGAGGAGGATGAGGACTACTCCAAGGATAATCTATTAGGCATAATAGATCAAATAAGCAAGGGCTACAAGAGGACAACCAAGAAGTACAAAATCTTGGAGCAAGAGCTCATTGCCAAGAGCAATGAAAATGATGCCTTGATGGAGGAGCTTGTTGCTCTCAAAAAGAGTAAGGAGTGCAAAGGAATTGAACAAGAGCTCAAAGCTCTTAGGAAATCCTTTGATGAGCTAGAGGCTTCTCGTGAGTGTCTAAAGGAAGACCACGAGGACCTTGAAGTTGCTCACACTAGGCTTAAGGAAGCCCACTCCACTCTACTTGAGCTCATCAAGGAAAAGGACCTCAAGTTGGAGAAGCTCATGAAGGAAGCTAAGGAGGAGCAAGTGATTGTCACTTGTGATATTGGACTAACATGTGATATTATTGATGATTCTTTATTTGTTGGTCCTACTAATGCTTCATGTAGCTCATCATCATCCACCACAACCAACTCTACCTCTACTACTAGTGATCCATCACTTGTGGTTGAGAATGAGACTCTCAAGAGAGAGGTGGATGATCTCACCCGCGCATTAGGCAATGCCTATGGTGGGGATGCCCGCTTGCTAAAATGCTTGGGTAGCCAAAGGTTCTCTCTTAACAAAGAGGGTTTGGGCTATACTCCCAAGAACGGCAAGGCGGCATTTGCTACTCCAAAGTCTCGCTTTGTGAAGAGCAATGGTCGTTATTGCAATAGATGCAAGCAAGTTGGACATCTAGAGATTAATTGTAATAAAATGAACAAGAACAACAACAAGTTTCATGCTAAAATGGATTACATTCCTTTTGATTCTTGTTATGTGCTTACCAAGGGTGAGAAAGGTGTGCATGCTAAGTTTGTTGGTACACCAATTGTGGGTCCAAAGAAGAAGGCCATTTGGGTACCAAAGAACTTAGTTACTAACCTCCAAGGACCCAAACAAGTATGGGTACCTAAGAAACATTAATTTATTTTGTAGGTAAATTACAAGGCCGGATGAAGGCATTGGGTGCTTGATAGTGGGTGCTCTCAACATATGACCGGTGATTCAAGAATGTTCAACTCTCTCAAATCAAATGATAGTGGCATTGATAGTATCACATTTGGTGACAATAGCAAGGGTGATGTGAAGGCTCTTGGAAGGATTGCAATCTCAAATGATCATAACATTTCCAATGTGCTCCTAGTTGAAAAGTTGAACTTCAATCTTCTCTCGGTTGCTTAATTGTGTGATCTTGGTTTCAAGTGCATATTTGGTGTTGATGATGTGGAGATAGTTAGTGTTGATGGCTCCAATTTGATCTTCAAGGGTTTTAGATATGAGAATCTATACTTGGTTGATTTCAATGCTAGTGACACTCAACTTTCAACATGCTTGCTCACCAAATCAAGTATGGGTTGGTTATGGCATAGAAGACTTGGTCATGTTGGCATGAAGCAATTGAACAAGTTAGTGAAGCATGACTTAGTTAGAGGCTTGAAGGATGTCACATTTGAGAAGGATAAGCTATGTAGTGCATGTCAAGCCGGAAAGTAAGTGGGCAACACTCATCCATTGAAGAGCATTATGAGTACTTCCAAGGCATTTGAGTTGTTGCACATGGATCTATTTGGACCAACTACATACACAAGCATTGGTGGCAACAAGTATGGCTTTGTGATTGTGGATGATTTCACTAGATACACATGGGTATTCTTTCTTGTGGACAAAAGTGATGTATTTGACATATTCAAGAAGTTCATCAAGAGAGTGCAAAATGAGTTTGAGACCACAATCAAGAAAGTGAGAAGTGACAATGGAAGTGAGTTTAGAAACACAAGAGTTGATGAGCTATGTGAGGAGCTTGGAATCAAGCATCAATTCTCGGCCAAGTATACACCTCAATCTAATGGCTTAGTTGAGAGGAAGAATAGAACTTTGATTGATATGGCAAGATCAATGTTGAATGAGTATAATGTGAGTCATTCATTTTGGGCCGAAGCAATCAACACGGCTTGCTTCTATAGCAACCGCCTCTATTGCCACAAGTTTCTAGAGAAGACACCATATGAGATCTTAAATGGAAGAAAGCCCAACATTGCATACTTTCGGGTGTTTGGTTGCAAATGCTACATCTTGAAGAAGGGTACTAGGTTGAGCAAGTTTGAGAAGAAATGTGATGAAGGATTCTTACTTGGTTACTCCACTACTAGCAAAGCTTATAGAGTTTGGAATTTGGCTAGTGGTTTACTTGAGGAAGTTCATGATGTTGAGTTTGATGAAACAAATGGCTCTCAAGATGAGGAAAATAACTTGGATGATGTGAGAGGAACTCAATTGACCAATGCTATGAAAGAAATGGATATTGGTGATATTAGGCCAAAGCAAGTGATTGATGTGGATGACAACAAAGATCAAGTACTCCAAAGTCCAATTACACAAGCTAGTGGTTCTCTAATGCAAAATCAAGCTAGTACATCATCTCAAGTGCAACAAGATCAACAGGTGGCTAGTTCATCATCTCCAACTCATGATCAACATCAACATCCGATCAATCAAGTCCAAATGCTTCAACCAACTAACATTGCAAGAGACCATCCATTAGATTCCATCATTGGTGACATACAAAGGGGAGTTCAAACTAGATCAAGATTGGCATCATTTTGTGCTCACTCTTCTTTTGTGTCAATGGAAGAACCCAAGGACATTGATAAAGCATTGAGAGATCCGGATTGGGTAAATGCAATGCATGAAGAGCTCAACAACTTTAAGAGAAATGAAGTATGGGAACTAGTTGAGAGGCCTAAGAATCATAATGTCATTGGAACAAGATGGGTCTTTCACAACAAGCAAGATCAAGATGGGATAGTAGTAAGGAACAAAGCAAGACTAGTGGCTCAAGGTTACACACAAATAGAGGGTCTTGAGTTTGGTAAAACTTATGCCCCGGTTGCAAGATTGGAAGCAATTAGGATCTTACTTGCCTATGCTTGTGCTCACAATATCAAGCTATATCAAATGGATGTAAAGAGTGCATTTCTCAATGGGTACATTCAAGAAGAGGTGTATGTGGAGCAACCTCCCGGTTTTGAAGATGACAAGAAACCCAACCATGTATATAAGTTAAGGAAAGCTTTGTATGGATTGAAGCAAGCACCTAGAGCATGGTATGAAAGATTGAGGGACTTCTTGCTAACCAAAGGATTTGTCATGGGCAAAGTGGATACTACTCTCTTCACCAAGAAGATTGGAAAAGACTTGTTTGTATTGCAAATATATGTTGATGATATCATCTTCGGTTCAACCAATCAAGATTATTGTGATGAGTTTGGGAAAATGATGGCAAAGGAATTTGAAATGTCAATGATCGGTGAACTTAGTTTCTTTCTTGGACTTCAAATCAAACAAATGAAGGAAGGAACATTTGTGAGGCAAACCAAGTACATCAAAGATATGCTCAAGAAGTTTGGCATGGAAGATGCAAAGGGCATTACAACCCCAATGGGCACTAGTGGAAGTTTGGATAGTGACAAGAGTGGCAACATGGTGGATCAAAAGCTTTATAGATCAATGATTGGTAGCCTACTCTATGTGACGGCATCAAGGCCCGATGTGATGTTTAGTGTATGCATGTGTGCAAGATTTCAAGCCTCACCAAGAGAAAGTCATTTGAAGGCAACAAAGAGAATATTGAGGTATTTGAAGCAAACACAAGATGTTGGATTATGGTATCCCAAGGGTGCAAGCTTTGAGCTAGTTGGATATTCGGATTCCGACTATGCCGGTGACAAAGTTGAGAGAAAGAGCACCTCCGGGACTTGTCAATTGTTGGGAAGATCACTTGTCTCATGGTCATCCAAGAAGCAAAATAGTATTGCACTATCTACCGCCGAAGCCGAATACATCGCCGCGGGTAGTTGTTGTGCACAAATCTTATGGATGAAGGCAACATTGAAGGATTTTGGAATCAATTTCAAGAATGTGCCATTGCTATGTGACAATGAAAGTGCCGTGAAACTAACCAACAATCCGGTTCAACATCAAAGAACAAAGCATATTGATGTTCGTCATCATTTTATTAGAGATCATCAATAAAAGGGTGACATTGCTATTGAGAGTGTGGGCACCGAAGATCAATTAGCCGATCTATTCACAAGCCACTTGATGAGAAGAGATTTCACAAGCTAAAGAATGAGTTGAACATAATTGACTTCTCCAACATGAGTTGATGCACCCCATATATGACATGCCTCTCCTTCGAGCCCCAAGGTACAATTGGTTGACATGTCATACATTCTATACTAAGGACATGTTTAGTGCATCTAGTCATGATTTCTTATGTTCTAGGCTCATTCATGAAAATCAAATGAATTTGAAGTCTATATGGTGCCACTATTGTTTCCATGACTTGTATGATCTAGTGGTAGCATATAACTTGTTTGTGAGCTTGTGATCCTAAGTGTTTAATCTAGATAACTGGTTTAAGTATTTGCTTCAACATGGTGCATGATAACCCTTCTAGTGAGGTGTGAAGAAGCTTGCCCTTGGATCAAACCGAAGCATTTCACTTATGCAAGCAATCTAGGTTGAACCACAAACTTGATCCTCACCCCATAATTCAACATGATAATCTATCTAAAATTTGCTCCTTGTGGTCATTGGTGCCAAAGGGGGAGAAACTCAAAGGGGGAGAAGCACAAAGGGGGAGACAAATGTTGTTCACAAAAATAGATTCTAAAAGGGGAGGATTGATAAAAGAAGGGGATCAACTAAAATTTTGAGCACACAAGTAGGGGGAGCAAGCTCTTAAACATGATTGTTGCATTTCCATGTGCACTTCATATGTATGATGCATAGTTATGCATTTCTTTTTCTTCGATACTTTGCTTGTGTGGTGACTTGCTAGTATAATTTGAATGGTGTATTAAGGTACTAGCATGAATAGGAAGTAGTTAGATTTCTCTTGCTTCATGTTTTTCAAAGTGGTACTAGAGCCTTGCTTTTAATGTTGATCTCACGAGGTTTCTAGTTTTTGTTTGTGCTTTTACAAGTGGTATCTAACTACACAAGGTGCTAAGATGGTGTTTATCGCTACTCCGATGGTATCACGCTTCAAAGGTCTATAATCTAAAACACTTAGCACCTATTGATAGTCAATGCTCCTATATTTTCCTATCTAAGCGTGTATGCTTCCAAAATCCAAACATATAGCATACATGTAGGGGGAGCCATTGCTATCAATTTGAATTCATGATCACTTGTCCATACTTCTTACACATGGTAATATACTTGGACAATGTGGCATGGGTTCAATAAAAATTTTATCATAATATCTTTGTGAAAGGGTTGTCACCAATTACCAACAAGGGGGAGATTGAAAGTCCTATGTTTGGTGTTGGTAATTAGTGACAATGCCTAAGTACTAATCCTATGCCTAAGTTGTATGTAGCATATGAGGATTAGTACATTCTAAGGTTGGTGGCAAGATGGACATGGTGATCATGATGGCCACACTTGGATTTGGACGTGACCCTACGTGATCAAGGCAAAGGTATATGCTTAAGGGTTGTGTTTTAGTAACCAAGACACCTAGTGGGTGTGGTTACATTATAGGATAGATAGCCGTACTATAAAGAGGGGAATGACGCGGCTATTGAACTCCTAAGTGCCTCTAGGTGTGCATTTCATGATCATATGCATTTGGATAGAACTAATAACGCCTCGGAAAATGATTGTGGAAATGCTAACACACATGCACATGGTGATGATCACTTGGTGTTGTTAGCACATTTGCGATGGCGTTGGGGTTTTCGAGGAGTTGAAACGACAATTTTCTACTACGCCGGAAGTCGGAAATCAAACGGAAATCAAACGGAAGCGAACGGAGGTCACAATGGTGACCGGACGCTGGACCGGACGCGGTCACTGTGTGACCGAACGCGTCCGGTCAGTGTCCAGTGTCTGCGCGTTTTTTAGTTGTGTGATCGGACGCGAGGCGCGTCCGGTCACAGGCGACCGGACGCGTCCGGTCGTCCAGGGAGCTTACTGGACTCCGACCGGACGCGGGCACTGTGGCGTCCGGTCAGTTCAACAGCGCGTCCGGTCGCTGGTTCGTTGTGCGTGGCTCAGAGTTGACCAGCGCGTCCGGTCAGTCACGGGACCGGCGCGTCCGGTCGTGACCAGCGCGTCCGGTCGTTGCGACCGGCGCGTCCGGTCGGCGTTTCGAAAACTAGCCGTTGCGCGACCGGCGCGTCCGGTCAGTTGGACCAGCGCGTCCGGTCAGCGCGACTGCTGCTGATTTCAGTTTCTAACGGCTATATTCGAAGGGGTACGTCTATAAATACTCGTTGGCCGGCTCAAGGCTTTTACTCTTGACATTTTTGACATACTTGTGAGCACTTTGAGCTAAGCAACTCCCCTCCACTCATCTCTCTTGCTTCTTCGCATATTCGAAGTGAGATTGAGTGATCTAAGTGCATTTGCATTGTGAGATTGCATCTAGTTGGCACTTGGTGGTTGATTTGCTGCGGGATTCTTGTTTCTCTTGGTGGTTGCCACCACCTAGACGGCTTGGAGCAGCTTGGAGGCGTTGGCAAGAGTTGGTGATTGTTCTTGGCCACCTCCGGTGATTGTGAGGGGTTTGTGCCTACCTCGGCGAAGCGCCAAAGACAACATTAGTAAATTGCTCGTGTCATTGCAACCTTTTGCCATTTGGTAGGTTCTTGTGGTGCCTTTTGAGAGGCTCGGTGTGAGACCGATTAGCCACCGAACCACGTGGTGAAAAGGGACACAACGGGGACTAGCGTGCCGGCAAGCACGTGAACCTCGGGATAAATCTTCGTGTCATCACTTTCATAATTGTGATTGATTGATCCCGGTGTTCGGTTATCTTGGTATTCATTGTTGATCATATTGGTTGGCTCAATACTTCGCCCCTCGGTGAATCTCTCCTAACTCAACTACGCATTACTTTCTTAGTTATCTTTGCTAGCTAGTTAGCTTGGCTAGAGTAGCTCTTTTGTGTAGCTTGCTAGTTGTAGTTGTAGTTACCTTCTCGGTTTGACTTGTGCGGTTGAGTGCAAATATATACTAGAATTGTGAATTGGATAGGTGGCTTGCAAACACCCCATAGGCTAAGCAAAACTCGCATCGCGCTATTTGTTGTATTGATAAACTTGTTTAGCTTATCTTTGTAGAAAATTTTAAAAGGCTATTCACCCCCCCTCTAGCCATCAAGACCTTTCACCCAGCAACGCGAGAAGGCGCACAAGCTCCGTGAGCAAGTGAACGGTAAGACTCCTATTTTTCTTGTTGCCTTTCCTCCCGGAACCCGGGGTCGGCCTTCTAACGCGGCTGTCGCGTGGCTTGGACATGTCTCGATGACAGACTCGCGGCAGAGGTGGTGAAGAGCTGCAGCCTAGAGAAGGAGCTCGCCGAGGTAAAAGACACCCTCCAGAAGGAGAGCGATGAGCACGATACCTTGCGTGTTGTCGTCGGGGTGGTGTGCGACAACCTCGAGCTAGCCCCGGCACAGGAGACAAGCTCGCTCACGGTCCGTGTTACCCGGATCACATACCGGGCACACGAGATGACGCGGAACGCGCTTCGCTTTGGTGTTCAACAGTCATTTGCCGTCGCCCGTTTTCATTACAAGAACATCAACCTGGAGGCGATGGGCCAGGGCTTCGTGCCTGGCTACGAAGACGCCGAGCTGGACGAAATCGAGAAGACGGTGGCCATCCCTGCGCGAGAGTTGGCTGATCAGATAGAGGGTGAGGTTATCCCCCGGAGAGGTTAACTAGTCAGATGAATCGGGCCATAGTGCCCAAAAACTTGTAACGAACAAGTATTTCGTTTTAAGTTTGGTCGAACAAACTTTTAGCTTTTGTCGTTTAAGCACTTGTCCTTCTTAATGTAAAAAGATTTGATACGGTCCGGCCTATTCTAATGCTAAGTTTAGAAGGTTTGAAGTGCGGACGAAAAGCTCTGATCATGCTGGTGAGCAAGGGCACCGTAGCCGCCAGGGCGTAGGCTCCTTGCGTTCTGACCAACTTTACTCAGTGTCCATTACCGCGATTCTTACTTCTAAGTCTTAACGTAAGAAGGGGTCAGCTACAAAATGTATTCATGAGTATTAGATACCCATATCAGCCCCCAAGTGAGGCCCGACCCCTGGCCGTCACTGGGGTCGGGTGTCACTAAAAACCAAGGGAATGACAACGAAATTGATAAGGGAAAGTACCTTTTGTTTTAGAAACTTGATTTTTTCTCAAGTACGTTAACAACTTGGAAAAAACTAAGGGTAGAAGCGACGTAGCGACATAGCCGCTCAATATCCCACGCGTTGGTGAAGATTTGGCCATCGATGGTCTTGAGCTTGTAGGCGCCCAGTCGAAGCACCTCCGTGATGACGTCAAAGGTGAGCTCCTGTTGTCGCGCCCTCAGCTGATCCATCCGTGGGTGGGGGCGGGACCCAGCGCTGTCCTCCTTCCCGCCCTCGCCATCGGGGTGAGCCGGGAAAGGTACGCCGAAGAGAGCGGCTCTCCTTCGGTGAGCTGTGTCATGACGTTAGCAATAAAAAAAGAATGTGACGTAAGTCCTCCTGGGACGACCGAGGTCCCAGGAAGACGGCGAGCTGGCGTTCCAGCCACCCGCAGTTGAAGTCGAGAAGCTGGTCGCCCCCGGGGGTGCGGGCCTCCAGGGCATGCAGCTGCAACTCCTCGAGGGCCTCAACGACATCGTCGATGCTGACAGAGCGCGGAGGCTGGACGGGGGGTCGAAGCCCGCGCCAGCTATCCGTCCACTGTAATGAGGAAGTCCAGACTCCCGAAACGTGTGTGTGCTCCCGGGGTCCAACTCACGCCGTGGCTAGCCATCCGCAACCTGGGTGTGGGCGTCAAAACACGCAAAAGGCCCCTACCTGGCGCACCAACTATCGGTGTTTCGGATCACCGACGAGTAGATTTGTATTGCGTGTTTGGCCCGAATGATGTGTTAAGAGGACACAAGAATGTATACTGGTTTGGGCGGAATGTCCCTACGTCCAGTCGCTGCTGCTCGGGTTACTAGCATTGAAGTTTACAGTAGGGGTTACAAACGGGCGAGAGAGGGATGAGATCCAAAGTCTCTGGTAAAGTGGAATTGAAGTGCTTGAGATTGCTCGGAGGACTCTGAAGAGCTTGTGCTGCTAGAAAGACTTCGAAGCCGCCCCCTCGTTGGGGCGCCCAGCCTTTCCTTTTATAGACCAAGAGAAGGACCTGGGGTACACGAGAGAGAGAAAAAGAAGAAAGAGAAAAACCGAGAGGAAGAGACCTCTGGAGCCATATCATCCTTCTTCTCCGATGGGCGGGTCCCGCTGGTGGTGTAGACGATGACGAGGATGGCCCCATGTCGTGACGTAGATGGCGATGGGGATGGCTCCATGTCGTGGCCCTGTTTGCCACCAGCGCCACACGCGGGGGTCGTCAGCCGGTCGTGGTGCTCTGTCCCGTCCTGGCGCACGGCGTGGTCAACAGACTCCCCTGACAGAAGCTATACAGGGATTAGGCAGCACAGTGCTAGCCTGCCTGACGCTGTGGGCAACGTGAACCCCAGGTATGGCCTGTCACAGTGCTAGCTCCCCATCTTGGGGTCGGACGAGGCCGAGCCCGCGTTATTGGGGTCAGGCGAGGTGGACCCCACGCCTCGGGGTCGGACGAGGAGGAGCTCGTGCCCCCCGGGGCCGGGCCGGGCGGACCCCACGCCCCGGGGTCAAGCAAGGCGGAGCCTGCGCTCCAGGGGTCGGATGAAACCGCGGTTACGCCCCTTAATCGTCCAGGCGAATTGATCATTGATGACCATCAATCTCCCTTCTTTGGGTACCCTAATATCAGTATCCGACAATAATCTTATATAAATTTGGTCAAACTTAAGATGTTTTTACTTGATATTATGTTAGAAATATATTCCTTTGACACGGATTTAGTATCTAATCATGTTGTATTAGATACTAGCAAAAATACTTGTGCGTTACAACGGGAGATAAAACCATATAACATTCGTTGAAAACGATGAATTATCATAATATCTATGTTTTATTTTTTATATAATGTATAGAAGTTATGTATACCTAGGTACGTAACATAACCTATGTATATTTAAAAAGTGAGAATGATTTACAATTTGAATAGGGAGTATAATTTATTTTATGATGACCATGACACCTATAATATAAGTTAATGTTGACGACAATAATATGACAATGTCCTCTTAATCCTGTATTAAATTAAAATACGATCTTGATAGATTTTTTTCTCATGTTATAAAACACAAAAATATTTATATTTATATTTAGATTTAAATATATCAGATGCAACAAAGCTGGGTGGCTGATCTCGGCGCTTGAGCGGCGGCAGGGCTACACTTCCTCCATGAGAAGCACGCTAGGCTATTTGCTTCTGCTCTTGACGCTCGTGCGGCACTGTGACCCGCCTCGGCACCGGTTCCCGCTCAAGAACCTCGTGTCGACGTCGCATGGCAGGGAGGCGGAGAAGCGTTATTGTACGTGACGGAGCTGGAAGGCGTGTCGGAGCATAGATGAGGTACACCGCGGCGGCATGGACGACGATGAGGAGAGTGACGGTGTGCACGTCCTTAATGCGCCCTGCCTCTCTCGCAACTCGGCGATATGATACACCCTCCAAACGTTATGGACTATGCCACCAAATGGACATAAAGACGGATCCATGTTGTTATGCACGTTGCCATGTTATGGACTATGTGCCATCCTGCGGACATAGTTACTGGCCGAGAAAAAAATACAAGAGGGATGGAAGAAAAAAATAGGATAAAAGTCTTTTAGAAAGAAATTTTGGATCTTGACCCCATATGTATTGGAATCGGAGTCACTGGTTCTAGCACATATGAGCACGGCTTATGAGTCTGGGTCACATACATGACCCAATACTAATACGTTTTGGAATCGGACTCTGTATCACGCTGAACGAGAGCTATTTTATATGAGCACGGGTTATATATAATTCGAGACGGAACAAACTCTCGACTACCGGTAGTTAGAGGGGATAGTTAGAGGGAGGTGGAAAAAAAATAGATGGACGAAAAAAATGACCGAAAATTATCTTTATTATTAGGTATAGATTAAAGTGTGGGGCTAAAAAGGCGTGCATGCGCAATCCAAAATGAGACAGGTGCAACGAAATTGTTTGCTTTTCTAATTGGGTGCAAAAACATCCCATGTCCTAATTACAGAACAAGCTTTCCTCTCCGCTACAAAAGTTATCCACGAGAAAATGATCGACTCAAAGTTATCCACAATTGAAGTAAACTTGACAAAAATCTTTCTAGTTTAGAGTTGTATACTAAACAATTCAACAACGTAGGGCCTATCTGACAAGGTTCGGACTCCTCCAAAAACGGTTTTGGCTCTAGCTTCTCTAAAACAGTTAGAGCCCTTTTGAAAAATATTCACAAACGGTTTCTCCTGTTTTTTTAATAAATGGTATATACAAATGTCCATAGTGCCCCTATCTCCTAAATTTGACTATTTGATATCTTGATGTCAATTAGTAATATGTGTTCATTAGCAAGGTAATCTTAAGAATACAAGTATTTTTTTTCTTGGAAAGAATATTAGGCCTTGTTTAACACAGCTCCAGCAACAGCTTCGTGTGCTGTTTTTTTTTGTGTGCCATACACGTTTTTTCAAAACAGTTCATAGGGTGACGCTTGTTTTGTATGCTCTGACACCGGAACGAAAAGAAGCCAAGCTCTCATATTAGGCCTTGTTCGGCTGGCTGGCTGCCAGCCAGCCAGCAGTGCTTTTCTCTCACATTATTTCAGCACCGTCCACCAGCCACCAGCTATCCAGCAGTATTTTTCTCTCATAACAAATCAGCATCAGCCACCAGCCACCAGCCACCAGCCAGCCGAACGAGGCCAATGAACTGCGTGTTCGGTAAGATAAAGTCAAAGAAGTGCGTGAGTTGGACTGAAGATGTACCTGGACTTGGTTGAGAAGTTCTAAGACAAATATACTGTATATATATATGCCAAATGAAGGAGGTTGTACATAGCTTAAAACTGACTTAAGCTTTGGCCTATATATGTACAATAGAAATCTACAGTGATTGGGCTGAATGGCATGGAACGGAAGAGACGGAACGAGCTCGTGACCCGAACTGAACCGTCCCTTGGACGAACGATGACTCCCCTCAGGCTTTGTTCGGTTGACAGGGTTTGAATCCCTGAGAGGATTCAATCCAGGGAGGGATTTAGTGGATCACTCAATCCTCTTGGTGATTAGATCCCTTCCCCCCTCTAATCGCCCTCCTGATTGTTGTGTTCGGTCCCTCCGCCGCTTCCACCAATGCCGCTTCGAGCCTTTCACGTGCGCTCGCCCGGGGTTCCTTCCACGCCGTAGGAGTCGGGGGCCAGTTCCCGGGGCGGGGTGAAGGGAATTCGCCGGGATGGGCTGGGGCAGAACACTGACCGGGCTTAAACGAAGACATGTTTCATCATGGGCCGGGATCATTTCTAGGCTAGGGTGATCCCAGGGGGTTGGGCCTTAACCCCGGCCAGGGTGAGCCTAATCGAACAAGGCCTCATAGAGTTTTTTTCTGAAGCCTCTTATCTGGGTACCGTTGTAGTATCTTGTGCATGCATGAACGCACGCCCACACTATCCACACACACCACACTCACGCCACACGTGCACAACTAGACCTACAACTACATACAGATCGGAAGACCACGTCCTTCTTGAGATCACCGGGACCAACAGGGCTCCGTAGGCGACGGACGCGTCACAATCCCATTGTGACTCCACGCGAGAGAGGCTACAGATGAAGATGGAGAATAAAACCCAGAGATGAGGCGCCCCGGGTTCGACCTGCTGCTCGTACAACCACGAGCGAGCCAACCGAGCTGCTCCCTCTGTTCCTAAATATCAACTTTGACTAAATATATATTAAAAATTATTAATATTTATAGTACATAATTAATATCGTTGGAAAGATATTTGAATCTAGTTTTTTTAATAAATATATTTGAAGATACAAATGTTACACGTATTTTCTATAAATCGAATTAAACTTAGACCATTTATGCTAACGGTGAAAGTTATTTATGTACTGCATGTCGGCCATCACTGCCCCTGGTGGCCCTGGGTGCACCTGTCTCAGGCGGTGTTTACTTCCTTCAAAATTCTAAAAATTTTACAAGATTTCTTGTCACATCGAATCTTTAGACGTATGTATGTAGTATTAAATGTAGGTAAAAAAATAACTAATTGCACAGTTTGTCTGTAAATATCGAGACGAATCTTTTAAGCCTAGTTAATCTATGATTGGATAAGTTTTACAAATAATAACGAAAAATGTTACCAGAACTTTATATCAACTTTTACACCATCTAAACACTGCCCCCGTACCAATCCCTGCCTGTGTGGCCCGTGGGCGTGGGGCCAGTTGCGTGGGAAACGTGGACGTCCGTGAGCTGGCGCACCATGCCATTGGTTCTGTGCCTCCCTCCACGTTTCCGGGACAACATCGGGACCCACGGGCAACACGTACCCATGCGGGTGGTGAGCTACGTGGCGGTGGCGATAAGACGGCCGGTGGCGACGCGTTGGCTCCGCGTGGGCGCAGACGGACGTGCGTTTGGCTGGTTGAAAGTACCGTTGACTAATTTTTTTTAAGAGAAAAATTTTTTATAAGAGAAAAACACTGCTGACTGATTTAGCTGCCCAAGCGAACAGGCTGATGGCCGCGGCGCACGGCAACCTCGATGCGAGCGTCTCGTCGCCATCTTTTACGTGGCGCATCATATCAAAATGAACAGTCAGCTCTTGTAATAAGCGGGCAAGCGGCGACCTACGGGCTGGCATCGTTACACAGTTGCTCCCTCTGTCCTCTAATACATTGTATTTTAGAAATTTTAAGATAAATTAAAAGAAAACATAAAAAACATATATACCTTTATTTTATTTCCTAATAAGACGATATCATCAAGGTGATTAATGGAGATTGGTTGATAAATAAAAAGTGCTTAATGTAAAATTGGTTTTTGACCTCCGGAATGTATTATATTTGAAGATAAATTTTGAATGCTAAAATACACTATATGGAGGAAGTAAGCGGCAACGTTCAGTTGGTTAGCGCTAACACACAAGTTTAAAACTGCAAATTAAAGTCAAACGACGTCGTAAACCACATAGTTTTTCTTCTCCACTTTTGGCGTTTCCTCATTGCTTCTTATACTCCATCTTTCCAATTTATTTGTCGTTTTCGGTTTTCGTACCACAAATTTGACTTGATTTGTAAAAAATATTTGTAACATTTATATCTCCAAATAAATTTATTAAAAAAACTAGATTCAAAGATCTTTTCAATGATACCAATTATGTGTCATAAATATTAATATTTTTTAATATATATTTTTGTCAAAGTTGTTTCTCGAAAAACGAAAGTGATAGATATTTTGAGAGCGAGGGAGTAGGTACATATTTGGTTAAAAGCCTTCGGGCTTGTTTAGTTCCAGAAAATTTTGCAAAATTTTTCAAGATTCCCCGTTACATCGAATCTTTGGACAAATGCATGAAGCATTAAATATAGATAAAAAATAAAACTAATTATACAGTTTAGCCGTCATTCACGAGACGAATCTTTTAAGCCTAATTAGTTCATGATTAGATACTAATTGTCAAATAACAACGAAAATGCTACCGTATTATTTTGCAAAAATTTTCGCCATCTAAAAATACAGTTTTGTTCATCCTAGCAAGTAACTAACCGGTCAGTAGTACTACCACGCTAAGGGCTTGTTTAGTTGGTGAAAAAGTTTGGGTTCAGCTACTGTAGCACTTTTCGTTTTATTTGGCAATTTATATCCAATCATGGACTAATTAGGCTGAAAAGATTTGTCTCGTGATTTACAACCAAACTGTGTAATTAGTTTTTTCTTTCGTCTATATTTAGTACTACATGCATATGCCGTAAGATTTAATGTGACAAGTACTGTAGCAGTTTTTGGATTTGCTTTTTGCAAACTAAACAGGCTCTAACTTTATGCCAAATCCGCCGGTGATAGTAAAGTATCGCCAGCGCTGCCACGTTGCCCAGGCTTTGGTGCGTGCGTGTACAGAAGTGGAGAAGCTTCCTTCCTCGGGTCTGCGGCCGGCGGGGCCCGCGAGGGCGGCATCCACCACGTCACCCACATGACTGGGATACCCAGCTGGCCCTCGAGTGAGGCAACCGCCGGAACGCGTACAGCGGCTCCCGAGCCGACACGTGCGCACGCGACGCGCGACAGGGGTGACGCGGACCACGCGCACCGTGGTCGGGCTGCGCAGGCCGCACAGCTCACCCCCTGCCCGGCCCCGGTCCACCCAGCTTGCATCGCACTGCGGCCGGCCGATGTGTATGCCCGATCCCAGTATGGCAGTATCCCACCAGCAGCTCCCGACCCAACGGCTCGAACTGCACGGCGTTAGGCCGGTGTCAGTGGGGTTTACGGGTAATAGGATAGGATGCCATATCAGTATTTTGAAACTGGAAGGAGATAGAAGATTCATTTCATGGCCACGAAAGTATACGTACTGTTTCCAAAACTTCAGAAACGCCATGAAACATTCACTGAGGGAGTGTTTAGATCTAAAAAAATTTTAGCAAAAAGTTCCTGTAGCACTTTTCGTCGTTATTTGGTAAAATTTGTCCAATAATAGACTAACTAGGTTCAAAAGATTCGTCTCGACATTTACAGACAAACTGTATAAGTAGTTATTTTTACCTATATTTAATGCTTCATGCATGCGTTTAAAGATTTGATGTGACGGATACTGCGCAAAAATTTATAGGCGTTTTTGTCCATCTAAACGCGGCCTGAGGCGCTTCCTGTGTTTCATCTCGACTCCGCCCGCCGCAGTCGCGAGGTCAGTCGCGCGCTCCGCCGCCGCCAAGCAGTCCGCGACCGCCGCGAGTCCGTTCGTCCGCCCGCCGCGAGGCTCTGCCCATCCGCCGCGCGCTCCGCCACCACGAGGCAGTCCGCGACCGCCGCGACTCCTCTGCGGTCGCGGGAGCGAGCTCCGCCTCGCAGGCTTTGACAGCCGGGCGCGAGCGCGAGCCTGCCTCGCGGGCTCCGCAGGCCAGGCGCGGGAGCGACCGAGCGAGCTCCGCCGAACGGATGCGTGCTCTGCCACGCGGGAGACGACGCGAGGCCGCCGCGAGCTCAAGGAGGTGCCGCGAGGCCACCGTCGGTCCGTCTGCCCGCCGCGAGCCCACCGCCGGTCGAGGTCACAGCCGCCGGACCCACCGTTGTTGCTGGGCGAGGTCCTTCGCAGCCGCAGGGCGAGACCCTCCGCCGCTGCTGGGCGAGGTCGACTCGCGACAGGGAAAAGAGAAGAGAGAGAAATACCGGTGGGACCCATGAACCTATGAAACTGTGTAATAAAACTACGCATCGAGAGAGATGCTTGTTTCACATTATAATTTCACGTTATAATTTCACGTCTTGGAAACTAGGAGATGAAACACATTGGGACTGGCCTTAGTGCTCGATGGTCCCACATGCCATCCATACAGTACAGGTGCTAACAAGTGTGTTTCGCGGGTAAATGACGCTGTGATGAACTTGGCAATTGACAAATGTGTTTGCGATAGGCCCAATCCAACCCAGATGTCGATACGTCCTCGCGGAACCAATATACTGAACACACTCCGTAGGTTGGAAAAGGGGAATACGGAGTAATTCAGGAAGGGAGACCCATGTATGTACTACGCAGAAATACACCGTGTCTGTTTATTTACTCCACCCAGTAGTAAACATTCGGGAACGCAAGGGTCGGTCGATGCACATCTGATCTGTGGCGGGTACACTAAACTGACTGCCACGCGCTCACCAGCTATCGGCCGCCAACTCGTGCCCCCGTGACGTGGCTACGCCTTTCGCGCACCTCGCCCTCGCGCGAGCGACTAGTCCCTCCCTCCCTGTGGCTACTCGCCTACTACTCCCGTCTTTCTCCAAATCAAACGCCCCGCCCCCGTCGCACGCATAGGCATACGCACAAGAGAGCACCCCTCTCCTCGCCTCCCCGCCGCGGCGCCGCCTCTCCTTTCCTAACTAGTCCCGCCTCCCCCGGCGGTGCGTGTTTCCCCATCCGGCTCGTCCGCCGATCCTCGCGAGGCCTCCTCGACTCCGACCCGGCGCGGCCACCGGTTCCAGGTACGCTCGATCCATCTCCCTGCTCCCTCTTACCACGCAATGCGCTCTCCGGTTGCACCCCCTCCACCCATGCGAGGTGTGACCTTCGCGAAGGCTCGAGAGATACGCTGCAGTCGGCTCTGCTCTGTCCCCTGAAATTTCGCTGCTTCCGGTTAGAATCCTGTAGCGCTTTGGCGTTGCCACCTCTGGTGACGGTTAGGAGATGACGCCTGTGGGTGTAGCGTGATTCACTCTAATCTTCAAAATGAGCACGTTATTCCTATAGGCTATACGGAGTATATGGAAGAACGTAAAATTGGTGCCCGTTCAGGATGCCAAGAATGTAAAAATTGGTCCTTGTCGTCTCCCGGCGTCACCTCGCCTTTGTATGCATTTGACAGACGAGACTGCTGATCCAGTCAGCTCTAACTGGGATTTTGCGTTAATGCTGTTTAGGATTCTGAATGCTGGTCGTAGTGGTCTTGGACAGAGTTCGATTAGTCTGTCATCGAGGTGACTGTGCACTCCTCTTGTTATTATTGGTACTGAATGCAGAATATAGCATTAGCTCAGCCTTTTTAACTGATTCGGGGACACGATCACATGATAGAAAAGAAAACCATCACTTTTCAGCCTGATGAAACAAGCAAATGTTACTTCCACAGTTCCACTCATCCACTGTCGAGTTTTTTCTGTCCCTACCTTAGAAGACAGCATTAGTAATGATGTGATTTATCAACCGAAAGTTTGATAGTAGGATGGCTTCATCAGGCTCTACCACTGTTCAGTGGTCCTCTCATACAGTGAAAAGTGCAGTGCACCAAAAAATATCGGATACACCACACTTGGTTGCTTGTTTCATTTTAAAAATATCGGATACACACACTTGGTTGCTTGTTTCATTTTCTTCATGCATCGGAGAGGAGGTAAAGTGGATTTCAGAAATTAAGATGCATCCGAGTAAACACGGAGCTAAATGATCTAGCCTATCACTTCACCTTTTACCTTTTTTTCACCTAAGGTGAAAAATGTATCATTTTGATCGAAGATGCAATGGGCACATGACCAGTGTTATGCAAAACTAAAGGAGGAGGTAGGCACCCAAGATGATTTAAATGGTTTTTTTAATGTAGATGATTTAAATGTTGTAACCGGGTAGATTAGAAGGCACCCCACCATCTGGATAAGCTTAATTAACCTTTTCTTCAATGGATACAGTTACATCTTACAATTGTGATTATACTGCACATACACTAAAAACATTTAGTGTTGACCTGTAAGGACCAGGGATAAGCATGGACTAGCAAGTTACACGAACTTATTGCATATTTCTGGTGTGTTCATAAATATTAGGGATATAATTATATCATCTTGATTCTTGAGTAATCTAATTCATGAAAAGCTATGGTAGCAGCTTGGTTCTTTTAATGAACTTTGAGCTGGAATGATGCATTGGATATTCATGCGAAGCCTACAATTACAAAATGTTGTTTTCCCTCGAACATGTAGGAGAGTTGCACATCATTAGAAAAATGGTGGAGAGCTTACAACTAATCGCAATTTGATGATAACTACTATTCACTGAATGATGAAGCAGACATTTTGGAAGTTTTATTTGCGCAGATGATATTTTTCTTAAGTAATCTCACAAAAAATATTTAGTGTTGGGTATAAAAATATGCAGGCATTCACAAAAAAACATGGGGCATGATGAAGCTGTAGTTACTCAGAATTCAGTAAAAGCACCATCACCACCCAAGGTAACTACATTGAGTAATCATTGTTTTCCTTACTGATTCAGCAATCATTGGATTTATCCAAGGCTAAAAAAGAACAATCAAATGCATAGAAAAGTCCCATTAAAGCTTTATTGGTATAAATGTCGTCTAGGGTTATATTGTAGGTGTTCTTTTTCTTTCCTGTGTCATTGTTACAAAGTAACAGAAGGTTTTACATCCGACAGCAATCAAGCATACATATAATGTTCTCAAGAAACTTTACTAGTCATGCCTTTATTGGTCAACTATGCTGGTTTGGTGTCTAATTAATAACTGATTGTTTTGCAGGATCAGCCAGCTATTTATCCATGCCTTGATTGGTCGACTATGCAGGTCTACTGCCTTATAATTTTTTTTTCTGATTATCGTTGAAATCAAGTTTTCCTTTCTTATTGAGCAACTGTCTAAACCATAGGACCATTGGTGCAGGCATATTATGGCCCAGGGATCTTACCACCAGCATTCTTTAACACAGGAATAGTGCCTGGTCATGTCCCTCCACCATATATGTGGGGTCCGCAGGTATTTTAAGTTAAATCTTGATATATCAAATGCTGTATACATTTTCATGTCTTGTACAATTATAACCTCTCCCAGCGTCTTTGCAGAATATGCCGCCAGCTGCCTTTGGAAAACCATATGCTGCAATATATCCACATGCTGGTGGCTTCCTGCATCCCTTCATGCCCCTAGTAAGTATGGCATTGTGGTGTACTTATCCCTATTTTGGCTCATACTTTAGTAATTAAACCAAGATGTTACTATATTTTATTACATATGTTGACTGTTTTATAATTTTTGTGTGAAGATGGTAAACCCATTGAGTGCAGAGCCAGCTAAGTCTGTGAACAGCAAGGATAATAGTTTAAATAAGAAACTGAAGGAAATTGATGGAACTGCTGTGTCAAGTGGTAATAGTGAAAAAACGAGGTGGTTACATCATATTTCTAAAGTATTTTCCAATGAATAGCAAGTGTACTTTTGTCATGTTTGTTATCTTTCTGTAAACTGAGTTCTTTTGTATCTGGATGCTGTGAATTTAGTGGGGATTACAGCCTAGAAGGATCCAGCGATGGAAACGACCAAAAGGTATTGTTCTGTGGTCAATGGTGCCATGATGTTCTGAGTTAGCCAACAAACACTGACACTGTAAGCATTTTTTTTTTCATTCTATAGGTGAGCGGAACGCCAAAGAAAAGGAGCTTAGATGATAGGACTACATCAGGTACTCTACTGAAATACTCCTCTAGTCATTATGTCGTTCATCATCATCAAACACAGTCTATATATATATATATATACATGATAATTGAATTTTTTCAGTCAGGCGATTCAGAATTCTTGCTTGTTATTTCGCAACTTATTTGTTAAATCGAATCAACCGTCCCGTAAGTTTCAATGATACGACAAAAGGGCCTTGATTTCCACCCCTTTTTTGTTCAGAAACATGTGGAGTTTCAGCAACTAATGATAAACCAGGAGAATCAGGAAGATTACCTACTTTGTCCAACATGCACATTCCAGATGCAATGATGAAACCATGTGTGAGCACCGGTAGTGACTTCAAAGTTAGTGGTGCGACATCAATCGAATGGCCAGCTAAGGTATGTTTGACGTGGCAGCACTTGGAGTGGACAGTTATGCTTTTCTCCCCTTCTGATCTGGTTGTCAGTGCTTGATAACTTTCGGTATCTCCTCTCCACATCGTAAAAATATGCCACTAAAGTATCTTAAAGGTTTTCTAGATTGCTGCTTTGTTTTATGAGTAGAATTAATTGGTATTCTTATGAGCTGCTAGAATGGGTTCAACTTATAGGGTCAAATATTCTTCGTTTGCTCGAAGTAATTGGAACGTGTAACTGTTGCTGTATTGTCAGGACGACAAGGAATCAAAGCGTGAAAGGAGGAAGCAGTCAAATAGGGAATCTGCCCGACGCTCAAGGCTGAGGAAGCAGGTAAACCCAAGATGCCCTTGTCAACCATGCTATTAATTGTTTCGGCAATTATTCACTTATTAAGAAAAGTTCTGTGACACCCCCTTCCTGAGAGCAAAACGTATATATACTCAGTTATAGCTCAACTCCAACCTTTCTTACATAATGCTCATGTTTGGTTTCCTGTCGTTTCAGGCTGAGACTGAAGAACTGACTGCAGAGAACACATCCCTCCGAAGCGAAATCAGCAAGCTAACGGAAAGCTCCCAGAAACTAAGAATGGAGAATGCGGCTCTGATGGTACTTCATCTTCTAACGGCATACATACTCGAATTCTTACTCGAATAATGAACATGTCCCATTTCCTCAAACGAACCTTGAACCTCACATCACAGGAGAAACTAGCGGGCGGTACATCAGACCAAGCACAAGAAGCGTCCGCAGGCCACCCCCAGACGGCCACCGCGGCGCCACCGTCGGCTCGCGTCGTCAAGAACTTCCTCTCGATGATGGACGTCGAAGGCCCGTCGAGAGGTGGCGGCAGCGGCGGCAGCCGGCGCATGGAGCACGGTGCGCCCAGGCTCCGCCAGCTCCTGGGCTCAGGTCCTCTGGCGGCTGACGCCGTGGCCGCGAGCTGATCCGCGTCGTCCTCTCCTTGCGCTGAGCGCGTGCACGCGTGTGGCCTGGCGATTTTTTTTGAAGAGCGCCCAAGCTGCCCCGCGGGACTAATACGCAGCACGGAGGACCTGTAAATTACAGTAGCTGTATGGAGTACTGTATGTTCCAGACGGGGCATCGTTCCGGCCGCTCTGCCGAGAACCGAGATACGGATGCCGCCTGGCTGGCTGTTGGTGTTTTCTTCCCTGAGCTTTTGACTGTGTTGTTTCAGCTGCTGCGCCAATGCAAACTGAATCATCTGACACGATGTAGCAGTACTAATAATAACCATCACGGTGTTTACCTCTGATCTATTGTTTCTGCCCGTCTGCAAGTTAACCGTACACGATGATTTGAGGCAACATCTGCGTTCAATGCCAGTCGCGGCGATGATCACTCCGCAGTCCACGCATTGCGGCGGCCAGCGAGGAGTTCCCGTCGTTCTATGTATGGTCCCCAGGGAGGCAGGGACGAGTGGGTCAAAGGCTCAAAAGGGGTTGCTCCGTTATACTGTTGCGCATTTTTGCATCTGAAGAACGCAGGCGAACGTCGTCGTCGTAGAAGGGCAGCGGCCTCTGCCTTCTCAAGTGATCATGGAGGCAGGCAAGTGATAAGCCCGTGCAGCTGCAGGCGCAGGCGCAGCCGCGCAGGCGCAGCAGGTGCAGTGCACGACGTTGATCTGACTGGGGCGGTAGGTTGACGCATGGTCCAAGGCTTTTGGATCGGAGCTATTGCACGATGTGTACTTGCTTTGACCCGACGCACGACCCTTGACCCATGTGGCAACATCATGCGGCCTAATTCCGGTATGCCCTTTCTGCAAAACGGGTCTAACACCAACTAGTTTAACCCGAACTCCAATTTTCCAAACATAAGGCAAGTCTCAGCGTTGGGTTTCATTTCCCAGGTTTTCAAAACTGCCACGTCAACTCTGTTGGTTTGGATTCACTATTTCCAAAACAAAATGCAACAATTAATGTATACATGATGTTGTGATCCTATGTGCATGACTTTGATAACTACGATATACTGCATGTTGACAAATAATCATGTAAAATAAAAAATATCAATTAATCCAATATTCATGAGTGTATATGTATATATTAAAATGATTATATATAATTTAAGATATATTTCGAACTCAAGATATATTTCGTCGACGTCTGAACTTGTTACAAATACGTAGCACCAAATCTTTTTTCAGCCGATAATGCGCCGAACGATGTCGAATGTCACTGTATTTTTCTAAAAACTCTTTCAAACGTACATGAAGGAAGCTTTCACACTACCTGCATCATTCACACGACATGCAAGCTAGAAGTATCAATCATGCTCGACCGTGTTGTTCAGGGAACTAAAGTTTAGTTAGTGTACATTGGATGTTATATGGGGTGGACAGCGGCGGATCTACAGGGGGGGCTGGGTGGGCTCCAGCCCCCCTAATGACTTGATTTAGCACTAAAACACTGTAGCAAAAACTTCAAATCACTGTTAAATTTTCGTGCAAATCAACATCTCCATTGTTTTAGCCCCCCCTTCATTCTCATCCTGCATCCGCCACAGGGGGTGGACCATGGGGTGTTCGGATACTAATAAAAAACAAATTATAGATTCCGTGAGTAATCCGCGAGACGAATTTATTAAGTCTAATTAATCCAACATTAGCATTTTTTACTGTAGCATTTAGTGCCTAATCATGGACTGATTAGACTTAAAAAATAGTCTCGCAAATTAGTCTCAATTTATATTTTTTGTTTCGTAAATAGTCTATATTTAATACTTCATGCATGTGTCCAAACATTCGATGTGATAGAAACTAAATTTTAGTCCGGGGGAACCGAACACGGCCGTGCATCAGGTTCATTCACGCACTCCCTCCGTCCCAAAATATCTGTCGCTTTCGCTTCCCGAGAAACAACTTTGACAAAATATATATTAAAAAATATTAATATTTATGATACATAATTTGTATCATTGGAAAGATCTTTGAATCTAGTTTTTTAATAAATTTATTTGGAGATACAAATATTGCACGTATTTTCTACAAATCGAGTCAAACTTATGGCAGAAAACCGGAAACGACAGATAAACCGGAACAGAGGGAGTACGTGACACCGGGGAGAAAATTTCTTGCATGCAAGCCGAGCCGGCCCCAGATGCAAATCAGATACCTACGCGACCAGGAACCACCGCACTAAAAATCAGATAGGTACGTGATGTAGGCAAAGGCGGAACCAGCGATTTTGATTAAGGGGGTCCAGACAAATATGATTGCATTTTTATGATAAAATACACATAATTGTATGTTTCAGCAACTTTTTAAAACTTTTACACTGTTTATAACCAAAATTATAATATTTTAATATAAAATGAGTGAAAATAGATATTTTTTTGTGCTATAAATTCAAATATTTATATAGGTATTATATGGAATCTACTGTGCTAGGGGGGCACGGTCCCTGCCTGCCCCCTGGTTTCGCCATTGGACGCAGGGGATCCGCGCAAGCACCGTAGATTGAAACTCGCTCTCAATGCAGGTTTCATTGGGTTTCATCACCTAGGTAACAATGAGGACCGAGTTTGATGAAACTCTTTCCCTCTCTCTCTCCTAACAAATATCTCGCCACATAAGCAGGTTTGTTGATGTATCATGTCATTTAATGAGAATGAAGCCTCATTGAAACCTTCATTGAGACTGGCCTAATGTACCCATCCCCCCTCGCTCCCGCCCCCTTGCCTTAGGTCATTCTCTCATCTCCCCCACATTCCATGTTGCAATCCCAAACAGCTCCTGCCCGCCCGTTTTTTCTTGGTTCAATGCCCGGTGCTTCTATAAAAAAACCACTGGCTCACCAGTTTCATACTGGTTTGATTGCTTGTCGGTCTTTTAAGGTGGACCGGACCGATCGAGGCTGGTTTGGTCTTTTATAGGTCGAACCGCCGGTCCGATCTGGTACCAATAACTGTGCTCAATGGTATAACACCAAACAACAATGTTTTAGGTGACTCGTTCTTGCATGGCTAATCTACCGAATCCTGAATTTATCAACTAGGTTGAGTCTAGTCCATAGTGATACTAGTTGGCACATGGAGCCTGAATGGATTCTTCTTTAAGAAAGCGTGGCAACAATTCTCAAAACTATAGTTGGCTCCGAAAATGACAAAAAGAGAACAATCATTTCGGTCACCATAGCTATATATAATATAATGGCTCATTTGAGAGGGCTCCCGTCTCTAGCTCCATACTACAGTACCACATGGAGTTGGATCAGGTGGAGCCAGAAGAAAGTGGCTTCATCAGCTCCCTATTTGGAGGATTTTTAACGTAAATTTGGAGAAAAATAGTTCATACTATAGTCCATGAATAATGTCAAGGGAAGCTAAAGCTGCTCAAAGCCCTTCCAAATGGGCCTAAGCAACTGCTCCTCCGCTTTTTGAATGGCAAAGAAAGTTTGAAAGTTGTAGGTCACTTATCTCTGTGCACCACTAAATTCCAAATTCTAGTGTGCTTACCAATTGCCAGCAAAGCAGACAATAGGAAGCTAGTTGGCATCGTAGTGAACAACGGAAGTGAAAAGATGTCTATGGGCAAAGGAAGTTTAAAAAAGTTGTAGGTGACTCATTTGTGCACATCTAGTTTGCTAGATGCTTCAACGGTTAATTAGTATTCTAATGCGACAGTCAGTTGGATGCAAAGAAAGTAATAGAAGAGAAAAAATATATTCATGACGACACATAGAAGAGAAAGTAAACAAAATTTTAGATGACTTGGTGATGTACAACTTCAGTGAATGTTTACACGCTAAATGTTAAATTATGTTGCGCTTATCAAATATCAATCGCCAACAAGGCAGGAAAAAAGTTTTAGCGGAAGTAGAAAGTTTAGCAAGGTTGAGTAGACGCCCATCGTTTTAACTCGAACGTGTTTACTACTAATAGTTAGCAATAAAGCCAACAAAAAAGGCCCGTCGCTTTGCGCTGCTCTGCTCCCGTAGGTGTCACGAGATTTGGGCCTATCATTTCGCTTTCCTCTTTCCTCTCGCTCACAAGGGAAGGCGCCGAGGGGAGGGGAGCGAGCGAGCCGTAACATCCGAGCTGTTCCAATGGCGACCCCTGCTGCCGTTGCTTTCGTCTCCAGCGCTTTGTTGGGGCGGTGGTAGACTGGCGCTAGAAGCGGAGCAGTACTAGGTTGGTAGGTGGTTGTAGCTTTGCGCGTGACCCGAGCGCGCGCTCGTGTGCCTCTCTACCTCGCTTGCGTTGCGTGCGCCGGAAGGCAGTGGGTGGTTGGTCGGCTCTCGCGAGAGGCTGCTGGTGGTGTTCCTCCTCTCCCCGGTTTTTTTTTATAGCAAACACAGAGCTTTCATTAATCAGTGACAGGAGTACAATCTGCAGCAGCTAGCCCCATCAACCAATCAGGGACATAGTCGAGCAAAAAAGGGAGCGTCCCGTGACCGACACCATACTAGCACAGCAATCGGCCACCGAGTTAGCTTCCCTACACACCCATTTAACTCTAAAATCAATAAAACTCCTGCTTAACTCTGTGATGTCAAAACAAATACCACCTATAACTGACCTCACACAGGAACTATCCTCAAGTAAGGTTTGCAGACCTCGGCAATCAATCTCCAAAAACAATGGCCAACCGTTTACGGGTTTGCGTTTTCGTTTGTTAAAGTTTAACTTCCGTCACATCGAATTTGCGGCAAATGCATGAAGTACTAAATGTAGACTAATTATATGCATGTCGGCACAGATTAGGAGTAATTTACGAGACGAATCTTTTAAACTTAATTAGTTTAAGATTGGAAACTTTTTATCAAATAAACCGAAAATGCTACAATATTTATTAAACTTTAACATGTGTAACCAAACAGGGCCTGAGTCAACATTTTCCGCGGCGCCTATAGTAGTACGTACCTTCACGTGAAATTACCATGCACTTTTGTGGCTTCAGAGAATCGCTTCGCTTCTTGGCCTGAGAGATGGAATGTGACACAACGTGAATGGCTACAGAAACCGCGTGGAGAACTGGAGATTGGACCCATGCCGTGGACTATTCGATGCTTATATGTGGATTGCTTAGCTGAATAGGTCATTGATGAGTCGCCATTCGGGGAAAAGAACGGCAATTGCCATGCTTTTCTTTTTTGCTTTTGATTTTGTTATTTATATATCTAGCAGATTTATCAAAGAAACCCTGTCAAATTTATCCTACAAAAAAATCCTGTCAAATTTGCTACCATTAGATATAGCTTTGTGATGTGGATCTGTAGGCTTATAGGGCTCAAACTGGTTGCCAAGCTATAGGAAACCAAAGAGATATGAGTGCAAGAACCATTTGTTTCTTATTAACTAGGATCACAAAGAATTTGCAAACTAGATCAGAACATGTACAACGAAACAATTGATACTGAAAACATCACCAGGAAAATCTTGATTATTCCAAGTGAACAAAAGGAATACGATAGGAAGCTCTTTTTTTTTTTACCTTTCTTCAATAATTCCTAATAGTTGCTTGCTTAAAATCAAAAGCCAGGTGCCAGGAGAAGAAAACTGATAACGCCATGGGAAACATGTGGAATTAATGTTATAATCAGTGGCTTGCTGGCATCAATTTCGAATGTTTGAACATTAATTTATATATTAACTCTAGTTTTCACCGCAACACGAGCTAGGATATAATCCATTTAGTGGAAGATGCACAGGCTATTGGTGGCTGTGTGAGAACTGAAGAAGACTCATAAAAATACTCCACTAAGACGACCTTCCACTTGCTTTTATTTTTACTTATGTTCACACCCAGTTAGGAGGGATGTTTTTAGTATAAATAATCCATATAATAGATCTTTTGAAAAGGAGTTGATATTGATATGATATGAGAATTGAGCATGGCTCTTCTTCGAGAAACCCCTAGAGTAATCTCAAATGTTAGTTGATCTTGTTGAGTAATCTCTGAGTGATTCTAGTTTTATCCAATCCACCACCACATATTCTTCCGTGAGTCAATCCTTATTCAAAACTAAGTGCTAGGGGAGAAAACCCGTGCAAAAGTACCGATAGTAAGCACAGAACACAGGCATATATCTGAGAGTTAGGAAGAGATTTACCAAATACTTTACTTTAGAGAGTTCAGATATACAATTGTTGGATGGCTTTTTTTTCTTTTTGTCGGAAAAGAATAATTAGCAAGTTATTTTAAGGAGCTCGAAGATGCACAGTATACATGTGCCTAAATAATTAGATGAAAAATAAACCCAAGAAACGCTAGAGACTGCACTTGGCATAAATCTCAATGGATTGGAATTGCATATTAGAGTAGTACGTCCATACTAAAAACTCACTTTAGAATTAAAATGTGAAATATGAAAAGATGGAACCTCTCGTCAAGTTGTACTTTACTTGCCCCGGCCCCTTATCAAAGAAAAAAGATGTACTTGCCCAACAATTACGATTTTCCACAAGTACATCTGAATTACAAGTCTAGCAGCAGTGGCGGACCTAGGATTTTAACACAGGGTATACCATACAAAAAATTTCTTATGTAATTCGGTAAAACCATATCAATTAAATTTCATTAAAAAAACTCACATAATATGTTACCTTCTAATACTAATGTTGGACGAACCGCGAACCAATCTCTAACCACTAATCTTAATCTCTTTAATCTTCCTGATACACAACTAACGTTGGAGTGCATACTATGTAAAGCGGATACGACACCATACATAACTAACAATTTCCATGCCATGCATAACTACCAATTTCCATGCCATGCATAGCTACAAATTTTCATTCCATTTTATGGCGTATCTCACCGGACACAACAAGGTGGGATGAAAAAAATTGGAATAACGGATAAAAACACAAAAACTAAAGAAAAATGTAAAGTTAGTTTTTAAAGGGAACACATAAAAAGTTAGTTTTTAAAAGGGAACATAAAAATAGAAAATAAAAACAAAAAATTTGTAGATGTACAGTTAGTTTTTAAAGGGGACACATAAAAAGTAAGTTTTTAAAGGGAACATAAAATAGAAAACAATAGTTTTAAAAGGGAACATAAAATAGAAAATAAAAACAAAAAATTCTACATGCCGTAGATTGAACCAGCGATCTCCTGGTTACAAAAACAAACGGCTTACCATTGGGCTAACCTTTGTTGATTGTAGCCAGCTTTATTTTAGATATAATCTAGTAGTAAGTACTACAAGGCTGCCCCACAGGGTATGCCGTGGCCCACCTGGCATACCCTGTGGGTCCACCCCTGTCTAGCAGCAAGTCAATTGTGAATGCTCAAATCTTCCAAGAGGGGCCATGCTGGTCTACTACGTGTTAGTTCCCTCTGCCTATCTCCTTGGAACGATTCAAACATCCACGGCTATATAAAGGGTTCCATGCTACCACTACTTCACCACCAACCAAGGCACCAAGCCAAAAAGCAAGTAGCTGGTCCTCTGAACCAGCAACTGAAGCAGCTTCCTCGTCTCATCATCAAGACCAGTAAGCAACATGGCGGCTAATCTCAAGTGGCCTCCTGTTCTGGCCCTTCTCCTCGTTGCTGCCATGGTTGGCAGCACCAGTGCTGGCAATATCGCCGTGTACTGGGGCCAGAACGGCAACGAAGGCACCCTGGCGGACACCTGCAACTCCGGGCTCTACGCCTACGTCATCCTCGCGTTCCTCACAACCTTCGGCAACGGACAGACCCCGGTCCTGAACCTCGCCGGGCACTGTCCTGACCCGGGCTCCGGCGGCTGCACCGGCCAGAGCAGCGACATCCAGACCTGCCAGTCGCAGGGCATCAAGGTGCTCCTCTCCATCGGCGGCGCCAATGGCAACTACAGCCTCTCCTCCACCGACGACGCCAACAGCGTGGCCGACTACCTGTGGAACAGCTACCTGGGCGGCAGCGACGGCTCGACCCGCCCACTCGGCGCCGCCGTGCTCGACGGCGTCGACTTCGACATCGAGAACGGGCAGTCGGCGCACTACGACGACCTGGCGAACGCGCTCAAGGGCAAGGGGAGCGTGCTGCTGTCGGCGTCGCCGCAGTGCCCCTACCCGGACGCATTGCTGGGGCCCGCGCTGCAGACGGGGCAGTTCGACAACGTGTGGATCCAGTTCTACAACAACCCCGGGTGCGCGTACGCCAACGGGGACGACACCAACCTGGTGAACTACTGGAGCAAGTGGACCAGCAACGTCACGGCGGGGAGCTTCTACCTCGGCGTGCCGGCGTCGACCCAGGCCGCCGGCAGCGGGTACATCGATCCCGGCACGCTGACGGGTACGGTGATCCCCGCCATCCAGGGCGTTGGCAAGTACGGCGGCATCATGGTGTGGAACCGCTTCTACGACGTGCAGAACAACTACAGCGCCCAGGTGAAGGGCAGCGTCTGAGCATACGAAGCTTCAGGCTACAGCAGAGGTAGCCGTACAGATACAGTGGCTATTCATTCGTCAAGTTATCGGACTAGATACAATAAGAGCGGATCATCAGGGGACAAAGATGCATCTGCTACACACACTACAGTAACGAGTAGCTAATATATGCACGGACGAACACGACACCACACAATTCTACGATAAGTTTGTGTTATATATACCCAATGAATAAAACTCGACTTGCAATACCCTCTGGTCAAAAGTACAAAATGACCACAACACATGCATTTCTGGCAGCATTGAACGTATGTCAGCTATTCTCTCGTGGTCGAAGGGCTTGACGAGAACAACGCGCACCAATGCTTAACCAAACATGAAAGAGCATGTTTGGTTGCCCGTTATATTACAACTCGCCACGACTAATGTTAGGCTCGCCACAGGTGCTGTAACTTACGTTTGGCTCATTATCAAAGTAAGGCTCGCCATAGTTGGGAGAAGCAGTCGCCATAACTTTTTGGCTCAAATGTGTGGCGTGCTTCTGCTCCGCCCCGGCCACAAACTACTGTCTCGTTTTCTGAAGCATGAGCAAGAGCTGCTCTTTCATCAAAGATTGTATTACCTAGAAAACAAAAAACAACACTTCTAGTGGGCTGTACTTTTCAAGCTGGTATATCCTCCTATAACAAACTATGTATCTACTTTCTCAAAAAGCTGAAAAGACTATTTTCCAAATGATAAAACAGCAGTCTAAATCGCAAAGAAACAAACACTCCTAAATCTAGCTAATAATAAACATAGAAACTAAACGATCTCTGGCGTTACGCATACAACATCTTTCTGACAACCAACCTCCATGGTTAAAAAGAAAACCTATATGAATTAAGCAGGTTTTGTTTGGGTGGTTTAGAAAAGGGGTGCTCCATCAAGTATCAAAGCTCATGTGTTGACATCATGTGCGTCTCACCAGCTTGCTGATTGCTTATTAATGATAGGTGATGTTCTCGTCGTCAACCTCGTCAATCTCATGATCTACTTGCTTAGTCTCCTGCAGACATTCATAGAAGTGAATGCCAATGTTGTACCTTGTTTCTAGAAGAAAGAACTACCGCGTTGTGTTTCTCGCTTTCACACCTAAATAATTTTCATTTATTTTCCCCATTCTTAACCCAATCACCCTCTTCTTCCATCCCGACAAGCTCCAACGTATAGTTTAGTGTAAGTTTCTCCAATAAGGTTGTGGTGTTCAGGCTTTGGCATGACTCCCCATCTAATCCTTAAGCTTTAGAGGGCTAGCTGGGGCCAATTTAGCCATGGTGCTTGTGATGATTGGTGGGCAGGTATTAGCGAGGATGGACGATGAGTAGCTACAACTCAAAATTTGATGGTCCTGACGAGTATGGGTTAGCAGTGGGAAACAACTTCTCTTTCAATTAAAAAAAGAATATAATTCTAGCTATATATTTTTACCTTTTCTTAAAAAATGTGCTCATAAAATATATTTTATAGTATATCTATTTGAAATTATAATTGTTATTAGTATTTCTTATAAACTTTAAATAGTTTGACTTAGATCAGATCTAGAATTATAGTATTCTTTTAAAGGAGGTAATATGTATATAGCGTGGGAGATGGTAGAGTTAGGTGGCAAAATTTGTAGTGGAAACCAACTATTAAGTGAAAACATACAAACCAATGTAAAAAACGTACTTTAGTCATTCATTATTTTTTTTTGAAATTTGGTATATCCATAGTGCATACTAATATGTATTACATGCAAAAGTTGAGATGCAAACTTAAACTAGAAAAAATCATACAAAAATAACAAATTTCATATGCATGTGCACTAAAAGATAAAATATCTAGGATTTTGTCTTCTAGGGCACATCCATCTAAAATTTGCTATTTTTTGTATGAATTCCTCAAAAGCGAGTTTGCATCTCAACTTTTGTATGTAAGTACATATTTGTATGTGCTATGGATGTGCTAATTTCAGATTTTTTGAGCAACCAAAATAATATTTTTATCGGTTTTTATGTTTCTACTAGTAGGTGGTTTGCACTATATATTTTGCCGAGATAAGTAAATGATAACGGGATGAGGGTAAGTGTGCCTTAAAAGTTCAGTGACAGACTGCCTAGGTAAGCAGTAGTCGAGAGGAGGGAGAAGATGGTCACCTTTACTATCGGTATCTGACAACGGAAAATTCAAAAAGAAAAATATCAAACAACGTGCATTTCACGTATATTTATATATAAGAGGAAATTCGAGCGTGGCGACAAGAAAATAAAATGCTCCAGTCAGATGAAAATATCGACAAGACAATCATATGCACGACGGCAGCGATCATGATGGAACGGCAGAGAAGTCCATGCAAAGGCCATCGCCTTCAGGTACGCGGGTAAGGGAGCCCATAGGGGCAGCATGCTTTGTTTTGGATTCACGCGCGCTCTGGGCCAACGGCTGCGCCAGACAGTACTGCCTGTCTGCCTTCCTCGTTTGACCGGCCCATGCAAATGCGATTTGCTATGGGATCAGCTGCGGCTGGCCGGCTGCGCACAGGCCGGGGACGGATGGCGAGTGCTCGCTCCAAGACGAGGCTCGCACGCCGCCGGCGAGACTCAAATGACCATCGGTCGACGGCTGAAGATTACGACGAGCGGGACTCGCCGTCGCAAGTCAGATCTGCCAAGACGACGTTCAACGGTTTCCATAGGCAAAGCCGTACGTCACCCGTCACATCCTTGGTCCACCTCCAATCCTCCACGTCTGCCTTGTCTCCGACTCCGATCCTCCTCGTCTCGTCGACGACAACAGTGCTGAAAAATTAGGCAGCTTCACGACTTTGGAGAGGATGATGTTTCTCTTCTGATATATCTATTTCCATCCATTATCAATTTGTTCAAACTCGTAATGTTCTAGACCAATAAACAAATATTCTAACAGTACGGATACGGTGCCACAAAACAACGTTCAGGAAAATAATCAAAGGTGGGGAGGTGGGAATATGATCAAGCTAGTAGATGTCCGAGACTAAGAAAATAGATGTTTTTTTAAAAAGTAATAGCAGGAGCTCTATCTTTTAATTAAAAATAGAATTGGCCTAGTTTATAAGAGAAATCAGGCATGAAAACCTTACCTAGACACATTAAAACACAGAAAATACCCGCAACACCAGAATATAGCCCTGACGACTAACACATAGAGGTAACACACGTACCAATAACGAACACCACATGTCTCGGTGCCAAGCTGATCACAAGCAGCAAAAAGCAACAAAATAGATGTTTTATATCAGTATACACGCAATGTTCTGCACGCATAAAACTTGGATATCACTTATGTTCGACGAACTACGATGTACGTGGAGACAATTGGTTGATTGGAACGCAGAGAAAAGAGCAGGCAAGGGAGGGGCGCGCTGGGTGTCGGAGGCTGACTAGTCAGACTCGAAGATTCCGGGCTGATCGTTCGTCTGCCTGTTGGGCCGCGCCGGCCACCCGGCCTCCTCGTCCAGCTTGTGCTGCTGTGCGTTCCCGCCATTCTGCCTCAACGGCAGCAAGCACGGGAACCCCCCGCTGAACCTAGGCCTCGTTTAGATTCCCCGAATCGGTGCCGGCGGCACTGTGCTGAAATACTACAGTTTTTTGTTTTTATTTAGTAATAATTGTCCAAACTTTGATTAATTAGGCTCAAAATGTTCGTTTCGTAAAGTACAATAAAACTGTGTAATTAGTTTTTGATTTTATCTATATTTAGTACTCCATACATGTGCCGACATTTTAATGTGACGGGGAATCTTCTTTTTGCATAGTAAAATTTGGGGATGAATTTAGAAATCTAAACAGGCCCTATTTTGACAGGCTGGCCTGGTGACCCTATTGATCGCCCAAGACTTCTGAATAAACAACGCCTCTGTGAAGTAATAGGTCGACCACAGGCCGCACCTATGATATGACCGAAGGTTTCAAAAAGCGTGGAAGATACGATGCAAAGTTGCGCTGCAATTTGCAAATAAAATGGTGAGCTTTGGACTTGTTGTTTCAAGTTATGCCTAGTTGTACTGCATTGCAGTCTTTCAGAATTCAGATGACAAAACGTCCCTGTCGAGGCAGAAGTCCTTAACATTGACAAATGGAACGAACTGTATTACAACAAGAAGCCTACAGTGTTTCCAAGCTACAGCTAAAACCGGGTGGCAAATTGATTGGCCTCTTTACATGGAAGGGAAACTGCATTAGTGCACAACTAAGAAAAAAATCACAATACTAGCCCAGTACTATCTCACCAATACCAGTACTACCAGTGTGGTATTATTGTAACAAGACCTTCCGGTTTGCTAGAATAAATGATGTCCTCAACAATCTGAATACTATGTTCGTTCCGCATCAGATCTTCCTCACCTGAATGTTGTGTGTTGATTGTGATCTCCAGATGGGCTGATTACCACTTTGAACAAGTGCAACCTCCTCACCATCCTTAACCATACCATGTTTCTGTGAAATGCGACATCATATTAGGTTATCCATCATGGACCCATGGTAAAATAAATGGTATAAAAAAATTACATGATACAGATATCTAAGGCCCCGTTATTGCTTGATTGTAAATTCATATTGTCTCATTGTACTACCAATAGCTGCAGTGTTCTGGTCAGATTGCCAAGATAAAGATGTGATATGACCCCATCAGATATTCCAGGCCCAAAAACATTTTTTAGAAATCGTTCATGGTAAACTGACAGCAGATATAATCAAGTCGCTGTTTCTAATTTCATGCAGCCAATTGTCATCCACAAGACACAGGGCAGGTGCTCTCAGCTTGCCGGTCCTTTTGGTTGTCGGATATTCAAGGTTAATTCATGCTTTGGTTTTATGTCATTATCGTGGTTGGGAAAAAAAGTGCTGCACCTGTTGCTCCAGGCATATTTATCCCCACTTTGTTTATAAATTATCGGTTTGGCTGGCCTCTCTACCCTTGAATGATCATGTTTTCAGATGTGGCCATGTTGTCATGTTGAACATCAAGGTGCCAAAGCCACAGCATTCATTGTTAGTCCTAGTTAAGATTGTTGCTAAACCAACTTTAAAGGTTACAATGCTAAGTTCAATTGTGAGGCTGTTCTTGACGTTAATATATTATATGGATAGCTGATGCTAACATAATAATTTGATAAAAAAATTGAGATCACAGGTATAGCAAATTAAACTTGTCCTTAATCAAACATTCAGTAATAATTGAAGTGGTGCCCAAAAAAAATGCAAAGGATAGATTGTAGAAGTCGTTACCAGCAAATAAGACAAAGCGTTGCCAAATGTTTTCTCAGCATCATCAGAAAATTCCATTTGAATTGGACATACACCTTGGTACAAAGCCAATCGTTGCCTAACTCTCTCCCTATAATATTACAACAATTATTTGCTAGATATGTAAGGAATTGTAAAAGAAAAATGAACAAAAGGATATGACATGTTTCAGATCAGTTGCCTTGTCACTGCAACAAGTGTATGTCACTTCTTTTCCTAGGACATGCTAATAGTGGATATTTTACCGATTACGGTAGAGCCTCCAGCCAAGAGGTTGGCAGGTTACCACCTGGGTGACCACAGATTATGTGAGTACCTCTGGAACGGGTTCAGTAGCCCCACTCTTAAGGCAGAACCAGGGATCTTCTCCCTGAGGTTGAGATTTTTGGTTGGTTATGTATTTCTCAAAAAAAGTTAATAGTAAACTCTAAGTTCACTGACATCATATGTTTCCTTCCCAGATGAAGCGTTTTGGGCTGCCTTTGTAATTCATACTTAGTATTCAGTAGAGGGGTTTAACAACTCACATATATGATTTTGGGTGCACGGTCTCATCACTAAAATTACACTAACCAATACATGCCTCACACTTCAAAACGCTATGGTTGTTCCAAAGGTTACTAACAAACAGTTGGGAAAGCCTAATTGGCTCATATTTCACAAATTATGTTAGGTTACTAGGAAGCAGAAATGAATTGCTAAGTACCGCATAAATTATGTTTAAATATTTAACACATTCTCACCAACAGGGCCATCTTCAGCACAATTAAATAAAAGACGCCCTTAGGAGACATTTTATTGATCATGGGATATATAAAAAGGATTGTATAAAATTTATCTTGTAGCACCCACTGGCACAAAAGGAACAGAAAACTTACTCATCCGTGAAGGCAAAAATAGTGCCAGATGGACGATAGTGACTAAGCAGTATAGCCATAAATCCCGTCCTGGTGAAAACCACTATTGATGTTTGAAGGGTATTTGACATCATTGTTGCATGGTATGCAAACATTTCGCTCATGTGGTTCTACAGAAAGAGATGTGGTTAGAAAACGGAAAAGGAAGATCAGCATGGTGGAAAAAGACTGAAGAAGTGAAGGTGGCAAACCTTGAAAGCCTGTCCAAGGTCTGCAGGTGTTTCCCCACCAGGAATAGTTGCCTCAGTTCTCAGGGCAACAGTGTGCATGACCTTAACAGCTTTCAAGGGAAATCTGTCACAAAATCAAGTCATAAGTTTAGCATCATATATTTGCTATGATCTTCAATATATATCAGGGGAGGGAAACACACCAGAAGACGTGCAAATATATGCATACAACACAAAACAAGGCAACATCTTTGTTAACTAAAACTACAAAAAGTATTAACCATATGTTTGCAACAGTATCGTTCTAGCAGCTATTATAAGTATGTTATTCTTTGAATAATCGAAACCAACCAAGCAATCCATTGTTAGTTAGTTCAATAAAACTTTGAAGGGAACTGAAAGAAATACATGCCGTATAGATGTTAGATTTCTGATTTGATACACTGAAAATATAGTTAAACAATAAACTCCCTTTCCATAGAAGGAAACATAAGGGGAAGCAATTCCATCCATATTCCATAACATTATTTTTTCAGGTATTAATTTATACTGTCACTTATGATATATCTGGAACTTTTGAAGAATGCAGTCACCAAATAACAATAATATAGCAGTGCAAAAGCATACTAAAACAAACTAATTGTCCATGGAACACAGAAAAATATATATGATAATAATATATATGATAATAATATATATAAAAAATATAATGTCATATCTGGCCATATAGTGAGGGCAGCTCCAATAATGACATCTCAGCTAGCTCATAGAGATCCACCTCATCATTTTGTTTATGCGGAAGAGAGGAAAGCTACCTCATTTCCCAGCTAGGCTCAGACAAAGTACAAGGCCGTTACTGGGGGGGACGGTGAGGTGTGGATGGGGAAAAGAAAGGATATGGGACCAACGGTAAGGTGTTAAGAGTTGGATTATTGGAGAGCTTGTCTTATGTGCTGTCCTTTAAATGATGTGGCAAGTTATGAGCTGGCTTGCTAGCTCAATTGTTGGAGCCACCCTTAGCTAACAACTAATAACATCAGTTTCTTTTGAACAAAAAGTAAAACATGTGACATACTTCCCATGTGCAGTTTCTCCAGAAAGCATAACTGCATCAGCACCCTCTCGGACGGCTATAGCAATGTCTGAAACTTCTGCTCGGGTTGGAGTTGGATGAACAATCATACTTTCCAGCATATTTGTAGCGACAATAACAGCCTTCCCCATGCTCCTGCACATTCTAATAATTTCTTCCTGCACAAAGGAACATGATATTTGAGGAAGATGTAAATGTCAGACACCTTTATCTGCGAAGAAAAAAAGATATGTTTTACTGATGGCTCATAGTAAGCACTAGGCGCAGCAGATTTCAAATGGGACTGCAACATATAAGCCATATTCATATGTACAAACAATAAAGTAACTCAAAATAATCCAATAGAATAGGCATATATGTGTACGTTTTAGCTTTGCAGTGCAATAGCTTATAAGAAATATGATCAGCGACATCATACCTGCAACAGCGGCACCTCCTCAATGGGCAGTTCAGCTCCAAGGTCACCCCTGGCAACCATAGCCTATAGTGTTCAATAGTAAATTTTAAATTAGTCCGTTCCCCCGAAATATGAAACAAGCGATAACTGCTAGTGGTGAAATATACAGGTCTGCCCATAAACTCAAGTCAGAATGAGGAAAACAGATACTAAAAGGGATATTCATGATTTCCCATACAACTCAAGACCATTCATGCAAAGATAAACATTTTGATGGCATTTCACTAGACCAAACCATAATTAAGATAAGATATTTTTTACCCCATCAGATGCTGTGATGATTGAATGTAGGTTTGGGATGGAGTCTGCACTTTCGATTTTTACAATTACATGTATGTCAGCATTGCAACCTGAGAAGAGAATAGAATGCGCTCAATAAATTATCCAAAAGGTGCATGATATGATTTTTTACAAAGTTGGATTGATGATTACTTCTTAAATAATCTTTGAGTTCGTGGACAACTTGAGCGTCTTTTATAAAAGAAACAGCATAGTAATCAACCTGATTATCCACACCAAACTTAATGTCGTCCCAATCCTTGTCTGTACATTTGAAACATGTATGAAGCAAGGACATATAGATTAGATCCAGTAGACACAGAAAAAAGTTGCTGACTATTACCAGTTATTGATGGCAAGGTTGCACTCTTTCCACGAACATTCAGGTGGCGCCTAGATTTCAATTCACCACCGTCAATAACTTCACATTTCACAGAATCTTCAGTTTTTGATTTGACCAAAAATGACATCATTCCTCCTACAAATTGATTCAATAACAACATGAAGAACAATCATTGACCACCAAAGATACATTTAACAAGAGTCAAGACTGAACAGGACGTTAAGACAGATATCTGACATCCAACATAATTGAAGGGGTAAGTAGTTATGCACAACAAAGCAAGAAGAGAATTGATGTTCGCGAATTTCATCTCATTAAATTTAGTGCAGTACTGACTACTCACAGTAATGTTGTACACCAAAATCCTAACAATTTTCATGTACAGAACAGAGTCGAGCATGTTTCAAACACAGGTCGGAATATTCATACATATTTAATGAAGAAATTGTGCTATTAAATTTCCAAAAGCTCTAAGGAAGCACCATGTGATGTCTGAGTAAACTGAAGGATATCATTACGATGAGCAAATTTCGGGAACTTTCCTGAAATTATTGACATAATTTTACAAGTTCAACCATGTAAAATTTAGTACTGTGACTATTTTAGATACAGTGGTTATTAATACTATTTGTGTATTCAGGTTTCAGAGACAATTGTGAAATCATGTGGCATTCGGCAAAAAGAGAGCTAAAACATAGAATAACAGAGAAGGAAAAAGTCTATATAACCCCCTGATCTATTGTTGTGGCCTACATCGCCCCCTAACCTACAAAACCAGGTATTCACCTCATCAAAACCATTCCCTGTAGGTGGTTTCAATGGGTGGTTTTGCCTCTTGGATACATCAGGGCCCACCTGTCAGCACTACCATAGTTTTTATGGTAAATAGTGCTCGTAAAGGCTAAAAGTACAGGGCTATCTCTGTAAAACGATCAGGCTTGGCTGGATTGAATGCATCTAAGAGTTTTATTGGGTCATTCATAAAAACACCAAGATACATAAAAACCATAATTAGTACACTATTCCATGGGGGTCTATGTGTAAAACGGCCATGACAGTACTGTAATCGCATCGGTGCCCGCTAATGGCCAATGGCACTCGGTCCTTTGCAGAGGCAGCAGCGCAGCTTGGCAATGAACGGCACAAGCAACCCGAGGCAGCAGTGGCAGCAAGCCGTGACGAGCGGCTCGCGATGCTGTAGGTGGTGGCACACAGTGGCAACAGCGTGCGGGCACGAGACGACACTTGCTCCCCGGGTGAGTTTGTTGACGAGGGTGTGCCATGTGCGGTGGCCTGCTGGGCAGAGGGACATGAGGAAGGATGGCTAGAGGTTGAAGGAAATGCTAACAGGTGGGCACATGCCACAGTGGCACTTCATGTGGGCCCTAGTTGTGCAGCAAGACAAAACCCCCAATCTAAACCATCTAGGGGTTAGATTAAGCGGTTCTGGATAGGTGAGGGGGTAGAATACCTAGTTATGTAGGTTAGGGGTTAAAGTAGACCAAAACTTTAATAGTTCAGGGGTTATATAGACTTTTTTCCTAACAGAAAAGGAATGTAATATCATCATACCATCTACAAGGAGCATGTCGCCAACTTCAACATCATTAACAAAGTCGTCATAGTTAACGCTAACACATGTATCAGTCCCAACTCCCCTTTTGATTGTAAAAGTGAATTCTTGCCCGCTTTCCAGAAATATCGGTTGAGGCAAGTCTCCACTTCGAACTTCTGGTCCCTGAATTGTAAATCAAGGCAATATATGATTAACGAAATGCAAAATAAGAAATGTTTAATTCTATTTATCAGTAATATAGTGAATCAAACTGCTAGCATGGCATAAAGAACAAAGAAGAATGCAGGAAAGCAACTTTTTATTTTTTATTTCCTTTTCTTCTTCTTCTTTTTGAGACCATAGGCAAGTAGCCTCTAAGGATGAGAACTATCCCTCTTTGTGATTTAGTGTAGATACTCTGGAAGAAGTAATACTAACCTTTGTGTCAAGCATGATAGCAATCACATTGTCAGCATGTGATGCATTATACTCCTTCACCAGATCAATAACTTTCTGGTGTGACGCATGGTCACCATGTGACATATTAAGCCGAGCCACATTCATGCCAGCCTCAGCGAGTTTCCATATCATCTCCCTTGTGTTAGTTGAAGGGCCAATTGTACACACGATCTTTGTCTTGCGCCGTACATTTGGTTTAGACCACACACCATTTGCTGCAGTTGCAAGCTGCTGGATAGCCTTAAGGTGCTGGAAGTTTGCTTCTTCCTGTCAAAGAAAACCTATTACTGATGAGGTACAGGCCCGATCTTCCGAGAGGTAACCGGTAAGTTCGACTTGTGGAGATCTCGACGTTGGCGATCCGGCTTCAAATCAGACACGATTCGAACCCCGCAACCGTTACACCACTGCTCCGTTGGTTATCAACCAAGCACAACTTGATTGACCTCGCCAAGAAGGCTTTTCCTGCAAGCGAATCGAAGAACACAAGCAAGAAGGTAAAAACACGCAATCTGAAATTGCAAATATGAATGATGCGAATATCAATAGGGTTCAAGAACTCGGTTCCAAAGGACTAATCGACACAGTGGAGGAGATCAAGAACAGGGGCCCTGGATCACTGTAAAAGGATTTGTCACCACAGTTACAATGAACGATTCAGTTTCTCGATGGAAAACTAAACTCTAAACAAAACCCAATTGTCTAGCAGCGGCGGTGGCTGTTTTTATAGTCTAAGACTCGACCTAGGGTTGAGGACGGCCAGGGGTTGGGCGCCCACAACTTGGGCTTAAGGCCTGACACGATACATGGCCAAGTTGGCCCAAATAGGTGACGCAGCACCTTGCCGTGGTCACACGGACCTTCTGGAGCTGGGACCAGATCCAAAACGACGGCGTCGTCGTCCCCTTTCCAACGCATCCAAGAACGCCCCGTTTCGATGTCGTATGAGAGAGTTATGACCGAAACAGTGACGACGTGTCTGCTGAATCCGAGGGTGACGTGGCAGCTGAGTTGGGGACGAATTGCAACTTGGAGAAGACCATAGCGTCGGTGTGTCCAGCGTGGCGATGTTCTCATCATCCTCCCCTTCTTGAATTGGAGTCGTCCTCGACTCCATCTTGGCGATGTCCTCATCATCCCCTCCTTCTAGAATTGGAGTCGCCCTCGACTTCATCCCATCATCAGCGAACTCCTGCAAAAGGTTAGTGACAGCAGGCAATGCACCAGACATAATAGGTTGACAAAACATAGTATAACATGGTGCATCAGAATTATCACATAACTCAGCAGTAGCAGAAGTTGTAGCAAGAAAAGTACCTCCTTTTAACTTAATCCCATTATTTTTAGCAATGTCAGTTGGAGGTTTATTTTTAATCTCTTTAGCATGTTTAATAATTTCCGTAGGAGACAAAGGCAGCAATGTAATTTTCTTATCCTTATGTATGATAGTGTATGTATTAGTTCTACCATGGTGTATAGCATCATTATCAAATTCCCATGGACGACCTAACAAAATAGAACAAGCTTGCATAGGGACAACATCAAAATCAGCAGTATCATGATAAGAACCTGTGAAAAAGCTAATGCGTGCTGATTTAGTTACCTTAGTCTTACCACTAGTATTGAACCATTGAAGTTTATATGGATACGAATGTTGTCGTGTGGTCAAGCCAAGCTTCTCAACCAAATCTGAACTCACCAAGTTATTGCAACTTCCGCTATCAATGATAGTGAGAACACGACAACCCTGCACAATGAAATACATGTGGAACAAATTGTTTCATTGGATCTTCATCTCGTCTTCATGTCCCACACGTGTACTTAACACACGCTGCACAAGAAGGCTAGGGTAATCCGCGGCAGCAGCCACAGAGTCAATGATGATAGCCTCCTTGTCTTGATCGCCCTCGGTGGAATCTGCATCAATGTTAGCAGCAAGAGCTAAATCATCTTCAACATCACTAGTACTTACATATCCATCCTCGGTAGCAATGAAAGCACGACGACTGGGGCAATCCTTCATGACATGTCCCATGCCTTTGCATCGGTGGCAAATGATTTTAGCGCTGGACGAGGAGGAGCTAGTAGAAACACCCGGAGTGGCACCTTTCTTCTGCACATTAGACAATTGACTTACCCCATGTGGTGCAACAGAAAGCTTGGGCGTCTCCGACTCAGCACGTTGCTGAAAATTCCTACCATTGTTAGACCTGAAAGGCTGGTGTTGTTTGCGGCCCTGTACTTCACGTTCTGCCTTAATAGCAAGATGATACAATTGGGAAAAATTGCGCCATTCTTTGTAATCAAGTATGTTTTGGATATCATGGTTGAGACCACCAAAAAATCTAGCACTAGCATCATTATCATCTTCATTTATACCACAACGGGCTAAACCAATAAGCAATTCTTGATAGTAAGCTTCTACTCCTTTATCACCTTGTTTTAAAGTTTGCAGTTTCAAACGTAAATCACGTTGGTAATAAGGAGGAACAAAACGAGATTTCATACGTTGCTTTAAAGCATTCCAAGTTTGAGGCACAGCAGCAGCATTATTAGCATTGCAAAGATCACTCCACCAGAACAAAGCAAAATTAGTGAACTCACTAGTAGCAAGTCTAACTCTATGCTCAGCAGGAACATTATGAGAATCAAATTTTTGTTGAACAGCAAGCTCCCAATCTAAATAAGCCTCTGGATCTATATTACCAGCAAAAGGAGGAAGGCTAAATTTAATTTTAGCAAAAGGATCATTATTACCATGATTATTACCTCCCATACCGCGACGGTTGAAGTTGAGGCGGCGACGGGCATAACCGTCAGCATTCACATCCGCATCGTCATCACCAAAATCATCCGCATCGTCATCAACAGCACGATGAGGTGGAGGACGTTGCTCGAGTTGTTCAATGCGGGTGACCAGATTGTTCACATTGCGCGTCAGCTCGGTCACAAGATTGCGTTGTTCAGTCATGAACGTTGTAAGCTCGCCCTTGGACACGCAATCATTGAAGTCCGTCGGAGATCCTGCCATGGTTAGAAGATAGAAAAAGACAACACCAAAGTATTATCCCTATCAACTAAAAGGAACCAAGTGGTGGTGGTGGTGAAAGTGGAATGCAAAATCACAAGCGGCTTACCACCGTCTTGCCTGTATTCTTACCAACGCCAAACAAGAGCAAAACCAACGTGGCGAAGCAATCTGTTGCTGAGCGTGGGTAACAGTTGCAAGATGAACCTGTGCTGACAGAAGAATATGTGGAGCTATGGGTAGGCACACAATATGACAGCAAGGATTAGCAATTAACGAATACAGATTAGCGATTGTTCAATCCGGATCCAAAGTACAAATCACAGCTGCTGGCTAAGACGTGTCGAGACGTAGCGCAACAAGGTGAAAACAAAGGATAATGGAAAGAACGCACAGAACAAGCAAATAACCGGATTTTTCCTTTTTCCTGAATTTTTCCCTGATTTTCCCAAAAGGCACTAGTAGGAATCAAACTTTTTTATTTTTTCACTATTTTTTTTATATTTTTCTCTGAACAAGGATCACAAAAGATGCAACCACAAAAATTGGCACCTACAAATGAGGTCGGATGTGGTCTACAGAAAAATAGCACGTTCTCTGAAAAACGTGCAAAAACTTTAACAATTTTTTTTTCTTTATTTTCCTGATTTTTTTGGCAATTTTAACGAAACCAAACAGGGCGAAGCCTAGTTTGGGTCGGCTCCAAATGGTGTCAAGAAGCTGCTGTAAAAATTTCAGATTTTTCTGATAAACGAGCGAAAAGTTATGCCTGTTTTACCGAAGGTATCTCAAGTTATGTTTTGACTGGAGACACAACACGAAAACGGCAGTTAGGGCAAAGCGTCCCTAAACTCCAACACCGATCACAAGATCGTCCCTGTGACTCCAACAGCGACAGTAGGTATGCGCCTGATGATGTAAGGAGGGCTGCGATGCAGGCAAAATAAGAGCGGCTTGCAACCTATCTAGGGTTTGCGCGGCGGCGAAAAGTCACACAAGGCGGCTAGCGGGGGCAAGTCGAGTAATGTGGTGGATTCGACTTGTTGTTTGGGAACGGTGGATGGGATAGCGGCGGAAAACAAAAATCACAGCAACGAGCGATTGAACTACGACCACGATCACAATCCTAAACCAGCAACAAGACTCGACCACGGACACAAACTCAACAACGCGAATCTGAAACGAAATTGCAAAGGCACAAAAGGTGATAGGACAGCGGAAATTGAAATATTTTTAGGTTTTTTTGGACTCTAGGTAATGAACAAATATGAATCTAAGGCAAACGAGAATATACCTCGCGGTAAACCTTAAATCTCCGATACCAATTGATGAGGTACAGGCCCGATCTTCCGAGAGGTAACCGGTAAGTTCGACTTGTGGAGATCTCGACGTTGGCGATCCGGCTTCAAATCAGACACGATTCGAACCCCGCAACCGTTACACCACTACTCCGTTGGTTATCAACCAAGCACAACTTGATTGACCTCGCCAAGAAGGCTTTTCCTGCAAGCGAATCGAAGAACACAAGCAAGAAGGTAAAAACACGCAATCTGAAATTGCAAATATGAATGATGCGAATATCAATAGGGTTCAAGAACTCGGTTCCAAAGGACTAATCGACACAGTGGAGGAGATCAAGAACAGGGGCCCTGGATCACTGTAAAAGGATTTGTCACCACAGTTACAATGAACGATTCAGTTTCTCGATGGAAAACTAAACTCTAAACAAAACCCAATTGTCTAGCAGCGGCGGTGGCTGTTTTTATAGTCTAAGACTCGACCTAGGGTTGAGGACGGCCAGGGGTTGGGCGCCCACAACTTGGGCTTAAGGCCCGACACGATACATGGCCAAGTTGGCCCAAATAGGTGACGCAGCACCTTGCCGTGGTCACACAGAATGATCCACGGACCTTCTGGAGCTGGGACCAGATCCAAAACGACGGCGTCGTCGTCCCCTTTCCAACGCATCCAAGAACGCCCCGTTTCGATGTCGTATGAGAGAGTTATGACCGAAACAGTGACGACGTGTCTGCTGAATCCGAGGGTGACGTGGCAGCTGAGTTGGGGACGAATTGCAACCTGGAGAAGACCATAGCGTCGGTGTGTCCAGCGTGGCGATGTCCTCATCAATTACTGACAACAGATTTTCAAATTTCAAGTCATATAGGCGGAATTCCAAAGGTAGCTCACCACTAAACTATGTAAGATGCAACACTTGGAACACTTCCCTTCTTGGCAAAGGTTTCATAACTAATTCAACGATGTTGGTGCCACTTTGGCAAACAGGAAAACGAATGACAGATCCACTAAGTATATAAAGTTGCAACAATTTATAAGGACATGCCAAGTTACCACGGTTGCACTGTAATTAGTACTATTTTACATTGTGTGGTCATGTTACTTAACAAAAACAAACGGTAACAGCTTTAGATGTCAAAAGGTTCAGTAGGGATGCATGCACATGGAATGGAGAAAGCAAATTAGACGCTAAAGTTTAATTGATTTCATGCGCATATATATATTGATGCCAAGTGATAATGACATCCCTGGACGATTCCGCCCTCCAAATTCACCGTCACAAGCACGAAAGCGATCTCACAAATCCAATTTCACCGCCAGGCAAGACGATCTCCACGCCCAATCAGCCCGACGGTAATCTGAAGCGTCAAAATCCCGTCCCCGTCCCAAATCCAGTGTCCACCAGCTCGCGGCAGCAATCAACAAACCAGTACGAGGAGGATGGTCACGCTACCTTTACGGCCGCGTCGTCGTCGGGCGACACCGGCAGCACCTCGGCCACGGTGCGCGGGGCGCGGCTTATGACGGATACCAGCTGCGACTCGCGGCGCCCCCTCGCGGCCACAGCAGCGCCGCTCCACCTCTCCCTTGTCATCCTTGCCCCGCCACGGGGCGCGTCGGGCCCAGATCCGCCGCCCAGCGGCCTGGCCACCGCGGTGCCCGCCGCTGCCACCACCTGCGCCGCCATCCTCGATTTGGAATTGGTAGAGAGAGAGGGTGGCTGACTGGCGCGGTGATGCGTGGCGTGCGTGTGCGGCGGCGACCGGCGAGTGTGGTGGGTTTAAGGGAGGAGGGACCAGGGTGGCTGGCTGGTTGGGTGACTGCTGATGCGGCGGCCTTGTTTGTATCGAAATGCAGGTGGGCGGGCGACGAGGCGACGGGGTCCGTGCGGCAGCAACAGCTGAGCTGGCGGCGTCACTCGTCCGTTCTCCCGGCCTGTTTTATTACGGTTGAAAATATCAACAACAGTGCTCTACCTTGAGTCTCCGTCTCCGTCGTGTGCAAGTGTTCTGTTGGGGTCCAGTCACGAGGCAGAACACGGAGCCGTTCGTGAATCGTGATTTTGGAGGCGATGGCCGATGGGCAAAGGCATTGCTGCTACGAGGCACCTACACGAGCAAAAGAGTGTGTTTGATTTTATCTGCGCCAGCCAATACAGCAGGTTAATGTAATATTGCGATCTGCCGTCTCATCAGTCATCACGGTGATGTTAACGAAAGGGAAATCAAGATATATCTATATCTATATCTATATCTATACCTTACCTAATAATAAAAATGCAAAATTTCCGCTAAGATTTTTTTTCACCTCTTTTTCTTCCACTCCGAGTTCTATTCCAATTCGGGTTGTCCTTCGGTTTAAAATTTTCCACGTCCAATTTTTCTCTATAAAGAGGCAAAATTTCTTCTATTATTTTTTTGGTTTGGTCTGGCCTAATCCGCATTCTTTTTTCATCTATCCGTGTCTAATTAGCTTCTGTTGTCCGTCATCTTGCCTCACGGGAGTCCGGCTCAGCCTCGTGTCATTGGAACGCCAACGATCAAATTATGAATCTATTCCCCGTGGCCGTCCATGACTCGCAGACATCAGAAATAATATATATAAATATAAATATAAATTAAGAACGAGAATTTAGGAAGACGAGCACATGAGCATCATTGCGGGCAGCAGGTCAACGCGGCGCTGGCACGATACACCCCGCGCACGCACACGCCCTAGATCACATCGCGTGAAGATGCCGAGCCTCACCTGGCACTGAAGATTCCGATGGAGAGGCCCAACGCGGCGCTGCTCCCTAGCGGCTCGACGCGGCGCCAACACGATGCACCTGGCGCACGCACACGTCCCAGACCACATCGCGTGAGCGCGCCGAGCCTCACCTGGCAGTCCGGCACTGAAGATGCCGATGGGGAGGCCCCCAGCGCTTCTGCCCGGCGAGCTTTCTTGAGTCGATCCGTGCTAGCAATAGCTTTAGAGGTGTTGTTGTGTCGATGGCTTTCCAGGCCCTCGCGTGGACATGCTGCACCTGCAGTAGCTGCCGACAAGACGGAAGACCGGGCGATGAAAAATTGACAGAGCGAACCAGAGATGTAGGTGGAGCCGATGCTTCGCGCGAGGTGTTCTACGACTGGTCTTTGTCGATTTGTTGCTTCACTTCTATCGAATAAGAGAGGGGGATCTGGGGATCAGCTGGATTGGATGGTTCTTTTGCTGGTGCTTAGCGTCGATAAGGGAAGGAGATATGTGTTGCCTGTTTGTATCCGGTCCGGTGCGAGGAAGCGGCCAGACCAACTACAGCTTATTGCTGGGTGGAGAGAGCAGCATAAGAACGAGATGAACAAAGTTTAGGGTCTCATGCTTCTTGATTGGAATTTGACATGACGGGAAGTTAGAGCTGGAGCTGCTCGAATTGGAAAGCCGTGCTGATGTATTCGATTTATTTTAGGAAGAAAATAGAGATAGCAGCAAGGCCGTTGGTAGAAGAGAGGAGACGCCCTCTCCTGCTGTTGCCTTTCTCTTGTGGAGAGAGAAAGAATAGGAATCGAAGGATTTTCGCACGGTACTGTTGAGAATTCTTGATTTTTGGAAATCTAATCTAAGAAAGATAAAAAGAGATAAATATATGAGCATGCATGTGGGTTTTAAATATCACACTTCCTATATTTAAATCGACGGAAATTTGAGGTTCTTTCAGACGACGTGCCAGCTCCCATGCTCCTGCACCCGCGCCCCCACCAGAGTTCAAGAAGACAGAGAGCTGTCGCCATCGGCCTCCCTCTCCGACCTCTCCCCCTCTTTCGTCTCCAAATTCAGCGGGCATTGAAGGGGTTCTGGAGGAGACAAGCCGGCCAGGCAGTGGGGCGGGTGGCTTTGGGTCCTAGCGATGGTGGAGGCAACCAAGATAGGTCGTGGCAGGGGCGTCGTAGCCGTTCTCGCCAGAGTTGGAAAAGAAAGCAGTGGCGAGAGAGGGGTAGGGGAAGAGGGAGGCCGTCGCGGGCGTGGTAGGGTCTCAATCTTTTGTTAATAATAGATTAAAACGTGATGGTAGTTGCTGCTCGAGATTTTCTCCACGTGAGGCTGAATTTTTTGTTCTCCCCATTAATAAGATTTTGGACTATCTTTTTATGTATACTATATAATGGTAGAGGTGGCTAATTTCTTATAGAAAACAAAATAGATCTAATGGTTATAAATGGCTGATCTTTTGATTGGATGTTTGGATGTTTCTGATTAACGTGATAATTTCTAGTATTTATCTTTTTTCTTAGCGCGACTGGTGAGAATTAACGTGGAGGCTTCATTGGGACCTCTAATTAGTAATAGTGTCGTGTATTAATTCTTCAACATCTACATATTAAACGTTGAAGCTCAAACATATTAAATAATAATAATATATATATATATTATTAATCCATAGCAACGCACAAGTATATTTACTGGTTACTGCTCATTGGCGACGGTGACGGGGATGTAGCAGGAGCCGTGCTAGTGTGCGCTTCGGCAAAACATATGAACTGACCTAGATTGCGAGCTCTCGCTGTGTTTAACAATTAACACGTTCTCAAAAGTCTCGAGACTTTGCCGTCCTTTCGAGAAAAAAAAAGTCTCGGAGACGAAAAAGTCAAGAAACTGATCGCAGATGTAATGGAATTATGATGCAGCCCTGGATGGCGGGCGGGCGTGTCTGATTCATCGCCGAAGTAGCAGAGAAGAGGCATCATCCCATAAGACTTTTCCCCGTCAAATCCCTCCATCAAAAAATATTGTTATTTTCACTTAAAAAAACTTTTATAAAAATATTAATACTTATGTTACATAATTGGCTAATATCATTAGATGAAACGTTGGATATATTTTTATAATAATCTTATTTAGACAATGTAATATGTTTTTGTTTAGCATGAAATCTTTAGTTATGTAAACCGGACATCCAACCGGTCGGACCAATCAAATTGTGGCCTAAGGGCTTCGCTGGTTTAATTGTCAATCAGGCCCTAATAACTAAGAGTAACTCCAACATGACTCCTACTTGAGCCTCCATAGTTAAATATGGGTGCCCAAGCAAAAAAAAAACGTAGCTCCAGCAGGGCTCCTATTAAAGCCCTCAGTTTAGGGTGGGCACCCAAATTCATTCCTACGAGAGAATGGGAGCTCACCCCTTGGCCCCCATCCACCTTTGTGTCAGTTTTTTCCAGTCCCCGGCGGCGCTTCTCTTCCTACGGTGCGAGTCACGACTCCCTCGCTCCCTCCTCCGATGGCCCGAGGCCGGTGCTACTCCCTCTCCTCTGATGGGCTGAGGCCGGTGCTACTCCTTCCCCAATGGCGCCGCGACTCCCTCGCTCCCTCCTCCGATGGCCCGAGGCCGGTGCTACTCCCTCTCCTCCGATGGGTCGAGGCCAGTGCTACTCCTTCCTCGACAGCGCCGCGAGGCCGTGCGACTCCTCCCTCAACCAATGGTGCTAGGTCACGACTCCTCCCTCCCCCGACGGCGGCACCAGGCCGTGCGGCTCGCCTTCCCAACGGGGCGCGAGGTCGCGACTCTCTAGCTGGTGCGACTCTCCCCTCCTCGACAGAGCAAGTCACGACTCCCTTCCTCCTTTCCGTGAGTTGCGACTCGACGGCGGTGTGAGGCGCACTTGTTTGGCCAAGAAAGTCTACGACGACCAAGTCCCACATGTCATTGTTTGTCCGAATGATTTTGAGGATTTAAATATGGGTGCTGCTGTCAGAGTTGAAGAGAAAAAAATTGGACCAACAAAAATAGGGGGAACACCCAAATCAAAAGTAGGTGCCCTAATTTGGGTGCTCCTACCGGAATTGCTCTAAGGAAGCCTTAGTTTATTGTATTCACGTTATGAGGGTGCCCCTATTCGAGCTAGATGTATTGCTTGTACATGTGAGATTATTCCATACTTAGATGTAGCCGAACTGTAGTTATATTGTTCGGTTCAAACCAAGAATCATAGGGGAAGACCAGCATACTGTGTGTACGGTGAAGGCCCATTGATCGTTCATAGTCGAATTTTATCAATATAACTTTACTCTTTATCATTCATCCTACTTTTCCATCCTATATTGTTTTTCGTTCTTCACTGCTTCAATGGTGACGAAGTTCTCTGCCTGTCAGGTCGGCTAGGGAAATTCATAGCTATTGCTCGCTATGACAGGTCCTTCATAGGTGTGTAGTGTTTCAGGTCCTAGGAGCTCCAGATCTTATTGGCATGTCTTGCATATCATGCTTCTGGCGATAGTTTCTTGGTGACATGGTGTATCACATAGTTTCTTGGTGATATGGTGTATCACACTTGTCACGAGAGGCACATGGTGACGTGTTCGTATGCAAATAGAACGTAAAATAAAAGAATTTGAGATAATACACAAAATGAAGGTATTAAACATAGGATTAGAAAGAGAAATTTTATAAGAAAACATATGAATCTTGTAGAAATGGATTTTGGAACATAGGAATCTAAGAGTTAGCTACAAACCCTAGCATAGCAGTAAACACTGTTTTTCTTCCTCGCCAAAAAAAGCACTGTTTTTCTTTCACAAAACTATAGACAATATATAAAAAGTTGAAACCCTTGCTCGAGCTGCTGCAGTCAAGTTCGTCACTCTGGATCTAGGGAAGAAACTTCGGCAACAGGGGCTACAGATAACCATTTGCGAAGTGGTTAGCGCCACATTCTCACATGGAAAAATTTTCCAAGAGCATGGGATCCATGTCTCATTTCCTCTATTTTGGCCTTGTTTAGTTTCAGAAAATTTTGCAAAATTTTTCAAGATTTTCCGTCACCTCGAATTTTTGACACATGCATGAAACATTAAATCTAGATAAAAATAAAACTAATTACACAGTTTAGCCGTAATTTAAGCCTAATTAGTCCATGATTGGACACTAATTGTCAAATAACAACGAAAATGGCTACAGTAGCATTTTGCAAAATTTTTCGCCATCTAAACACAGCCTTTGTATAGGATTTGGCTGCAGCAACCTGATCACATCACTTGCTATTGTCAAAAATGAGGACTGACTGGAATCCAACAAAAGAAAACCAGCCATTCTTTTCTCTTGTTATTACTTGATACTTCAAAAACAGACTGTGATGTAACAAAAAAAAAAGGGGTCCGACTTTGCCCAGTTGGAGAAAAGTGAACTACATTACGTGTCGAGTTGCTAATGCCTTCTCTAAAAATTTTGACCGGGATCCAAAGAAATTTGTCCGATTGTTGTGTAGCTAATCTCCAAAATCTAACGGGGCACTTCAATTTGCCAGTTTACTGGGCTTTATTTGTCGTATGTTCAGCCCACCCAAAGAGGCAAAGAGGCCCAAAGCTAGTCTAATACCCAATACCATGGTTGCCAAATTAGGTAATACGGAATCTAGTGGATTCTGAGTTACAGGGCCCAGTCTGATGAGATCATGAGATCAAACAGCCTTCGACAATTTCTGTTGAAGAGCCCGCGGGGCCGTTCGTTTGAGCTATTCAGCCAAATCAGCAGTCATCTAGCAGTGTTTTTATCTCACAATAAACCAGTGAACAGTACTTTCAGCTATAATAATCCAGCGAAAAGATGTTCAGGTCACCCGTACGTATGCACGGCCGTCGGCTGTTCTGTTGCAGGTGCTGCCGCTTTCTGTGATGCCGTGCTGGAGAGCGGCACGAGGGCGCACGACTGCAAACTGCAGCTACAACTACAAACGTCGGCGCCCCAGCGGATGTAGGAGTAATTAAGCAGGTACGTACCGGTTTGGATTTTGTTAGCCCACGCCAGCCAGCCGGGACAAAATTTGGCCGTTTGCCGTGAGCCCTTTGGATCCTAGCCATGATTTTGCTGCCCGGGTTACCACGCCCACGCATAGTGCGCCCCGACAGCTCGCCGTGCCGGCTTCTTGATGCTGGGCAAGTGGGCAGAGCTGGAGCCTGGAGCGCAGAGCAGAGCAGCTGGAACGTTGGGTTTCTCGGAGTGCTAGCAAGAGAGAATGTTAGAGAGGGTGTAATAGTAATACGTTGCAGGGCGATGCCAGCAATTGGTGCTAGAGTTTGCATCCAGGTGCCGAGGTGCAGATAGTAAAAAATTATTTTTCCTACCGTCCATTGTTCCGAATTCATCTTGCCTTGGGACGTTGGGGAAAAAAAAAAAGAAACATCGTTGATGCTAGGAAGCAAGAGCGTCCGGACGCACCATGGGTGGGTTACGCGATGCCAGACCTCACGCTCCTTCATTTTTAAATAAAAAATCAGCTCGCTCTGACAGAACCTCCTAAATAATATGTTCTATATACACCTATTATTGTCTCAAAGACCTCTGAGGGCTATGCATGTGTACCATAGAATTTAAGAAGTTTGTCGGGTGTCCTCGGAAAACCCGAATCATCTACGATCTTTCGAGCAGGATCATATTCCAGAGGCATTACAGTATTATAACAGTTTATATAATAAATTACATCAGAATAAAAGTGCGGAAGTCTTACATATCATAATTTACAAACCATTTATTCCAAACCTTACAAACCTTAAGTTTAGTTATTACAATCATAGCAGTGGAGTAACATTAGTTACTTTATTACATATCACAAAAACGGAGTGCTCTGCCCAAGAGTTAAACATACTACTCGTCGTTGCTTACCGTAAAGACGGTCATGCAGCAGGGTCCGAAACGCACCTGCTTATGAGACGCACCTGCAACCAGAGTTTAACAAACTCTGAGTACAAAAGTACTCAACAAGACTTAACCGACGAAAAGAGTGAGAGACTCAAGAATGCAGGTTCAATGGAATCAAGGTGAGGTTGTAGCAAGAATCAAAATTCTTTTGCATAAAAGCTACTAATAGTGAGTCCTTAAAATCAACATTTTAACTCATTGTTAGTCATTAACGGAATGTAAGTGATCCTAATCTAGATCAGGTAACTCATACAATTTTTTTCTTAATCTTTAACCAAAGTTCCACTTGTTATCTACGATGATGAACAGAGAATCAAGTCTCCATATCCGAGGAGCAACGACGATTCGAATCGATTATACCCAGCTGGGGATCCCTAACCACACGATATATATAGGACTCTAACCTACATATACCAACCTTCACCCAGATCCTCCAAAACGTGATCGAATCCAGCGCCACCCAAGAGTATAGTACACCTCCAATCTAAGGTTGCCCCTCTGGCTTTATACTACGGCTAGGGAGACGACGAGGCGACATGCGGGGCGGCCTAGCCATGTCGAAGCAGCTGCTGGTGGCCACGGACGCGCCTGAAGCGGCCGGAAGGACACCGGCGGTGAGCTGCCTGCTGCCTTGCTCGATCGGGAGAATTTACAAAATTGCCATTGACTCTATTTTTTAAATTACTCCAAAATTTTCTAAAGAACTTGAAAATCTCCAAATACAAAAGTTGCTCAAAAATCCAAGATCTACAACTTTCTCAATAAAAACTTTTCAAATTCAGTTTAGATTTTAAAATTTGAATTTAAAATCAAAAGGGGACATTTTCTGGATTTTGGTAAATTCAAAATTACTTTAAATTTTACATTGAAATTTTAAAAACTCAAAATACCAAAGTTGTAAATCTTGAAAAGATCTATAACTTTGTTTTTTGAATCATTTTTAAATTTTGCCTCTGTTTTGAAATTGGAATAGGGGAATGAAAAGGGGTCAAATTTGAGATTTTAATCTTTTCAAAATTACTCCAAATTTTATATTGAAACTTTGAAAACTCCAAAATCTAAAGTTGTACAACTTGATAAGATCTACAACTTTGCTTTTTGGCTCACCCTCAAATTTTACTTAGATTTTGAATTACAGAAAAAGGGGTAAAACAGGGTTTTCCGGAAATCAGGGTTTTGAATCAAATTCAAACTTGATTTGGTTTCCACATTAATTGATGATTAATTAGTGATCACAACTATCATCCAAATATACCATTAGGTCAAATCACACTTGACCTTCCCAATGCTCCATTTGTTTAAACCAAATTTGAATTATAAATTCATTTTAATAAACCTCTCATTTTGAATTCGAATTTGAATTGAAAAACTTAGGGCAAGTTTTCGAACTCAAATTCAACCTCAAACTTGGAGTTCATTTTTAATTGTTGGACTTGGGTTTATACACTATACTTGACACTAGTGTAAAGCGCAGCTTTACACCTCAAATTACATAGGGTATAATCCAAGTATTTGAAATGGCATTCAAAACTAGGGTTTTTAGGGTTTAAAACAAACTTCACCAGAACTCAATCAACCTAGAAAATGTAAACTTATTTTAGTTGATACACATCAGGGTTGACTAAAACATGAATGATTTGCAATGCATATGATGACATGGCTAGTTTTAGTTACTATAACACCACGAGTGTTACACTCGTCCACGTACTCGTTTCTATCCGCTCACTTGCTCCTATCCGCTCGCCTGCCGCCTTCAGCGCTCGACCGCTGGTCTAGCCAGGCGTGACGCACGGCCGCCTCCAAGGCGCAGCGCTTGGGCGCCGACCCTGCTAGGCTCCTCCGTCTTCTGTCGCGCCAAGCCCGTCCTCCGCCATGCCCAGGGTGCTCGCGGAGGGGTGCTTGCGCGCCTCGCGCTGGTGTGCTCACCTAGGCCGCCGAGCAGGTCCTCGCCCAGAGGCGTACCAGCGAGCTCATGCGCCATGGTGGTGTCGAGCTCCGTGATTTGTCCAAGTAGCAAGGTGACATTGCGCGCTGAAACACATGTTGCAAAAGTATTCAAGTGTTTCATATGTTTTATCTGAATGTTGCAAGTGTTTCATGTTGATGTTACAGAAATAGATCTGGATGTTGCATATGTTGCAATGGTTGTACAAGTATGTTGCAAGCTTTTCCCAATGTTTCAGTTGTTTTTCCAGATATATATTGCAAGTGTGTTTATCTGAATGTTGCACGTGTTTAACACAGATGTTGCATGTCTTTTATCTGGATGTTGCATATATTTTGTAATGGCTTTTCCAAGCGTTTTCAGGAGTTTTTACAAGTTTTTCGTACATATGTTGCAAGTGTTTCGAATGTTTTGAACGTATGTTGCAAATGTTTTATTTGGATGTTTCAAAAGTAGATCGGGTGTTGCATCTCCGTCCTCGCCTTCTACTGCCTCGCATCGGTGTCTCCTCTTCTTCTCGATGCTGGTGATGTTCGAGCGACATGGGCCCACGTGAGGACAGGCGGCGTGAGTAGGATGAGTCGTTCGAGCGGCGTAGAATCCGAGCGGATGGGTCGTGCAGAACAGAGCAGGTGCGAGGCGTGGGGAGCGACGTCTGGACGCGGGCCTCGTGCCGGACGTTCGGGTGCTGGTCGTTCCAAAGAAACAATGCTTTTTATTGGGGAGAAAAAGAAACATTATTTTTTTATTGAATGAAAGGCTAACTTTTTTCTGCAAAAACTGTGGGGGAGATCCCCACAGTGATTAAAATTTTTCATTAATTAAAACATAAAGAAACTTTTTTTATTGAATGAAAGGCTAACTTTGCATGTCAAAGTATATATACACTCGACCATTTTCTCCTAAACAACGTCTAGATGAAGTGTCTAGTTTCAGAAATTTTGGATGGCTATAGGCCCACTGCTGCTGCTCTAACAGGCGGTACAAAATACAAACACACCCATGTGTCAAATCTCGAGAGACGGATGCAAATTAGCAAGCAGTACATTCATAGACATAGTCCCGTTGCTAGTTCCCCTAGCGCACTACCAGAATGGTAGAATTCTCCTAGTATTTTTGAGTAGTAATAAAACATTACCATTAGTCATTGCATATGAAAATCTCACTAGAAAATATTTGGTAGGGAAAGTTTATACTAAATTTTGAATACCAAAACAATAAAAGAACTCCACCTCATTAGGAGAAATTGAATATCTGGCAGTGGCGGCAGCAATACGTCGCTAGCTATTGATGTTAGATATATACACTCTTACGTTCTAGCTATTGAAGCTAGCTATATACTCTTTTTTTTTTATAATAGGTATCTGTATTTCAAGATAAGGAAAACTCAAGCATACAAATGCAGACACATACGTATAGGATACGAGTAAAGCTGCTCCAGCCAAACTACACAAAGGACCCTAAAAACAAAATTTATTACAACGATGTCCCTGGATCCTTCGTGAATCCACCGTGGTCGTCTTCCCTGTTGCCGGCCATCGCCACCAAAGCAGAAGACAAGCACCACCGCGAGTTGGAGAAGTCCCATCACACACAGGCTTTGAAGTGGAGTCGAAGTTGACACCCGTCGAGAAAACGAGATAAAGCCATCGGCGATTCCCCACACGACTCCTCCAGTCCCCGGATCTAAGCTTTCTGTCGACGGTCAACACCACTGAGGGAAGAAGGAACCAGATCCGGCCATCCACGAACCTATGGCGGAATCGCCCAGTTTAGCACGCTTTCAGGGCGCTTGCCTTCCACAAGACACTAGTGTCCTGAAAGTGAGCTAAACCAGATGATTCCGTCGAGCACACCCGACGGGAGAACTCGAACGCTCCACATTTTACACCCAGGATCCAATAATGAGTACAAACTTACAATACTTAGTCCATTTCATACAACACCGAGTCTCGAAAATAGTTATTACAATACCAGAGGTTCAGAGTGCAATAATTGACATCGGAAATAAAATAACATCTAGCGGAAGCGATGAGAATCCGTCTGTGCCCACCAGAAGAATCCTCCACACAAGACCAACCTGCTCAAGGTGCACCTGCAACAGGGGTAACAAAAACCCTGAGTACACAATGTACTCGCAAGACTTACCCGACTGAGAATTATATTTCCTGACTCTCAAGGATCATGATAGGCTTTATGGCTTGTGGGTTTCTTGCATGCGGAAAACAGCACTAAGAGTGTGTCCTTAATTTCTGAACTTTTAGAAGCCGTATTTTATTCATTTACCAATAATCTATGTAAGCACCTATGCTATAATCAAGCAAGAGTTGAGCAACTCAGGACCATTTTTCCATCTTTCCATTTCCAATTCTTACTACGATGCCAGAGCGTAGTCAAGCCGTACCGTCACGCAGAACGGCGATTCGCGAATCAATGTGCCCAGCTGGGTACCCCAAAAAACACATGCCTCGCTTGTACCTAGGCACAGGCAAGACCAACCCGTTCCTCTCCTGTCACAGGTTTCCAGGTCCCCGTCCAAACTTGGACTCTAAGCCCCCAACACTGCAGGCCCGGCCTCAGTATGGTGCTTAGACCTCCTCGACCCAATATATATAACAACCCTAAAAAGCGGGTCCGGAAAGAGCCAGAACCCACGACAGGAGAGAAACAAGTCTTCCCGCTCCCATAAGCAAGTATATGCTCGGGACAATAAACCTGTGACTTGACCAGGGTCCATGCAACGAACGGTCCTTAATTGACACAGGCGGAACAAATGCAACCAGAGCCCCGCTCTGTTGCCCAACCAGTTCCAAGTCCATCCAACCCGTTCCGTCCGGTCTCCAATTATCCATATACTTTTATATTCTATGAGATAGCAACATGATAATAGTAACAATAAGATATTCCTATCTCTCGCGAGTGACAGACAATCACTCGACTTCTACCAGAATCCTATAGCATAGCATGCTACACGACCCTATCATACTAGTAATACTCATAGGATAAGGATATATATATATATATATATATATATATATATATGCAAGTGGGTTTCATTCAACTCCTTTAAACTTAATGCGCAAGCATAATTTAAAGTGCAGAAGAGTAGGGGTTATGCACCGGGGCTTGCCTTGGGCAGGCGTACAGTCAGAGGTGTCAGTCGCGGGCGGCTCCTGGAACTCCTCCGGTACAAAGATTTCCTCCTCGTACTCCTCGATGACTTCCTCGTAGTCCTGCTCCTCCGCGGCCACGTACTCAACCTCCTCGTGATCTACATGCATGCAATGATAATACCACACTTAAAAGGTTACAATAGTAACTCTAAAATAGCAACTGAAGAACTAGTTAGCTAACCCTAACGACCGACATGTCAAGCCATCTACTACCTTTAAAGCAAAAGCTAACCGATCTATAAGTTTCCTACCAACCAAGTTACATCACTTTCTTTTGTTATCGACTCGACGTCCACTCGACTAGGAGAGCTTAAATACCACCACTAACGAGCTACTAAGATGCTACAAAAGTTTTAGCAAGCACCCCCCATATCCACTAAACTGCTGTAAAGATTTTAGGATTATTGTCATTACAGTTTTGCCATAACAAATCCTACACAGTTTAATATCTTAATAACAATCGTTCCTAATTTGATTTAAAAGGCTTAGCCTCACTACAACTATATGTGAAGTAATTACCTCAACTGCTAGAGCATGAATTTACCAATCTAACAAAATTGGTTTCGCAATTTTTGGATGCTTAGTTAATTTATTACGATTTTCCAAAGTATAGTCATTCACATGAAATCATGAGTTAATTTGATTCACAAAAAAACTCAACTGACCGCGCGGCCCAAACCCTCGCCGCCAAGGCCCATCAACGTGCGGCCCGCGTGAGCACAAGGCGGCCCACGCAGACAGCCCGCACGCGCGCTCAAGCAGTTTTTCAAAAACCTCCCCGGACTTAAACCAAACTCACTCGCGCTCCTACGCACTGTTCCCTGAGCCAACAGTCTTTCAAGAAAGCCCCTCAGCTCTACCTCCGTTACAACGGGAAGGTCCCCGGACTCCTCCCCGCGCTCCGGCGCGGCACCCACCGGCACAGGGCCGCCACGCCAGCCAGCTGAGACCCATCTACTGCAAACAAAGAGGCCGATACTCACCAGACCGACCACTCGAGACGACGGGCAGTGAAAGGGGGACCGGGGGCGGACTAGCGCGGCCCCTCCACGACAACGGCCGAACTACGGGGCCGGCGAGGGTGTTCCGGTGAGTGGTGGCACAAAGAGATCAGACGGGAAAGGTAAAAGCTTCCAGGGTTCACCGGAGTACTGTCCAAGACGACGGTCCACTCAGGGACGACCCACACCGGGCCGGCCGCGAACGACCCGAGGGTGCGGCGGCGCGGACACGCCAGCCGCGCCGAGGGGGCGGTGAGTGCCCCGCGGTGGTGCGCAGGGTGGGGCAGTGATGGTGGCAAAACTATCTGCGCGACCAATTAGAAGTTCAAGGTGAACGGGGATGGCTGCCATGGTGCACGGGCGAGCGGACTTAAGGCTGGCGGAATGGGGAAACTCCAAATTGGAGCACGGGGAGCCAAGCTAAGGGGTGGAGCGAGGTTGGTTGGCTGACAGGCTAGAAGACGAAGTCGTGCTCGAGGTGAATTGAAAAATGGTGGCCGCTCGCGGATGAAATGAAGCAGCGGGTCCACGGCATGGCGACCACGCGCGGAAGAGGGAGAAGGCCGCCAGCTGCTGACATTGTCACGGCGCAGGGCGGACAAGCCGCAGGCGCCCCATGCACGCACACGTCGCGACACAACGTGCACGGGGGGAGCGGCAGCGAGGCGTGGGCGAGCGCGACGCGGTGACGCGACCATTCTCGCAACGCGACTGCCGCGCAGGGCGACCGCGCCGCGAAGCGGAGCAAGTGGCCAAAGGGGGGAGGCAACGGCTGTCCCGAGCGAGAGGTCAACGACGCGCTGCGGCCAGCTACGGCCAAGCAACACGGGGCCCTGCCGGCAACACGACGTGCTGGCCAGGCAGCCACGACGCACCGTGCCCCGCACGGTGACCGCGCACAGAAAGGGCAGCAGACGCTGACCGGATGCGTGCACGAATTTTAAAGCTCAAACAACAACTAACCTGGCGAAAAATCGCCCCCCCACTGGACAACGGCCAAGAGGGCACCAAGGGCCAATCCTAGGAGCCGAAACCCGACTACGCTGGCAACACGTTACAGCAAGAAAAGCTCGCGAACATCAGGTTGTCGAACTGCTTCTAAGCTCACCGTTCTCGTCATAGTTTGGTTTTAACTGCGATTTCCGAGCTAGTAAAAACATGAGCTAACAATCTTATTACACTAATACACTTATAGCACCGCCACGAAGAGTTTGTACTTCAATTTTTACTAAAGCGTTGCACACACATTCTATAACATTTTTGCTAGAGAGAAATCATTTTGAACCTTAAGCAAGCACAACACGGTAACGCGGCAACTTAACAATTAACACTTTTATTACTATTTAGGATTACTAATTGATTCCACTTGCTCCCACAGAAGCAACAAAATAAAAGATGCTCATGCCAAGTTTAGGTGCATTGCACACGCGGTAACACCGAGGGTGTTACAGCTCTACCCCCTAAAAGAAAATCTCGACCCGAGATTTCCCGTGCCTAGTGTGGGAAAAGAGGGTAGAGAAAACTTGCAACTTAACGAGTTACCTTCAGGAGCTAGGCAAGAGATGGGGATAATGCTTCAAAATATAACTCTCAAGTTCCCAAGTTGCTTCATCTTCAGAGTGATGTTGCCACTGGACCTTGTACAATTTCACCACATTGTTCCAGGTCACTCTCTCTTTTTCATCCAAGATTTTTACTGGATGTTCCTCATACGAAAGGTCCGGTTGAAGGGGAAGTCCTTCAATTTCTACTGCCTCAGTGGGAACCCGCAAACACTTTTTCAACTGAGACACATGAAAAACATTGTGGACAGCTGACAACACCTCAGGGAGCTGGATACGATAGGCTACTGGACCACGTCGGGCCAAAACCTTGTAGGGCCCAACATAGCGTGGAGCTAGCTTCCCACGGACACCAAAACGATGCACACCTTTCATGGGCGACACCTTGAGATACACATAGTCTCCAACTGCAAATTCCAAGGGTCTCCTTCTCTTGTCTGCATAGGTTTTCTGTTGGTTCTGCGCTGCCTTTAGGTGACTCCGGATAATCCCAACCTTCTCTCTTGCTTCAAGCACAAAGTCAGGCCCGAAATAACCACGGTCTCCCACCTCAACCCAGTTGAGTGGGGTTCTGCATTTCTTGCCATACAGAGCCTCAAAAGGTGCCATCTGGATGCTCTCTTGATAGCTGTTATTATAAGAAAACTCGGCCAACTTCAAACACTCATCCCACTTTTCAGGAAAAGAGATGACACAAGCTCTCAACATATCTTCAAGCACTTGATTCACCCTCTCAGTCTGACCGTCGGTCTGGGGATGATAGGCTGAACTTCTGAGAAGGCGAGTACCAAGACATTCTTGGAGTTGTGTCCAAAACCGTGACATGAAAACTGCTCCGCGGTCCGAGACGATGGTAAGCGAAATTCCATGAAGGGTCACAATGCGGTCAAAGTACAGCTTGGCATACTGCGAAGCCGTATACCTAGTACCCACTGGAAGAAAATGAGCAGTCTTAGTGAGGCGATCCACAATGACCCAAATAGAATCATGGCCCTTGGCGGTGCGAGGTAATCCGGTAACAAAATCCATGGAAATATCCTCCCACTTCCAAACCAGAATAGGCAAAGGCTGTAGAAAACCCGGCCTCCGTAGATGGTCTGCCTTAACTCTTCCACAAATATCACATTCAGCAATATACTTGGTGATATCTTGCTTCATGTTCGACCACCAATACAACTGACGCAAATCATGGTACATTTTATTACTTCCCGGGTGAATAGATAACTTGGATTGGTGAGCTTCCTCCAGAATCTTCCTTCTCAGCTCCTCATTACCGGGAACCACTAACCGGTTCTTGTACTTCACCACACCTTGCTCATCAATGCTAAAGTGCGGACCACGCCCTTCAGCCACCAACTTCTTGATGTGGGGAATCTCCAAGTCATCATACCTTTGCTCCACGATGATTTGCTCAAGTAAATCTGAGACTAAAGCAATATGTGCCAACACTGCAGAGTGAGAGAGGGGCAAGGACTCTTCATCACACACATGTGACTTACGGCTCAAAGCATCAGCCACCACATTAGCTTTTCCCGGATGATAATGGACCTCTAAGTTGTAATCTTTAATCAACTCAAGCCATCTCCTTTGCCTTAGATTCAACTCGGGTTGAGTAAAAATATACCTAAGGCTCTTATGGTCCGTAAAAATATGTACTTTATTCCCCAACAAGTAGTGTCTCCAAATTTTTAGAGCGTGCACCACTGCAGCTAGCTCTAAATCATGGGTTGGGTAATTCACCTCGTGCTTTCTCAGTTGGCGTGAAGCATATGCTATCACACGCCCATCTTGCATAAGCACGCACCCAAGCCCAGTCCTGGAGGCATCACAATAAACATCAAAAGGCTTCTCAATATCCGGTTGGGCCAGAATAGGAGCTGAGGTAAGAAACTTCTTCAATGCCTGAAAAGCTTCTTCACAAACCGAACTCCATACAAACTTTGCATCCTTCTAAAGTAGCTTGGTCATGGGGTGAGCTATTTTAGAGAAATATGGAATAAAACGCCGATAGTATCCGGCAAGACCCAGAAACTATCGGATCTGATGCACGAAGGTAGGAGACTTCCAATTCAACACATCCTGAACCTTGCTAGGATCTACAAACACACCCTCAGGGGTCAGAACATGTCCCAAGAACTAAACTCGATCCAACCAAAACTCGCACTTGCTGAACTTAGCGTACAGCTTGTGCTCTCGTAACCGGGTCAGGACGGTGCGGAGATGCTGTGCATGTTCTTCTTCATTTTTGGAATAAATCAAGATGTCATCGATGAAGACCACTACAAACTTATCCAACTCTGGCATAAAGACTGAATTCATGAGATATATGAAAAATGCGGGAGCGTTTGTGAGACCGAAAGACATGACTAGGTACTCATACAACCCATACCTAGTAGAAAAAGCTGTCTTTGGTATATCTTGTGGCCGGATCTTTATCTGATGATATCCCAACCGAAGATCTATTTTAGAGAACACCTTTGCCCCAGCCAACTGATCAAACAAAGCATCAATACGCAGCAAAGGGTACTTGTTCTTAATGGTTACCGCATTGAGGGGGGCGGTAATCCACACACATGCGAAGAGTGCCATCCTTCTTCTTCACAAAAATGGCAAGACAACCCCAAGGTGAAGAACTGGGACGGATGAACCCTTTATTCCGCAACTCTTCTAACTGCTTCTTCATTTTAGCTAGCTCCTTCGGTGCCATATGGTAGGGGCGCCGGGAAATAGGAGCAGTGCCAGGCTCTAACTCAATGGTGAACTCCACATCTCTATTCGGTGGTAACCCAGGCAAATCATCAGAAAAAACATCTGGGAACTCACAGACCACTGGAATAGAGGTGAGATCAGAAGAGACATCTACATTTGCAGCAATTGGCGAAGTGAGTTCCGAAGGAATGAGAAGAGACATTCTATCCTCGGATGCAGGAAGTCGCAACTCAACAACCCTCCGCTTAAGGTCCAACACTACCCATAAACCTTCAGCCAGTTCATGCCCAGTATTGCATCAATGCCATGCCCAGGTAGCAACATGAACTGAAGGCGATAACTGTGAGTGGCTAGCACTAAACTGACAGTATCCGTCCGGGTGTTGATGAACATCTTCGCACCCGGGGTGCTGATTCTATAGGCCTTAGAGATGGCCATAATAGGTAGATTATGCCTTTCCGCATACCCCATGCTCATAAATGAATGCGATGCTCTAGAATCAAATAACACAAGTGCTGGGTGAGAGTTGATGGTGAACATACCAGCCATCACGGGTTGATCCTGTAATATTTCCTCAGCCTCCGTATAGTTCACCTGTCCCGAACGGCTCACTGGGACTTTCTTCTTGATAACTGTCCTCTTAATCAGACGAGAGTTGGCGGATGGCTGGGCAGACTGAACGGACCGGTTCTTGGGACACTCCCGAGCAAAGTGGCCCTCCTTGCCACACTTGAAATAGCCAGTAGACTTGACCATCTGCCCTTGACGAGGTGGAATCTGCTGTCCCTGTGGCTGTTGCACCTGCTAGGAAGGCGCACGGTACTGAGTCATCGGAGCCTGACGAGTCTGCTGTGGCTGTCGAGACGGCTGTCCACCAGGAGAATGGTAGGACATCCTCTTAACAACCTGCGTCTTCTGCGCCTGCTGGTGACCAGAAGACCCAGAAATTCCCCGCTTGTGCTTCCACTCAGCCTGAGTGTCACGCTGCGGACCCTCCATAGCTATGGCTGCATTCATCAGGGTGCCGAAGGTTTGGTAGTTCCCGGTGTACAGCTCCTTCTACAGAACACAAGAGAGGCCACGGTAGAAGCGGTCCCTCTTCTTCTCATCTGTGTCAACGTGAGTGCCAGCATACTGTGCCAAGTGGTTGAACTTGTTGACATAATCCATCACAGACAAGCTTCCCTGCTTCAGGTCCAAGAACTCCGAGAGCTTCCTGTTCAGAACGCCCACAGGAATGAAGTACTCTCGGAAAGCGGTAGTGAACTCCTGCCAAGCCACCCGGTGGTCCGCCTGCTGCATGGCGTTGAAGGTATCCCACCAAGCGCTGGCAGATCCCAACAGCTGCTGTGCGGCGAAGCGCACCTTCTGCTCGTCGGTCACCGTGAGCAGCAGAAACTTTTGCTCCAGCACACGAAGCCAATGCTCCGCGTCCAGAGGCTCTGCAGTCGGCGCGAACGTGGGCGGGTTAGTCTTCAAGAAGTCCTGATACGAATAGGGCCTCTCAAGACCACGGGCACCGCCCCCGTCCCCACCGTTGCCACCGGGACCCCCACGAGCGAGGCCACCGATAGCCTGTGCCATCAGCTCCAGGGCACGGGCCGTCTCACGACGAGAAGCTAACAACTCCGCCATCATCTCCGCTTGAGTCATCAGAGGCGGCAGTGGCGGTGGAAGAGGAGCCAAGCGTGGGGCATCGTGATTCTCCCTGACATTCTCGCGACCATTCTTCGGGTCACGGCCCTCCTCGTCATGGCCCGCTCCAGCGCTGGTACTCCTGTGAACAGACCCAGCTGCCCCGCGACTGGACCTCAGGTTCATCTGAACAGTTAAGAACCAACCATTAGGATACTTCTCTAGATTTAGAACACGAGACTGAGACGATGATGCGGCCTTCAAAAGAATTGAATCAATTTAGTTTAATTCTTATTCTACCCTGTTACCATCTACGATCATCGTGAAGGTTTTTTTAGATTAACCAGGTTTTTTATCTTGGTGATGCATGCATCGCCCTACACGTTCACTCAAGCCGCAATATAGCGGCCTTTCGCTAGACTTTGGCACATCGTACACTCACTTCCGAAACTAGCATTTCCTTACGCAACGTAAGTTAGTGTACCTGCAGAAAATGGTTAGGAAAACCAGTGCCACTATCCTAGTAAACCATATTGCTAGGGCTGAATACTTAACTACATCGACTATCCCGCACCCTAATTTTTATAAACCTTTTGTTGGTCAAAGTTTTAAGCCTTTTGAAACAGGTGATTAAGCTTGTAGGCTCACTATTGGCTCCGGTACCACCTGTGGCGGAATCGCTCAGTTTAGCACGCTTTTAGGGCGCTTGCCTTCCACATGAGACAAAGTGCCCTGAAAGTGAGCTAAACTAGATGATTTCGTCGAGCACACCCGGCGGGAGAACTCGAATGCTCCACATTTTACACCCGGGATCCAATAATGAGTACAAACTTACAATACTTAGTCCATTTCATACAACACCGAGTCTCGAAAATAGTTATTACAATACCAGAGGTTCAGAGTGCAATAATTGAAATCGGAAATAAAATAACATCTAGCGGAAGCGATGAGAATCCGTCTGTGCCCACCAGAAGAATCCTCCACACAAGACCAACCTGCTCAAGGTGCACCTGCAACAGGGGTAACAAAAACCCTGAGTACACAATGTACTCGCAAGACTTACCCGACTGGGAATTATATTTCCTGACTCTCAAGGATCATGATAGGCTTTATGGCTTGTGGGTTTCTTGCATGCGGAAAACAGCACTAAGAGTGTGTCCTTAATTTCTGAACTTTTAGAAGCCGTATTTTATTCATTTACCAATAATCTATGTAAGCACCTATGCTATAATCAAGCAAGAGTTGAGCAACTCAGGACCATTTTTCCATCTTTCCATTTCCAATTCTTACTACGATGCCAGAGCGTAGTCAAGCCGTACCGTCACGCAGAACGGCGATTCGCGAATCAATGTGCCCAGCTGGGTACCCAAAAAACACATGCCTCGCTTGTACCTAGGCACAAGCAAGACCAACCCGTTCCTCTCCTGTCACAGGTTTCCAGGTCCCCGTCCAAACTTGGACTCTAAGCCCCCAACACTGCAGGCCCGGCCTCAGTATGGTGCTTAGACCTCCTCGACCCAATATATATAACAACCCTAAAAAGCGGGTCCGGAAAGAGCCAGAACCCACGACAGGAGAGAAACAAGTCTTCCCGCTCCCATAAGCAAGTATATGCTCGGGACAATAAACCTGTGACTTGACCAGGGTCCATGCAACGAACGGTCCTTAATTGACACAGGCGGAACAAATGCAACCAGAGCCCCGCTCTGTTGCCCAACCAGTTCCAAGTCCATCCAACCCGTTCCGTCCGGTCTCCAATTATCCATATACTTTTATATTCTATGAGATAGCAACATGATAATAGTAACAATAAGATATTCCTATCTCTCGCGAGTGACAGACAATCACTCGGCTTCTACCAGAATCCTATAGCATAGCATGCTACACGACCCTATCATACTAGTAATACTCATAGGATAAGGATATATATATATATATATGCAAGTGAGTTTCATTCAACTCCTTTAAACTTAATGCGCAAGCATAATTTAAAGTGCATAAGAGTAGGGGTTATGCACCGGGGCTTGCCTTGGGCAGGCGCACAGTCAGAGGTGTCAGTCGCGGGCAGCTCCTGGAACTCCTCCGGTACAAAGATTTCCTCCTCGTACTCCTCGATGACTTCCTCGTAGTCCTGCTCCTCCGCGGCCACGTACTCAACCTCCTCGTGATCTACATGCATGCAATGATAATACCACACTTAAAAGGTTACAATGGTAACTCTAAAACAGCAACTGAAGAACTAGTTAGCTAACCCTAACGACCGACATGTCAAGCCATCTACTACCTTTAAAGCAAAAGCTAACCGATCTATAAGTTTCCTACCAACCAAGTTACATCACTTTCTTTTGTTATCGACTCGACGTCCACTCGACTAGGAGAGCTTAAATACCACCACTAACGAGCTACTAAGATGCTACAAAAGTTTTAGCAAGCACCCCCCATATCCACTAAACTGCTGTAAAGATTTTAGGATTATTGTCATTACAGTTTCGCCATAACAAATCCTACACAGTTTAATATCTTAATAACAATCGTTCCTAATTTGATTTAAAAGGCTTAGCCTCACTACAACTATATGTGAAGTAATTACCTCAACTGCTAGAGCATGAATTTACCAATCTAACAAAACTGGTTTCGCAATTTTTGGATGCTTAGTTAATTTATTACGATTTTCCAAAGTATAGTCATTCACATGAAATCATGAGTTAATTTGATTCACAAAAAAAACTCAACTGACCGCGCGGCCCAAACCCTCGCCGCCAAGGCCCATCAACGTGCGGCCCGCGCGAGCACAAGGCGGCCCACGCAGACAGCCCGCACGCGTGCTCAAGCAATTTTTCAAAAACCTCCCCGGACTTAAACCAAACTCACTCGCGCTCCTATGCACTGTTCCCCGAGCCAACGGTCTTTCAAGAAAGCCCCTCAGCTCTACCTCCGTTACAACGGGAAGGTCCCCGGACTCCTCCCCGCGCTCCGGCGCGGCACCCACCGGCACAGGGCCGCCACGCCGGCCAGCTGAGACCCATCTACTGCAAACAAAGAGGCCGATACTCACCAGACCGACCACTCGAGACGACGGGCAGTGAAAGGGGGACCGGGGGCGGACTAGCGCGGCCCCTCCACGACAGCGGCCAAACTACGGGGCCGGCGAGGGTGTTCCGGTGAGTGGTGGCACAAAGAGATCAGACGGGAAAGGTAAAAGCTTCCAGGGCTCACCAGAGTACTGCCCAAGACGACGGTCCACTCAGGGACGACCCACACCGGGCCGGCCGCGAATGACCCGAGGGTGCGGCGGCCCTCCGCGGCGGCGCGGACACGCCAGCCGCGCCGAGGGGGTGGTGAGAGCCCTGCGGTGGTGCGCAGAGTGGGGCGGTGATGGTGGCGAAACTATCTGCATGACCAATTAGAAGTTCAAGGTGAACGGGGATGGCTGCCACGGTGCACGGGCGAGCGGACTTAAGGCCGGCGGAATGGGGAAACTCCAAATTGGAGCACGGGGAGCCAAGCTAAGGGGTGCAGCGAGGTTGGTCGGCTGACAGGCTAGAAGACGAAGTCGTGCTCGAGGTGAATTGAAAAATGGTGGCCGCTCGCGGACGAAATGAAGCAGTGGGTCCATGGCATGGCGACCGCGCACGGAAGAGGGAGAAGGCCGTCGGCTGCTGACGTTGTCGCGGCGCAGGGCGGACAAGCCGTAGGCGCCCCACGCACGCACACGTCGCGACACAACGCGCACAGGGGGAAGTGGCAGCGAGGCGTGGGCGAGCGCGACGCGGTGACGCGACCATTCTCGCAACACGACTGCCGCGCAGGGCGACCGCGACACGAAGCGGAGCAAGCGGCCAAAGAGGGGGAGGCAGCGGCTGCAGCTGTCCAGAGCAAGAGGTCAACGACGCGCTGCGGCCAGCTACGGCCAAGCAACACAGGGCCCTGCCGGCAACACGACGTGCCGGCCAGGTAGCCACGACGCACCGTGCCCCGCACGGTGACCGCGCACAGAAAGGGCAGCAGACGCTGACCGGATGCGTGCACGAATTTTAAAGCTCAAACAACAACTAACCTGGCGAAAAATCGCCCCCCCCCCACTGGACAACGGCCAAGAGGGCACCAAGGGCCAATCCTAGGAGCCGAAACCCGACTACGCTGGCAACACGTTACAGCAAGAAAAGCTCGCGAACATCAGGTTGTCGAACTGCTTCTAAGCTCACTGTTCTCGTCATAGTTTGGTTTTAACTGCGATTTCCGAGCTAGTAAAAACATGAGCTAACAATCTTATTACGCTAATACACTTATAGCACCGCCACGAAGAGTTTGTACTTCAATTTTTACTAAAGCGTTGCACACACATTCTATAACATTTTTGCTAGAGAGAAATCATTTTGAACCTTAAGCAAGCACAACACGGTAACGCGGCAACTTAACAATTAACACTTTTATTACTATTTAGGATTACTAATTGATTCCACTCGCTCCCACAGAAGCAACAAAAGAAAAGATGCTCATGCCAAGTTTAGGTGCATTGCACACGCGGTAACACCGAGGGTGTTACAGAACCACAATAACCCCGAGCAGAACCACACCCACACAAAAGCAGGCCAGCAGCGAACTCACTAGGAGAAGATGAAGATGCGCCGGCCACGGACTCCTACACGGATCTCCCGAACCCCACCGTTGGCGCTGGACGAAGGAGGGGTGGAGAAATCTTATTCTCCGGCGTCGTCGACACCTTCGCCACCTCCCGGCTAACCCTAGCCTCGCCGTTGACCGACGACAGGCAAACCCTAGACCTAAGCAGAGTACTACCTAGTCTATGTACAGCCGCACGGCGATTCCCCGACCCACCTCCCTCTACGGCGCCTCGCTGGCCGCCGGAGAGGAAGGGAGCTAGCGGAATCGTCGCCAGAAACGCAAATCGCCCTTTTTCCGCCTCGGGCAACTGTAGCAAGGGGAAAGAGGCGAAGTCGGGAGGAAGTGTTCCGGCTAGCTATATACTCTTAGAGCAGCCACAAGGGGCGTTAGTGTCTCCCTACAACAAGCTACATAGGAGAGGGAAACGAGAAGAGAAAGAAAGGATGTCGTCGCTTAACCCGCGAGAGCTGTTAGTGCGACTTTTGATGCTGCGTGCGGGGCCCATGTGGACCATCCACTCCGATCCCTTTCTCGCGTCAAATCTCCATAGTCGTGGATGAAGAAGTGGTTGTGCTTGGCCAGCAGTGCGGGGGCACAAAACGCTGGCGAAGAAGGGATGACACTCGGCCGCAGGATCGGACTGTGGCCCTATGACCTCATGCTAAGCGAGGCCAAGCGGAGCGCGGCTGACCAATCGGTGCAATGGAGTGTAGGTGGCGACGAGGTGAAGGTACGAGAGTGGCGATGACCATGGGCCAGTGTTTGGAGGATTATGCAGAGGTACAGGACGGGAGACGAGAGGATTCAGAAATTGAAGTATTAAAGAGATACTGACATCTGGGCCTCACATGTTAATTTAGGAAGTTGTGTTGTCCATAGATTGTTGTACATGCAATCTATAATATGCTTTATGTCCTACATGTTTAGTGTTATAGAACAAAAAGTCTTGTTTTTGTCCTACCTGAAGAGCCCTAGCGCCGCCGCCGCAGCCGCCGCCCCCATCGTCCACCACCGCTGGTCCCCCTCCCTTCTCCTCCGGCATCTCGCCGGGGGCTGAAGGGAGTGGGGATCCATTGTTTTTAATAAGTTTTTCCTAATAGATCGAGTCATTAGGGTTAGCGTCTCTCCATGCCAAATTACTTGGTATTGGAGTTTTATCTCCTCCTTCTCCTCATCTCTGTCGACGGTGAAGGAGAAGGGTGGAATCGTCTTCTCCATGGCGGCTCCGTTGAAGATGAGGGCGACAACATCGGCGTCAGCATCTTCATCGACATGACGATATGGAGACTTTGGTTTCCGGACGACGGCATCAAGGCGGAGATGATGTCGCCGTCATGGAATAATTTTCTCCGGTCTTTTCTCCGTTTTGTTGTGGTTAGATCTGGCCATGATGAAGGACTAGGGAGAATAATTTTCAGATCAGTCTTCCTCACTCTTCGGTGGCAGAAAGAAGAAGAAGGAAGACACCAGAAAGAAGAAGTTCCTCAATTCCGCCTACAGGAATGTTGGCCGTCGTTCATTGGGCATTTGTTCTCAGGCCATTTGCCGAGTGTTTGCCTGTGCGGTCATCCATACTGCAAAGCATTTAATAGGTTAGGTTTTGAGTTGTGCTATTCACAGCGTGGGTACTATTTTGTAATCCAGAGCGCTTGTAATGTGTTGATGTACCCAGCTATCATATAATATAATTCTTCTTTCGTCGCAAAAAAAAAAACATGTTTAGTGTTATAGAGAGCATATATCCTTATTAAAGTGGATGCCCTTATGTTGCTATCAGAGTATCTGGTGTATATGTATACATGTGTTTAACAAAAGAATACGAGAAGAATAATGCTTTTTAGTAGAAGTTAAGAAGATATCGCTAAGATTCAGCTATTACTCCTCTTTAGCATAAACATCTATTGTGGTTCTTAATATTGAAAAAAGAACCATGTTCATTATAATGTGAAATTCACATGCACTTTGGTTATAGTATTTTCTAGCCCCATTTTGTATTTCGAGGGCCCAAAATTCTCAAATACTCAGATGTACGTAAGACATGCATACTGCTAGTTTGGACTCGGCGACAACACTACAGCACTTGATGGCAACAGATGACGTACTTACGTACCAATAATCTATCTTTAATATCTTTGTATTAGGGTAACCTAATATCATTTTTTTAATATTGGAGTTATTGCAGCAGCACCCAATATATATCTCCTCCAATACCTATATAGAAGATGGGTCCCACAGGAGTGCAAGAGAAATGATTATTGAAAAGTGGTAATTACGGTGGTCCCAATAGTATTAGGGGAGATATAACTCCTCCTTTAAGATGAGAGAAATATTTATGACCATAGAGAAAGAGAAGAACTGCTGAAACAAGAAAAAAAAACATAGTCATCTCTAACCTGACAGTTCTGTAGTGATAGAAAATTACCGTGGAACCGCTGGAGATGCTCTTACAAGGCATCTTGCAGACTCGTCCCACACAACATTCAAAGTGGGGTTTATTCTGCTAATATATAGGAGTACTCCGCAGAGTATCACGCAAAATAGCAACAGAGAACGACACAAGTAACCGTTCAACGAGCTAATTAAGAACGGTTACACGAGTTCACGTATGTTCCAGCCTTCCAGGCACAGGCGAAACAATGGTCTCGCGCGAGCTCCACGCCAGCTTGATCCGCACAACGACGAGACCGATTGACGCTAGTGCCGAGTAGTGGATCGTCTTGGACGGCTCAGACGTCGGACCAGGTGACGGGCACCACGCCGACGTTGGTGTCGAGCCCGAGCGCCTTCCAAACGGCGGGCGACGTGTCGACAATGTTGCGCCTGCACCCATGCGTGGAGTCACACTCGTCCACCACCTTAGCCTCCACGGTGCGGCCAGTGCGCGTGCACGTGATGCGGATCAGCTTGTGGCACCGCCGCCCGCCCGCATACCACCCCGTGGACAGCGCCACCACCTTGTCGTGGTCGCTGTGGTACTGGCCGTCGCACGCCGCGGGACCGCCGCCGCTCTCGCCCTTCTGGAACCCGTTCACAGTCATCACGGCCGGGGTGCCGCGCTTCGACGACACGGCCGGCGACGAGCAGCTGGGGTGTCCGCCCTTGTGGTGCAGCATGCCTGGGACAGACTCGGAGTCGTCGGCGCCGCCAGAGCCGCACGGCGGGTCCGGCTTGGCATGGTACCGGAGCGCCGCGCCGCACCACACGAGCAGATGGAGTGAGACGAGCACGGCGAGGACCGGAGCAAGCTGCTTTGTGCTCGCCATTGCTTATGTTACTCCAGCTAGCTAGCTAGCCTAGCACTTCACTTGATGTGGGTGGCCCGCGGGCGCTTTGTGCTGCCTAGTACCAGCTCAGCTACCAAGGGCTTGCTTAAATAGGCGCGTAAAGCTCGTTCTACAGGGGAAGTAATTGCACAGTTAAACATGTCCACATCGGCTCTTGTTTGAGGAACTAAGATATACTAATAAATTCCATTCTGGAGATATGCACGATACTCTTTCGGTACGCTCAATACGGTACCAATGTCTCTTTTGGAGCACAGATTACGTTGTACTAAAATAAATGTAACAGCGATGTTTTTGGATTTTATGGTGTCGCCCGATGTTTCTTGTACATTACTGTTACCCCTCTAGAATGTTCAGTAATGTTTTCTCAATTGCCGGGGTGTAGACGTGTAGTAGCAGGCTCGGCTGGGAGAAGGAAAGAACCTGGGTAGCCGGTAGCGTTTGATTTGAGTTGATGAGGGTGGAACACGGATGTCCTGTTATTTGGTTTGAAGACAACTAGGATGATATCATCCCTAGGTAGGAATATTTCATGTAGAGGCAAGTGTATCTCAAAAAATTTAAGGTACCAGCATATCGCCTAACAGACTCGAATCCTATTTTTTATCCTGTTTTTGCTAAAAAAAATTATAGAAACAAAAATAGAAGAGGAGTTTCCCTTCCGTTTTTCATCCCTATCTGCCGGCAGAAGCCCTGTGGGGAGCACGACGAAACACCTGAACATATTGTCAATGGGTGCACAATAGCTAGACAGTATTGGATGACGATTGGTGTGCCCGTGCCACTGGACTTTCCAGTGCGGGAGCTCCATAAACTTGAACGCCCTAACAGCCTACCGCAACAGGAGTTTGGGATGTTCATTGCCTTATCATGTTGGAAGCTCTAGAAAGAGAGAAATGCACTTGTGTTCAGAGTGGAGACAACCTCCGTTCAGCAGCTGATCACCTCATGCAAGATGGAGGCAGAAAGATGGAGAGCTAGCTAGACCATCAAGGAAAAGGAAGCCAATAGTGGATAAATGGTGTTCGGTTTTTCACCAAGCATTGCACACTTAGTTGTTTTGGCTGTGTACGCAGCACTTTGTATGATCAAAATCCAGTGATGTAAGACTTTGTAAACACCTTGCGGGCCATTTAAGGACCAAATATAATATAGGCCGATTCTACTTTCAAGCAAGAGTTGAGCAATCAGAACCATTTTACCATCTTTCATATTTCAGTTCTTACTATGATGCTAAACCATAGCCAAGTTGTACTGTCATGAAAACGGCGGTTCGCGAATCAATGTATCATAGTTGGGTACGCCGAAACACACGCATCGCTTGTAACTCAGTCACAAACGAGACCAACCCATTCCACTCCCGTCGAGGAGTCCAGGTGTCCGTCCAAACTTGGACTCCAAGCCCCCACACATGTGACCCGGTCTCAAAGTAGTGCTTAGACCTCCATCTTTCCTCGCCTCCAATCAGTCAGTCTAGAAAGAGCCGGAACACATGACAAGAGAGTAACGAGCCTTCCCGCTTTCATAAGGAAGTATGTGCTCAAGATAATAAATCTGTGACCTGACTAACATCTACAGCAACGGACAATCCTCAATCGACACGGACAGGAAAACAGTGTGACCAAGCTAAATTTCGTGGCCACGGGACACAACTTATTATACTCACCAATACCCTTACAATATCCCTGTCCAGTCACCATTTCCTTTCCATCATTTTATCATGAGAGTAGTGATAATATCCACCTATTGTGTGAGTAACGACAGATTACTTACGCTACCGATAAACCTAAGCATAGCAGCTACGCGATCCTGCACTAATAAGACTCATATATATATATATATTAGAAATATGGACGAATGGAAGTTTAACTCCTAAAGAAGCGCTTTATGAAGCTTCTCGTAATTTGATTGATTTATTTCTTCCTTTTATACACACAGAGGAAGAGGGCACTAGTTTCGAAGAAAATAAAAACAGGTTAACTCCACCCCTTTTAACCTTTCAAAAAAGATTCACTAATCTAAAGAAAAACAAAAAAGGAATACCAATGAATTGTATTTTTATTGATCAATTAGAATTGCCTTCTAGAACGTATAATTGTCTCAAAAGGGCCAATATACATACACTATTGGACCTTTTGAGTAAGACTGAAGGGTTTAGGGTTTAGTGTATATATATATGCATGTGGTTTCCATAAAATTCCTACAACGTAAATGCACAACAATTTATATACGGTGATTATAAAAATAAGGGTTATGCACCGGGGCTTGCCTTGGGCAGGCGCGGTGTCAGCTGCGTCAGTCAGTTGTGGCTCCTGGACCTCCTCCCTTACGGGGATCTCCTCCTCGTACTCCTCAACCACCTCCTCGTACTCCTGCTCGCCGGTGGTCACGATCTCCACCAACTCGTTCTCTATATGCATGCGATGATGATGCAACAATTTAGTATAGACGATAGCAACTCTTAAAATAAGAACACATAAGCTATACAACAAGCTAGCTCTGATGGCTAAGATACTAACTATCATTCTTACTAACCAGATGTGAAGCTCACCCTATCAAGTGCTTGATTTTATAGACCAATATTATACTCTTATGCATATTAGTTTTAATGGACATTTAGCTACCATATTAAACAATATATTCTAGGGCTACAAAAATTACAGAAAGCACATGATAATACAATGAAGCTACTGTAAAAACATTCAGGATTAAAGCTATTACAGATTTGCCACAAAAAATCCTACAAGATTTATCCTAATAATATTAAGCATTTCCAAATGATTTAATAAACCTCAGCATCATCACAGGTATGTATGAAATAATTATACTATCAGCTAGATCACAAATTTAGGAATCTAACAAAATGATTTCACGATTTTTGGACACTCATATGAATTGATATTAATTATCAAAGATCAACCCAGAAATAGAATGATAAAACTATTTCTAATTTCTTAGGAAAAGAAAAGGCAAATTCGGCCTCGCGGCCCACACGAACCGGCCCACGACGGGGAGCCCACGCGCGGTGGCACATTTGCGGAAAGGACCTTAGCACCATGCGTTATTATAGAAACACTATGCGCACTGTTCTCCTAGTTGGTGCTTATGCACTAAGGCTCCTAGGTTATCTTGTCTTCGCATCGGGGAGGTCCCCGACGCCTCATCGCCGCCCGGCACGTTGAGCAGTGGCACTAGGCGATTAAGCCGGCCAACTAAGAACCTCTACGGCGAATCTAAGGGGCCGACATCCATCTACATCCTAAGCGCTTCCGCTACGCAGCATCTCGAGGTGGCGGGACTCGCTGAAGTTAGCCGCGGCGATGCGCAACCATCTGCGGTGGTGGCGCCGGCGTTCCGGCGAACTGGAATGGCTACGGCATGACCTTCTAGCACTCAAGTACCAGGGGCTTACCACGGACCTAGCTGACGAGGCGGTCGAATCGGAGGGAGAGCCCGTGCTGGCCTGGCCGCGTGCGCGCGGCGAGTTCGTCGACGAGCCGCGGCGGGCAAGGCGACGAGGGAGTTGAGGCAAAGCAGGTGGGGCAACTGGTTGAGCTTGAATGGCAACTGGGAAGGGGTTGCCATCCACGCCGGCCGAATGCGACCTTAACGACTCGGCAGCGGGACACTCCAAAATTGGAGCTCGGTGGGGCATAACTCGAGGCGGGGTAGGGTCGGTTAGCAAGACAACTTGATGACGGAGCCAGGGACGTGGTGAATCGGACGATGGTGACGCCACCATGCCGAATTGAAGGCGCGGGTCCGACGGGCATGGTGACAGAGAAAGGGGAATTTGGCTCGGCCTGTTCTCACCGTGGCGGGACTTGACCGGCTGCTTACGGTACAGCAGGTGTGCACATGCTACAGGCCGCTGCGGTTAGTGGAACGTGCGTGCGTGGTGCTGGAGAGCGGCAGGTGCGGCCGCAGCGCCATAATTGACGAGAAGACGACACCGGCAGCACAAGGAAGAGGGGGCAAGTCCACGTGCTCGAAGATGAGAAGGCAACAGCATTGCGACGCGAGACGAGGCAGCATAGCTCGGTAGCGAGGCATCGGCAACAGTGCTGTCGCGAGGTGGAGCAGCAACGACAGCGAGGGCAGCGCGGCTGCGATGCAGGGCGAGCACGGCCAGAGTGGCGCCACAGCGGCAGCCGCAGGGGACGACCAGCCGCGGCCAGGCCACGGCCAGACCGAGGGAGGGCCCGGTCGGCCAATGCGCGGCCGAGCGCGTGCACGCGGTGGCTAAGCACGGCGCCGTCGAGCCCCTGCGCGAGGTGACCGCGGCCACTTGGCCAAGCAACTCGAGACAATGGCGTGCACGACTTTGAAGCATGTATAAAAGCTAACCTGACTCGACTTGGATTCTATCTTCTTTACCATGCTCAAGAGGGTGCATTGGCTATCGACAAAGGCTCAGATATGACCTTACCCCTTAGTTAAATTTCCCAAAATAAAGTCGCCAGATTAGCACTGTCAATCTGTTCTTAAACTTGGAAAAATGTTCTAAGTCTTTGCTGAATTTGTTTTCAAATTCGACTTCCAAGCTATTAGAAAATGCTAGCCAGTAACATTATTTTTCCCAAGTAAGAGTTGCATGGTCAGCTACATAGTTTGTACTTCAAACTTTATTATTGTGTCATATATATGTTCTATAGCATTTTTGCTCACAAAAATTGGGTTTTCAACCCTCCTTAATATAACATGCAACATTGGATAGCTTTTCATTTAACATTTTTATTGATGATTTTAGGTTACAAGACTCTATCTACACAATTAATCACATGCAATATCACGTAAATATGATGCTCATGACATGTTTTGGTGAGTTGTTTAGGGCGTAACACTGAGGGTGTTACATGTGTGACGTGTCTATGGACGGGCGGAGCACGATTTCTAAATGAATTAGAATACATGGTGTTTTCATGGACTACTCTCTTGTGCGTGTATGAGTTAGACCGGTGTTTAGCCATAATGTAGAGCCTAAATTCAAAATGAATTGGAATGCGTGTCACGATCATTAGAGCATCTCCAGCAGTTCCCTAAAAATTAGTTGGTAAATCTTGTGTTTTGGCAAGTCACAAACCAATATGGGGAGTTCAAAAAGAGGCTCTCTCCAGCAGTTTGGCATTTTGGGCTTGGCAAATTTTAAAAAGGAGGCCCACCTGATCTAAGGAGGCCCACCTGATCTCTTTTTCCTCCCATCGTGATTTCCTTGCTCGTGGAAACGGAACGACGTACGCCGCCGCCTCCTGGTCATATTCCTCCGCGTGTGAAACTCGATCGAAGACGCCGGCGCTGCTCAGCTTTCTTCGACGCCGTCGCCAGGTAATCTTCTTTGCTGCCGCCAAGATCCTTCCCTGGCCGCCGGCCAAGTTCCTTTCCCTGCCCTCTCCCTTCCCTGTTTGCCTCACGCCGGCCCTCTCCTGCATCCAGCCCGCCATCGCCGTCCTCCATGTCGGGCCACGAGGGTTCTTCGTCCATGAACAGCCGGGCATTAGTGAAGAGATCCCGTCGTACAAGACGACTAGATGATTCATCATCCGATGACGATGATGTGGTATTTTCGGCTGCTCGAATCGTGCACAAGTTTGCTGAAGCCAACAAGCGACATGGTGGTTCTGTCATGGGTCGTCGAGTTATTTATCGAGATAGAGAAGCCGGCCATGACAGGATGTTTCAAGATTATTTGGCGGTGAATCCAACATACGGCCCTGCATTATTCCGTCGAAGGTTGTTGTTCTTTCACTTTAGTATGTACTTAATTATTATACGAGTTTTAAAACCTTATTTTGTTTTGTTCAGGTATAGGATGTCTAGGGAGCTTTTCCTACGCATAATGTCTGCTGTTGAAGCACACGATGACTACTTTGTGCAGAAAAGGAATGCAGCCGGCGTGCTTGGACTGAGTTGCTTCCAAAAAATCACTGCCGCATTTCGTATGCTCACTTATGGGGTTCCTGCTGATGCTACAGATGAGTATGTTCGAATTGGTGAAAGTACCGCACTTCTGAGTCTACGTAGGTTTGTTAGAGTAGTTGTCCAGATTTTTGAAGATCAATACATGAGATATCCCAATGAGGAAGACACGGCACGCTTATTAGCACTTGGTCAGCAGAGAGGTTTTCCTGGGATGTTGGGGTCCATCGATTGTATGCATTGGGCGTGGAAGAATTGTCCATATGAAAGACATGGCCAGTACAAAGGGCATGTGGACAAGCCAACTATTATTTTGGAGGTTGTTGCTTCCCGCGACCTTTGGATATGGCACGCATTCTTTGGAATGCCTGGCTCTCATAATGACATAAATGTTCTTCACAGGTCCCCTTTGTTTGATAACTTGGCGGAAGGTAGAGGCCCAGAAGTGAAATACACCGTTAATGGGCATGATTATGACATGGGTTACTATCTTGCTGATGGTATATACCCCTCATGGGCTACTTTAGTCAAGTCCATCACTCTTCCAATGGGGAACAAGGAGCAATATTTTGCCAGAGCGCAAGAAGCAGCGAGGAAGGACGTTGAGAGAACTTTTGGGGTTTTGCAATCTAGGTTCGCCATTATTCGTGGACCAGGACGCATTTGGGACGAAGAGACATTAGCTATGATCATGAGGGCTTGTGTGATCATGCACAACATGATTGTTGAAGATGAAGGATTTGTGTTGGACCCAAACGAGCGTTTCGATTATGGCGGTGAAAATGTGGAACCTGAACGTGGCGTGCCTACTCGTACACTCGATGAATACATTGATGCACACAGAAAGATCAGGAACAAGGATACACACCTACAGCTAAAAGAAGACCTCATCGAGCACCTCTGGAACCATTATCCAGATTTATATTAGCTAAATATATTAGCTTATGTTTTATTTTAATTATATTGTCATGAACTCAAGTGTATTAGCTTATGTTTTATTTTAATTATATTGTCATGAACTCAAGTGTATTAGCTTATGTTTTATTTTAATTATATTGTCATGAACTCAAGTGTATTTGCTTATGTTTTATTTTAATTTATTCAGTTAAATGTGCAATCGCCTCTTCCAGTAGCTATATATCAACGAACTCAGCGTGTACGAGGAATCAGCACGATCTTGATGTCTGTTCTTGCTGTCATTCAGCGTGTACTACTCCGAATAAAAATTCTATACTGAATCTGCCAAGACTGAAGCGGCCAAGACTGAATAAAGGTTCACATCCATACTGAATAAAAATTCCAGATTACTACTGAATACAAATACTTGTGCCAAATAAAAAAGGATCTACTGAATTTGAAAAACACATAAAGGTTTAATAATTTAGATAACAAATGACACAAAGGTTTAATAATCTAATTTGCTAAGCGTCGAGCGATGATCTTGCGCTGCATCATCTCATAGTACTCCAGCTGGAGCGGATCGAGAGTGGTCTTGTCCACGGTCATAATTTCTTTTTCCTCTTTCATCAGCTCCGCTTCAGCTTTTTTTTCCTCAATTTCCACACGCTTCTTTTCTAGCTCGAGTGCAGCCTTGTCTATCTCAATTGATTCCTTGAACCTCTCCTGTTTTGCCTTCTCTTTTTCCTTGTCGAAAGCCTCCTTCTTTGCCCACATCATGTCCAAAGCCTCCATGCACGCATCGCCTCCACGCTTGAGAGCTTGTTTCGCCTTCTTCACACCCTCTGGCCTTTTCCTTTTTTCGGCTTCTGGAGCAGCCTCCTCTGTGAAGTCATTGTTCGTGGCTTCTTCCTCCCTTGGCCTAGATTGCTTGGTGGACTTTTTCTTGTTCTTGTTGGCTGCTAGTTTCTCCATCTCGGCAAGTTCTATCCTCTTTGCTTTCCACTTGTCTTCCCCTTTCAATATGTTCCAACAAGGTAGAACAGTAAATTTCTTTGCTTCCTTGTCTAATCCTTGGTACATTTTGGTTGCTTCTGAAATCTGAACAGAAAAATTGTCAATGCATATATCTTTTAGAAGTGAACCAAATTGAAGTAAAAAATTGAACACATACTACATACCTTGTCTTGGATAGTTTGCCCACTTTGATTCCTATGGCATATCGCTTCATAGCATGCACAATATTTATTCACTTGTGCTTGAATTGTTAGCCACCTATGCATAATGGAACTCTCTGTCCTAATTGCTTCAGTTTTCTTATTTTTCTCAAAGAAAGTATGAACTCGACCCCAAAACGTGGTACGAGATTGATTGACCCCGTTGATGGGATCTTTGCTTGCGTTCAACCATCCTGAGCATATGACTTCATCTTCCTCGTAATTAAAATTTCTTGTCCTCTTTGCTCCCTTTGTACCGCCAGTTCCTTGCACTTGCACTTGCACATCGATCTGTTGAACTTCAGTACCAAAGTCAGTCTCTTGAGTGACGGGAATGTTGATATCATCCAAACCAGCTACATGTCCGTCATCTCCATTCAGAAGAATCTCCGTCAAGAATCCCTGTCCGTCCATTTCAATGAATCTACAAGAACAAAAAAATATACAAACAATGAGGTGGACAGTAATATACGTGATCAGCATGGACAAAATACAAATTGATGTATTCGACAACTGAAAGCAAATTGAAGCCGCCGGCCATGATAAACTGAAAGCAAATTGATATACTGAACCAAAATGATGTACATACTGAACTTAAAAAAAATCTTATGTACTGAATGATATACTGAACCATACTGAATAACCTACAAACTGAACCATACTGAATGATATACTGAACCAAGCAGCATGATCTACACATACTGAACCCTAAACCCATCTACTGAAGCCGGCCATGCAGATCAATTAGAACCCTAAACCCACCTGCTAAAACTTAAAGAAGATCCAGGGAAAGCAGCCGCCGGCGTCGTACCTCGATCTTCACTGGAATTGATGTCGCACCTCGATCTTCACTGGACGGCAGCCGCCGGCATCGTTGCCGATTCCTGGATCAGCCGCCGCGCCTGTACTTCTTCAACCAACCTTCACGAAGCCGCCGCGACCGTCCTTCACGAAGCTGAGACGACGAACAGGTACATATATATATGCAGTCCAAGCCACGATAGAATAGGAAGCGCGGCGCGGGGATTGGAAACGCGCGACGCGGGAGACCTCTTGGCGCGCGCGGGAATAGGACCGACTACGCGGGAATACGACCGAAAACTACGATGGCAAGTCGACTCCGCGTGCGTATATATGCGCGCGCGGAAGCGCCGGATGGCAAGCTCGCTCGATTGGCAAGTCTGTTTGCCAATCTGCTGGAGCAAAGATTTTCAAGTTTTGCCAAAATTTACAAGATGGCAAGTTGATTTAGCAATCTGCTGGAGATGCTCTTAATAAATAAATCTCTAGGCCTCGATCCTTATTTATATAAGGGGGGTGTTTGGGACTACTCCACAAACTCCACCGTGGAGCAGCTCTACAAAAAAAAATTAGAGTTTGTGGAGCACCTCTTTAGGTGCTCTCACAGCTCCACCTTTTTTTTCTTGAACCGAGTGCATGGAGCTAAAACCGTTTGGCTAAAAACATAGAGTGAAGCTAAAAAAATATGGAGCGGAACAGTCCCAAGCAACTCCTATATTTGAGCGGCACACATGCACAATGAAGAGTTTAATTAATTATACGGTACAGCCAGTGCCCGGCGCTGACATCGGTTCATATGCAGCTCGTGCGAGGTGTCCGTCCATATGCAGCTCGCACGAATAACCACGCCGCACACATGTCGTGTCCGGTTTTTTCGCCCCCTATGCATGGACCCGACCCCTGCTTCCTGCCCTGACCCCCGTGCCCACTTCGTTTTGCGCACGCACGCGGAAACCCTATGGGTCACCTTCCCCGCCTAAAACATATGCAACATTCATATTTACTTTTGCAACATCTAGATGAAATACTTGCAACATACGTCTAAAACAGATGAAACATTTGGAACATACACTTGCAACATATGTGTATAGCTATTGCACTCATTATGCAACATCTAGATAAAGCACTTGCAACGTACGTATAAAACAGATGAAACATTCAGAACATACACTTGTAATATACGTGTATATAGCCATTGCACGCATGCAACATTCAGATGAAACACTTGAAATATACGTGTATAGCCATTGCAACATATGCATTATCCCGATCTGCTTTTGCAACATCGATATACATTTGCAATATACCTCTAAAACCGAAATACTTGAAACATACGTTTGCAACATGCACTTTCAGCGTAACATCTCCTTGCTACTTTGACGGATGGTGTAATCTTTAAATAAATCTTTGAGTCATACATCATCTAGGGATCTCATTGTATGTCTTATTACAACCTTGTAGCTTAGGGAAAACAAACCTCCCTTAGGCATTAAGCAAGCCGGGATTACATGATTTATATTCTAATCTACCGTGTATACTCAAACATTCCTGCAGTCAGGAACAACACCAGTGGTTGTAACTTGTAAGCCCACGAGCTGAACAGTTCCATTATCATGGCGGCATAGCCACCAGCCCCATAGCCCAGGGCCGTGCACGAGGGTGTGCAGCCTGTACGTCCGTACAGGGCCTCAGAAAATAAGCAGCCCTTGCGGCGGCTTCGCGTGCGTGGCGATGGCGCAACGCTTCATGTTCATCTGATCATCTGGTCTCCCGTCTTCAGCCGGCGATCGTCACTCGTCAATTCATCTGGCAAGCAGTTAGCAGTGAAGCAGGCACCAACGATAGGAACCAGGAAGAGGTCCAGGTGGAGGTCCCTGCAGGACTGAAGGTATTGTTTTTTTTTCAATTCCATCTGTATTGTATTAATTAAATCCTTCATATGAAAGTCCACTAGTCCAGAACTGCTTGTATAATTTTAATTTTATTCTTTTCATCTCTTTGATGCCATGTCTTCTACAAATCGATCTAGAAAATATGAATCCGGTTACCAAAAGCGTAAGAAGAAACAAAGAATTTAGGAGTTAACTCAGTCTCAGAAAGGAGCAATGGATAGATTTGTTATAAAAGAATCAAACGTGCATTCAGGTAATGAGGTAGAGGCTGGTCCTGCACTTGATAGTAATATTGAAAATGATCAGATGAACACTAAGAGAATGATGTTATTCAAGTAAAGATTAGTTCAAAAGGTGTTATTCTTGATACATCACATTTGTTATACAGTATTTATATTATTTTAGCTATATTTGGAACTTTGATTGAGGCCTCACTTAGAGCTTCGAACAGGGTCTATAAATCTGACGGCACGGCCCTGCCATAGCCCCACCACTTCCATGTCCTTGGCCCGTCGCTTCTCCGCGCAGTCCCACGGCTCCGCGCGAGCCCAGCCTAGCGCCACGCCCGCGTACGACACCACCGCGTCCGCCCGGTCGACGCACGTCCTGTTCATCCGGAGCGTGACGCCGAACGCCGTCGAGACCACGCGGCCGGGGCTGCCCGGGTCGATGCCGTCGTAGCCGGCGAGGGCGACCGAGAAGGACGGGCTGTTGAGGACTTGCACGTGCCAGTAGACGCCGCCAGCCCACAGCCCCAGTAGCGCTATCGCGATACACATCGCTATAAACGCTAGGGAGTGGAAGCGGTCCTCGTCGCTCATGCGCGACCAGCGGCTGGGTGCCCTGTATCCCCAGACTGGCGGTGCCTCGTCGTCTCGCGGATTGGCAAAGATATCGTGGTAGTCGAAGGCCGGTGCCGCCGCCTCATCTACGTCGTCGTCGTCGGCGACAAGACCCATATATATTGCTTGATCAGAAATCAACTAGAACGATCGATCGATGACGCGGACAAGATGATATGCAACTATATATCTCACAAGTAAGGATGAAAACGGTAACAAACGGTCGAAAAACTCATAAATTATTTTCTACTTTTACATTTGAAATACGAAAACGAAAACGAAAACAGTAAAGCCGGACACGAAAACGAACGCGATCTTACGAAATATCGAGAATTCCGAAAACGAACCAATTCGAGCGGATTTATGTCGAACACGGTCGATATACGAAAACTCAATACGAAATACCGACCCGTAAGACCAAGTACATGACTAAGTACATACATGATCAAGTTCAAGTGCATATAATAATTAACAAGTGCATGATCCTTGGTCTTAGGTATTTAACACAATAGTCAACACATAAATACAAGTCTAGAACAAGCAATTAGTAGCTAGCAGGATAATAGGAATTAAAATTAGATGTAGCAACTAGCATACCATTTTAGAATCTGAAATAAAATTAGATGTTATAGAAACATGAACTCGAACTGAGTCATGATAATTTTATTAATTTTTTTTGAATAGATGTAGTATTTTATTTTAAAGATTTATTCATATTTTTCCGTTGAGTAACAAAGATTTATTCGGCTGAGACAAAAACTATCAAATGATTGATTTCGCAAGTGAGGGTTAAACCGATGAGCTATGGCCTAGGTGGGCTTTCGTGTAGATGCTGCTGGCTTTCTGCCATTTAGCACCATCTCGTGAGATGAAGGGAGATGAGGCTGGACGCCGTCTATAAGAGAGGGCAACTGACTACCAGTAGAAAGAATGCAGCTGCGTGGTGAGCAGCCTGTAATTGAGCTGTATGACCTGTGCGTTGGCCAAATTCGGTTTAATCCCAATTTTGAATTCGGAATATTTCAAATTAAAAGTAGAAAAGTAGAAAACGGTCAAAAAAAAATATCTAAATCGTTTTATACTTTTACATTTGAAATACGAAACATCTGAAATGCGAAAGCGAAAACAGTAAAATCGGACAAGAAAATACGGATTCGATCGGATGAAATATAAAAAACGATGCAGTTCAGTTCAGGATATTTCGGGTCCGTTTTCATCCTTACTGACAGTCGTGAACTCGTCACATCACGACCGTGCGCTATTGTCAAACGTACGTGATCGATCCTGCGCCGAACCGCTAGTACTACGAGTAGAACACGTTCTCGGTTTTCCGATCCGTATTTATAAACTCATAAATATTACATATATACTCTGCAAAACCTGGAGTATATATAATCGGCACGGCTAGCGCCCGGACGTCCAGATCCGGGCGCTAGCATCTGGACGCACCACCGGAGAAGGATTCCAGCCCGCCCCCGCTTCCACCCCCGAACGCGGAACCCACAATATCCCCATGCGCGCAGGGGGTGGATCGAATGCAACCAGGCCGCACGTGGGAATCCGCTCCCCCTATCTCCGGACCTAACGCGGAACCCGCAACGTCCCCACGCGAGCGGGGACAGATCAAACGCAACCCGGCCACGCGCGGAGATCCGCTCCCCCATCTCCAGACCTTCGTCCTGCCCCCAAAGCAACCATCGCCCCTCCCCACACTGCAACATCCCCACCCCACAAACTGCACCTTGTAGCACCATGCAGACGTTGAAGATGCAACTGACAAAGGAACGCCTACTGCACCAAGGCATGATGCCTACTGCAACGACAACCAAACACTTACTGAAACAACTGCCAAACACTTACTGAAACAATGCAGGAAAATGAAGCTTCAACATAGAACGACTACCTACTGCACCAAAGCAAGACAACTAATGCAACAACAACTAAACAACTACTGAAACAAAGGGCAAAACACCACGAACACCTACTGCACCCAAAAAAACATGAAAACTACTGAAACATTACCCAATCACCTACTGCAACAGCAGGCGACAACTACTTCACCATGCGGTTAAAACAAAAAATAAAACAAGATCTCAAACACACATCAACACCAACTGAAAACACTACTGCAACAATGCAAAATAACCATTGCAACAGACGAAGAGAAAAAAGGAGGATGGAGGGAGGAAAGCTCATACAACATGCCCAGATTTGCTTCTCCAACATCCAAATAGTTCTACTGAAACGTACCTTTTGAGCAAATGAAACAACGGAAAAAACACTACTGAAACAGGAGGAGAGGAGAGGAGAAACGCCGCCAGCGCCGCCAGATCTGCATCGCCTCCCATGGATCCACCATGGGGGGTCGCTGCTACATGCATCCCCCACCGGGGGAGGCCTCCCATGCCGCCGTCGAGGTGGGAGAGGCACGCCATGATGGAGAAACGCCGCCGAGCAGCTGGATCTGCACCGCCTCCCCATGGATCCACCACAGGGGACCAAGTGCACCATGGATCCACCGCGGGGGAAGCCCCCATGCCCCCGTCGTGGTGAGGGAGGGCGCGCGAGGGTGGAGGAGGCGCCCACGACGCTAGATCTACAGCACTTCCCATGGATCCGCCACGGAGGAGGTCGGGCTCCCATGGATCCGCTAGAATGAAAGGCCGAAGAGACCGCCGCTGCCATCAACTTCGAAGGAAGCCACGGAGGTAGGAGAGTCAAAAGAGAGGGAAGTGGCTTCGTCGGAGAGAGCAAGGAAGTGGCGACGAGCCGGCGGCGCGCGTGGAGAGGGTAGGCAAGGGAGAGCGAGGGCGCAGCGGTGGAGAGAGCGAGGCACGCGCGGGCAGCGAGTGAAAGGGAGAAGAAGGCGAGCAGGTGGGTCGCGGTGGTCTGACGAATGGATAAGGGGAGGGGGAGCGGGCTCGGGCGGGATGGGTTGCACCGCGTCGCGCCCGTCGGGTGCGTCCGACGTCGTCCGGACGTCCTCACTGTATCATTACCGATATATAATATATGAGTTTTGCTCAGGTGGTCCTCACCATAAAATTTGCACGAATCTTGAAGCAGGCTGATAATAATTTTTTAATTTATTTCGTAATGGATCTGGTCTAGGCTCAGCCCTACCCATGTCCAAAGTCCAGCCCCTGCCCATCCATTACTTTTGACGTGATCGTTCTGAAATCACAACATCCGGCGTGTGGCCGCGGTGCCGACCGAGCCTGCCTCCGCCGCGTCGCATCCCCCGCCCCAGCATTCCGGCCCTTTTCTCCTGGACCGCTGCCATGCTACAGCCCTGCCTCCTCATCCCCGAGAGTCTGCGACCCTTTTCTCCTCTTCTGTCGCCTCATACACGCAAATCCTCTTCCCAAATCCTACTCCTATGGTGATCGGTGGTGGAGAGAGCTCGTCATCCTCGGGCGCTCCGTTGTCAAATATCCCTCTATGGGGACCTCGGCCACGCGGGCTGCGGCACCTACGCTGATGCCTATCACGGTCGCTGCTGATCCGATGTTGCCGTTGTCATGCTCAAGCAGGTCCACGACGTCGTCAACACCCGTCGCGAGACCAAGGCTTCCTCGCCATATGCCCCCACCCCCAACGTCCGGCCACCTCTCTCTATGTAGCTTAGGAAGTAGCATTAGTTCACTGGTATACTATGTTGTTAATAATTAATGGCGGAGGCAGGTTCGGTAGCTGCGTGGCGCCGCCGCCGCCGCCGCCGTCCGTCGTCGTCTGTCCGCACGATGCATGAAACAAGCACGCTCGAGGCAACTGGACTGGACGGGGCGGGATCCATCCACAACTATCGGCCTGGGCTGGTCTGGACTTGCTATGAGCATGGGTAGGGTCGGGCCTTGATAATACCCACAAGATGAATTGAATTAAATTAAATTAAATGTCTGCTTTAGGATTCGTGTAGTTTCCAAAAAATGGTCCACCGGAGCAAAACTCATAATATATATCCAAAGCCTGGTGTCGTCGTCGACTTGTCGGCCGGGTTTCGCCCTCGTGTGCACCATCGATCGATCGTCGGCCGTCGACGTGCACCGCAATGGAACATTACCGATCTCTGAACGAATCCATGGGCGCCAACGTCGTCGTCGACAACTGGTGGACACGTTTCCTCCGGAGGCATCCTAACCTTCAGCTGGCGCTGATCCCGGCTATCGTGGGAGCCCTGCTGCTCCTCATCTGCTGGCAGATCTACAGCCCTCCCGAGTTCTCGGTGACCGTGTCAAGATCGCAAGGCCTGGAGCCGAGCAAGCGCGCGGCGGAGGGCGGCGCGCCCACGTTCGACGTCACGCTCCGGGCCAAGAACCGCAACGTGTGGGAGCACTGCTTCAAGCCGGGGGCCGGCAGCGCGGTGGTGGCGTACGCGGGCGTCCCGCTCGCGCGCGCCGACCTCCCGGGGTTCTGCGTGCCGGGGATGAGCGTCGCCAGGGTGCGCTTCGTCGCCGCGGGCGCCGGGCTGGGGATGCCCGAGTCGCTGTACGAGAGCCTGGAGGCCCAGCGCGGGGGGCGGGAGCGTGTCCAGCTGACGCTACGCGTGAGGCTGGACGAGGATCGGCGGTTGCCGCACCACGTACCGGACGTGTCGCGCTTGCTGCTAGTCTGGTGTCAGGCGGCCATGCTGGACGGGCACCGGCCGAGCGGGCCGTCACGTTGCACGGCATTCGAAATGTGGTAAAGTTGGAGTATGAGACCGTTGGCCCTTTGATCGTGGATGCGCTTGCTACTAGGAGCAGGGGCGGATCCAGCGGTGGGGCGGGCGGGGCTCAAGCCCCCCTACCGCTGCCGCGACAATAGAGCCTCTTCTTGAGCTCCTCCTAGATTTTATAAGCATGAAAGAGATGGAGGATGGGCTTTAGAGGTTGAAGATGAGTTGAGCCCCCTCTTCCGTGAATTTCTAGATCCGCCAGTGCTAGGGACGACCTGTCGCCGCCTGCGGGTTCAAACTTCATACTGGTGCAGCAAGCTTGTCATGAATTCCACACACGCAACGCAAGCTGCTCGGTGAACACGGCACGAATCAATATATGATTCTGCCGCAGCCAAGATATTGTTCTTTTTCCGTTTTTGAATTTATAAGTTGAATATTGAAGTACAGTTGGAAAGAGACATTTCAATTTTCTTGACCACTCATAGCGTCGACTTTGACTTTAACCTTGCCACACTCACACCGGACGGACCAACTCATGAACGTTGGCAGCCCGCCACACGAGCCACACGTAGCACAGAGAGCCCTGCGAGCGGCCAAATCCGGCCATGGCGCGCACGCACCAGCTCAACATCCTTGCGGCGCTCGACCGCGCCAAGACGCACCGGTACCACCTCGCAGCAGCCGCGATTGCCGGCACGGGATTCTTCGCCGGAGCCTACAACCTCTACTCTGCGTCACTCATCTACAGGCTGCTCGGCCGCGTCTACTTCGCTGATTCCGCGAGGCCGGGCGAGGCGGGCACGCTGCCGCCCGATGCCGCGGCTGCGCTGAACGGCGCCGTATTCTGCGGAACGTTTGTGGGCCAGCTCGCCTTTGGCTGGCTCGGGGATAGGATTGGCCGCCGGCGCGCCTATGGCCTCGCGTTGGCGCTCATGGCCGTCTGTTCCGCCGCGTCCGGACTATCCTTTGGCCGCACGGCGAAGGCCGTCGTGGCGACGCTATGCTTCTTCCGCTTCTGGCTCGGCGTCGGAGCCGGCGGTGGCTACCCCCTGAGCTCCGCCATCATGGCGGAGTACGCCAACAGACGCAAACGCGGCGCATTCCTTGCCGCCGTGTACGCCATACAGGGCATGAGCATCCTCCTAAGCAACGCCGTCGCTCTGGTCGTGTCGGCTGCTATGCCAGAGGCCGACTACGTGTGGCGTACCATCCTCATGGCCGCGGCAGCGCCAGCCGCGCTCGGCTTCTATCTGCGCATGAAGTTGCCGGAGACTGCTCGGTACACGGCGCTCGTCGCCGGAGACCTGAGGAGTGCTGCGACCGACATGTCACTGGTGTTATGCGCCACCATCCGAGAGCAGGAAATCGACGCCTCTGTTAGTGGCGTCGACGACAAGTGGGGTCTCTTCTCGGTGCAGTTCTTGAGGAACCATGGCCTCCACCTGCTGGCAAGCTCCAGCGCTTGGTTCCTCCTCGATGTAACCTACTACAGCCGGAGCATCCTCCAGAGGGACCTCCTCGGCAAGCTTGGATGGGTCTCCCCTTCCCCGGTGATGGCCATGAGCGCCGTCGAGGAAGTCTCCCGACTCGCCCGCGCGCAGGCTTTCATCGCACTCTGCGGCGCCATCCCAGGGTACTGCTTGGCGATCGCCCTCATCGACGTCCTCGGCCGGCGGAAACTCCAGGTCGCCGGTTTCTTGGTAATGACGCTATCCATGCTCGCCCTCGCGGCGCTGTACGAACACTGGACATCGCACGTCGCCGGCTTCATGGCGCTCTATAACGTGGCCTTCTTTTTCGCCAACGCCGGTCCCAACACCACGACGTTCGTCGCACCCGCTGAGCTGTTCCCGGCACGGCTACGATGCACGTGCCACGGCATCGCCGCGGCGTCGGGGCGGGCTGGTGCGGTTCTTGGAGCGTTCGGGTTTTTCCCCAAGAAGGGCGCTGACGGCGAGTATGCGGCGGGCATTGGCACCCGGAACGAGCTGTTCGTGCTGGCGGGCACCAACTTCCTGGGCATGCTGATGACTCTGTTCGTCCCGGAGACGAGGGCCCAGTCGCTGGAGGTGCTGTCCAAGGAGGTCATCTACGAAGCCGTCGACGATGCCGCCTGCAGTTAAGCTAGTGATTCAGTTAAACATCGGTACTCAACAAAACATGCATGGGGCTGGTTGATGTTATCAGAAAGTTAAACAATCGAATTGGAGCTGTATTAATCTCTATTTGTCTCCATACAACAAACCTTGAGACGAAATAGCCAAATAGAAGTGTCTACTCGGTTTTGGATATTTCATTCACGCCCGAGGCACAACTGTGCTCCAAAACCAGACAAGTCTTGCTTGGAAAAGCAAAGAAATAGCGAAAAAACACAGAAATAAGATGGGAAGATAGAGGCAAAACAGAGAATCAGAAAAACACATGAAAACGAATAGCAGGTGACGTTTGGAATATAGGAATCATTGGAATCATATTAGCATATATAGAAACAATAAAAGGAAAATAGTACTTCATTAACTAATGGAAAAAAAATGATTGTATGCGATATCTGATCTCTAGCTCTCTTAACCTGTGTACAGGTCCACGGTCCGTGGACTAAGGGCCTTTGGCAAACTGTGGCTGCCAGAGAAAGTTCGGCGAGAAAAAATTGAAGCCACACTTGTGGCAAAATTTGGCAAAAAAATAAGTCTATGACGTGTGGGACAATGTGCTAAGAAAGTGTGGCAGCCGTAACTGTGGCAGCGAACCAAACAACTGCCAGAAAAACTATAGCACGACTAACCTAGGGTATAGTACATTCTGGTTGCGAACCAAACAGGCCCAAAATTCACCTCCTTATCCTGGGGCATGGGAGATGCTCTCCTTCAATGACCCCGAGGCATTTGCCGACGAGTCGTGAGCCCTCGCCCATCGCCGCCACTAACAAGGGGAAGGCCGTCATCACTCGGGGGGCCGCGGGAGACACCGCCGCCGCCGCCCGCGCAACGTCAGAGCGAGGATCCTGGTGGATGCTCGTCGCCAACCACCTCCGTGCGCCCGCCATTCACCGCCGCCGAGGGAGTCTAAGCGTACGCTCCACCAGCGCCTCCACGTCCCACGAGAGGGCGCGCACGTGGACGCTAAGGGCTTCATGCTGGTTGTGAGCCGCCGTCGGGAGCGCCCTAGGGTGTCGTTCCGCCACCCTGTCCCACCCAACTTAGTGGGCCTTGCTTCAATTATCTTGCGGGGGACCACGTCGCCGTGGCCTGCCGCTTCCCGTCGCGCTGCCTACACTGCCGGTGCATGGGCCATCGAGCTCGGGACTGCAAGCGTGGCCGCTCCCCCACACGCACCACCGATCGTGGCGTGCCGCGCCGACGGCTGTTGCGCCAAGACCAACACCGTCCGCCGTCGTCATCTCCAACGTTCAACCAAGCGCCGCGTGTTGTCGTGGGGGAGATTCCTTGCCCATTGCTCCCTGTGGCCGGTCCTTGGTCCTCTGGCCCCAACTGCTGTGGCGAACACGACGTCAGGTGCTGACATCGGAGCTGGTGTCGCTTTCTGCCCAGGCGCCTAAAGCAGTCTAAGAGTTCGAATTTCAAATCCAGCCCTAGCAGATCGCACCACCAAGAATGGATCCAATGCTAAGCTGTGTCGATGCGTTCAACGCACAAAGCCCGGCGACAAGTACAGTGCCCATTGAGGAACTGCTTTTCATTCCAGAGCCAGAATTGCCGCTGCAAAGTTGCCTTCCACAGGCGTCGTGGCCTCCTGGGCAGCTGAGAGTTGGTGGCTGCAAACCATGACCTGATGCCATGGCCCGCCGTCCCACCCGTTGATCGCGGGAGTGCCTCTCTGTCGCTACCCGAGGGGGATGATAGTCTGGAGCCGTCATCTCACACGGCACATGTCTGCTCCCCGGCCGCCCAAGAAGTGGAGGACGAGCCTGTTGATGGGCTGATTCAGCTTGGGCCTCTTTCAACGGAGTTGGCCACGCCTACTACAGATGATACGGGCCTTCTTCAGTACTCACCAAGCAGCCCGGTTCAGCAGGCCTTCCAAGCCCAGGGGATGGGATCTACCCCATTGATTGCCACCACCACCACTGTTGCTGGTTCGTCTACAGTCCATACCACGCCTCCCATTGTAGGTCCAGCTACAGTACGTCCAACCTCTGTCCAGGACTTCATCGAGGGCCTCAAGGTACCGCTAGACAAGCCCCTCATCCAGTTGCCACCGTGCCTCCGTGTCTCGCGCGTTCCGAGGGAGAACCTCATCCCGCGTCACAGTGATAGGCTTGCGGCGAAGTCCGTCTACCGCAACACCAAGCCAGAGAAGCAGGCCAAGCGGGTCATGCTGAACAAGTGGCGGCCCTCATCCAGTGCTCCACGGTCATCGCCAGTGACACCCGACGCCTCCATCGCCACTCGTTTCCACGAGACATTCTAGGAGCCGCTGTCTTCTTCTAAGCGCGCGGCAATGCGAGAACTCTTCCCCATGGCTGGTGCTCGCAGGAGGCGGGCGGAGACGCAAGTGTCTTGAGCACGTGCTCTCTTAACGTCGCAAGCTCTTTGGTCGTACATTTAGTGTCTTAGTTAGTTACAACGGTGTGTATTCGATGCCTTGTGTTTGTGTTCAACCCTATCGCTCAGGGCACCTCGCCGTGATGTGATGTTGGACTTGTAAATCTTCCAACATCTTCTTAATAAAATATGTGCTACGCACGTTCTCGGGGAAAAAAATCCTCATCCCATCGCTCTCTTGCATCTCCCGTTGCTCATGTCTCTCGTTTCTTGCTGGATCAGTAGGAAAAAGGATTGATTGAGGCATGCAGCAATGACCGAAGTGAGAAGGTGGTTGTGTGCTACTGTGCTGCGACTCGCGAGTCGTCAAGCTCAGCGCGTTCGAACCTCCGATCTCCGTCGACAATCAATGGAATACAGTGAGATGGGGATGGCCACAGGTAACGAGTAGTACTCACGGGCGGAATGAATTGCACTGCAATGCCATGGCAACTGGCAATGCTTTCGGCCGCACTTGGCTTCAGCGTAAGGTCACATCACTTCATAGCCATTGCCAGCTTTGCAGGAATCCACGTTCTAGCCGTTGGCAGCTGCAGGGGACGCGCTTGCCGTCGCGGCCCGTTATCCACTAGTCCCCGCTCAGCAAAACCCAGGGCGGCCTACAAGAAACGCTCCCACCACCGCACTATGATACGATCCATGGCCACGGATCAGAGGCAGCAGGGTCCCGTCCTGGGCCTCATCGTCGGCTGCCTTCCGACGCTGGCCGACCGTTTCCGCTTCGGCGCCGTCTGCCGGCCGTGGCACGCAGCCGAGCGGCAGCTCCAGCGGCCTAGGCAGCTCCTGTGGCTCGTGCTTTCCCTTCCCTCGTCCCCGACAGCCAACCGCGCCTCCTTCTACAGCCTCTCCGACAAGTGCGTCTACCAGCTCCCATTCCCCGCCGGTGGCAGCGTCTGCGCGGGCCTCGCCGGCTCCATGGACAACTGGCTCGTGGTCGCGCACCGCGAGCGTGGCAACTTCCTCCTCAACTCCTTCATGGGCGCCACGCTCCCGCTACCGCACCAGCGCACCATCATGCGCAGCCGCTTCCTACCGGACTACAAGCTGGTGGAATACTACCCACCAAGTGTTGGGGTTAGTCCCACATCGGTAATCGAAGGTGGGAGAGCACAACATATAAGGCGTGGCAGTCCTCACCTATCAGGCTAGTCTTTTGGGTTGAGTTAGGCCCAGACCTTGATGTGTATGCTCCGTAGACCTAGGCCCGTGGAGGCGCTGGCTCGCGCGTACAGCGAGCTGGACCGGATTGGAAGCTGAGCCCAGTCTCAGTTCCAACAATTGGTATCGGAGCCCATGGTCAGAAAAGCGCAAACCCGCAACAAATCTCGGCAGGGTCACACACAGACGTAGGAGCCCGCTAGAGGAGGGGCCCCGTCATGACAACGTCTTGGCCACACAGTTTGTGTGAGTTGAAGAGTTGGAACCGATATGTGACTACGAGGGAGATTGTTGGGTTAGTCCAACATCGGTAATCGAAGGTGGGAGAGCACAACATATAAGGCGTGGCAGTCCTCACCTTGATGTGTGTGCTCCGTAGACCTAGGCCCGTGGAGGCACTGGCTCGCGCGTATAGCGAGCTGGGCCGAATCGGAAGCTGAGCCCAGTCTCAGTTCTAACAATTGGTATCGGAGTCCATGGTCAGAAAAAGCGCAAACCCGCAACAAATCTCGACAGGATCACACACAGACGCAGGAGCCCGCTAGAGGAGGGGCCCCGTCATGACAACATCTTGGCCACACAGTTTGTGTGAGTTGAAGAGTTGAGACCGATGTGTGACTATAGGGGAGATCGAAGGTGGGAGAGCATAACATATAAGGCGTGGCAGTCCTCACCTATCAGGCTAGTCTTTTAGGTTGAGTTAGGCCCAAACCTTGATGTGTGTACTCCGTGGACCTGAGCCCGTGGAGGCGCTGGCTCGCGCATACAGCGAGTTGAGCCCAGTCTCAGTTCCAACAATCACCTTTTGCAATGGGAGGCTCTACGGGATGACGAATTCTGGTACGATGGGACGGGCGTCGGACATGATGCTAGTATTCGACGTGGACGAAGATGCGGACCTGCTCGTCGAGTCTATGAATGATGGAGGTTTTCTGCACAAGCATCCTGAGTACGAAGACGAAGTGGAGCAAGGGGCACCGTTCTAGCACCAGCGGTCCTACCTCGAGCCCGATCTCGAGCGGCGGTACTGCGTCGAGTCCCGCGGCCGGTTGCTCATGATCGAATGGTACTGCTGGCGCTATAGCCACAGAGCTAAAAGCAACGATGCTCACCGAGGCGTTCGGCGCACCAGCCTGTTCAAGGTTTTCACCTGCCTTCCAGTCCAGCTAGAGGAGTATGCCTCCCCGTTCGAAGCATGGGTGGAGGCGTGGAGCTGGAGAGCCTGGACGGCGAGGTTCTGTTCCTCGGCAGCAGCGGCCCCAGGTCGTTCGCCGCATCGGAGCACGACGTTGATGCGGACTGCATCTACTTCACCGATGACCATTGCCAGAAGGAAGACAAGAACATCTCCGTGAGGTCCGAGTCCGACAGTTGGATCGTCGATGACCCGGCGTAGACCCAACCGTGCCGCGACATTGGCAGGTACCGCATGAGAGACAAGTCGATCACGTTCCTAGAAGAGCTGCCGTCGAATGAGCGCCGCTCGTCACCGGTATGGCTTTACCTCTCGGACCAAAGGCGCTAGGGGACGGCAAGAAGATCATGCCGTTTCAGTAAACTCTTGGTAGCGGCAGCGTTACTGTTGTACTCGTTGATGTTTTCGTCTGTGTAATAATCTAGCTCCAGTTTGTTTGTTGCGTGTTACTGTTGTCCCAGCGCGGCGATGACAGGCAAATGATGATCTCGTTCTCTGATTTCATCCCAGCACTGAACTATATCTTCCCTCCGTCTTAAAATACGTACGTCTCATTTTCTGAGAAGTTAAATTTTTTTAAGTTTTAGAAAAGCTAAAATATCTTATAACTAAAATATCTTATAACTGAGAGAGTAGTAGGTAATAGTAAAATGAACAACCAAATAGAAATCACCCGTGCTCTTAGGCTGTCCAGGGTGTTGTAAAGCACCCTGTAGGATCACTTACCGGACGAAACGGCCGCAGCAGGTCCTGCAAATGCTTCGGTATCCAGTGTCTGTACGCCAAATATAGAGGAGCTGGAGCCTCATAGAGGATGAGCAGGCTGCACAATACACAGGCCCCATCATGCGCGCGCGTGAGAGGAGAGGAGAGGTGGGAGCATCAGCGATGGGCCCCATGTTTTTAAGTTACTAAAAAATATTATAACTCACAAACCAAAAAAACCAAATTAAATTCCGATTGCACCATTAAATTCGTTTCAATAAATTCTTCAAAACAATATCTCACATGGATATATTTAGATAAAGTAAAAAGTGGACCCTACAATGGATAGAGGGTGATATAGAGGATGGATGGGTACGAGAGAATTGAGTATAGAGGAGAGAATCTTGATGACCAGGATGTATAGAGAATGATATAGATGATGGATGAGTGCGGATAATCTTACCTAGATCTAGATGCGATTCGCCCACTGTATATATAAGACGATGTTCCCCTTCTAGCGTGGGCGATTGTATTTGGGTGCGATTGTGCGACTGCATTTCTGAATGGACAAGCATTTGCGATCCTTCGTAATCTATTATGTGGTGCTCCATAAACGCGAACATGCATTTCTCAATAGACATGCGAATAGGGAACATACAGGGGCTGCTGTTTAGAGAAGTTTAGATCCATATCCGAGTCCAGATATTCAATATCCGATATCATATCCGTATCCAAATACTTAAGTCGCATATTTATGACATCGATATCCATTCATATCTGGCCTATTCGACGTTAGCTAACATTATCTGTATTCGAATCCAAATAGAAATATGAAAACAAATGTAATATAATATCCGTCTATATCTTATCCTTTTATGTCCCTAAACATAGAGACCTGTGCACTTGTCGGACCGCAGCTGCAGCTGCTGCCTGATAGCCATCCACGAGCAAGACTGGGGAAATGCTCACGATTGGCACAACCACAATGTAGGGATGGTTCTTACGAAAACATGGTGCGGATGTGCAGCTGACGTGCGGTTAGAATGATACGGTGGCCCACATATCAGCCAAACAATCCCCACCACGTCTTGGTAGGAATGGTCCTCACCTAATTTTTTCCTAATAATCTAGCTGCAATGTGTTTGTTGCGTGTTTAGTTACTAATGGTTTGTTTGTTTGTTGCGTGTTTTAGTAAACTCTTGGTAGCGGCAGGATTAGTAATGTTGTAGACTTGTAGTTGATGTTTTCGTCCGTGTAATCTAGCTCCAGTTATTTTGTTGCATGTTTAAGTCTTTTGTCCCAGCGCAGCGATGACCAGCAGATGATGATCTCGTTCTCTGATTTGATCTCTGATTTATCCTAGCAACTGTATCTCCCTCAGTCACGTCTCGCTTTTTGATAAGTCAATTTTTTAAGTTTCATCTTATAATTTGGAATGGAGAGAGTAACCGTTATAATAATAAAATAAACACAACCCAAAGAGAAATCACTGCTCTTACCTAGATGCGATTCGCCCGCTGTATAAGACTCAAGAGTGTTCCTCTTCTGGCTTGAGCGACAATAGTATTTGGTGCCATTGTGTGACTGAATTTCTGAATGAACAGGCATTTGCGATCCTTTCTAATCTATTGTGTGGTGCTCCATAAACGTGAACATGCATTTCTGAATAGACATGCGAATCGAGAACATAGAGACCCTTTGCACTTGTCGGACGACGGCTTCAGCTGCTGCCTGATAGCCATCCACCAGCAATGTAGGGGAAATGCTCACGATTGGCACACGCACAATGTAGGTAACATCATGCCGTGATCGAGGAAAGCTCCCACTATATATCTATCCCGTGACCAGGATCATGTATCGAAAGAAGATGTGTTCGCTGATTCTTCTTCCTGATCACAGAGGCAATGATCAACACTGTCCAAGGTCGGCGACAGATTGGAACGCCACAAGCTAGAGAATTTCCCACATTGTACCAGATTTGCGCCATGGAATGGGGTCAGTCCCCAGTAGGGCATTATACATTTATACCTCGCGTCGTAATTTTAATGCTCCTAACAATAACAAAAGATATAACCATAGATCGAAGCATCAAAATTTCCGTCCAGAAAAGGCACAAAATACATCAAGTTCTAGCTATTACACTATCACATGCTTGTAGAGCGTCCAAAAGTGGGGTGGCCGGTTGGGCTATTGGCCATTTGGCCCAAGCAGAGGGAGTCAGCGCGGAGTAGAGCATCCGATATTTTAAGATTATGGGAGTATGTTCTATAGCATTACCGAATAACAAAAGATGTAATCATATATTGAAGCGTCAAAATTTCCTTTCAGAAAAGGAACAAAATACATCAAGTGCTAGCTATTACACCTACAAATGCTTGTTGCAGGTTTGCACTTTGCAGCACGCCAGCAACGCTGTCGTGCCTGAACCTGGTAATAAGCTAGAAAAACAGGGTGACGCTAGAAAAATGATGTCCGGTCAACCTGGTAATGAACGGTGAGATCACTTGACCGGTCGCCGGAGCACGTTCCGCGCACTGACCTGTGAGCAGCAGCCGGCCAATCTCGTAAGATACGAAGGCGTCGATGCAGGCGTACTGGACCTGCTCCACGGACAGGCGCCGCGCGTCCCACTTGCTCATGGTCACCGACTTGGGCTTGTCGATGAGCACGCCCATGACCTCGCGGGTGAGCGTCTTGAGCGACACAGTCCGGAGCTCCGGCCGGGCGAGCGCCTCCGCCGCGACGCACCTTAGGTCCACCGCGTTCGAGACCACAAGGCCGCAGTCCTCGGACAGCCGCTTGACGTCGCCGTCGACCGCCACGCCGAGGAAGCGGTGGTCCGGACACGCGAGGAAGTCTTTCAGGGCGTCCGGGACGTAGTCGGCGTGGCAGATCTGGTAGACGAGGCAGCGGTGGCCCACGCAGAGCTGCAGGACGGCCATTCGGTTCTTGCGGTGCCCGTCCTCGTCGTGGACTATGCGCCACTCCGTGTCGACGCCGACGATGTGGGGATGGCCATGACCTTGCTTGCGGACCTCTCGGAGGAAAAGGTTGACGGCGTCGCCGGAGGACGTGATGGTTGTCCGGATCACAGTGCCGTCGTCCATGACGACGTCGGTGTCGTACGTGCCCTTCGTCATGGGAGGAGGAGGGCTTTCAATGGTGTCGTCTCTCAGTAACACGGCCGGATGGATCATGGATCGGAGAGCTGCACGAAATGAGTTACGTTGGTGAAGGCTCGATCTGTACAAGTGCTTCCTCCCGATCTCGATCGATATATGAGAGGGGAGAGACGACGGGGCTCCGACTGACCCACCGAATCCGAGCAGCAACCAAAAATCGACCAGGGTTTGCGGTGCGATCCGTCCCAAGTCCGAGGAAACAGGGGCGGACACAAGATATGACTCTGCGATCCGCGTCTCCCCTCTGGCACGGTAACTCCTCAGTCCTCACCGTGATTGGCGGCCCCTCCTCCGGTTTCCCCCTGGACTCCGTCATCAGTGGCCGTTAACGCTGCAGGAAATCAGCACATGCAGAATCTTGTTTCCTCTCCCTTGTCCATCACTTATTGCTCGACACCCCCATCGAAACGGATCGCATCGTTGCTGCTCCTGCACACCTGGAACTCCCCAGTCCGCACGGACAGGCTGCAGCTCGTCGCCGGCCGTGCGTCCAACTGGCAACTGCCCAAGCCACACGGTTTAAACCGAAGCGTTCAGTTAAGCCTGAACCCAAATCACATCATAAACTGCACAGTTCAGTGATCAGATCAGGAGCATCAGGTACTGCGCGTGTGCCGTCCTGTCTGTTCTGACCAAGAGGAGAGAAGAAAAGCTTAATGATGAGAGTCGCCATCTCTCGTCTTTTTTCAGCACCTTTGCTGAAGCTGGACCTAAATCTCAAAGCTAGCAGCCTTACTTTTTCTTCACTGGCAAAATCGACCGATTTGGCATTGTATAGCCGTGCTCAGCAGCTCATGCATGCATGATTCACTGCTACCAGTATTCCAGCAGGCAGCAGGAAAATATACGGTGCTAGAGAATAGAGATGCTTAGCGGATCGAGATGGAGGGGAGGAGACGAAGGAAAACATTTTCTGCAAAGGGAGGCTAAGAAACCTTCCAAACATTTTTCAGATCGCCATTTTTATTGCTCTACATTTTTTTGTGCAAAGTACTAACTGTTGGATTGTTTTCTTCATGAAACTGGATGTGAAGGCACCCAGGGAGAAGGATCAGAATAAGGAGTGAGTGGACAAGGAGAAGAGAAACAGAGAGGGAAATGTTTTGAATACATGAACGGGAGATGGAAGAGGTAACACTTGCTTGCTAGCGCAAGCATTTCCGTGTTAATTTTTCTCTTAATAAAATGAAAAACGTGCTTAGGGAAAAAAGCATTTCCATGTTAATTGTCCATTGCTCGTCACCCAGTCATCACCTACCTGACATGATAACTTGCAGGTCACCCTGTTCGGCTGTTCTTATCAGCACGACTTATCAGCCGTGGTACAGTATTTTTCTCTCACAACAAAACAGTCACAGCCGGCTTATAAGCCGCAGAAACAGCCTGCCGAACAGGGTGATATAAAGACTGCATCGGCACAGTGCTGATTGTGGTGAATATCTTTATGTGGAAAATGTTGGAGACGCAAGGGGTGTTATATCAAAGGCTGGCAAAGGTAATTTATTAATAACTCAACCTCAAGGACTTACCAATCTTAACAGTCTATCATACTTCTCATTTCAAGGTAAAGTGGCCATAGAAATCGAACTTGGCTGCTTACTCAAATCGAACTGGGGCTTGGCTATTTATACTCCTAGCTACTTAATTTGTTGTTGCACCTAACTCAAAACAATACCATTCAAAGCCCCACAGAGCTTCCCCAATCCAATTCTATGCTATTCCTTGAGAGATTGGACGATTGGGTGACAATAAGCGTAGTAATTAACTCATGCTCTGCAGGTTGACACATATCCCACTAATAAGTAACTCATCATGCAACATGGAACGCTGCAGCGTCTGAACTCAAAACCAACACAGCAAGTAATAGCAAACAAATGCAAAGTAGTTGACTAGCCAAAATACCATGCATTTTCCCCTCCCAACAGATTACCAATATAGAAAACCATTTCATCAAAATATACCATATTAGGCTGTACAACTTCTTATTTCTAAATATATATATTATATCAAGCATGGGAATATCCCCTCATGTTTTGTCAAAGACAAACATTTTAATACTAAACTGAGACAACGCACACAATTTTAATTTTGTTAACACCATACTTGTAGGAACACATGAATCAATAATTTAATTAAAACTAATGAAATCTGAGATGAATTTAATTTCTTTGGGATTTATTAAGTAAGAACACACATGAACTAAAATAATGCTAGCCAAATTTTCATGAATGCAAGATGAAAGCTTTGAACCATTTCATGCTATTTGGTGATCCATGAAAATCTACACATATACATATTAGGATGTAACTTCGTAACCGGCGTCCAATTAACTGATGTAAATTTTCCATGATTTTTTTATGTTCTCTTAAGACCTGTACAATATAATGACTTATAATATCCTGGTATACACAAATAATATCATATAGGATTCAAACTACATGAAAACATCTCCTGTTCATATATAAATGGAATGGAAATCAACTTTTTTTAAATACAAAACTGAGACAACATTCACAGCTTATATTACTGTTAACACCTTATTGTTAGGAACACGCTGAGATGAAGTAATTTATATGGGATTTAACTAAAAGCACACATAAACTAAAATAATGGTAGCCAAATCTTCAAGAATGCATTATCAAGCTTTGAATTGTTCATGCAATAAGGTGATCTCATCCATAGATATTGTAGAGTATTCAAGAACTGGACAACATTGCAAAGATAAAGATAACTCAAAGGTTTACTCCAATCATTCCAATCACCATGTTTTTTACTGAAACAAAAAGTGATCAAAATGATGCCTCAAATTCCATTGTTTCTTATTAGAAAGTAATGCCAAATCATCTGCACTGATCAACAAACTTTTATTTTCTTCCCAAACACAATGGGCATGGTAGGATATTTTGTCAAACATCGCCTACACTAGGCATCTGCTGGAGGCGGCGGCAGAAGCCACTCATCTGCTGAAGGCGGCAGAAACCAGATTGGGCGACGGTTTCCTGGCTTACACAGCAATGGCCAAACACTAGCCACAGTCTCGTGCACAACTTGCTCCCCACCAGCGGATGTGCTTGAGCTTGCTTCATCATTTGCGACGCAATCAGTCTCACTCACTATCTTCAGCTTGCTAGTAACCAGCTCTGTGGCAGGTGACACATTGCGTATGGTGCGAACCATGAGCTCTCTTGGGCCATACGGACAGTTTGAACCAGGTTCACAACCAGCAAGCATGCGGAGGTGTTCGGCTCTTCCATCCCAGGTAAGGTCGACGCTGCATGGCGTGAACAGCCATCTCAGGCGTTCATTTTCCGTCGCCTGGGGCTCCGATGGATGCCTGGGTGCCGACCTGCCTAGGAGGGGACCATCACCATCCGAACAGCCCCGCAATGCTGGAGTGGGCAGGCCTGGTCGCTCAATCTTTGTCTCACCCATGGAGTACATCCCCAAGTCGGCAAAGGAGAAGATGGAATACATTCTACCTGGACCCACTGCATCGTCCAGGAAATATATGCTCCCGCCTTGGAACCCTTTGTACTGAACTGCCTCAAATGCCCTAGAGCAACCTCTTGCAATGGTGATGACCCGACCGTCCAAGCCGTCGAGCTCAACCCAGGCAGTTGAATGGCCTCCGTTGGGCAACGGGTTAAGCTCCATCTCAAACACCCTGAAGTGTAACGTCCGTAAGTCAGTTGTGCCCGTGGTCGTGCCTGAATACCTGAGCACCACTAGCAACTTCCCACGCGATTCCACAAGGTAGCGCGTGATGGTACTACCAACCACCCTTCTGCCCATGGCCAGCGCCGGAGCAAATGATATGACGACCTGCCTCATTACAAGAGTCTCACCGTTGTTGATTTCCCTCGGCAGGAACACGTAGAGGTTGTCCCTGTTGCTGATGGCGTAGAACCCTTGGTACACCGCACCCCTGTGATACAAAGTGTCCTGGAGCGTTTCGGTGTCCATCAGCGGCGGCATCCAGTGGCAATCCACATGCGGCCGGCAGAAAATGATGCTTGGATAACCACCTACGGTGTGGGCAGCCGCGATGCAGCTCCCCGCCGTGGGCACATCGGAGAGCGTGACCATGCGGATCTCGTCCACCACCTCAAAGCGCGTGGGGTGGTGCGAACGGAGCGTGTTGGGGAGGGGAATGCTGGCGATGGCCTGCTTGACGAGGTTGACCAACTCATAGTGAGGCGCTCTACGATCGGCAGCGACGGCGACCCAGCCTCCTTCGTGGGAGCCACAGTAGCGATCCCTCCGACGGACGCCCTCTGGGAGGCAGATCCGGCGGCCGGTGGTGCCGGAAACGTAGCTCGTGATGGTCGACGGCGGCGCGTCGTAGGACGGCTGGAGGAGCCACGGGAGCTGGCGGTACCGCGGCTCCTCCTGCTGTGAGGCCTGAAGCCGCTCGTGCACGGCCTTGCGCCAGCTTTTGGAGACACCAGCGACGCTGGTGAGATCAGCGAAGCATTGCAAGCAGGTGAAGATTACGATGAGGATATCTGCAGTGATGTTGGCCATGGAGGCCATGGTGGATCTGCTGGGAGAGCGCGGGCAGTGGAGCGTGAGGTGGGTGGGGATCAGTTTCAAGTTCTGGGTGTGGGCGGTGGGGTAATGGGGATAATAGACAGAGACTAGAATGAAATATAGATTTGCTAAACAACTAGCTAGTGGTTTTCAGTTTCGATTTCTCTGCTGGAACCATTTATCGTTGCTTTCCAATTGCCAGCTTCTTTCTCCCACACTGTTCTGACAAGTTGGCCATGTCAAGAAACAAGGCGGAAGCACGTCAGATTGCGGGCCATGGATAGAAGTTTTAGGCCACTTAATGGAAATAGCAATTTACTTGAAAGTAGTCGTTGAACATTTTAAATAAAACGATCTGCTCAATAAGTTTTTGTTGTTGTAACAATCAAAAATAAAATAAGTAGATGAAACATTTCCTATTGACACCTTATTGTTTAAACAATAGGTGAAGTATTTTTCTGGGTAAGGTCCAATGTACACCTTACTTTAAACAAATGTAGACGTCTATTTTTTTTAACATGAGCTAGACCTGTTCGGCAGCTACTCCCTCCATCCCAAATTATAAGACGTTTGACTTTTTTTACCCCAAGTTTGACCACTCGTCTTATTCAAAAAATTTGTACAAATATAGTCAAATTTAAGTCATTCTTGAAGAACTTTTATTAATATACCAAGCTACGATAAAAAATTGATATTTTGCACAATTTTTTTGAATAAGACGAGTGGTCAAACTTGGTGTCAAAAAAGTCAAACGTCTTATAATTTGGGATAGAGGGAGTATTAGTTAGTTCTGTAATGGTTCATAATTACCATTATCTAGCCAGCTACTAGTTAGGTATTATTTTGTATCGTCAGCTAAAAGGTGGATGCATACGTGACTTTGTCTATAGTTCATTTTTTATTTGTTATTTGGGAGGGAACATGCATAGATGTAGGTGGAAGGGTAAAAATATATCTTTTGCAATCTATTAACTACTATTAGCTAGGTTGGGATGGTTAACGAGACATATTTCTTAGCTGGGTGCCAAGCTAATAATTACCTATTGACAAGGTGCGTTGGGAAACACCAAAAATAATTTTTAGAAGCTAACTCTTAGCTGGATCTAAATGAGACCTTATTAATAATTCACAGCTAATATTACCTATCTAATTGTTAGTTGTGTGATGTTTGGATCCGCCAACTAAAATGTGGATGTATATGTGGTTTGGTCTACAATGTCCCTCCATTTAGGCACATGGATAGAGGTAGGCGGAAGGGTAAAATTGACCTTTTGCAATCTAATGAGGTAGGTTGAAATAGATAGCTAGGTAGTTATTAGATAGTTGTCCAGCTAACAATTAATCGGATCTATTTAGATCACCTTGGTCAAGTTTAGCAGCTAACTATATATTAACTAGGTGGATCCGAAAAGTCTTATAATACTACTATAAAACCCACGACGCTAGGCTAGCGTATATGTACTCATATGCTTTCTTTCTCATATGGATGCATATGTGGTTTTGTCTATAATACCCTTTTATTTTTATTTTTATGAGGGGCACATGGACAAAGGTAGGTGGGGCAGGTGGAGGGTAAAATAGATTTTTTCGCAAATTATGAGCTAGATTTTTTCGCAAACTATGATCTAGATTTGGAGAGATAGCAAGATAGTTCTTAGCTAGTTGTTTAGCTAACAATTAGCTGGATCTATATAGATCACCTCAGCCAGATTTTTAACAGCTAACTATTAATTGGGCGGATTTAAATAATCTTACAAACTATTATAAGACCCAATAAAACTAGGCCAGCACCTATGTACTTATATGCTTTCTCTCAGTCGTTTGCTTTGCCCTCCAAATTTCTTTCCACGTTTCCTCATCTCTCTCTTCATTATTTTTTGCAGGTAAAGGTTATTTTTATTAACTAGATGGAGACATTATAATCGGTTTTCAGAAGGTTAAGACGGCACGTAGGCACTTGCCCTATGTTTAAGACAAAAATACTATACGAATGCAAAAGATAAAAATAAATAAAATAAAATAAAATAAAATAAAATAATATTAATACGAACGTATTAGTACAGCATCTCCACGAGTATCCAATATTTTCTTCCCAAAAACATAGAGTTTTACAACTTCTAAAAAAAGTATTGAAAGAAATAAAGAAGGCCATCTCCAAGAATTTTAAATAATCCACTCCTAAAATATAGATAACAGTTTTACATCAAGAATCCTATACTATTTATAAATTATCCTAACCACTTTTATATATTCTCTCTCTTTTACATTTGCATCAGGAACCCTTTCTTACTCTTTATTCTTTCCAAACCTTTACACCTTTAGATTGGCCGACAAACACGCGCGCGAGAGAGAAGATATACGCGACTCGAAAGCGCGTAACTTTACGCGGAACATGGTGACTTTTCCCGAGCTCTAAAAGATTAGGAGGATGAATTAGGAGTTGTTGGAGACGGATTTTTTCTCATCTTGCTAAAAACCAAGGATTAGGAAGGGATTTAGGGAACTCTTGGAGATGCTTAATATAAGTACACAAATAAAGATATGGTTAGGAAAGTATGCATTTGATGAATTCTTTGATCAACAAAACTACAAATTTCTTCTTTTACATAATTTTATATGCCATAGTCTCTTATCGTGAGGGCCGTATAACTTGGAAGATGTGATTTTTGTGGTTTCTCTTGTAGCAATAATACAAGTTTCTAGTTAATTGCTCCATGAATTATTCACAAGACACAACTATGCGTGGTCATTGTTATCGTCTTCACTTTTGCCTTCTCTATTTTTTTTGAAATAAAAGGCAAGAGCTCTGCCACTCAATTAAGTATGAAAAGAAGTTATATGTACAAAGGCACCACCAGTGTTGAACACTTTGGTCCTAGGACCAGAGGATAATGTCACCTATCACTGCACACTAGATTACCCAACAAAGGACACAGCCTGACGTCTTTGTACTATGTCCGCTTTGATCAAGGAGGCAACTTCCTGCACCGTTCTATGCTCGTTTTCGAATATCCTTCTATTCCTCTCCTTCCATAGATTTCATACAATGTAAATTAGAACTCCATTGAAGCGACTGCGGTCTTGTTTAGGCACCTTGCTTGTTGGAGCATGTGGGGTCTTGTTGAGAGAGGTGCACGGTGAAGTTTTCCCATGGGAGAACTTGATCCCAGACGGCTCTTGCAAAGGGGCACAGTAAAGAGAGGTGTAACCCAGTTTCTAGAGGTCCATTGCACATGATATAATGCTCCTGATGCGGCCACCCTCGTTTATGCCGATCATCCGCCGTTAGAATTTTGTCATGCATGAGGATCTATGCATGAACTTTGCATTTATTCTCCGATTGCATAGTGCTGTAGATGTAAGCATTGGCATGACCCTGATCCACATCGTCCTCTTCAGTTTGTGATGCTGTTTGTATCATAGTTATTGATTTAGTCTATGCTCTCTTTGTCGTTCAGTCTCGTCGGTCACAGAAGATCATATGAAGTGTTGAATATCTCAACATCAGCGTATAGAAAATAAACGAGACAGCCTAATCCTCGGATCTGGGGCCGGGGATAACCAGATGATGATTAGTGTGGCGAGACTTGGAAGTTGGAACGCAGACCACTCATGTGTTAGAAGGTGCCTCTTATTTTCTAATTATTCTAGCTGATTATTCGAACAAGAGTAGGCGCATGTGTGTGCTTGCCACGCAATCAGGCATGTTAGCTTCTTGTCACCGGGCATACGTAGGTGCCACTTGCATGTGTACAACATGTAATTTGATGGCCCAAACAAATGATCACATATAAATTAGTCTTCATAATATTGAATTATTTACGGCCTCGATCAGTAATATAATAAACAGCCTTCACCGCGCAGTCGAAGGACTCTGGTGGCTGTGTACCGTCGTTCCCTTGTTCGACTCCTGGATCGATGGCGCGACCAACTCGGTAGCCGTCAGGGAGTAGCTATTAGTGGAGAGAGGATTCAATAATACGTGCCATGATGAGCGCGTAGACCTTCACAAGTGATGCAGGCAATGAACGAGCTTGTATGCATCTGCATAGTCGTTGAGGAGCGAGCTCGTTGGAGACCATGGTCGCTGGTGATAGGCGAACTAAAACGAGGTTGCTGCTAGATTACGGCATGTATATATATATCTGTATAGATAGAATTCGATATGTGAATCCTTAAAAGGTGGTTTGGAAGGTTGGTTTTAGAGCTAAAACCTTTGTAAAATATATACATACATGTAAAATTTTACATGTGAACTTGTAAAAATGTGTTTTGATGGCATGTAATACAAAAGAAATTACCATTGTTATTGACAAAAACACTCACTACGCCAAGGAGGCACTGTAGGGGCGGCTCCACCGAACCGAGACTACAAATCAACGGATTTGTAGGGGCAGTTCAGTTTATAGGGACGACTTGAGTATTTGTAGGGGCGGCTGAGAAACGAGCCGCCTCTACAAATCTGTTTTTCAGAAATCACAAATCTGGGTTAAAAACATAGCAAATTTTTTTATCCCAAAAGGCTCCACCAGGCAGCCGCAGGTCACTGATTATTTTGCAAAAAAAAAAGCAAAGAATTCAGAAGTCACAAGTCATGCAATTTTTCGCGCGAAAAACATGCGCTTCACAGCCGCCGGAGTTCGAACCCGCAACCTCTAACCTCATGTGTTACTTCTCTAACCACTCCACCACAAACTCACTTGAGCCTATATCAGATATTCTTTCTCCTCACAAAAATGCATGCTTCGTGGCCACTAGGGTTCTAACCCGCGACTTCTCCACCCCACGCTCACTTGTGTCTGTATCAGATATTCTTTCTATCATATTATGCTCAACCAAATTTTAAATGAGTGTTTGGGACTCTGAATGAATTCAAATGAAAAGTTGTCAACTACAAAGTTATTTAACCTTTTGAGATCTACAACTTTTGTTTTTGTTGTTTCTCCATCCGAGGCCGTTTGAAAATTTCAAATTTTAAATATAGCAAATTTGGACGTAATTATCCTTAGCTAGATGATTTCAAATGAAAAAGTTGTCAACTATTGTTTCACTTTTTGAGATTTACAACTTTTGTTTTGGTTGTTTCTCCATCCGAGATCGTTTGAAAAATTCAAATTTCAAATATAACAAATTCAAACATAGTTTACCTTGAATATATGATTTCAAATGAAAAAGTTGTCAACTGCAAAGTTGTATAACTTTTCTATATTTACAACTTTTGTTTTGGCTGTTTCTCTATCTGAGGATGTTTGAAATTTTGAATTTCAATACGTAATTTTTTACTATTCGGCGCCCATTTGCAACACGCCATTTGTAGGGGCAGCTCGTTTTGGAAACCATTTGTAGATGCAGTTTTAAATTGAGCCACCCCTAAAAAAAAGAGGCCTTGCTACAAATGCTTTTTGTAGTAGTGACTTGGAAATAAAAAAAAATCTACTCTGATGGCAACACTTTTTCTGACAAATGTAGGGCTCGGCTGCTCACGGCGGATGCGCGTCCTCTCACTTCATCGTCTTCTTTGGCAATCATCAGCATTGGAGCTACATTGACAGTTGTCTGCCATTGTCCTCTTCCAAATCTCCACACTGCCTAACTCTCCCCGCCTATCTCTTGCTATGTTGCAGACTCGCCGCTACCCAGTCGTGTCTGCAGATCATGGCACCATCGAGTCTGAGGCAACAAGAGAGCAGATCAGCCACCATCTATGTGCAATCCTTGTTCATGGCGTGTTGCAAGCGATTCAGCCCTCTGCCAACACCACCGCTCATTATCATGCTCTGATGCTCCTTTCTAAATATGTTAGCTCTTTGCTTATGTGTGAATTTTCTTTGGCTATATCCAATTTGATGTTCTGATGTCAAAATTTTGAGCTCCAATATGAATGCTCTTGGCTCTGAGCTCCAAATATCGATATGGGATCTTGATAGCTCTCGAGAATTTCACGTTTAGCAAACGGACATCAATTTCACATCATTGTTCCCAATGCTAGTTTGGTCACCACTGTTTGCTTTTACTGACTGATTAATTCGTGAACTGCTATAAGGCCACAACATGTTTGTTTCTACCTATGGTCAATCCAAACAGAAAATTGCGTGCGGAAATGGATACGGGGGATTCCTAGTGCACAAGGAATTACAACTATAACAAACTTCAGCTGTAGAAACATTACTAAGTTGCCAAATAGGGCACTTGTACTCCAAGTTGTTGTAAGGGTTTTTGTACTTGCGCGGTTGTTTCCTAGGATAGTGAACTGGAGAAGATGAGGGTGCATGACCAATACAGGGGCACGATCAAGTTCACTACACTGGTGGTGGATCAGGTAGGGCTATTGGCAATGTTGGTCATACAATTTTACATACAACACTTAGTGCTAATTGCCTTGTATTAGAATGTTCATGCAAACTTGTTTAGTTGATGCTTTAGTTATATTAAAACATATTTCTAGTTTCCTTCTGATGTAAACCTTGAAATACTCTAAGTAAAAAGGTACAACTATACTATGTGCTTAAAGCTAATAATTGTGTGCTTACGAAGTACCAACAAGTTTTTTTGGCACTCCTCACAGGGAAACTATATCATAGTTTTCATTTAGCTTTTGCATATGTATTAAATTTTTATCAATGACCACCTCCAAAAAAAATGAGTAAAACCATCATTGCCACCACTATTAGCATGTCACCCCTATGCTTCCATGGAGCTCCATTCACCACATAAGCTTTTTGATCTAAACTCAATCAAAAATCAGTTATCCTCTAGTGCCCTAACCATAATTGGCTCCTTTATACCCCATGCATTGCACATCTATATGAACATACCTCTCGCATGTTGAAATTTTGCCCGAAGTAGAACCATGACATGCTAACCATTTGTTTTGCATCTCTGCTTCAATTTCTCCTTCCTCAAATTCATACTCTCCTCATCGTCATCAATCGTGACTGATGTTTTGCCATGGATAATAAATTGTTTCTCATGGTTTGCTGCTTTTTCTGAATTATCCCTCCCTTCTCACCTGCATCTTCCATCTCCTGGATGCCTCCAAGAAGTTTCTCCTATTGTCCTATATGATCAACCACCATTTCTGCTTGCATCGGATCGACGTGAATCAAACTTATTTGGCTTCAGGTGGGCAACCTTTCACAGGAAATCCCATATCACACCTGTAACAACTCGCCCAAATCATACCTATGGAAATATGAACTTTTTAAATTTTGAAACAATGCTTGTTGATGTGCTCACTTAGAGGAAATAAGGGCGGCTAGAGGTTGAGCCATAATTAAATCGAATTTAATTATGAGTTGATACATAACCATATGCATGGCATATAGTCTGTAAGCAGGATATCATGTGTGATTTGCTTCTTCTCAACCTTATATTTGTCTAAGTTCTCAATTATTCAAATATATTTTTTTCTATAATTGCATGTATGTGCACTATCGTATATGAGAGGGAAGAGAAATAGAAAAGTAGAAAGTCACCACAATTGTCACATGAGTTGAATCTAGCCAACCCTTCCCTTCCCTCTATCATTTCCCAATAGGCCTGTGTGCAGATGTGGCCCACTAGTATCTCATTTACTCCCATCCCTCCCACCTTCTTCCCACTGTGCCGCCACAACTACCACACAACAACCAGGGATTGCCAACATTGTGCCCCCTCCATAATTTTCTCACGAGCGGCAGCCCAGTCAACCTATGCACACCTCTACTACAATGGGACCTGATAGCAACTCATCCCACCAATTAGCAATGAACTACACAAGGACCAGTCAAGCATAAATGAATCCAGTACACTCAGTGAGGAGCCAATTAAAACTTTCAAATAGTTCATTGTTGCATGAAACACAAAATGAACCACCTTGGTGAAATGAATTTTGTGAAACAAAACTAATACTAAACGATCTGAAGGCAACAGAGGTACTACTGTCCAGCAGCTATACAAGCTATTGATAAAAGCTAGATGGAATTACAATATGTTACCCCCAAGACAAGCATCTGAACAACAAAAATTGAATAAGATTAAAGACAAAATTTGATTCTTAATTACATATTGAACAGAGCCAGCCGAAAGAAATGCTCTGGATGGCAAATTACTTTCGGGCGCATGTGCCCATGGGCGGTGGTGCGAGTGCCAAATTACACACACGGGTCTCATTGGGTTGGGGTTTGAAACGAATGAGGATCGAGTGCGGGTAGTAAATCGCACCCGCAAGCTGCCTATCAGGGCCCAAAATATAAGGAACATACCATGTAACTAAGGGTGTGATTGGTTCTCGGGCAACCACTAGCCTAGTCTCGCTCAGGAAGCCAAGGGGAGGATGTGTTTGGTTTATGCACTAGCCCGCCTTGCTACCTGTGATTTCTAGCTTTTCCTTGCTCGAGCGAGTGAGCCAATTCGGTTTGCCCCCGATGGAAAGGATTGCCTTGCCCAATGAGGCTAGCATGCGAGGCATCTAAGCAAGCCCTAGGTATGCCTGTCCAGTTGCTAACTACATGTTTGACATCTAATTAAGTACCAATTTTCTAGTCAATTTCAAAACCTTGTATAATTACAAGGCACCTTATGTGTTAGATGACTAGATATGTGCTATATAGATGACAAACTTCACTTATTTTCAACTTTCAATAGTTATTAATGCAATCATGATTTATGTATTACTTGTGAGATTAACACACCCATGGTGTGTGTAGAGGGTGGGTGTAGTGATAATATTTTTCGCGTGTTGTCGCAGGTGTGTATTTGCTCCACCCGTACCAGATCTTACCCGTTTGCCATCCCTAGCCCTATTGCGGTTCACCTATTGTCAGTCAGCTGAACTGAAAAAATACAGATGGTCGTGGCTAGAATTGACTGACAAAACTGCAAAATGAAGAGAACAGACAGAACACTACTTCAGTGAGCAGATCAGATAAGAAAATACAGGTGCAAGCTGCTGCTAGTTCCGGCAAACTGACAGACACAAACTGAAGAAAAATAAATTTAAAAGAAAAACACAATTGCAGAGATTAGACCAAACTAGTGATTAAGACAAGCAAGAGTTGCAAAAGCTAGCACTGTGGAGGAACTGTTGTAGCTGATCAGAAAAAGATGTTCTGAATAACAATAGAGCAGACTACCATTTCAGAAAAAAACAATAAAGACGAACTGCAAAATCTTTGACAATGGAACCTGCAATCTGTCGACATGGAAAAGATTATTCAAGGAGGAACTTAACTTGGTATGCATCAGGGCTAAGACAGCAACGAAGCCTCCACTTACACTTTGGCAAGACAGTTACTCCTAATTGTTTTCTCCTTTTTGTTTTGGGCCTGGATGCCTTGTACCTGTTTTTGTATTTGCTGTTTTCCTCCTCCCCCTTGTTCTTTTCTATATACTTGTACATACATTCTTTCATTAATAGAAAAGCAAAAAAAAAGGTAGGGGACTCCTCTGCTGACCTTTCAAAAAAAAAAGACGAAGTGTAAACTGAGCACCTCCAAATTTCATCAAAAGCAAACCAAATCAAGACTAGTTGAATTGAAATTAGAAACAACCTCACATCATCAGGGAAGATTATTCCCCTTGTTCACCCTTCACCACTAGTTGTGCATCAGCATAGATCTTGCTTAACTTTCACTGTCGCCATCAACCACAAAAACTCTCCAACGCTTGCACATACAAAACTAAGAGGCATGTCACATTTGAACCACTTTACCTTGAGCAGTCCTAAGGAATAATAACTCAACCTCAAGGACTTACCACCATTAACAATCCATCATCCTTGTTGTCGGTACCAATACTATAGGGGTACCCACATTCAACGATAATGAAAACTAAAACGACTAAGCCACGACAAAGCACGACCCACTTCGAAACGCGCGAACAGGTCCGCCTCGTACGAGGCCGGCTCGACGGAATGCCTCGACCACATCCCGCCTCCGACTCGTACGAGGCCCCCTCGACGGGAGGCCTCGACCGCGCTCCGACCCGCACGGGGCTCGACCGCCCCCCGGGAGCGCTCCGACTCGCGTGAGCCCGGGTCGAGGCGCTCGATCCCCTCTGCCTCCACCTACCACGGACAAAAAAGTCATGGCATTTAATACAACCACCAACTACCACCTACCGGCATGGCCGCAACCTGGGTCGACGTGGGAACAATACCAGTGTCAGCCTTCACTGTTTTACCGCCCATCCCGTGATGGGAGGTGAAAAACGTCACTATACCCACCGTACCTAACACTATGCGTCACCAGTGACCCTCGAGGGAGGATACGACAAGGCCCGTACACCGCAATTCCAGGGATTCGGACTTATCCGTTCAGCCTCGACCCGGCCTCGACCCGGCCTCGACCCCCAACATAGCGTAACAGGGAAGGAAGGACGGTATGGCGCGACGCTCCGGGTCATTTCAACACCTCGTCCTCTACGACATCACGTCCCCAAGGATGGCCTCCCATTTCTAGGGCACGTCGCTACAGTCACCTCAACAGAGATCGACAAAACATCATTTCAAGGCTCCCCGTCGTCTTGGCCTCCTCCCATCCTATAAAAGGGCAGGCCGGGACTCCACAAGGGGGCAGAGATGAATAGACGAACAACAGGCCATTTACAAGACAAAGATCAACATCTCAAGCAATCATCTTGTACTCTTTCTTTTTCTCCTTTGAGACTTGGGCTCGACGCTCTCTCTCTCAAGCTTTTAACCCCTACACAAGCACCTCGGTGCAAGGAAATACAATCCTCTCCCCCCCGCTGGACGTAGGGCCTTCTTCTGCCCGAACCAGGATAAACCCCCGTGTGTTCTCCTTGCATCACCACCCAGGAAAGGGACACGCAGCATTTTACTCGTTGGTTTAGGACCCCCTCGGGTCCGAACACCGACAGTTGGCGCGCCAGGTAGGGGATCGCTGCGTGCCAACGTCGCTTTCCCGCCTTTTTCCTGGATGGCTGACCCCAATCGTCCTATCCCGTTGGCTACGGTGATCTGGTTCGGGAGTTTGGAGTTCATGTCACTTGGCTACGGCTACGACATGGTCCTACTCCCACCTAGGCACCCAACTGACGAGGATTACGAGCTCTCCCGGCCTGGGGGAGCGATCCGCCGGTATCGTCGCTCAAGGCAGGCGCGAGCCGCCCGACGGCGACGAGCCCGGCGCAACCATTATCTTCATCTCACGGAAGGTGATGGGATCCCTCGGTCTGGCGCCCCCCAGCCGGACTCCAACCCAGACTTCCTCGTCGGAGATCTGGGGAGGATAAGCTTGGCCGAGGGCAACATGCCGACGGAAAATCCAGCCGCTCCTCCATCCGGTGAAACACCGCTACCCGGGGCACCCGTTCCGACGTGGGCGGCGACATCGTCTTCGCCGTTTCCGTTTGGGCTAGTTTCGGCTGCCCAGGTGTACGCTTCTTCCGTAAGCACTTGCATGAGTGCTTATGAGGAACTCCCTGGGCACCATCTACGCTCCACTTTGGACCTCGTCGCGTCCACGCCGGCTTCTGATTATCTGGACTCTACTGAGGCGCCAGAAACAGAACCCCGTGTGACCACTTCCCCACGCTGCAACCCCAGTGGCGACCCGCAACGGCCATGCATTCCCCCGTCATACTATTATTTCGGCGCCCCTGACTCCGACTCGGCTGACGACACCTACGATCCGACCCGTGAGTGCTTCAACGTCGATGTTGAAAGCATGTCGGATTCACAGGAAGAAGAGCCGGTTGGAGGAAGGCACACGCCCCCTCACGACGGGCTCCCTGCCGAACAGGGCGAGGCTCAACTCCTTGCGGATCAAGGGGTGCAGCTCGACCAAATCCGCGAGTTGCAGGAAAGGCTCGACGAGGAACGAGAAAACCTGCGTCTACTCCAACAAACTCTCGAACATGAGCGCGCGGAACGCGCACTTGGCGGGAGAGCTCGCGGGAGAGCTCGCGACGTCAACCATCGCATCGACGAGGACCGGGTAACCGACCCCCTGGTCTTCGCTCGAGCCAGCCAGAACGTCGTCGCCGCCGCCATGCTCCTGCGCAATATGCCCGAGCCGTCAAACCCTGATGCTCGCCGGGCTCGAGATGAGATCCGAGAACTCCTCGAGACCGCTGCCCTGCAGCAGGCCGAGAGCTCTGCCTTGAGGCGACGCGAGCCCGCCTCGGAGCAGCTCGCAGAGCCCTCCCGACAGGAGAGAGAGGCCTCGGTTCATCCTGAACCTCCCCGACGGATTCGAATGGCTCCCGCCCCCGAGCACATGACTCACGACCAAGGCCCTCGAGACACCCGTGGCAACATCGTCGAGCGCCGCACGCGCAAGCACGGCGACGGTGTGGCTCGAGGCTACCACGTGCATAGGGGCGGGCGCTACGACAACTCGGAAGATCACAGTCCTTCACCCGAGCCTCCGGGCCCTCGGGTTTTCAGCAAGGCGATCCGCGAAACGATACTGCCAGCGCGGTTCTGACCTCCCACGACTCTTGCCAAGTACAACGGCGAGACCAAACCTGAACTTTGGCTCGCCGATTTCCGCTTAGCATGTCAGCTGGGCGGGGCCACCGACGACCGAGTCATCATCCGACAGCTCCCCTTGTTCCTCTCCGACACCGCTCGGGCCTGGCTCGAGGATCTTCCACCCCAGCAGATCCACGACTGGGGTGATCTCGTAAGGGTGTTCGAGGGAAACTTCAAGGGAACTTACATGCGCCCCGGCAACTCGTGGGACCTCCGGAGTTGCAAGCAGAAGCCAGGTGAATCCCTCCGGGATTACATCCGGCGTTTCTCCAGGCAACGCACCGAGCTCCCCAACGTCACCGACTCTGACGTGATCATGGATTTCCTCTCGGGCACCACTTGCAAGGAGTTGGTCCGAGAGTTAGGCCGTCACACCCCCCTCACTGCCAACGGGTTGATGGACATCGTCACCAACTTCGCCGCCGGCGAGGAGGCAGTTGGTGCCATCTTCGGCGGCGAGCAGGACACGGGGAAGCAGAAGACCGACGATCCCACGGGCTCCACCCGTGGCTCCAAGAGGAACAACCGCAAGAAGAAGAAAGGCCAGCAGGGCAAGCTCGAGGCCCCGGCCGATGAGCTTGTCGCCGCTACCGAACGCAAGAAGCCTCGAGGCCCCCCCGGCGGGGGCATCTTCGACAAAATGCTTAAAGAGCCATGCCCTTACCACAAGAGACCCATTAACCATAACCTCGAAGATTGTCACATGCTCCGCAGGTACTTCGAGGGCGTAGGCAGCAAGAGCACCGACAAGAAGGAAGACCCAAAGGGTGATGACAAGGATGAAGGATTCCTCGAGATCCACGACTGCTTCATGATCTACGGAGGACCCTCGACCCGCCTCTCAGTGCGCCAACGCAAACGAGAGCGGTGAGAGGTTTTCTCCGTACAAACGGCGGTCCCTCGTTTCCTTGACTGGTCTACGGTGGCCATCACTTTCGACCGTGGTGATCATCCGGACTACATCCCCAATCCGGGGGTCTACCCTCTTGTTGTTGATCCCATCATTGCCAACACACGCCTCAGCAAGGTACTCATGGACGGTGGGAGCAGCCTCAACATCATCTACTCCCAGACCCTCGACCTCCTGGGGATCGAGAGAGCGCGCCTACAGCCTAGCGTCGGGGGTTTCCACGGAGTTGTGCCAGGAAAGCGGGCGGAACCCCTCGGACGGGTCGATCTGCCCATTTGTTTTGGCACACCGGCCAACTTCAGGAAGGAAACCCTCACCTTCGAGGTGGTCGGGTTCCGTGGAACATACCACGCTATCCTCGGGCGCCCATGCTACGCCAAGTTCATGGTCGTGCCAAACTACACCTACCTCAAGCTCAAGATGCCCGGCCCAAACGGCGTCATCACTATGGGGCCCTCGTATGAACACGCCTACGAGTGCGACGTCGAGTGCGTCGAACACGGTGAGGCGGTTTTGGAGTCGGCAACTTTGGCCGCAGACCTCGACGGTCTCGCCAACGAGATTCCTGACCCAAAACGCCACGCCGGCAGCTTCGAGCCCGCGGAGGACGTCAAACTCATGCCCCTCGACCCTGCTGATCCCAACGGGAAGGCGCTGAACGTCAGCGCCACCCTCGACCCGAAATAGGAAGCCGTGCTCGTCGACTTTCTCCGCGCGAATGTTGACATTTTTGCGTGGAGTCCCTCGGATATGCCGGGCATACCCAGGGAAGTCGCCGAGCACGCCTTGGAGATCCGGGCCGGGTCCAAATCGGTGAAGCAACGCCTGCGCCGCTTCGACGAGGAGAAGCGCAGGGTCATCGGCGAAGAGATCCACAAGCTACTGGAGGCCGGGTTCATCAAGGAGGTTCACCATCCCGAGTGGCTAGCTAATCCTGTATTAGTTAAGAAAAAGAGTGGGAAATGGAGGATGTGTGTAGATTATACTAGTTTAAATAAAGCATGTCCAAAGGTTCCCTTTCCTTTGCCGCGCATTGATCAAATCGTTGATTCAACTGCGGGATGTGAAACCCTTTCGTTCTTAGACGCTTACTCCGGTTACCATCAGATAAGAATGAAGGAGTCCGACCAGCTCGCGACTTCATTCATCACCCCGTTCGGCTTGTATTGCTACGTTACGATGCCCTTCGGTCTTCGGAACGCAGGGGCAACATACCAGCGATGCATGCAGCACGTCTTCGGAGAACATATCGGACCAACCGTCGAGGCATACGTCGACGACATCGTAGTCAAGACCAAACAAGCCAATAATCTAGTAAACGACCTCGACGTTGCCTTCAAATGCCTTCGAGCAAAGAATATCAAGCTCAATCTAGAAAAATGTGTTTTTGGCGTCCCCCGAGGTATGCTTTTAGGGTTTATCGTGTCTAAACGGGGCATCGAGGCCAATCCAGAAAAAATCTCTGCGATAACCAAGATGGGCCCCATCCGAGATCTGAAAGGCGTACAGAGGGTCACGGGCTACTTGGCGGCACTCAGCCGTTTCATTTCGCGCCTCGGCGAAAAAGCGCTCCCTCTGTACCGCCTCCTGAAGAAATCGGAGCATTTTTCCTGGACCCTCGAGGCCGAGGAAGCCCTCACAAAACTCAAGGTCACCCTCTCTAAATCACCAATTCTCGTCCCTCCAACCCTAGGAGAGCCGCTCCTACTTTATGTCGCTGCGACGTCACAAGTAGTCAGCGCAGTCCTGGTCGTCGAACGGGCCGAGGAGGCTCATACCTTGCTCGTCCAAAGGCCGGTCTATTTCATTAGCGAGGTCCTCTCGGAAACCAAGGTCCGGTACCCCCAGATCCAGAAACTGCTATATGCTGTCATCTTGACACGGCGCAAGCTCCGACACTACTTCGAGGGCCACCCGGTTACTGTGGTTTCTTCTTTTCCCCTGGGAGAGATAGCCCAGAACCGGGAAGCCTCGGGTAGGATCGCCAAGTGGGCGGTCGAGCTCATGGGCGAGACCTTATCTTATGCGCCGCGCAAAGCTATAAAGTCACAGGTATTGGCAGACTTTCTGGCTGAATGGACCGACACCCAACTCCCTCCCGCACAGCTCCAAGCCGAGCTCTGGACCATGTACTTCGACGGGTCGTTGATGAAAACAGGAGCAGGCGCGGGCTTGCTCTTCATCTCACCCCTCGGGGTTCACATGCGTTACGTCATCCGGCTTCATTTTCCTGCGTCAAACAACGTCGCCGAATACGAGGCACTCGTCACGGGGCTAAGAATTGCCATCGAGCTCGGGGTCCGACACCTTGACGTTCGAGGCGACTCCCAGCTAGTAATCGATCAGGTCATGAAAAGCTCGAGCTGCCGCGACCCCAAGATGGAAGCCTACTGCCAAGAGGTACGGCGCCTCGAGGACAAGTTCCACGGCCTCGAGCTCAACCACATCGCACGCAAGTATAATGAGGCCACCGATGAACTCGCAAAAATCGCGTCCAGTCGAACTACGGTTCCACCAGACGTTTTCGCAAAAGATCTCTAGCGGCCATCCGTCGACCTTGGGCCAGATGGAGGGGTCGACGGGACGTCACTCGACCCCCCACCTGAGGCAGAAGCCCCCTCGACCGGGGCCGAAGCCATGCAGGTGGAAGGATCGACCCCACCATCTGACCTCGAGCCTGACTGGCGCGCGCCGTACCTCGACTACCTTACCCAAGGGGACCTCCCCTCGAGTAAGACCGAGGCTCGACGGATCGCTCGCCGGGCTAAAACCTTTGTGATCATTGGCGACAGTAGGGAGCTGTACCGCCGTAGTCCTACAGGCATCCTCCAACGTTGTATCACGAACGAGGAAGGCAGGGGCCTGCTCAGCGATCTGCACTCGGGGGCTTGCGGTCACCACGCTGCGCCTCGAACCCTCGTCGGGAACGCCTTTCGACAAGGATTCTATTGGCCGACCGCGGTCTCCGACGCTGTCAAGCTAGTACGCTCCTGTAAAGGTTGTCAGTACTATGCGAGACAGACTCATCTCCCGGCGCATGCTCTACAAACCATCCCCATCACGTGGCCGTTTGCCGTTTGGGGCCTCGACCTTGTCGGACCTCTAAAGAGGACAACTAGCGGCTTCACCCACTTGCTCGTCGCTATAGACAAATTCTCCAAGTGGATCGAGGCTCGCCCCACCACCAGTATTAGGTCCGAACAAGCTGTGCTTTTCTTTACCAACATCATTCATCGCTTTGGGGTCCCCAACTGCATCATCACGGACAACGGCACCCAGTTCACTGGTAAAAAGTTTCTGGATTTCTGCGACCACCATCACATTCGCGTGCTCTGGTCGGCCGTGGCTCATCCAAAAACAAACAGCCAAGTAGAACGTGCCAATGGCATGCTCCTACAGGGCCTGAAACCCAGAATCTTTGACAAGCTACGCAAACATGGCAAAAGATGGGCTGCCGAGCTACCCTCGGTTCTGTGGAGCCTAAGAACAACGCCGAGTCGAGCCACGGGGTTCACTCCGTTCTTCTTAGTCTACGGGTCCGAGGCTATGCTCCCAACTGATATAGAATACGGATCCCCAAGGTTAAAGGCCTACGACGAAAGAAACAATGACGCCGCAAGAGAGGACGCCCTCGACCAGCTCGAGGAGGCCCGAGATGTGGCTTTGTTGCATTCTGCCAGGTACCAGCAGGGTCTCCGACGCTACCACGACAGACACGTCCGCAAGCGCGACCTCAACGTCGGCGATTTGGTGCTACGACGGAACCAGAACACCAAGGGCCGCCACAAACTCACGCCACCATGGGAAGGACCGTACATTATCGTAGAAGTACTAAAGCCGGGCACCTACAAGCTATCCAACGAGAACGGCGAAATCTTCACCAACGCTTGGAACATTGAACAACTACGTCGCTTTTTTCCTTAGAAAGCCTCGAGGCTCTGTAATTTCTTTTTCATCAATAAAGAATACAGCAATGTTAAAACTTTCATTTTTACAATAAGGAAGGATCGACTCTGCACTACCAGAATCGACCCTCCCTCGGGGGCTACAAAGGGGGAACCCCCAGTCCCAAAAAAATTTTTCACTTCTTTTTAAATTTTAAGAACTACTGCTTAGATCAGCAAGCACCGCAAGAGCGCCCTGAAGCTCGGGGGCTATCGAGCCATGAGATCACCTACGCCTCCGAGGCTACGGTACTCACGCCGTCTAGGGGCGCGGCCGCACGCTAAATAGATCTAATAACAGTTCATAACTTTAAAAAGGAGTTTACCCACTGTCGCTGAGATTAGAATCTTGAACGACCCGCGAGGCCGCAAGAGCACCCTGAAGCTCAAGGGCAGTCGAGCCGTGAGATCACCTACGCCCCCCAGGCTACGGTACCTCCACTAGCTCCTCTGCGCCAAAGGACGCGACTGCATGCTAAGTAAATCGCACAAGAACACAATCCAAGCGATAGAGGGAAGAAAAGCTCGAATAAAACTAGATTAACCACAAACTGGTTTATGTCTCGAGTTCTTAAGGCCCCCGAGGCCACCATGACCGAAAATCAAAATAACTAATTTATTACATGGGCCTCCGTGGCCAGATTTGGCTCACAGGCCTTCGTCGTCAGCAGGCGGGACCACCTCGGGTTCAAAGAGCGAGGCCAGGCGGCTCCCAGGCCCCTCCGCGGCTTCAATCAGATCCAAGCAGGCGTCTTCATTCTCCTCGTCCGTCCACTCTGGGTCTGTGATGAAGCCGTCGGCAACGAGCTCCATGTCGAATACAAAACCCGAGCGGACGACGGCCAGCGCCCTCTTCACGCCGTGGTGGAGGCTGTCCCGTATCTTCTCCCGGGCGAGGTGACCTAGCGCCGCCACCCGACGGATGGAGGAGTTCCCCGGAGCGTCTTCTCTGGTGTCGACGTCGGGCTCGACCCCCAGACCGTCGCACACCGTGGTGATCGCGCCCTCGAGCAGCTGGGTCCTCCGGGTCTCGGCTTCGAGGAGGCTCTGCAGGGAGTTGGCGGTCGAATGGGCCTCCCGGTTCTCACTCTCCAGCTCTGAAACACGACAAGGCAAATTAGCACCTAACGTGATGCCTCAACTATATGGCCATAACAAGCTACTTACCCCCGACGTGGGTCTTTAAACCCACAACCTCGTCGCGGAGCCCCCCGCACGTCTGCTCGAGCCCCAGGAGGGCACTGCCCTTCTCACGGACGGTCGCCTTCAGTGCCTCGATCTCCTGGCGGGCGGTTTGGAGCGCCGCGTCCTTCTCTTGGACGGCCCCGTTCAGCCCCGAGATCTCGTCCTTCAGCGCACTAAACCGGGCCGTGACCTGCCCGATCTGGACGTTGAGGAGGTCACGTTGACGGCTGACCTGGGAGACGTCCTCCTCGAGCTCCTTGACCCGCGCCGCCAGGGGCTCGAGGTCCCTGTGGGCCTGGGCAGCCTCTTCCCGGGCCTTGTCCACCTCGGTACGCATTGAAGCTTCGGCTGCCCACGCCTGGATCGCTTCCTCCTTCACCGTCGAGAAGGCGGTGCGCAGCTCAGCCATCTCAGCGGTCCGATCGGCGAGCCTCTTCTGGGTCTCCTCGACCAGGGCCCGTTGCCGGGACAGCGACGCCCACACGCCACTCTCACCTCGGATGAAGAGTGACTTGCGGCGGGAGGTCTCCTTCAGTTCCTAACTCAAAGAAAACCAAACAAGATAATGAAACCAAAGAAAAAAGACACTGAGAGCCACGAAATAAGCTGACAGATTAATCGTACCTCGGTGGCATCCCGCATGCCCCGCGAAACGGCGTCGGACGCCACGCGGAGCAGCCGATCGAGATGTTGGCGGACGCCCTCGAGGTACTGCCAGCGATGCACCTCATCTCTGTCATTCAGAGTGAGGATGGGCTCGGCGTCGAGGTTCGCGGCGTCCCTAAACTGAAGGGGCGCCCCCCCCCACCTCGGGATCTCTTCCTCGGCCCGCGCTATCGCCAGCGCGGCGAAGTCAGGCCACGACGGTGACGACGCGGCCGGGGCACCTCCCGGCCCGGTCGAAGGGCCGGCCTCGTTGCCCTCGCCCGCAGCTCCCGCGACCCCGGCGGAGGTCGAGGCATCGGCCCGGCTCGTGGTCTCGCCCCCCTCGGCCCCCATTATTTGTTTTCCCCTGTCTAGGGGGGCGTCGTCGAGGGCAATGACCACGGGCACCCGGCCCTCGGCGGTGACCGGCCCCTCGGCAACCAGCACCTCCGGAGCTGGCGCCTCCGCCGTCGACGCCTCTGGGGCCGGTACCTCGCCCGTCGGCGGATCGAGAACCGGCGCTCCGACCACCGGTGCCCCCGCAACCGGCACCTCAACCTCCGGCGCCACTTCCTCCGGGGCTCCGGTAGAGGGCTCGGCGACCTCGCCCTCTGCCCGCGCCGGCGGGTCCTGCTGTGGCTGCGGCCCCCTCGCCGATGCCACCTCCTGTTCCGCTGCCGGTGCAGCCCCCTCCACGGTCGCATCGGCGGCCGCCCCCTCCACGGCCGCTTCCACGGTGGCCTCAGCCGAGGGCAGCGCCCTGGGCTCCGCCTCGACCGGGCCGGGCGCCACCACCCTCGTCGGGTCTAACCCCGCCGCGGCAGGGTCGGGGCCGGCTACCGTCGAAGCACCTGCAGCCTCCTCCTGCCGACGGCGCTCCTTCGCGGCCTCGACCTCGCGGACCCAGGCTGCGTCCTGCTCCGCCGACCGGTTGAGGACGGCGGCGCTGGCTCGAAGGGACTTCACGGGGGTGGGCCCCATGTTCTCCGCCTTCTGCTTCAGCCTGTAGAATAAAAAATGAGGTCGGTCGACGAATTCGAAAAAGAAGACAAGTCCCCTTAGCTCGAAAACTCACCCGGAGATCGGCACCAGGGGCCTCGACCCCGCACGGTCCGAGCCACTCGAGGCGGCAGGCGGTGACCTCGCGGCAGCCCCACCCGCGGACCGGGCGCTTCGTGGGGCTCTCGCCGGCGCACCACTGCGCGTCTTCTGCGCCTCCGAGGCCAGCTGGCCTCGGGTCCTCACGCCCGATGATGGCGCCGCCGCCGACGATGTCGGCGCCACCGCCCCCGTCCCCGTCCGAGCTTGCGGGGCCTGGGCTGGGGCAGGCGCCCCCGTCGACCCCGCTTGCTGGGTCTGGGGCAAGGCAGCCCCTCCTGCCGAGGGGCCCGCTTCCTTCTTCTCTTCTTCCTTCTTCTTCTTCTTCTTCTTCCCCTCTTCCTCGTCGTCCTCCTCAGCCTCCTCGACCACGATGACCGAGGAGGATGACCCCGCGATGGGCTCCAGCAGGGGGCGGATGTCGGGGAGGCTCCCCAGCCCGGTCGCGGCCTCGTACCGCGACAAGGCATCGTCATCCTCGCCGCTACTGTCGTCGTCCCCCCCTGACATGGTCTCGGAGGGCGACGGCTCCAAAGGAAGCCCGTCGAGGGCCTGCTGGCACCGGAGTTTCTTCCGCGCCTCCCCCTCCTTGGCCTTGCGGGCCGCCCGCTTCTTAGTCGACTCCTTGACCGCCTTCTGCTTCGAGGCATGCTGCCGTCGAGCGTCCCGGGCAGGCTGGTCCTCCAGAACCGGCGGTCGCGTCTCCCGCAACGCCGACAAGTCCTGCACATAGGCGTCGACCGGGTTAAGGGGGTCCGAGAAACGAAACCAAAAACAAGCACGCCGACCCAAGGAACCTACCACGGGCTCGAACCCCTCAGTGGGCCTCATGGGGAGCCGATCAGCTTCCTCCGCCTTGAAGGTCCCCACCATCCGGCGGGCTCGACGAAGTCCCTCCTCGAGGGTGAGGGCCTCATGAGACATCCGGCTCCCCTCCAGAGACGCCTCCGGAGTCATCTGGTCGAGGCGCAGGCGACGCCGGCACAGCGGCATCACCCGACGGCGATGGAACGCCGTCGCTACCGCCGCCGCCGTCAAGCCTCGAGCACGAAGCTGCTGCAGCGCCGCCAGCAATGGGTCCAGACACGGCTTCTCGGCGTCCGGCACTCCATATACCCAGCGGTCCTCCCGGGCGGTCAGCACGCGGTCGGTGTACTTCGGCAACTGGTTGTCGTCGTTGCGGAGGTAGAACCAGCCCTCGTGCCACCCGCTGTTCGAGGAGATGAGGCGAGCCGGGATGTACTGGTCCGCCCGGCTCGACCTCAACTGCAGGACGCAGCTCCCTACCCGCGCCGCGTAGAGAACTCCCTTCTCCCCCGCTCTCCGCGCGAAGAGCTCGCCCTTGAAGAGGTGGAGCCACAGGTTCCACTGCGGCTCCACCCTGAGGTACCCCTCGCAGACCGCCGCGAAGATGGCGGCCTGCGCGACGGCGTTGGGGGCAAGGTGGTGGAGCTCCACCCGGTAGTAGTGGAGAAGCGCCCGCATGAAGACCGACGAAGGGATGCCGAAACCCCGCTCGTGGAAGCATACAAAGCTCACCACGTATCCTTCCGGGGGCGCCGGCTCCCGGTGGGCCGGCGGCGGCGCTATCCACTCCGGCCACGACCGGTTCATCCTCGGCCGCAGCAACCCATCTTCAACCAGCTCCTCTAGCTTCCTCTCCGTCACCGAGGAAGAGGCCCAATCTTCGGCGGGGAGGATTTGGCTCTTTCCGGCCATTGGCGCTGTCGGGAAGGGAATGAGCGGAGGGGAAGGCGGCGGCGGCGGCAGCAGTGTGAGCGGAAGGTGCAAGAGGGCTAGGGTTTCCTGAGACTAGGGGATGGCAAGAGCGCAAAGAACCGGAGGGGAGCACGGACCCTTGGGGTCTCACCTTTATAGGCCAGGGGGAAGTCCAACGGCCGCACGAAAAGGTAGGAACAGTTTCCTGCAATAAATGCGCTCACCTAACTGTCCCCCACGTCTTACAGGAGTAAGGCACGTGGCCGTCCCCCACGCCGTAACCGAACGCCACGTCGCCCACTACCGCGCCGATCTCGCCCTAAAAAGACGCGTCAGGCTAACGGGTGGGGCGAGATCCACGGACGGATATTCCTAGATTCCCATAACGGGCTCCGAGCCCATTTTAAGTCTCGAGGGGACGGAAGCTGGCCCTCGACCTGGGTTCGACAGCTGCCCTCGAGCAACAGAGCAAGGGACGACCAGGGATGCGCCCGTACATGGCCAGGGCTCGAGCCACGCTCTCGAGGCACCCCAAGACGTATTCGAGGCCAAAGGATGAGGTCAAAGCAGGAATCTCCTCGAGGGAGGCATCGAGCCCTCGGATCCCGTCGCAGGGAACCGACATCCGCACGACCACTCCTTGGCATCTTTGAAGAGTGCCTCCGGGCCACAAGCCCACTCCTAACGACTGGAGCACAGACTCTCACTCGAATCTCCCCGCTAGCAGCTCATCGGGGATCGCCGGACTCGCCTGAACGGGGTAGTACGACGTTCCCCACCCCTCCTCCTCCTCTCCGAAGGATGAGCGTGAGGGCTGGACGACGAAAGATGGCGGGGACTCCGATCGACCTCGTGCGCGCGAGGCTCGGGGGTTCGGCTGCATCAACTACTCCCTGGTAAACCACGACTAAGACCTCGGAGGAGACTTTCTCAATACTCCACCGAGGCCTCGGGGGCTACACCCGGCGGGTGCGCTCGCGCGCCCCCACCGGAGAAGTCCTGAGAGCACTCAGACGCCCCTACTGGAAAAGCAAAACGGCGCTATGACTCCAGTTCATCGGCAAAAAGCCTCTAGGAGAGTGAACATACACTCACCTAAAGGCTCGGGGGCTACTGTCGGTACCAATACTATAGGGGTACCCACATTCAACGATAATGAAAACTAAAACGACAAAGCACGACCCACTTCGAAACGCGCGAACAGGTCCGCCTCGTACGAGGCCGGCTCGACGGAATGCCTCGACCGCATCCCGCCTCCGACTCGTACGAGGCCCCCTCGACGGGAGGCCTCGACCGCGCTCCGACCCGCACGGGGCTCGACCGCCCCCCGGGAGCGCTCCGACTCGCGTGAGCCCGGGTGAAAGGTCCTTGTTTGGTTTTGGTAATTGAGTGACAACTTAGGTGGACTAATATGTGGTTATGTGAGATACACAGGAGATTAGTCCACATATGATGGTGTCATGAAGGAGCTCATTGCATATGAGACATGACATGGAGTCATGTGGCCAAGGTGGCAAAGATCAAGATGAGGCTTGGCTCGACGGACCGGTTGCAAGTGTGAAGGGCAAGTCGGAGGCTTTGGAGCGATGGACCGCGTGTGACGGTGAAGCTTGAGCATGACTTGGCGCCGATGGACCGATGCAACGGTGAAGAGCAAGTGAGGTCAAGATCGATGGACCAAGGTCACATGATGATATGAAGTGGATCATATCATTTGTGATATGGTTGGTGCATGTGTTGCATCAATGTCGGAGGAGATGGAGTGGAATGCGCAAGGCAAAGGTATAACCTAGGGCATTTCCTTTTCACCGGTCATAGGTGTGTAGAGAAGTTGATGACCGGGTTTAGGATAGATGGCCGTACTATTAAGAGGGGCAAACTTGTTTGCATATCGGTCATCTAGTGCCTCTTGAGCGATCTAACTTTGCATACGTGTTAGGATCGAGTGGCGAGGCAAGTTGAGTGCCTAATTCCTTCGAAGAAAATGTTTGTGAAAATGCTAACACACGTGCACAAGGTGGTGATCACTTGTTGGTGTTGGCACATTTGCGAAGGCGGTGGAGTTTGAGCGGTAGAGAGGGTTTGGGTTCCTCTCTCCCTCCCGCCGAGCTTGCGAGGCGGGATTCGGCGCTTTTTGGAAAAGTGAAACGCCTATTTTCTATTGCGCCGGAAGTCGGAAAAGAAACGGAGGCGAACGCGGTCACAGGAGTGACCGGACGCAGCACCGGACGCTGCACCGGACGCTGCACCGGACGCGGGCACTGTGCGTCCGGCGCGTCCGGTCAGTACAGCGTCGGGGTCAGGCGCGCGAGCTAGGGTTTGCCACCGGCGCGTCCGGTGACCCACGGGACCGGCGCGTCCGGTCATGCGCCCTAAGGGAACCGAGGACGTCGGACGCGGTCCGCGTCCGGTCACACACCATCGGACGCGTCCGGTGGTCCAGGGATCTTACTGGACTCGCACCGGACGCGGGTACTGTGGCGTCCGGTGGTTGCGAGGAGCGCGTCCGGTCTTGTCTTCGCGGGCGCGGGTGCTGTGCGCACCGGCGCGTCCGGTGGTTCGCAACAGCGCGTTCGGTCGCTCGTTTGACCGTTGGCGCGCAGTGACCGTTGGAGGATCTAACGGACGAATTTGAAATCAGGGGACACCGGACGCGGTTGAGCGCGTCCGGTCTGTTACGACCGGCGCGTCCGGTGGTCCCGCGAAAAACGTGAGTGGAGGGGTAACGGCTCTATTTGACCGTGGGGTTATAAATAGACCTTGTGGCCGGCCTTGGCCGGGAGCTTAGCACACTTTGGCCTTGGTGGCTTATATGGTAGTGCTTGGGAGCCCTCTAACTCACTCATGCTTGATAGTGTTCATCGGATCGAGTGAGAGAGCGATTCTAGTGCGAGTGCATTGTGAGATTGCATCGAGTGGCACTAGGTGATCGTGTTGCAAGCCGGTGGTGCTTGTTACTCTTGGAGGTTGCCACCTCCTAGACGGCTTGGTGGCTTGTGGCTCCGTCGAAGCTCGCAAGAAGATTGTGCGAGGCTCCGGAGAGGATTTGTGAGGGGGATTGTGCTCACCCCGCGGGGATCGCGAAGAGCAACTCTAGTAAAGCTCGTGGCTTGGAGGATCCCCATCTTGAGAGTGGATGTGCGGCACCCGCTGAGGGTTTGACTCTTGATAGTCAATTAGCTCGTGATCCATCAAGTGGGTGTATCGCCACAACGGGGACTAGCTTGGTGGCAACCAAGTGAACCTCGGTGAAAAACCGCCGTGTCAATATTGTGTACATCTTCTCAGTGGTTTGCTTTCAATTCACAAGCTCGTATTTACTTTCATATACTTGTGCTTGTGTAGTTGCTCTTGTAACTAGTTTGCTTGTGTAGTTAGCTAGTTACCTTCTTGCTTGTGTAGCATAGAAGTAGCTCCCGTTGCGTGGCTAATTTGGTTTGTGTAACCTTGTTAGTCACATTGCTTAGTTTGTGTAGCTAAGTAGTTTGCGCTCTCTAATTTGGCTTGTGTAGCCTTGTTATTGAGATTTGCTAGTGAGCTTAGGCTTTGTGCGCTTTGCTTACTAGAATTGTGTAGGAGCTCCCTCTTGCTTGCAAAGTACTAGTGCATAGGTTTGTGTGACCTTGCTCTAGAATTAAATAGGAGAGCTCTTGCTAAGGAAAGCACCTTAGTTGCTTAATTAGGATCTTTGTGAGGTGCTTGTGAACTTAGATAGAGGGGTGTAGTCTTGGCTAGACCGATAAGTTTAATTCCGCATTTGTTTCGGTTAGCCTACGTGTTTAAGTTTTAGAAAGGACTATTCACCCCCCCTCTAGTCCGCCATCTCGACCCTTCAATTGGTATCAGAGCCTGGTCTCTCATTTGTGGTCTTCACCGACCCGAGAGGATGGCGGAATATGGGCTAGATGTTGAGTGTCCACACATGTTTGATGGCACACACTTTGCACGATGGAAAAATTGGATGATATGCAATTTTAAGTTTATTTGCCCTCAAATGTGGTGGATGGTAGATGTAGGCTTTTCTCATGTGTTGGATGAAGATAATCTAACTCAAGCACAAGAGAAATGCCTAGATCTTGACATCCAAGCTACTAACATCATGTATAGATCTTTGGATGATAGCATCTTTGGTAAGATCATGGACCTCAAATCCGCTCATGAGATATGGGCCTATCTCAATGAAAAGTATGGAGCTATCACCGATGATGACGATGATGTCAAGCCCAAGGAGGTTGCACATGATGATGTTGAGCATGACCACAACACGGTGGTTGTGGAGGATTGCTCCACCTCATGGTCAAGTGATGATGATGATCGATCTACCACAAGTTCACTTGACAAGGATGGTGATGACGCATCAAGTGTTGCAAGTGATGTTTCTACCCCAAGCACACTTGATGGTGACAACGTTGGTTCATGCTCGGGCCTTGATGATGCTACTACAAGCCCATCCACTACACCACATTGCTTCATGTCACAAGGTGACACTAAGGTATCAAATGATAATGTGGTTGATCATGTTGATTCATATGATGAGCTTGTTAGTAGACTTGCTAGCATGACCACGTCTTTAGAAAATGAGAAAGCTAAAACCATGAAATTGGAAAATGAAAACTCATTTCTAAAAACCACATGTGAACAACAAAAGCATCTACTTTATGTTACTACTTGTTCACATGAGGGGCTAAAATTGGCTCATGAGGAACTTAGTGTTGCTCATGATAATTTGGCACAAGAACATGCTTTACTCACTAAGAAGTTTTCTAATGAAGAAACCAAAACTACTGAGAGCTCATCATTTGGGTCAAATGATCAATCACATATTACTAACCCTTGTGATGTAGGCAAGAAGCATGTATCCACCTCTTGTGATGATTTGCTAGATATGCCATGTTCTTTACACATAGATACTTGTTCTACTTCCATGTCTTGTGGGACTAACCTTTTGAAGGAGAACAATGAGCTCAAAAAGGAAGTGAAGAATTTGAGCAACAAGTTAGAGAGGTGCTACAACTCAAAAGTCACCTTTGAGCACATGTTGAACAACAAAAGAAGTTACGGTGACATGAGCGGCATTGGCTTCAACAAGAGCAATATCAAAGGCAAAAGATGGGGGAAGAGAAGATATGAAAAAGATATGAAGAAACAAGAACAAGAGAAGCTCTCTCATTTTATGTGCTTTAAATGCCATAAAATGGGACATCTTGCAAATGGTTGCCCTAATGAAGAAAAGCTCAAGTTGAAGAAAGAAGAAGAGAGGCTCAAGCATGTCAAGTGCTTCAAGTGTCACACTTGGGGTCATCTCACCTCAATGTGCCCAACCAAGAAACTAGTGAAGCAACAAAAAGAGCCTCAACCAAAGCCACAAGTTGAGCAAGAAACCACACCCCAAGCTCAAATCAAGATCAACCATGAAGATGGTGGTGACTTGATAATAAAGAAGAAGAAAACAAGAAGGGGTGGAAGAGGAAGGCATCCAATGCAAATCCAAGATGCCAAGATGATGAGCAAGATTCAAGATAAGAAGAGAGATTTGGCTCACATCAAGTGCTTCAAGTGTGAAGATATGGGACACTTTGCCTCGGGGTGTCCTACCAAGCTTGAGAAGAAGGCTCAAGCAACTCATGAGAGGCAAGGCAACGAAAAGCATCACATGAGCAAGGAAGAAAAGGCTCAACCAAAGAGAAGATGCTATTCATGCCGGAAAAGGGGACACATGGCTCATTCATGTCCCCTAGGTAATAATTCTAAGCCTAGTTCAATTAATGATACTAACATGCTTAGAAAGGATGGCAATGGTACCTCATTGGTTGGAATTGCAAAACATCCCGCTACCCATACTAAGGCTTTGCCTAAGTATGTTGCTCCTAACTTGAGAGGACCCAAACTTGTTTGGGTACCATCAAAAAGTGGATAATTGTTTGTAGGTACCATCGGCATTGGAGGCTTGATTCATTTGGATTAATTTTGTTCATCATATATTGAGTCAAGTTATGAAACTCAATGCATATCCAATCCCAATGCCAAGTCAAAATAAGTGAAGTCCAAGTGCTACAACATACAAGTGCAATGTTAAAGATTGTGGTGATTTATTGGATATATTTGATGGCTTGCAAATATTTGAGTTGGAGCTTGCTAAGAGGATGATAATGTGATAACCAAGGTATATCTCTAGTTGATCATTTTAGTTGGGTGCATATGAGTTGATTGAATTGGATATATATAATGTTGCTTGCTATGAGATGATTGAATGGATTCAATGCCTAGCAATCAAATTTGGATTGATTTGTGTTGGATAAATTCATGAGATGACACTTAGTAAGTGGATTGAATGGATATATGTCTTATGAAAGTGTTCAAACAAGTTAATTTCAAGTTTGATTCAATTTGGTGAAGTATAGCTCAATATATTGAAATCTGTCCATTATTGAAAATCTGAGCTAGCTGAGATCAAGTCTGAGTTTGAGTGACCAAATCATATTGGATTGACTTGAAATTTGGTATGCATGCTCTAGACTTATGATATAAGAAGCTGTACAAATTTTATTATAATTGGATAAGAGATGCTTCGACTTTGGAGTACATCTTGTCAGCTATAGTGCAGCAGTTTTCAGCATGTAGCAGTGGTGGAAGAATTAAAATCTGGTAGCCATCTAGAAATCAAATGAAGCTTAAATTTTTACAGTTGCTAGACGACTTAGTGAATCACATCTCCACCAAATTTCATGGCATTTGGATCTGTACATTAGGAGATATGAATTATTCTTTGAAGGGTACAGAATCTGCCAGAAAAGTGACAATTATTGGATTGATCTAGAGTCACTTTAAGTGAAAGGTCCTCAAGATGGAAACATATTTATAAGTGTTTGAGGTACCTAAGTTTGGTTTTGAATTGATCTAGAAGCATGACAAGAAATGAGTACAAGGGCATTGATTGTGGAATGTACTTAGTGTACAAATTTGGTACTCAAATTTGAAAATGAAGATCAAACTCAAGATGAAGATGAGGTTCAAGTTTTAGTAATGATTGGAGATCATTTGGTAGAAAGAAAAGGACTTAAAGAATAATTTAAGGTTACTCATCAAGTTAAGTCCATAGATCAATCAATCAAAGGCAATTCAAGTAAGTGTCAAGGATGGTTCTTTGGAGAGAGGTCACTTCTCCCTGCTGAGGGGGCTTGCCGCCCATGGGTGGGTAAACCGAGCACCGGCTTGGAAGGCTAACATGGAAGTGATGAATTCAAGGGACATTTGAGATGCTTAATTGAAGCAATCAATAGGATTGATCAAGAAAAGCAAGCAACACCCAAAAGAGAGCTAGTCATGGTTATAAAAATTTGGTATCATAAGTACTTCTCTCATGCAAGCATTGATCAAAGAGAAAAAGCAAGCCAACCACAACAAGAGATAGTGCACTTGATCATAAGTGGTTTTCATTTCATATGGGTGAAGAATGGATTTATCTATGATGATTGGTCTTCACCAAGCTTATAAATTGGACTTCACATTGCTATTGGAGTAATGAATTGGAATCTATGTGACTATCCTCTACTCCAACATAGCAAAGGTATCATTGTAATGTGCATGATCTTTTCATCCCTTACTAGTATGCGATTAGTGCATATAGTACATGCTTACTAGGATCATGCATAACAAATGAAAATTTTAGATTCATAGCCTACCACTATTGCTTGATTGTTTAAATAATCTAGTGGTATGTGTATGAATTTGTTCATGAGCTAGTGAACCCAAGTACTTGATCTAGTTTGGATTGCTAACAAGTGACAAGTACAACATTGGCAAAATAACCCTTAGCATGAGGTGTGAAGAAGCTTGTCATTGGATCAAACCGGACTTGGGATCTTAGGCAAATCAACTTAGTTCAAGTCATACTAGAAGCTCATAACAATGATATGGGTACAAGCACAAGGCAACAATAAAAATGGATATCTAGGGTGTTTCAAATGGTATCTAGACTCAAAGTATTTCTTCAATTGGTATTTACAAGTGGTGTCTAGATCATGATCTACAAGTGATATCCTACAAGTGGTACTCATAAAGATAGCAAATGTTCAAGAAAAGATCATATTGACAAATCCTACAAGTGGTTCCATGATAGAGGATTCTTCAAATTGGTATCACACCCTTATTCGTGGTATTTCTACACATGATATCATTTATACAAGACGGTGGTTCCACAAGTGATCCTCAACTTTCAGTGATCATCAAATGAAGAAAGTTCCCTCACACACAAGAGCTCAAGATTATCAAGTGAATGACACATGCTATGACATAGGGGAGGAGCCCCACCGTTTGGTATCAAGGTCAAAGATCCTATGTGGTATCTCAAGAGCAACATACAAGTAATGTCATTCTAACATGTATGGTGATGTCCATCAAAAATGCAGTATTCAAGTCTCAACCATCTACCCCAATGCTAGCCTTTGCATCAATGAGAAGCACACCCTTTATGGAAATTGATGACAAAGGGGGAGAAGTTGGAACAAAGATATGTCAATGCACCAAGAGAGATAGATGACATTGGACATGGATATGGACAAAGAGGGAGCAATCAAAATTCTTGGACAAAAAGAAGCACACAAGTAGGGGGAGCAAGCTCATGAACATTGATTGGTTGCATTTGACTTATGCATATTCATGTGCTTGCTAGCATTGCATAAGTTTTATATTTAATATAAAATGCTTGTGTGGTGTATGCTAGTTATAGAATTTGATTGATGCTTTGATAACTAGCATGCATAGGTTGATAGCTAGACTTATGATTATCATGCAAAAACTAGAACCTTGCTTATAATGTTGATCTCACGGGGTTTCTAGTGTTTTTGATGTCTAGCTACTCATGATGCTAAGGATGATGGCAAACTTGTGCTTTTCAAATGGTATCGAGCTATAAAGGTTTATTCTATACACCTTAGCATCACTTAGTAGTGCTAACCCTCCCACAAATTTCATATTTATGCATATGTGCAAGCTTGAAACCAAACCATTTGAGCACATATGTAGGGGGAGTTATCACTACCAAGTCGGGTTTTATGATGCTTATCCAAATCTTGACATAGAGCTTAAATGTTGGATAAGTAGCATAAAATCCAAAACAAGTTAGCAAGTTACACTTTGTGTGAAGTGCTAGCTTGAAAAAGCTTAATTTCCATATCTTTGTAGAGTTGTCATCAATTACCAAAAAGGAGGAGATTGAAAGGTCCTTGTTTGGTTTTGGTAATTGAGTGACAACTTAGGTGGACTAATATGTGGTTATGTGAGATACACAGGAGATTAGTCCACATATGATGGTGTCATGAAGGAGCTCATTGCATATGAGACATGACATGGAGTCATGTGGCCAAGGTGGCAAAGATCAAGATGAGGCTTGGCTCGACGGACCGGTTGCAAGTGTGAAGGGCAAGTCGGAGGCTTTGGAGCGATGGACCGCGTGTGACGGTGAAGCTTGAGCATGACTTGGCGCCGATGGACCGATGCAACGGTGAAGAGCAAGTGAGGTCAAGATCGATGGACCAAGGTCACATGATGATATGAAGTGGATCATATCATTTGTGATATGGTTGGTGCATGTGTTGCATCAATGTCGGAGGAGATGGAGTGGAATGCGCAAGGCAAAGGTATAACCTAGGGCATTTCCTTTTCACCGGTCATAGGTGTGTAGAGAAGTTGATGACCGGGTTTAGGATAGATGGCCGTACTATTAAGAGGGGCAAACTTGTTTGCATATCGGTCATCTAGTGCCTCTTGAGCGATCTAACTTTGCATACGTGTTAGGATCGAGTGGCGAGGCAAGTTGAGTGCCTAATTCCTTCGAAGAAAATGTTTGTGAAAATGCTAACACACGTGCACAAGGTGGTGATCACTTGTTGGTGTTGGCACATTTGCGAAGGCGGTGGAGTTTGAGCGGTAGAGAGGGTTTGGGTTCCTCTCTCCCTCCCGCCGAGCTTGCGAGGCGGGATTCGGCGCTTTTTGGAAAAGTGAAACGCCTATTTTCTATTGCGCCGGAAGTCGGAAAAGAAACGGAGGCGAACGCGGTCACAGGAGTGACCGGACGCAGCACCGGACGCTGCACCGGACGCTGCACCGGACGCGGGCACTGTGCGTCCGGCGCGTCCGGTCAGTACAGCGTCGGGGTCAGGCGCGCGAGCTAGGGTTTGCCACCGGCGCGTCCGGTGACCCACGGGACCGGCGCGTCCGGTCATGCGCCCTAAGGGAACCGAGGACGTCGGACGCGGTCCGCGTCCGGTCACACACCATCGGACGCGTCCGGTGGTCCAGGGATCTTACTGGACTCGCACCGGACGCGGGTACTGTGGCGTCCGGTGGTTGCGAGGAGCGCGTCCGGTCTTGTCTTCGCGGGCGCGGGTGCTGTGCGCACCGGCGCGTCCGGTGGTTCGCAACAGCGCGTTCGGTCGCTCGTTTGACCGTTGGCGCGCAGTGACCGTTGGAGGATCTAACGGACGAATTTGAAATCAGGGGACACCGGACGCGGTTGAGCGCGTCCGGTCTGTTACGACCGGCGCGTCCGGTGGTCCCGCGAAAAACGTGAGTGGAGGGGTAACGGCTCTATTTGACCGTGGGGTTATAAATAGACCTTGTGGCCGGCCTTGGCCGGGAGCTTAGCACACTTTGGCCTTGGTGGCTTATATGGTAGTGCTTGGGAGCCCTCTAACTCACTCATGCTTGATAGTGTTCATCGGATCGAGTGAGAGAGCGATTCTAGTGCGAGTGCATTGTGAGATTGCATCGAGTGGCACTAGGTGATCGTGTTGCAAGCCGGTGGTGCTTGTTACTCTTGGAGGTTGCCACCTCCTAGACGGCTTGGTGGCTTGTGGCTCCGTCGAAGCTCGCAAGAAGATTGTGCGAGGCTCCGGAGAGGATTTGTGAGGGGGATTGTGCTCACCCCGCGGGGATCGCGAAGAGCAACTCTAGTAAAGCTCGTGGCTTGGAGGATCCCCATCTTGAGAGTGGATGTGCGGCACCCGCTGAGGGTTTGACTCTTGATAGTCAATTAGCTCGTGATCCATCAAGTGGGTGTATCGCCACAACGGGGACTAGCTTGGTGGCAACCAAGTGAACCTCGGTGAAAAACCGCCGTGTCAATATTGTGTACATCTTCTCAGTGGTTTGCTTTCGATTCACAAGCTCGTATTTACTTTCATATACTTGTGCTTGTGTAGTTGCTCTTGTAACTAGTTTGCTTGTGTAGTTAGCTAGTTACCTTCTTGCTTGTGTAGCATAGAAGTAGCTCCCGTTGCGTGGCTAATTTGGTTTGTGTAACCTTGTTAGTCACATTGCTTAGTTTGTGTAGCTAAGTAGTTTGCGCTCTCTAATTTGGCTTGTGTAGCCTTGTTATTGAGATTTGCTAGTGAGCTTAGGCTTTGTGCGCTTTGCTTACTAGAATTGTGTAGGAGCTCCCTCTTGCTTGCAAAGTACTAGTGCATAGGTTTGTGTGACCTTGCTCTAGAATTAAATAGGAGAGCTCTTGCTAAGGAAAGCACCTTAGTTGCTTAATTAGGATCTTTGTGAGGTGCTTGTGAACTTAGATAGAGGGGTGTAGTCTTGGCTAGACCGATAAGTTTAATTCCGCATTTGTTTCGGTTAGCCTACGTGTTTAAGTTTTAGAAAGGACTATTCACCCCCCCCTCTAGTCCGCCATCTCGACCCTTCACCGGGTCGAGGCGCTCGATCCCCTCTGCCTCCACCTACCACTGACAAAAAAGTCATGGCATTTAATACAACCACCAACTACCACCTACCGGCATGGCCGCAACCTGGGTCGACGTGGGAACAATACTAGTGTCAGCCTTCACTGTTTTACCGCCCATCCCGTGATGGGAGGTGAAAAACGTCACTATACCCACCGTACCTAACACTATGCGTCACCAGTGACCCTCGAGGGAGGATACGACAAGGCCCGTACACCGCAATTCCAGGGATTCGGACTTATCCGTTCAGCCTCGACCCGGCCTCGACCCGGCCTCGACCCCCAACACAGCGTAACAGGGAAGGAAGGACGGTATGGCGCGACGCTCCGGGTCATTTCAACACCTCGTCCTCTACGACATCACGTCCCCAAGGATGGCCTCCCATTTCTAGGGCACGTCGCTACAGTCACCTCAACAGAGATCGACAAAACATCATTTCAAGGCTCCCCGTCGTCTTGGCCTCCTCCCATCCTATAAAAGGGCAGGCCGGGACTCCACAAGGGGGGCAGAGATGAATAGACGAACAACAGGCCATTTACAAGACAAAGATCAACATCTCAAGCAATCATCTTGTACTCTTTCTTTTTCTCCTTTGAGACTTGGGCTCGACGCTCTCTCTCTCAAGCTTGTAACCCCTACACAAGCACCTCGGTGCAAGGAAATACAATCCTCTTCCCCCCGCTGGACGTAGGGCCTTCTTCTGCCCGAACCAGGATAAACCCCCGTGTGTTCTCCTTGCATCACCACCCAGGAAAGGGACACGCAGCATTTTACTCGTTGGTTTAGGACCCCCTCGGGTTCGAACACCGACACTTGTCATTTCAATGGTGCATCTATATTCTACATGAATTTGGTGAATTAATGAAAGGAAATAACAAATTCATCGATTTATAAACATGTTTTAATCCCATGAAATACCAAATTACACTTGCTGACCCTCAAAAAGAAATGAGAAGTGACATATGGGCTTCTATTAAGTTTTAGTTTTTTTTTGAATTTGAGTTTGAATATGCCATACCATCAAGAGCACATATGGATTGGCTTCAAGTTGTCTAAGTCCACAAAACACCTTTCTAACAAAACTTGAGTGACACAAAACACACCATGGGCATTAGAAGTTTGTTTCAAGATCCAATTGGTTCAAGATGCTCTGGTTGGGTCCACTTTCTTTCTAGGTCATTTTGGTTTTGTTAGATTTGAGGTGTTTCTAATAGTGGTGATCCGAATGATCCAAACTTTATCAAGTCAGCATAGTAACAGCTAGTTGGGGCTTGGCTATTTGTACCCCTAGCTACTTAATTTGTTGTTGCATCTAACTCAAAACAATACCATTCAAAGCCCCACAGAGCTTCCCCATCCCATTCTATGCTATTCTTGAGAGATTGGACGATTGGGTGACGAATTGCAAGTGTGAATGCTTGAGATCTTCAACATTAGCATTTAAGGAATTGAATATTTTGCAAATCCATAGATTTATGTTCGTTACTTTTGGAGTTAAAGCCTCAAAGGTGAGAGGGTGTTGCCCATCGAGCACCTAACTTGTGGAAATGCCATGTGAGGTTTGTAAAGCTTCACTCTCACCCCACAACAGAAGAGGTCATTTGAGTCAGCATCGCAAGTTCGATTTCTTTGGTCACATGGTGAGGATAGGCTTGAAAGATTTCCGACTTTTTTTAATCTCCTCATAGATAGATATATGTAGGTTCCTTTGTAGATTTGAATTTTGGCAAACACATATTGTGTCCACATGCTCTCTATTTCGTTTTGTTGTTATTATTAACTTTTGGGTGATTTACCTACTTGTGTGTGAATTTGTGGTTGAAAGTGATCAATGAACAAGGTTCACTACATCATTTTGAACAGTGGTAATTAACAAGTAAATTTCCTAGTGCAGGTTTTGCGTTTCTTTGATACTGGATCATCTGGTATGGCCTAGATCATTTAAATATATTCGGGTGATCCAGATAAACCGAACAACCCCAAACTGTTTAATAAGTTTTAGATTTTAGGAACGTCTACTGAACATTACAAAGCAACATCTAGATCCTTCAACCCTTTTGTTCCTACCCATATGAGAAAATGAGTTGAAAAAAGTTGCAGAAGTATTTCGGCAATCTCTAATCAACCCACTACTCCAAGCCCATGCAAGCTTCAGAAAAAAAACTAACAAGTACTCAATCATCGATCAAACTTATAACAAACTTCAAAAGAGAGCAGTATATTTATTTCATGCAATACTACGAGGAATGAGGACATAACAATACTTATTATTTGGTATATGTATTTTTTTTAATGAAGAATAATATGAACCAGGTCTTTGGTGAAACTTATCATTGGAATGTAATCTTAATTTGGCATATTATAATTTCAAGATAAAGGATGGTAAACATGTTTAGAATGTGGTATACAAAGCACCTTAGAATAGTTCAATTCCTATTCATTATTTCGTAAGCACGTACGTATTGAAATTCTTGAATACCAAATTATATTAATCCAAGATTAAATGATCACTCATATTAGTTTTAGTGGTGATGAACCATGATAATACTACATCCGTCTTGAAATAGTATACGGGATCCTGTGTTTGTCCGAAGTCAAACTATTTTAAGTTTGACCAACCTTACATAGTAGAGTATTATCATCTACCACATCAAAAAGGTAAATTATGGATATATTTCATAATATATCTAATGATGCTCGTTTGATATTGTAAGTATTTATTTTTTGTAAACATGGTCAGACTTTGTATAAGTTGACTTAGGGTAAACTCAAAACTATTTATATCTCAAGATGAAGGGAGCTAATAATAACTATCACCACATGAAGAACTTATCTTTAACTTGAAACACTGAAAAGCATTGCTAACCTTGACCTCATTGCCATTCTTCATCGCCGCAAAAACCTAGGATTTTCTCTAGTTTGCATGAGTAAATTAATAGCTACCTGAATACTAACAATATGCCCACGCTACATACATGGAAACACGAGTTAGAATCATATGTTCCATGGATGCTAGAACCAAATATTCCATGCATGCTAGAACAGGAGAACCTTAGGTACCTAGAGGTGATGGTAGCGACAGAGGCAGAAGCGGCCATCCTAACGACAGCGGCTGCCCTATGGGCGGCGGAGGCTTAGGAATCTGGCGAAGTGGAAGCAGATCCTATCGGCTTGCGTCCGATCGGCTAGTTCTGATTGGACGATGGCGGATGAAGGTGGGCTAACCGGCGACATGTGGTGTCAGCTCACTTGAAGCGGATGAAGATGGCAGCAGCGGCGGTTCGCAGCGATGGCGCACTAGGGGCGTCAACGACTTGATGACTTTCACTCACCGAATCTGGTCGTTTTAGGAGAGGATGTCGGAAAGCAGGGATGTGCCGAGGTCATAGTTTTTTTTCTTTTCTTGGTTGTGTGTTCTCCTCTTTGTTGAGGTGTGAGTCTAAGTGCTCTTATATCCTTTTAGCTATGTATATCCTTCATGGATATAGAGGCCGGATAAATGAAAATCCACTATCCAAAAAAATGGAATATGGTTGAGCCCATGACATCCACACACTTAATTATTTCTACCACGTTGGCCAATAGCTTCCTCTAAAACCTGCACTTAGGGAATGAGGGTAAATTAAACTTAACTGCTCTGGTTGGAATACTTAATGATCCATGAAAAAATAATGCAAAATTAACAAAGTAAAGTACCAATGAGATATATATTACAAAGAAACAAGAAAAGGCATGCAAGTGTAACCGTACATATACATTGTACATACCTTAGTTGAAGAAGATTTCAAGAGATAGCTGGAGGGTTGTCTAGCTCAACATATAAAACCACGTCCAAGAAATATGACTTTCTAAAAAAATATATATCTAAAATACCTTGTTTTCAACTGAGTGGATGAAGAAATCTTTAGATACAATTAATAAACTCAAATTCATTCAAGGCAGCAACGCATATGTGTACATTATATTTGTTGCTTTCAACTAGATTATCACAGTTGTTACTACTACATCACATTACTTAAACAATACTTCAGAAAACAATGGCTAACCAGGTTAGATATGCCAAAAGGACATCAGGGATTAAGATTAACCCATATAGAAATTAAAGCACAAACAAACATTATAGTTCAAAGAACACAAATAAAGCAAGACATCTTTCCATATACAATCTATCACTCAGAAGACTAGCTACTAACTGGAAACAAAGAAAGTAGCTCAAGTTCACAATTTCACACCACATATTATTAAGTAAAGAGAAAAGAACAAGCCAACCTAGGTGAAGTAGTGAGAAAAATGAAATATCTTGTCCAAAACTGATATGCATGAAAGATCTAAATCGTCTAAGGTAGATGAAGTCTTACTGATTTACTTAGAGCACAGTCACCTGATCACAACAAACCAATTTAGAGGTTATTTTTGAAACAAAGTGGGCAAAAATTTATACAATAACCTAGTGGTGGATTCTGGCCATATTTTTCTTCTTAATATGATAACTATTGGACATGCACATGTGACACGCATGTGTATCATAAAACTTTATTACAGTAGAAGTATCATATACAGACATTTATTAAATTATTTTTTATGATAAAAAGAATTTTATCTAAATAGTAGTAAACAGAATTAAGGATAAACTTTAGCTAGGAAATTCGAGAGGCTATAAAACTTAATTGATATTTATTCATAGTATTTAACAATTAAGCAAATACATCCATTCCTATTTTTCAACCTCACCTCCAAATACCCAGGACTTCGTACGTAGCTATAATCCACGGCCTTTCCCAACAAGCAAGTGGTGCTGCCAACACTCTGCCACACTGTCCAAGAGCCCTGAAGTTTTTTTTTTCTTTTTTAAGTCAAAGTGAAGTGAAAGACAGAAAACTGTTGTAACACCATATATATGTTGGGTGAAACAAGACTTTTGGAACGGATGGTACGAGCTTCAGTCTGCAGTTGCGGAAGTCATCATCTCCATCAAAGAAGCGCCGAAGCAATGATCCCTTTTTCAAGGAACATGTGACAAAATACATGACCATGCTATAGTGAGTTGATTCAAGAATCTACAAGAGGATAAATTCACCAAAAAATCAAACGGATAGCTAAAGGTTCAAAACAGTTTTATGGAATAGTTACTTACCTGTAAGTTGACAATAAATGTATACATCCCTTTTTCAGCAGCAACCTTTAATAGAAGTAAAAGAAAGAGGCATGAATAAAATGTAAAGTTTTTTTTGCTAGTCCTAGCTCCTTGATAAAAGCAATGTCATGTACCATTATATGTTGTAGTCGAATCCTGATTGTCGTGAAATAGTGCAGATTTGAAGTTAAACAAATAACAGTTGCAATATAGGAATAAGAGAAACAATTAGGCCAGCATTTTGGTTACCTGAGCAACACAAATTTTTTGCCTGCCAACATTATCCATACACTTGGTGTCCTTAAACCAAGCAATGGCGGCAAGCTCCATGAGATAACTTGTAGCATGTATCTTTAACTTGGATATTAATGTGTTAAGATTCTTTATATTTTCCAACATGCTTCACAAGCAATAAAATGCAAATGGGAAGATTTATTGATTTATCATTTGGGTAATTCTTGCTACCAACTTTGAAAAGCTTGCTATCAGATACTGTCCAACAGTTGCGGCTTTTCTCATCCGGATCACGATGAAGTATCACAGAAAAGCAAGATAAATCATTTTTTTTGGAAGCCTATCTGTCATATTGACAAAATTACTGCTATTACATAAAAAGAAAACACCATCCCTAGAACTTGATGACAACAGATATGAGAATGCAGGAATATATATAGAATAAAAAAGGGAAACAAACCCGCGTGTTTTAGTATTTAGCTTCATTGTCAGATTTGTTAGGGCTTTCCTGTACATTGGTTTTGACCAAGGTTTAGTATCAAGTGAGGAAACGTGCAAATTAGTAAGTTAAGAATTCATGATGTTTTAACTCACAGTTTGGTATAGGACATTTGCACCTCTATATCAGCTTCAGGAACTTGATAGTCCTCATCGTTTTGGAGTCAATTTCTTTAAGCTTCTCATCCTTTTGTGCTGAATTCACATCAGCCGTGCTCTCCATTGCAGGAATCCTTGGAGTTATATGGATATCATCCGCTGGGGAAAAATATTCACGCAGCCCTAGGAGTAAGTGTAGATTAGAGCCATAAGGACCAGAATGAATTGGTGGGACAACAGGGCTGAGTGGTTAATTTAACAGATTTCATTCGTTCTTTCATACTAAATATAAAGTTGTTAATGATTGTGTCATAAGAAAAACAGTATTTCAGTACCAGCAATGCAGTTCAGTATCTGCAGCAAAGAATGATACTGAAAGGAAGTAGAGTAGTTCAAGAACCATCCCTTCAGGCCAATCTGCATAAGGTGTTGAACCTGAGTCCGGGGTCTTCCATTGCGACACTTAAGAGGACAAATCTTGAATCCTCCACCTAAAATTTTAGAAAATACAAAAAAAGGAATCGAAGTTCACAATTTTGTTTATATGGGGCTCGAAAGAAGAAAGGCCTTTTATTATTATTACTCCAGACACCTAGATTCACTGAAACAACAGCCCATAGCGGATTGTAGCAATAAAACAACAGGCGCAACAGAATGAGCATCTGGATTAAACCAGCAAGGGCTAGATGCAAGAACAGAACCAAGCTCTGCGCACAGCGGACTCACAAAGATCTACTGCTGCCTCTGTCACTGCCCCCATGGAAGCAACCCGCGCGGGGAGCTGGTGTGTGTGGTGACGGTGGTAAGGGGGGGTGTATGGATTCTTGCCATATTTTTCTTCTTAATATAATAATAAGTAGCTCTCTGTCACTTTGAGGAAAAATATTTGCACATGTCAGATGATCAACAATAAGCATAGTAACTCATAAGTAGCTCATCATGCAACATGGAAGGCTGCAGCGTCTCAACTCAAACCAACACAGCAAGTAATAGCAAACAAACACAAAGTAGTTGACTAGCCAAATTACCATGCATTTTTTCCTCCCGACAGATTACCAATATAGAAAACCATTTCATCAAAAATATACCATATTAGGCTGTACAACTTCTTATGTCTAAATATATATTATATCGAGAATTGGAAACCCCCCCCCCCCTCATGTTTCATCAAAGACAAAAACATTTTAATACTAAGACAAAATATACACAATTTTAATTTTGTTAACACCATACTTGTAGGAACACATAAATCAATAATTTAATTAAAACTAATGAAATCTTAGGTGAATTTAATTAAAGCTTTGAACCATTTCATGCTATTTGGTGATCCACGAAAATCTACACATGCATGTATATATTAGGATGTAACCTCGTAACCAGGTCCAATTAGCTGATGTAAAAACTTCCATGATCTTTTTTATGTTCTCTTAAGACCTACAATATAATGACTTATAATGTCCTGGTATACACCAATAATATCGTATTATATATAGGAACTCAAACTACATGAAAACATTTCCCCTGTTCGTATATACATGGAATGGAATCGAAATTAACATTTTAAATACCAAACTGAGACAATATACATAACTTATATTACTGTTAACACCTTATTGTTAGGAACACGCTGAGATGAAGTAATTTATATGGAATTTAACTAAAAGCACAATTAAACTAAAATAATGGTAGACAAATCTTCAAGAATTGCATTATCAAGCTTTGAACTGTTCATGCAATAAGGTGATCTCATCCATCGATATTGTAGAGTATTCAAGAGCTGGATATATAACTCAAAGGTTACTCCAATCATTCCAATCACCATGATTTTTTAGTGAAACAAAATGTAATCAAAATGATGCCTCAAATTTCATTGTTTCTTATTACAAAGTAATGCCAAATTACTGATCAACAAGCTTTTATTTTATTCCCAAACACAGGCATATGGTAGGATGCATGTTTTGTCAAACATCGGCTACACTAGGCATCTGCTGCTGCTGGAGGCGGCACAAGCCACTCATCTACTGAAGGCGGCATAAACCAGACTGGGCGATGAAGCTTCCCGAGCTTACACAGCAATGGCCAAACACTAGCCACAGTCTCGTGCACAACTTGCTCCCCGCCACCAGCGGATGTGCTTGAGCTTGCTTCATCATTTGCTACGTGATCAATCTCACTCAAAATCTGCAGCCTGCTTGTAACCGGCTCTGTGGCATCTGACACATTGCGTATGGTGCGGACCATGAGCTCTCTTGGGCCATACAGAGAGTTTGAAGCCGGATCACAACCAGCAAGCATGCGGTGGTATTCCGCTCTTCCATCCCAGGCAAGGTCGTTGCGTGGCCTCAGCAGCCATCTCTGGCGTTCAAGTTCTGTCGCCTGGACCTTCGATGGATGCCTGGGTGCCGAGCCGAGGCCTTGGAGTTGGAGGGCACCATCCAAAGAACCCCGCAATGCTGGAGTGGGCAGGCCTGGTCGCTCAATCTTTGTCTCGCCCATGGAGTACATCCCGAAGTCGGCGAAGGAGAAGATAGAATTCATCCTACCTGCACCCACTGCATCGTCCAGGAAATATATGCTCCCGCCTTGGAACCCTTTGTACTGCTCTGCCTCGAATGACCTAGAGCAACCTCTTGCAACGGTGATGACCCGACCGTCCAAGCCCTGGAGCTCAACCAAGGCAGCTGAATGGCCTGCGGCGTTGGGCATCGGGAAGATCTCCAACTCAAACACCCTGAAGTGCAATGTCCGCAGATCAATGCCCGTGGCCCTGCCTGAATACCTGAGCACCACTAGCAACTTCCCACGCGATTCCACAAGGTAGCGCGTGATAGTACTACCAGCCATCCTTCTGTCCATGGCCAGCGCCGGCGGAAATGATATGATGAACTGACTCATTACAAGAGTCTCACCGTTATTGATTTCCATCGGCATGAACAGGTAGAGGTTGTCCCTGTTGCTGATGGAGTAGAAGCCTTCGTACAGCCCACCCCTGTGATACAAAGTGTCCTGGAGCGGGTCGGTGTCCATCAGCGGCGGCACCCAGTGGCCATCCACCTGCGGCCGGCAGAAAATGATGCTTGGATAACCACCTACGGTGTGGGCGGCCGCGATGCAGCTCCCCGCCGTGGGCACATCGGAGAGCGTGACCATGCGGATATCCACCATCTCAGAGCGCGTGGGGCGGTGCGAACGGAGCGTGCTGGGGAGGGGAATGCTGGCGATGGCCTGCTTGATGAGGTTGACCAACTTATACTTATAGTAGTAAGGCCCTCTACGATCGGCAGCGACGGCGATCCAGCCTCCATCGTGGGAGCCACAGAAGCGATCCGTCCGACGGACGCCCTCTGGGAGGCAGATCCGGCGGCCGGTGGTGCCGGAAACGTAGCTCGTGATGGTCGATGGCGGCGCGTCGTCATGGGATGGCTGGAGGAGCCACGGGAGCTGGTCCTGCTGTGAGGCGCCAAGCCGCAAGTGCACGGCCTTGCGCCAATCGCTGCAGACGCCCGCAACGCTGGTTAGATCAGCGAAGCATTGCAGGTAGGTGAAGATTACGATGAGGATATCTCTAGGGACGCTGGCTATGGAGGCCATGGCAGGTCTACAGGGAGCGCGAGTGGGCAGTGGAGCGTGAGGGTGGGTGGGGATCAGTTTCCGGTTCTCCTTTTTCCGTGTGGGCGCTGGGGGTATATCTAGAGAGAGAGAGCAATAGGGATATGCTAAACAGCTAGTAGTTTGCTGTCTCCCTATCTCTACTGGGATCACTTACCGTAGATTTACGATACGTGTCGTTTATAGTGTTAGGCTGCTTGTTTCTTTCTCTCACGCCATTCTGGCAAGTTGGCTACGTCAAAAAACCAGAACGGACATTTTTTTGCGTACTTATAATAAAATTCACTGTAGGGGCTAAGCTCCTCTAGGTTCGTAAAAAAAAAACAGAACGAAAGCACATCAGATTGCGGATCATGATGGAAAAGGCAATTTATTTCGAAGTAGTCAGTCAATATTTCAAATAAAATGATCTGCTCAATAAGTGTTCATCGCTGGGACAATCAAAAATAAAATAAATAGATGAAACATTTCCTATTGACCTCTTATTGTTTAAACAATAGGTCAAACATTTCTTTTGGGGTAAAGTCCAATTTACACCTTACCTTAAACTAATGTAAAAGTCTGATTTTTAACCTGAGCTACACCTGCAGCTATTAGTTAGTTGTGTAATAGGTCATAATTACTATTATCTAGCTAACATATAGGTAGGTGTTATTTTGAATCCATCAGCTAATAAAAGATGGACGCATAGGTGATTTTGTTATTCATTTTCTATTTGTTATTTAGGAGGGAACATAGATAGAGGTAGGTGGAAGGGTAAAAATAGATATATATTTTTTAATCTATTAGCTGCTATTAGCTGGGTTAGGATAGTTAGCAAGACATGTTTCTTAACTGTGTGCCAAGCTAATAATTACCTATTGACTGGATGCATTTGGAACCACCGTAGATAGTTTTTAGTAGCCAACTCTTAGCTGGATCTGAATGGGACCTTATTAATAATTTGCAACTAATATGAGTTGTCTATTTTTTTTTTGAATCACTTAGTTGTTTAATTATTAGTTGTGTGACGTTTGGATCCACCAACTAAAATGTGGATGTATATGTGGTTTTGTCTATAATGTCCTTCCATTTAGGACGCATGAATATAGGTAGGTGAGAGGGTAAAATTGACCTTTTTGTAATTTGCTGAGCTAGGTTGGGATAGATATCAAGGTAGTTATTAGCTAGTTGTCTAGCTAACAATTAGTCGGATCTATTTAGATCACCTCTGTCAATTTTAACAGCTAACTATATATTAACTAGGTGGATCTAAAAGGTCTTACAATATTACTGTAAAACATATAAAGCTAGGCCAGCGTATATGTACTCATATGCTTTCTCTCTCACTTATTTGTTGTTCCCTGTAAATTTCTTTCTACCTTTCCTCATGTGTCTCCATTATTTTTTGCCAGGTAAAGGATATCTTTATTAATTAGAAGGAGACGAATTACAATCGACTTTCAGAAGGTCAAGACGGCACACAGGCACATACCATATGTACAAAAATACAAAGGCCTCTGGCTGAGTTGGTTAGATGGTCTAAATAGCACTCCTTAAGTGTTGAGTTCGACTCTCCGTAAGAGCAAATTTTCAAATTGTAGTTAAAAAATTCCCCTCTTCTATGGGTGGGACAGGGGTCAAGGATTTTCTCGACCTGCGTAAAAAGGTCATCTTCTTAATGTAATGCATAGAGGTTGTCTAGGCCCCGCAAGTCGAGTTTTCTTAAATATAAAATAAAATAATGTTATACGGACATCCTAGTACTAAACTAATATAAGTACACAAATAAGATATGGTTAGGAAAGTATGCATTTGATTAATTCTTTGATCAACAAAATTACAAATTCCCTCTTTTACATAATTTTGTATGCCTGCAATGCCCAGTGGCTGCCTTACCCCTGGTGGTCGAGTTTTTTTAAAAAAATATATAAAATAAAATAAAATAATGTTATATGGACGTGCTGGTACTATACTAATAAAAGTACATAAATAAAGATATGGTTAGGAAAATATGCATTTGATTAATTCTTCTATCAACAAAATTACAAATTTCCTCTATTACATAATTTTGTACGCCATAGCTATTAGATCAGTGCTTGATTTCCTACTTAGGAGTGTTTGGTAGGGCTCCTCCTGAGGGGCTCCTCCGGAGAAGCCGGCTCTGGCTCCTCTGTTTTTCACTTGAAAATGGCTCCTTCTACAAAATGTTTGGTATGGATCCTCAGAAGGAGCCGGAGGCGGGGCCGGGGATGAGTTTTACCAAACAAGCCCTTAATAGGTTCAAGAACTAAATAAAGGAATCAAAATAGTTGCAAGGTCCGCTTACTTCTTTCTCTTAGTCAGCTATATCTCATATTGCATATGAGCTCTCGTAGTATCTCACAGCAGTATCAAATAATAAAAAGAAGAAAATTAAAGCTCTATTGAATAAGCCAGGGAAAAATAGAGGCCCCTTAAAGAACGATTTGAGAAAAGGAATATATCTCCTTCAATCCTAATTTCCAATCTCGCTAATTCAATAAAAGGAACTCAAGGCTCTGTGACATCCACTTTAAGACTAGTTAAAAAGTGAAGGTCGTATAACTTGGGAGATGTGATTTTTGTGGTTTCTCTCGGAGCTTAATACAAGTTCCTAGTTAATTGCTCCACGAATTATTCACAAGACACAAACTGTGTGTGGTCATTGTGATCGTCTTTGCTTTTGCCTTGTAGATGGATGATAATGTCGATGTAAGCATGGGCATGATCCACATCCTCTTCAGTTTGTGGTGCCATTTGTATCATAGTTATTGCTTTAGTCTATGCTTTCTTTGTCATTGAGTCTCGACGGTCATGGAAGATCATATGAAGCGTTGACTATCTCAATATCGGTGTATACAAAATAATTGAGACAGCCTAATCCTTGGCTCTAGGGGATAACGAGATGATGATTAGTGCGGCAAGACATGGAACGCAGACCGCCCTAGTAAAATACATATACATAAAATTTTGCATGTGAACTTGTAAAAATGTGTGTTTGAATGCCATGTAATCCAAAAAAAATTATCACTAGCATTGATAAAAAACACCTAGAAATAGTGAATTTGCAAAAATGTGTTTGGATGGCATGTAATAAAAATAAATTACCACTGGTATTGACAAAAACACCTAGAGATAAGACATCACCTCCGATGGCAATACTTTTTTCCAACAAGTGTCAAGCTCGGCTGCTAGTGGACCCACGTCCTCTCACTTCGTCATCTTCTTTGGCAATCATTTGCATCGATGATAGATTGATGGTTGTCCGCCGTTGTCCTCTTCCAAATCTCCACGCTACTGCACCAGACTCTCCCCGTATGTCCCTTGCTCTATCACAGGCTCGCTCGACCCTGTCCACTTGTGTCTGCGGATCATGGCACCACCGAGTCCGAAGCAACAAGAGAGCATACCAGCCACCATCTATGTGCAATCCTTGTTCATGGCATGCTGCAAGTGATTCAGCCCTCTACCAACACCACCGCTCATTTTCATGCTCTGGTGCTCCTTTCTGAATATGTTAGCTCTTCGTTTATGTCTGAATTTTCTTTGGTTATATCCAATTTGATGTTCTGATGTGAAAACTGTTAGCTCCAATTACATCTCCAATATGAATGCTCTTGACTCAGAGCTGCAATTCCATATTGATATAAAATATTCATAGCTCCTGAGAATTACATCGTTTAACCAAATCGACATAAATTTTGCATCATTATTCCCAATGCTGGTTTGGTCACCACCATTTGCTTTTACTGCTTGATTAATTCGCGAGCTGCTATAAGGCCACAACAGGTTTGTTTCTACCTTTTGGTCAATCTAGATATTAAATTACATGCAAAAATGGATACGAGGGATTCCCAGTGCTCAAGGAATTACAAGTGTAACAAATTTTAGCTTTAATTTAGAAATATTACTAAGTTGCCAAACAAGGCACTTGTACTCCAAGCTGTTGTGAAGGGTTTTTGTAATCTTGCGCAGTTGTTTTCCTAGGATAGTGCCTAGCCACGACTATATAACATTGACCACTGGTGAGCCAAGTTTGGCATCGACCCAATCTTTCGTGGTAACTAGAACCATCTTCGTCCCCTAAACACATCTGTCTCATGTCGTCTACTTCTCCGTCCTAGCGTTCCTTGGCCCAGCTATCTCCAAGAATCTCTCTCACCTAGGAGAACTTCCTACTCTTGAAGGCACATGGTCTCCCAATGGTCAGGGGGTGTATAGCTCGATGGGTCCCTAGATGGAACTATTGAAGCGCCAGAAAAGATTGTCATAGTTATCGCCGATGACAAGACCAAGATCATCTGTAACACCCCATGTCCAAATCTGCTTATATGGCCCAGCTCCGCATGGGGAACGGGTTTACATACATATAGCGCCTCTCTTACACTTTCGTCCTCGCTTCGTGCAAAAGTGTTAACCCGAATATGCTATGTTTGGAGCGACAAGGATTATAAGCTAGCCCTCACCCTCCTAAACTACCAAGGTGGTACTAAACCCACCAATAACAACTCCACATGTGCCACATAGGCCAACTTCATGACTACACACAGGCTTCTAACAGACTAGTGTGTTACATCATCACCATCAACCAGCTTAGGAGCACTAGCTGGTATAGGTACTTGGCTTCCTCATCATTTCCATGACGAGGGAAGTACTAGCACAAGTTGCCACATTGGCATTTGTATGGGCTACAATGGAGAGCCAATCAGTCTGATCTATCTCTATGCTCATATGATTGACCATCATATGTGCCTTGAAATGCTTCCAGCCACTACCAGTATCTCTAGAGAGGGCATGGTAGCTTCAACCATGACTGTCCTATGGGAAACCATGGAGATCGTGGCTCATCTTGTGGTCGTGGTCAAGGAGGTGACTCCAAGTAGCAAGGTTCATCCTAACCAAACAAGCTGGTGTGCTAGATCTATGAGAAGATAGGACACATGGCGATCAACTACTAGCATAGGTCGAAAGAGGACTTTCATCCAAGCAGCAATAGTGGCAGCTCCACGTTGGTGGCCTACGGCATCGAGACCAGCCGATATGCCGGTAGTGGAGCCACCGGTCACATCACTAGTGAACTAGAGAAGATGAGGGTGTGTGACAAGTACAAGGGGCATGACCAAGTTCACAACACTGATGGGTTAGGTATGGCTATTGGCAATGTTGGTCATACAATTTTACATACCCCAATCTACAATTTGTGCCTTAGAAATATTCTGCATGTTCCTAGTGCACTCAAGAGCCTTTGATCCATTCATAATTAAGCTACCCATTGATAACAATGCCTTCCTTGTGAGTTTCATCCCAATTTCTTTGTTATTAACGATCAAGAAATAAGGAGGGTTCTCTAGGCAGAAGTAGAGGAGGCCTTTGTCGACGGTTGTTAACACCCATCATAAACCATCAATATAACTTGTATAAATGCATGAAAATGATCACCAAGATAGGTTTAGAGGTTTAAACTGACAAATTCCACGAGTTTTGGTGAATCTGTGTTTTCAGCAGGGTTTATATCTAGAAAACCGGCAAGGGGGGCCTATTTATCAAAGCAAATCACGTTTATCCGCAACGAAACCAACGTGGGAAGACTCTAGAACACTTCAGAAGACAACTCACCGAAGCAAACCGCAAGTGGATGACATGTGGGGCCGGCTAGCCCCACCTGCAGGCCGGCCCAGTGGCCCCACATGTCAGCCTTCCTTCATTACATCGGTTCTCCACCGCCTCCTAGATTGCATCTCCGTCGTTCTTTCAAGTCAGTTTGATCCGAGGGTCCAGAATTGATGCTCCGGCCTATATATAGCAGCTCCTACCCCCCTTCCTGGAGGCATCCCTGAAATCCTAATTCATATCCCTCATTCAGATCAACACACACACACACACCAGTAGATTAGGTCTAGAGCTCTCCAATATAGTAGATTAGTAGCTCGGGAGTGAGGGTCGAGTTGGGCTCATGCTCAAGTTCTAGATCTAGTCTTGGAGGCTCGGCAAAGCCTTGTATCTTCACTTCTACATCTTGTAAGACTTATTATCAATTTATCATATTCTTATATACATGACTATGCTTACTTTGAATATATATCTTGCTTAGTTATGGTTATCATTACTTTTGTGTGCGGGTTCATAGAGCGCTTAGCCTGCTAATTTACCGGTTAGGCTAAGTAGCCGAGTCTCGTGTAAGCATGGTGCTTATACGATGCTCTGCTTGTGAGTGCACCCCGTTCTCTGGTTGGGTGGTAGCAGCGGGAGGTGACAGCCTCGTCTATCCTTTGTAGTCCACTCCGAATTGAGCAGGTTCTTAAATTGTAGGACCATAGTCGCGTCAGTAAAGTTATCTATTGTGGGTGCTCTACCGTCTAAGTGGCGTCCCAAAGTGCACAAGAGTAGAGTTAGTCTTAGCTACAGTTGCATGTATATATACTTTGACCATGTAATAGGAATGTCTCAGGAATCTACCTCACCCGTTGTTCTCCCGAGTTAACTAGTTTACACTATCTTAGTGATCTATCCCCTGAGTGTTATTATGCTTAACTCTTATCATTACATTTATCCTCTGCTCTAGCTATGTTGGTATGTTAATAGATACTCCTTTGTTACCCAATAAATCTTTACTCCATTCTTTTCCTTGGTAAAATATAAATAACGATACCTGGAATACTCCCGGTAAAATTCTACAATGGTATTCTGTGCGCGCGGAATCCTTCATATTCTATCTGCGTTAATAAATACCAACAATCATTTTTGGTGCCGTTGCTGGAGAAACAATTGGTGTAAAGATTTAGATCATTAACATACCACTAGCTCTAGTAAGATTACCCCTGTTCTATTGAATTGTGGAATAAGACATGATAGCATATGTCGTTTCGACCTTCTAGCAAGCTTTCACAAGAAAAGAAGAAACATTGAAGAACCCTAGAGTGCCTGAGCATTCAAGATCCATCAATATTAGAACCCTGCCATCTCATAGGTTTGTATAGACATATATATATTCTCTAACCATGTGTAGATTGGAGAAGAAGGTCAACGTCACAAGAATTCAAATCATATCTCAAGTGACGAAAACAAATGTTGCACTACTCACAAGTTCCATCTTGTGAGTCATGGTGAGTTTGATTAAGAAAGGTGAGATAGTCTTGCTCGTGGACTTTAAATTTGATGAGTAGTTATCCTTTAACTTATTGCATTGCATTGCATGTTTACTTTAATAATCCATGCATCCACTCCATTTAGTTTGAATCTTCCTATGTCAATCCACATCATATTTGGGTTACTTACATATATCCATATCATTTGCATTTAAAAAATCTGAGCACATGAAGGCTCATGCTTAGTAAAAAAATTTCTCACCATGATCATGCTCTTTTATCTCTAAATTGAATAAATCTCTATATTATTTTCATACTACCTTTGCCTGCCATAATAAGTTTTGGTTTGGAAGTACTGCACATACTTCCATAGGCGTTTAAATTAAGCGTGATGCTTAGGTTAAATAGCCTCCCTTAATCAAATTAGACATAGAGTCTAGTTTTGTTATTGAACTAAAAATTGCTTGTGTAGACACTGGATATTCTGTTGGACTAACCCGTGCAGGGAAACTCTCAAATCCAATCTGGGTAAGTCAAGAGATGAATTCACATAAGAGATGAATCAAGGCATACGATGAACTCCAACAACTTTGCTCAAAAGAAGGCCTCGTTCATTCTTCATGTAAGGAAGAACTGTGAGTAGGGATGAAAACGGAACAGAAATATTCCGAATTGACCGTTTTCGTTTTCTATATTATGAACCGTTTTTTAACATGAAAAATTGTCAGTTTCAATTGGTTTCACAACCATTTTCAACCATTTTTTATACTCTTTAATTGCTAAATGTAGAAATATCCCGAACCGACCGTTTTCGTTTTTCTATATCGTAAGTCCGTTTCCGACCGTTTCCGACCGTTTTCATCCTTAACTGTGAGTATCAAGGTTTATCCATTTATCTCTTGTTGCAAGTTATCTTTGCCTTGAACCATGCTAGAATACAGAAAACATATAAAACTTACTATAGAACATGATCTATGCTGAGGTAATTCTAAAAACCATCCTTTTATTAGCATAGATGAAAATCATACAGATTATGGATAACAACCTGTATTTCAAATTTGTTGTATTTCCTCGGGTATGTGTCCATTAACATTTTTCAAGAAAGAATGAATATAAGTTGTGCCTATCCATGGTTTGGTATGAACATGCGAACCCAAACCAAACCACCACTTCAGCTATGGAACAAAGAAAGAAAAAAAAGACGAGTGCCACAAAAAGCACTCACTCAGAGGAAGTGGACAAACAAATTGACAGGCTATGAGCAACATCAAAGATGACCTAGCAATGAGCCTTCCCAAGACTCAAGGTAGGGTTCTAATGAGAAGCAAGATGTAACCCACCTTGTATTAGCCAAGAATACGCCTACTTCCATCATCTTCAAAAACACCATCTCGCACGTCGTTAGCAAGGACCAAGACAAGGAGATGTCACTACATCATGGCGTACATTCTCGTGCCAACAGACATCATCAATCAATGGTTCACTACCAACTGTGTCTCGTAAGGCCATGAACGACCATGGTCACACAAAAGACACCCGTAAGTCATTGGAGATGAAGCTTTCACGCAAAAACCAATGAAGTTCCTTCCTTGATCATCAAGGTGGTTGGTGTATCGCTAACAAACAAAGAAGAATAACTCTCTGCCATGCTGCTAGAAGATAAAAACAATCAATGAGGAACTTGAGTTTGCATCTCCAATGAACCCCAACTTGTCAACCAAGGATCAATAAAAAAACAAGAAAGGTTAATGGAAGAAGAGCATGCAACTGTTCGTATTCTCATCTCCAGGATTGGATGGTGCAAAGGAAAGCTAAAGGCAAGAAGAGGTCCTGCTCAATGGACCTAAAGCCATGAAGCCCTAACTAATAGGTACATCAGACAAGTTTTCTTCTGGTATGTTTCACTAATCATTTCAACAAAAAGAAGGAAAACATAAGGTATATTCAATCAAGCATTATGCAACATAGAATCATATTCATATGAGAAGTCTATCATCCAAACTTGATTTTGCATCTTGTTTAAAACATCAAGTGTGGGGAATGGACTTCTTTAAAATATCTCATAACATGTTGCTAATTTGTATTGGTTATCTCTACTTTTATGGCATGCTCAGTTTGCTAATTAAAAAAATAAATAATCATGCCCCTTTGGTTCACCATACATATTCTTATTTCCACTCGAATGAATCTCTTTAGTTTTTTGAACTTCCTTATTCTATTGTAAGTATGCTTCGGAATATTATTCAGGCATGATTATTGAATCAAAACATACCTGTATAGAATTTGGTTGTATTTATGGACTAACCCTTGCAGGAAAATATTCAAATTTTGTTGGGAATGTTAGGAGATCATTCATAGAAACAAATCAAGGTTTGAGGTATTCTTCAAAACGATTTTACACATCTTTGCCTTAACCTTGTTGAAAATTTAAAGTAGTGGTGAATAATAAAGACACATTATTTAAAACATGGGATACATATGACCTTTAGCTCTATGACAACACTATCCTTGTTTTAAATCATTTGTATACTCCTTCGGGCATGTGTTGTCCACTAATACTTTGTAGAGAAGAAACAATGAGTAGAGCATAAGGTCCAAATAGAATGACAAGATCCACAAAAGAAAGAACAAAAAGATGGCATGACAAAAGAATGAGAAAGAAAGAGTGTGACATAGAAGACAAGATGCTCATGAACAGCTCAAGCAAGGAAAGCTTCAAGCAGGAAGAGAAGACCACCACAAGTCATCTACCCTTCATCACATGGTGTCATCACACTCCAATAATAAAGGTAACATCTTAAGGTAAGTGGTCATCATTTTCCTCTTGATCTTGGTATGCACATAAATAAAAAAAAAACATGTTCAAGTTAGAACTTTGCTTGATCCAACCTAATTAACTCAACATGTCTTGTTCCTTAAGTTGTTCATAGCACCATTTTCTTGATCTCATAACCTTAACCAAATGAGCTAAAAAGTTGCATATCATACCCTTGGAAGATGATAGTCATAATCATGTAAAGTTTGACATATTATAAATATGGATAATCCTTCCATAAATTAAGCAACACCACTCTTTTTGTCATCCTTCTAATCTTATCACCCATGTTATAAGAATAAATAATGCACATAACACTAACTCTATCATGATTCAATGTGCCTAAGGCTAGAGAAGAGTAAATAAAGTTTTGGTTCTATTGGTGTTTTTCCACCAACAGAGCCTATGCACTTGATCTCTACCTTGTCTTTATGAGCAGAACACATTTCGAGTAAAGTGTGGAGGAGTCGATCCCCCAAATTCTATAAGTAAAAGTTCTAAATTCAATAACAGGCTCACAACCATTGATGAGAGGACAGCTGCCATCCAAGGTATGTTACATAATCACACGCAATGGCAGGCTACTATAGGACACGAGGTGGCTAGCCTCCAGCAACGATAGCAATAGCAAAACTAGAACTGGGAGGCTCTGTTCCAGCATCTCCACATCCGGCCATCGCATTGAGAACCATGACAACAACCAGCTTTGGGGAGAGGCACCCATTGTATCGAGCTAAGTATTTCTTTCCCTTTTTATTTTATTATTTTTATGTTTCCTTTATAAAAAAAGACGAATAACTAAAAACAAAATAAATAGTTATCCTTATAATAGTATATATAGTTATAATAATAATGTGTGACCTAAAAAATGAAAACAAAATAAAAGATTGTGTCCAGTTTGCTTTAATTTCTTTTAAGAGCTAAATAAATCATAAAGACTCTAGGATAATCTCTTAAAATAGAAATGATAAATAGTTGCTCTGTTGTAACTCCTTTTAAGTACCTAGTTTTCAGTCTTGAATTCTCCCGAGTTTTGGATAAGATTGTTTTGATATAAGGATTTACTCTGAACTTAAAACTTGTGGGTAGCATGTGCTTGATCTAAGTCTATGTAATTGACGGATATGATATGAGAAAGTCTAAGTTGTTGTTTATCTTATTCCAAGTGACACTAAAGTTGTGGAGGTTTATCTTTTGAAAAACATAAAAATGCTACATGATGAGTTCCTATAAGACAAAGCTTGAATTCTCACCAGAGTCATACATGTTATTTAGGCTAGGAAAAACTTTCACTTATATGTTGCTTGTTTTGCATTGAGTTTTGTCAAGCTTTGTTGACCCTTAGAGAGATTTGTCATGCTCTTAAAATCAATATCACGTACACACCACCCACATATGCACTACTCCTACATTGGGGGTTGGCGCAAAAACGTGCCTTCCATCTAGATTCATCCAAAAATATTCTACTCCTACACTGGGGGTGAACATAAAAACATGCTTGTTAGGTTTTTCATCCACCAAATAAAAGCTACAAGATCTTGTTGATATCTCTCTCAAAGTTTTGTTGCAGAAAAGAGACATGGGGCTATACAAAAGTTATTCATAAAAAAAAGAAAAAAGTTAAGAAAAAATGGACAAGTTTTCGGGATATTGAAAACAATGGGTACTCAGATGTCTGCCTGAAAAGAAAAAAAAGAGAGATGAATAAGATAGCCACTGTTCTCTCAAAAAAATATTTCCAAGTTTTAAGAAAGAGATATGTTTTCAAGGAGCAGAGTAGAATTAGGTTAGCCACCATATATATCCATCATACATCCACACACATGCACATCTTGATTTGATTGTATGACTCAACTCTCTTTGGATCCAAGGTTTGACTTTACAATATATGCATTGCAAGTATGCTCTAGCTTTCTCCCTACCTATGAACTCCACGTAAGCCTTAGTTATAGGAAGAGAAAAAGGGCATAATATCATTACTGCCTTTGGTGAGGATCCACAAATACAACATATATTGAGAGACTTGAGAGTGTCATAAAGTGGAATCTCTGAGTTTTATTTTAAAAACTTATAAAAACTCCAGAACAATGGTGGAACAAAGAATGAGACATAGTGCTTGACTTGATCGTTCTGTCTTTCAATTGTTCAAGACTCAAGTGAAGGCTAGCTAAGAAGTCCCATGGTTGAAGGTAATATGGATAAGTTTGAAGGTTAGATCAGTTTATTCTAATCTAGAGGAGAATTTTTTATTGAATGCATATGTACTTTTGAGGAGTGAAAGCATTGTAGCAACTCCTGATCCATTGCTGGGTTTAGCTTTGCTCAGGGACGAGCAAAGGTTAAGTGTGGTGGAGCTTGTTGACAGTCGTTAACACCCATCATAAACCATCAATATAACTTGTTTAAATACATGAAAATGATCACCAAGATAGGTTTAGGGGTTTAAACTAACAAATTCTATGAGTTTTGGTGAATCTATGTTTTAAGCGGGGTTAATCTAGAAAACTAGCAAGGGGGACCTATTCGTCAAAGCAAATCACATTTATCCGCAATGAAACCGACGTAGGAAGACTCTAGAATAGTCCGGAAGGCAACTCACAGAAGCAGACCACAAGTGGATGACATGTGGGGTCGGCCAACCCCACCTATAGACCGACCAGCCTAGTGGCCCCACATGTCAGCCTCCCTTCATTACGTCGGTTCTCCACCGCCTCCTAGATTGTATCTTCACTGTTCTTTCAAGTCGGTTTGATACGAGGGTCCATAATTGATGCTTTGGCCTATATATAGTAGCCCCTACCTCTCACCTTGGAGGCATCCCTAAAACCCTAATTCATATCCCTCATTCAGATCAACACACACCAGGAGGATTCGGTCTAGAGCTCTCCAATGTAGTAAATTAGTATCTCGAGAGTGAGGGTGGAATTGAGCTCATGCTCAAGTTTTGGATTTAGTCTTGGAGGCTCGGCAAAGCCTTGTATCTTCACTTCTACATCTTGTAAGATTTATTATCAATTTATCATATTCTTATCTACATGGCTATGCTTACTTTGAATATATATCTTGCTTAGTTATGGCTATCATTACTTTTGTGTGTGGGTTCATAGAGCGCTTAGCCTGTGTCACGCCCAAATTTTGAATAACAAATTTGGATGGAAACCATATGTGTAGAACATATAGAACAAATTGTAAAGGAGGATATCAAACTCTATGCCTTATTACAATAGTGAACTATATCCATTACATAAATAAAATACTCTCAAAGCCTGAATAACTGATAAATAAAGCTAAAGCAACTCTAGGGCGTCTCCATCACCACAGGATCTGGTCGACTGGTTGACTCTAACCTAGTTATCCTCATAGTAATCATCATAGCCATTGTCATATGTACCCATCCGAGATTTTTGTCCAAATAATAAAAATAAACAAGCATAAGTACATCTCGTACTTAACAAGATAATATGGGGTTCATGAGGCTCAAAAGGTTAACACTGGTTGTACGGTGGTTTGCTTTTAATAAATTACACCTGAACATTAATTAATTTATGGTTATGCTTAAGCCCCAATCAACCACAATAGTATCATGAATAAGTAGACATCATCATTAATCATCATCAATGACATCATGAGCAAAAGATCATCTATTTCATGAGTTTTCCGGACCACCCGTGACCGTGGGCACGACTGTTATAACAGTTTATTAAACTCTGCGCAGAGGTGTACACTTTCACTGTGAGTCGTGTTTTACCCTTTCGCCTGAGGTGATCAGCCACTTAGCCCACTTCCAAGGAAGGCCGACACGGTTCACTATGAAGCCTTTCAAAAGTTTGTCTAACATGTTAGGGCCGCTAGGTTTTGGTGGCAAATAGATATAGATCTCCCCTTCTCAAATGGCACAATGACACGCAGCCTATACACATAGGGACAGGAGCCAAACTATACCCGAGTCGGCAGACCCCTTTTGCGCCCTTTCGGGTAACCTCTAACATGCTAGAAAAGGTCTTCATACTTGACTAAAGTCAGAGCCATGTGGCCCTCATAGTTGTACTGTAAGTACCAGCTTTTGCTGATGAATGACCTTATGAAGGGCCTAGAGCTTCAGGATAAACAAAAGCTCTCTCACCCTAAGTTCAGGTTTTTTCTCAAAAGCAAGTTTTAACATATATTGCATATAATTGTTAATCATTGCTAGGATCCAATGTATTTAAGTTGAGCGCTAGCAACTACCCATATGCAAGTATATCCCATCGGTATCAAGGTACAAGATAATCAAAGACTAGGTCATCCTTATGTTGAGCAAATTGACACATGCATATGACTAATTAAATAATGAATAGGATAACAAGGAATATCCCATATTATACTTGCCTTGCTCGTAGTGCTCCTGCTTACCCATATGCAAGTATATCCCATCGGTATCAAGGTACAAGATAATCAAAGGCTAGGTCATCCTTATGTTGAGCAAATTGACACATGCATATGACTAATTAAATAACGAATAGCATAACAAGGAATATCCCATATTATACTTGCCTTGCTCGTAGTGCTCCTGCTGGTCTGGGTTATCACAGTAGAAAATCTCGTCACCGGCGTAGCACTCACCGTCTACTAGAACAACAGACATCAACACGCATTCCAAGATCATTCATGTAAGGAAAACAAAGACTATAGATTAAAACAGTACACCAACAGAGAAAAATTAGTATAAAAGGTATATAAAATGAATCTACACATTGCTACGATCAAACAGACGCAAAGATCACAAAATTCGGAGCTAGAACGCACAAGTTATGAATTTTATAAGATTTTCTTTAGCATTTTAATAGATTAAATCTTAACATGAAAATTAATAGTGTACAACATGACTAACAATATGATAAACATGTATATTATTTTGCTACGATCCTAACGCAACTTGAACGGATCGAATCGGAGTTAAAACGAGGATTTTATAAGCATTTGAAATCAGTGGCAAATCTGTAAATAGCGCAAACTATTTTCAGATTAAAATAAATCATGAAAATCGGGATTTTAAATCAAACCGAGGACGGCGGGCTTGATTTCAAGAAACCTCGGAGACTTTTTAACAAAATTACCCCGCGAAGGGGTATTGGACGATATGGACTGTCGGATCAGATCCGGACGGTCCTGATTAGAGAAAAAAGAGAGGGAGGCGGCCTAGCCGGCCGAAAAAGGAGGCGGCGCGGTGGATCGCCATCGCCGGCAGTGATGAAGCTCACTGGTGCGAGTGAATAGGGCCCTAGGGGCCACGGTTTGGCTCGGGGCCGGTACCAAATGAAAGATGGGAACGAGGCGGTGCTCACCACGATGAAGATGGAGGCCGAGATGATCCAAGGACGACGTATGGGTGGAATTGGCAACCGGCGGACTCCCTGCAAGTTCGACGTCGTCACGTGAACCAACCGAGGGTCAAGAGAAGGGGAAAACAATGTGGGGGGGGGAGTCCCTACCGTGTTGCGGAGCTCGGCAGCAAGCCAAAATTGGAGGAGGTCGACGAAACGGAGGAACCCAAGCTTGGTGCTCGAGCTAAGGTTTCGGAGGGAAATGGTGAGCTCGATTCGGCGAGTTGGGATGAGAATGGAGCATGGAGGTGAGAGTAGTTAGCTTTATAGTGCTGCGGGCGGCGCAAATTGGGAGGAAAATCCCGCCATTCACGCGCACGCGGCGAGAAAGGAAGGCGTCGGTGTCTCTAGCTAGAGGTAGGGGAAGGTGCTGTTGCGGTGGGCCCACACGTCAGTGGCAGAGGGGAGCGGGTCCCGGGGTTCAGCGAGCAAGCGAAGGGGAGGCGCTGCGGCTGAGCCGATGCTGGGCCAGCCCAAGGCAAACAGCGCGCGTGCAGCCCGCGAAATGAAAGGCATGGGGTGGCCGGTTGGACCAGGCCGGGGGGGAAAGGCAGCACCCAGTTGGGCCCACGGGAAGAGAATGGGGAAAGCCGGCTGGTTGGGCCAGTGGGCCAAAAGCCAAGGAAGGGAGGAGGGAATAAAGAAATTCCTTTTTTCTTTTTATAAAGCTATTTTGAATTTCATTTCCAAGAGATTTTGAACTCCTTTTTTAATTCTGTCAAAACCACGCATCTCATAAATAATTGTGCAGCAGCATGAATGCATCAACATGTGTCTAGCCTTATGTTTGATTTTAAATTCATAAAAATTATTATTTCCCTAAGTTAAATGCTCACAAAAATATGTAATTAAATCCATTTCTTCTATTTTAAAAGATGCAAAATTTCATGTGTTACAGCCTACTAGTTTACCGGTTAGGCTAATTAGCCGAGTCTCATATAAGCATGATGCTTATATGATGCTCTGCCTAGGAGTGCACCCTATTCTCTGGTTGGGTGGTAGCAGTGGGAGGTGATAGCCCCGTCTATCCTTTGTAGTCCACTCCGAATTGAGCAGGTTCTTAAATTGTAGGACTGTAGTCACGTTAGTAGAATTATCTATTGTGGGTGCTCTACCGTCTAAGCGGCGTCCCGAAGTGCACAAGAGTAGAGTTAGTCTTAGTAAGTAATTAGGCCTTAGCCTTGTGCGAGCAATAAGAGATTTTGGCCTAGTGCCCTTGTAATCATGGTGTAGCCAACTTGCTAGTTTTGCAAGAATACGAATCGACTTATATAACATACATGTTTCCAAACTAAATAATGTAATAGTGACAGATGTTTGCAATTTGTAAGGTTTTTGCAACTGTAGACAATAATAATTATGTGCACAAAAGAAGCCCCAACCATCCCACCAAATTATGGGATATACCCACAATGGATTAAATCATTTAGCTAGGATGAGGTGGTCGGTTATCCTCATATGAAACGTGCTAAACTGCTATTATTGTGCCTGCGAATTCCTTTACTTCAATTAAACAAACTTTATTGCAAAGAATAATTTGCATACCAAAGAACTCTATTTTCTATCCGTCCATAGTTTAGACAGGAAGCAATTTTCTATGCACTTGCATGCAGATACTACATTCAAGAAAGGATACAATTGTAAGTCCATGTTGCTTACCTTGTATTATCAACCTTATACAATAGGCTCTATGGATATTTACACCACACCTGAAAAAACTGCGGTTGATATTTAAATAATTTTGTAACGTAAGAACATCTCTAGCAGTAGCACCTAATAGCGCTTCTACTTTCCACTACTTTTTTGCCCCTATTTTGAGGCTCCAACTCCACTAAATTCCCAAAATCTTATCCCATATTCTTTTTCCCCTCACATTTACACATAATGTATACTCTTCATTTGACACCACAATAAATAAAAAACCTAGTGCATAGAACTTAATCATAATCAAACTCATGATTTCAAATACAACATTTCAAATACAAACACAAAGTTCAAACATAACATAGTTTAAGAAACCACATAGTGCAATCAAAGTTAGGCCGACGGTTGCATTCACAAATTCCAATTGCATGTCACAAATTCATACGTTCCATTGGCATTCACAAATCCAAAGCAAATTGATAACATTTTACCAAACATTGATTGCATAGGGATGGGGAGCTCAGTGGTTGGGACTAGGTTGGGGGAGCTCGCTGACCAAGGTCATGGGAGCCGAGCTAGGGGCCCACATTAGGATAGGGGAGCTCAGGGCTAGCGCAACATGGTAGATGGCCTTGTGAGCCTTCGCATTGAGGGAGATAGGGTTGAGGCTAGATCCAAGGACTATGGCCGCTAAGCTCGGGGCCAACACATCAAGGAATTGAACTCGGAGGACAAAAGCAGCAAGCTCAGGGTAGGATATGGGGGCGACAACATGGAGCTCATGGTTAGGGTCGTCCTGCCCAACCCTGAGCCACTAGAGCCACCCTAAACATCCTAAGCTCCACGGAGGAGTTAGATTTTGTGGTGCCATGGTCGGGGGAGCAAGGAAGGTGACATGATGGTCAGAGGTGGCATACATTACAAGAAATGTGTTGATCCATGATGGTTTAAAAGTTACCAATTTAGAAATCATCACAATCTAGCAGAATGAGACATGGGTTCGTTTGGAGCCCAACCTCGGGCCCTTGAACTGTCATTATTTCACACATGGCTCCAACATGTAAGGTGAAAATGTTTGCCCAAGTGCCACCATGGCATGATGACATATATCCATAAACAATATATTTATGCTGACATATATCCATAGGAATGATGATGTTGTGGAGGGGTCAGTACAGAAGGGGAGGACACTAAGTGGAACATAGGAGCATGAGGAGGAAATGGAGCATAGTAAGAGAAATTGTGCTTGCATCTAGGCCCTAAGCAGATTTTGCTGAATTGAATGACAACACGATTAGGGACTAGCAAGATTTATGAGATTTGTAGGTGTTTAGTCCTAGGTAAGGGTGCAAATGGATTGGATACGAACGGATATCGCTGATATTACATTTGTTCCATATTCCTATTTGGATACAGATTTGAATACAGATAGTGTCAGCTATGTCGGATAGGATACGAATGGGTATCGACATCATAAATATGCTATTCGAGTATTCGGGTACGCATATTGTGTCGAATGTTGAATATCCAAACTCGGATACGGATGGATCTGAACTCCTCTAAACGAATTCGAGATTGAATACGGTCGGAAAATATCCATACCATTTGCACCCCTAGTCCTAGGTTGGTTATTATATGTTGGACTCATATTATGTGTTGTGAATTGTGATCACTTTTATGAGAACTGAGTCCAAGAATTTTTTATTAAAATGCATGAAAATTGGCAAGCAAGTGTGTTATCAAATAAACGAGACATGAGGGGGATTTTTTACAAGTTTTTTTTACAACTGAGGCATGAGGGTTTACATATGGATTGGTCTCAACTACCAAAGATATGTTGAAGCTAGTATAATCCAAGTAATTATGTAAAGGACCTTCTGCAATCTAGAGAACTAAGACACCTCAACATCCCTCGAGCATCCTCGATTAGAAAAGAGAGCATGGTCGTGCATCTTAAGGAGCCCATAGAGGAAGCTTTGGCTTGACCGTGGGGCAAACTCTTTTTTGAGGGAACAGGAGGGGCTCAGGAGCCCCTACTGAAAATTTTATTAAACAGGTAGCCAAGGGGTTACAAAGATAGAACAAGAGTACAAAGAGAAAGAACCAGTAGGATGAGGGGCAAACTCTTAAGCATGCCAAAGATCTTGAATGTGCACCACCCAACATCGCCACCAATGTACTTCCTACGTCCCAAATTATAAGACTGTGTTTGTTTCCCTTACACAAAAGTTTAGCCCTGTCACATCAAATGTTTAGACACATGTATGGAGTATTAAATATAGACTAATTACGAAACTAAATGCATAGATTGAGACTAACTTGTGAGATGAATTTTTTAAGCCTAATTAGTCCATGATTTAACAATGTGGTGCTATAGTAAATATGTGCTAATGATGAATTAATTAGGCTTAATAAATTTTATCTCGCGGATTACTGAGGACTTATTAAATGTGGTGCTACAGTAAACATGTGCTAATGATGTTTTATTATTACTATCCAAACACTCGATGTGACACCTCCATGTGACACCCGATGTGACGTCTCTAAACTTTAGTCCCTGGATTCAAACACCCCCTAAGTCATTCTAACTTTCTTAGAGTCAAAGCATTTCAAGTTTGGCCAAAATTATAGAGAGAATTACAAAGATTTATGACATCAAATAAGTATACTATGAAAATATAATTAATGAAGAATCCAATAATACTTATTTGGTGTCATAAATGATATTATTTTATTATATAAATTTGGTCAAACTTGAGATGTTTTAACTCTCCAAGAAAGTTCGAATGATTTATTTTTTTTAGATAAAGGATAGTTTATACCCGGCTTCATCTACCAAAAGGTAGAATCAGGCCAATTATTACAAAGTACGACCGAACGTGCAGCACACACAAACCAAGCATTCGAAACTTACAACCAAGCTTTGGAAAAACTAAACCAAAAGTGATGTTTCGACTAAGAAGGATCAAGAAACCTATTCGAAAGCCATCCACTTGAGCTAAAGAAATGCAAGGCTAACGTCTCCAAATGGTGAGCAGCAAGGATCAACTGGTCCTGTAGATCGTCACGCCGCTGTTATCCTGAAGAGTAGCCAATGGGTTCTCCTGAAGAGTACCTGCAAAAAAAGTTTTTGGTCTACACTTGTCAAAAACCACTTCATTTCTAGTTATCCAAATTGTCCAACATAAAGCTGATGCTGTTGTTAATAACAAAGCATTATGCACGGTACCACCCCTCTTAGACCAATTAACAAATAAATCATCTATACTGTGGGGAGGTGATAACCCAAACAATAAATATACAGCACGCCACAGAAATTTGGCATAAACACATTCGAAAAAAAGGTGATGAATAGTTTCTGGAGAGTGGCAATAGTTACACCTTGTGTCACCACTCCAGTTACGTCGAGCAAGGTTGTCTTTTGTTAGTATCACACCTCTTTTTAGATACCACAAAAAAATCTTTATTCTTGTGGGAATTTTGATCTGCCAAATGTCTCGTGACACTCTGACCCCATTGTTAATTAACGCAGCATACATAGAGGTGACTGAGAAACGACCTGATGAATGCAAAGACCAAACAAACGTATCCCTTTCCCCCTGTAAATTCACATCTTGTAGAGAAGCAACAATTCTATGTCAATCCCTTAGGTTTCTCCCCACTAAATTTCACCGGAAGGAGATGTTTAATGGGATGGATGCAAGTACATTAGCCACCGAATCCTGCTTTCTTCTCACAATATTGAACAACAAGGGAAATTTATCTTTCAGTGGTTGATTACCCAACCAGGTGTCCAACCAAAAACGAGTCTGTGACCCATCTTTGATATTGAAGCACCCATAACTCATGAAAGTATCTTTAACATTCATCAATCCTTTCCAGAAGTGAGAATCTGTCGGTTTTTTAGTACAACTTCCTAGAGTTTTGTCTTTTATGTATTTATTCCTCAAAAGTTCTTACCACAGTCCCTCCTCATTTAACAATTTATAAAGCCATTTGCTCAGCAAACATTTGTTCTGTAAGTCCAAATTCTGTATGCCTAAACCCCCTTGTATTTTTGGTTGGCACAAAATTTCCCATTTGGCTAGCCTATATTTACGCTTGTGTTGGTCATTCTGCTAGTAGAACCTTGATCTAAAACAATCAATCTTTTCTACAACCCCTTTTGGGAGTTCGAAAAAAGACATCATAAACATTGGTAAGCTAGAAAGCACCGAGTTTATTAAGATCAAGCGACCTCCTACCGAGAGCATCTTGCCTTTCCAACCACTAAGTTTTTTCTCAATTCTATTTTCAATTGTCTGCCAATCTTTATTACTCAACTTCCTAGTGTGCATAGGCAAACCTAGGTAGTGGAACGGGTATTTACCCATTGCATACCCAAACAACTGTGAGTAAAACACCTCATGATCATTTGCTTTTCCAAAACAAAAGATTTCACTCTTATGGAAATTAATTTTGAGCCCCGAAAGTTGCTCAAAGGCACTTAAAATTAATTTCATGTTCAACGCCTTGGCTAGATCGTGACCCATAAAGATTATTGTGTCATCTGCATATTGAAGGATGGACAACCCATCTTGGACAAGATGTGGAATGACCCCTTCTACCTGACTTGCTTCCTTAGCTCTGGCAATGAGTATGGCCAACATATCTACCACTATATTGAATAGTATTGAAGACATTGGGTCACCTTGCCTTAAACCTTTTCTAGTCTGAAAGTATGAACCATGTTGATCATTAACTTTAATATTGACATTACCTCCTTGCGTAAACTGCTGAACCCATGAACACCACTTGTGAGAAAAACCTTTCATCCGAGTTTGTTGCAGAAAGCTCCATTTAACTTTGTCATAGGCCTTTTCAAAATCTATTTTAAAAATTATCCCGTCTCACTTTTTCGAATGAAGTTCATCTCCATCATAGCACCATCAACAACTTTCCCTATGACTCCACCTGGCACCAACTCACAGAGAACCCTGACTGGTCAAGATTGTAATCCACAATTCCACATGCTTCTCAAACTTGTGCTTGATTTGTATAGGTCATCTCCATCATGGTGTTCTTTTTTTTTTGAGAAAAACGGGAGGGAAAACCCCTACTAATGTTGATTATGTAAAGATATGTACATCCCGGTGAGCGGCGTCGCCGGCACAGGTGCCGCTCCCGGCTCCCGGCGCACATGCTGGGGCCACCGGCGTTGTCGTGCTCTGCACCACGGTGTTGTACACTGCGCTCCAGCCGGCCTCATACGGAGCAACATGAGGCTGCTGCCGGTGCTGCCCTTCGAGTTCTGCCTGCTACAACAGGACACTGACACTGCTGCTGCCCACGCCGCTCGGCTACTGCGTACCGGAGATAACCTTGGTGCTGGAGCCTGGGAAGGACCGGGTGTTTGTCTGCAGCAGCTCGATGGTGGACGTGAACAGGCAGACCGCCTGCCTCGCGCTCCTCAACATGAAGGGGGTGAAGGCCGGGTCAGGGGGTTCTAAATGCAGGACCTCCTGCTGCAGTTCGACCTGGAGAAGGTGGTTTTCTGTGCTGATAGTGTCCCTTCTCTGTTCATGTACAGACTCCACGATGAACAGGTTAGGATCAGTGCTACAGAATACAGTTGCTCCTCTGTTCGTCTACTGCTATCTTCTTCTGATTTGCTCGTTTCAGGAAAAAAAAAATGCATATGTCCCTTCCCCGTGAGTCCGATGTGTATGGTTGATTCGATGTTTTCGTTTGCACCTTTAGATAACTGCAACTTTTGTACCGTGTTAGGTTGGGAGAAAAGCAAAAATCATTGCCAATTTGGTTGGTCAGAATTCGGATGCAGGTTGTTGCTCTGACAGTAAGACATTGGGTCCATGTGGTTTCTAAACCACTTTTCAGTTTTTAGATTAATCTCCTGTGGCAGTGTGGCACTACCAAACAGCCTGTGCACTCATTCATTTCGTAGCCTATTGAGTTTGTAGTTTGTACTCATGTTCAGTTGGATTGCCATGAATTTATTAAGCTGTGCTTAGTTTTAAATGTTGTCCTTGAAGTTGTTTGCGTAGTGTACTCCCTTTACAGGTTAATAGTCGGTGTCTATTCTACTTCTATCTATCTTTTCCCCGTTCTTTGTGCTTTCTTACTCGCCAAGGTATAGGAGCCAGTATTACTAGAGTATGCAGCTTTAAATTCATTCATGGATAATTGCATGTTCTCTATTTTTTCCTTATTCTTAAATGTTGGTAACAATGCGAATGTAATTTCATGGATATATCAATGGCTCAAATTGAGAAGCTTAGTAAGACACTCATAAGGGACAAGAATATTCATGTATATATTGATTGCATTATGTTTTATACCATAAAGAGATGTGACGGTTTGGAATCTCGATCTACTAGATAAAAGTTGTTGTAGTATTTGCAGCTTAACATGAACTTATTATACCTAAACATTTTGCCATTTGTCTCTATTTTACAGCTCAACATAGTACCTAGGAGGCTAGGGTTATGTAGCAACAATTTATCCATACCTAAACTTTTACCAACTTCAAGTTACTGCACGCTAATATGATTATTACCCCGAACTAACATTGTGAAGCTTGGAAATGATATCTGTTTGAGACACATTTCCCACCTGATAGGTAATTTCTTTTGTGGTCATCACTTGTGCTGCCTGTAAGTTGCATTGCATGAGCAGGTTATGATACAAAAAAATATTGTCACATGCTGGTATCATTAGGATGCTAGATGGATAAAGGTGGCACCGCCATAGTGGATCTGTAATGACTGTTCAACAGATGCTTCCTTCTGAATTCTTTGAGTACAGACAATATCACTTGAGAACCTCTTTTATGTAAATAAATTTTCTGATGGTTTCACCGACTTAATTTGTAGGAGCGATATTACTTACAGTTACAGATCATCTATTGTCTGTCACAGCCATCTGATGGTTCCGAAGCTATTAATTACTTGCAGATCTATTTATGCATTTGGTGTGTTTGTGGAGCCATTCCAGTTTCAAATATAGATGAAATGGTCATATCCACTATCCAGTATGTTGCCTTCTTGCGTATTGGAGGGATATGGTTGGACGCTGTAAACTGAACTCGATCTATATTCTTTGATGTGATATAGAGATTTGCTGTATAGTTTGCCAAATTTCTTTTGAGCGACAAGTATGTAGTGCACAGCAGACACATCCTATGGTTTTATTTTGCCATTTGATCAAATTTTCCTTTGGACAACAATTTAATATCGACATTTAGATGATTGAGAATGCAAGGATGACTAATTTGTATACATATTGAGTTGCCTAGACATGAATTGTTATCTTAGGACCAATTATATATCGTGTGTTGGGTTCGTAACTATGAACCTTTATCTCGGTTACCTTAGGAGTTAGGACCTTATGTTTTTCTCTACACCTAAAAATTAATTATTGTCATCGTCATGTGCTCCCGTCATCGCCTCGCTCCCGCTGACCACTGTGTCGGACACATGTGCTAATCCGGGTCGGTTCCTACATAAACCAACTCAGCAGACGTCGTGTGTGTCGGACACCCAGGCCGGCTGGTGTGCTGCATGCCGTGACCGAATAGAGAAACGAAATAGGAGACCTGAGTCCTGACCTCGTCTATATTAGCTAATTCGAAAACCAAAACAAGACAATCACGTACCGCCGTGCGTGCTACCTTGACGCTCGATCGGTAAACATCTGATTTCATCAAATTCATAGGTATTGTACCGTCCCGCCCTGTCGACACAGCCGCGGATGCGCCACCACCCGCTCGCCCCAGCTCACGGATGCGCCACCACCCGTCGACATAACCATGGATGCATCGCCACCCGCCGTTGATCTAAAGGCATCGAGTAGCCGCCGCAACTGGTGACGTGGAAGAGTCAACGGCGTCGATGGGGAAAGGGCATCGAGCAACCACGATCGATGGATGCAACACATGGGCATATATTTAGTAACGTAATAATCTCCAAACATCTCAACTTTTGTTTCACTTGCTTTGTCTAAAAAAAATTATAGTGTCAGCCCACACGCAAGGTCGCGCTCTAATCACCAGTTTGATATGCAACACACAGAACGAACAAACTGGAAATCTGCCACATCCATTGGCGGATCCAGGGGGGCTGGGGGGGGGCTGCAGCCCCCCCCCCCCCCCCGGGAGGGTGATATCTCCACTAAAACACTGTAGCAATTACTGTAGCATAGCATTAAATCACCATTAAATCTTAATTGTAAATCAACATCTTCCTTAATTAGCCCCCCCTGGGGTGTCAATCCTGGATCCGCCGCTGGCCACATCCTTAATCCCCCTGGTCAGTCCGATGCGCAAGATTTGTGACCGGCCCATCTTGGAGGTCGGCGGCGCGTTCGTACTTCGTAGTGCTACAGGGCCTGCCCGGGTATTGTGTAATTGTGTTCGAAACGCCGGTGCATTAGGGCAGTCCTAATGGTGCATTGATGATGATTTCTATCCTCATTAAATGACTTGCCACGTAGGCAAAATGCTGACATGGCAACGTAATTAATGAAGAAAGAGAGCAAAAAATCATAGAAATGGTTTCTTCATGAAGAAATCAGGTCTACTCTTGACCCAATGCACCAAGAAACCATAAAATCATCATTGGGGAGAAACCACCAGTTTCTAGAGACCTCGTGTCGCACTCCCATTGGATGAAGAAGATAGAGTTAGGAGGAGAAAGAAAAATAATTATTACTCATAGAAACTATGGGTTAGAAAGCAGTACTTTTTTTTGGTGCGGTATCCTATGTTATAGAAACTACTACTCCCTCCATCCCAAATTATAAGACGTTTGACTTTTTTGATTTCAAGTTTGACCACTCGTCTTATTCAAAAAAAATTTGTACAAACATAATCAAATTTAAGTCATTCTTGAAGAACTTTTATTAATATACCAAGCCACGATAAAAGAATTGATATTTTACACAAATTTTTGAATAAGACGAATGGTCAGTCAAAAAAGTCAAACGTCTTATAATTTGGGATGGAGGGAGTAGTTTCTTTTACTAGGACTGCCCTTAGGCGGTTGCGGAGGGGACTCGACCCTGAGCATGCCGGGCAGGAATCCAACACGATCGCATCTGAAGGGCTCTCTACTTGCTGCGGCCTGTGGAGCTTGCTCGGCCTGAGGGGCGCAGGACTAGCCGTGGCGCGCAGACCCGTGCACGGCGTGGTCGGGCGTGGACTGCCGCTAAGTCTGGGCACAAAACCCGATACCCGAACCCTGAACCCGAAATACCCGCACCCGAACCCGAAAAACCCGAACCCGCAGTACCCGAAGTCTAATTCGGGTAGTGAATGCTATTACCCGAATTTATTTCGGGTAAATCGGGTAGTATGCCCCGGTACCCGATCTACCCGAATTTATTTTGTTGAATGTCAACCATCATTCTATTCTGTCTTAGTGTCTTCGTCTAAACTCTAAATTAGTGCTTCTGGTGAATGTCGAGTATCAGTACCTTTAAGTTTTGAACGTTTGAACCTGTTGGCTGTCGTGGTTTACAGTACTTGCTTGCATGTTGCATTCGCACATGAGACAAGACTATTTAGTATTATTGTGTTGCAGTTTGGCACCTGTGGTTGAAAAGTTTTATAAAAATCTGTCCAGTTCTAGTTCTTCGTAAAAATATGTGTTCTTTAAGTGTTCACTGTCATTTTATATATTTCAGGTAAATCGGGTAATACCCGAACCCGAACCCGAAATTGCGGGTACCCGAAATTACAGGTAGTGTTTTGTTTTGTCTCTAATCGGATAACAATTCTCAATACCCGAATTTTTCAAAACCCGAATTATCCGACCCGAACTTTTCGGGTAACCCGAACGCCCAGGCTGAACTGCCGCACCGGGCGCGTCGTATCGCTCAACATCATCGGACAACTACTGTACGTTGCACGCGACTGGGTTTCCTGTCAGGCTGTCACCACACTTCGGCGTCGACGGGCCGCACAACCTCACATGGCTCGAGGCCTTCAACGTGACGGGCCGGCGTGGCTAGGCGCCGGGCTTGAGCCCACTTTCCAGTCCCTCGGGTCCCTGCGGTGGGCTGTGCGTGGGACGCGCCGATGCAGCGATGGGGACGGGGTCGCCGTGGCCAAGGTCCGCAGGCGGCGAGGACGACGAACGCGGCGGCGCGTCAATGACGAGGAGGAACTCAATGGCGGCGGCCCGGTGGCAGGCCGCCTCTCACTGCTCCGCGGTGTCCAGCACCGCCTCGGCCATCTTCCCTTGAAATATGCAACTCACTAATCAGCTGAAGGTTTCGCGGAGTCCAGCCTCGATTCGACACAAAAGGCCCGAATCACACGCATGCTCAGAGCTCAATGCGACTCTGTACGCCAAAAGCAGCGCAGGAACGCAGCATAGTTGAATCACTCCCCGACTCTCTGAATAATAATCTTCGATCACAAAAACCCTAAAACCTTGTAGGCCCAAATCGCTGGATTGTCTTGAAATGCAGCAATAACCAAATCTGAACACACTAGCACAAATTGTCTGGAAGCAAAGTAGAACGAACTAAACAGGACACGCGAGTTTACGGCAGTCACGCGAGGGGCAGTAACAGACTAACAGCACCTCGCCGCGTCGATCAGTACTCGCCGTCGAGCAGCCTGCGGGCGATCTCGAAAGAGACGAAGGCGTCGATGCAGGCGTACCTGATCTGCTCGTGGCTGAGGCAGTACGCGTCCCAGCGGCTCATGGTGACCCTCTGCGGCTTCACGAGGTCGACGCCCATGACGGCTTGCACGAGGGCGCGCAGCCCCGCCTGGCGGAGGTCCGGGCGGTTCATCCGCTCCGCGGCGCGGCCGCGCAGGTCCACCGCGTTGGCCACCTGCAGGCCGTGGTCGTCGCTGAGCCGCTCCGCGTCCGCCTCCACGCCGACGCCGAAGAAGCGGATCTCGCGGTCGCCGAGGAACTCCGCCAGCGCGCCGGGGACGTAGTCCGCGTGGAGGAGCTGGAAGATGAGGCAGCTGCGCTCGACGCAGAGCTGCAGTGTGGCCACCGGGTTCTGGTCCGCGCGGTAGCTTGGGCGCCACTCGACGTCGAGCCCGACGGTGATGTTGTAGCCGATGCCGCCGGGGCGGTGCACCGAGAGGATCTCCGCTATCCAGCGCTCCACGGCCTGGCCGGAGGATGTGACGGTGGTGGTGATCTCGTCGTTGCCGAAGGTCACCGCGGTCACGTAGGTCTCGGCCATTGGATGCCTCGTCGTCGTCCCTCTGGCTGCGCCGCTCCTTCTCTCGTGCGCAAACGACAAGGGGGACTGGGGAAGAGGGGATTGGGTTTGGAAACGGCTAGGCCTGGTTTAGTTCCCAAAATTCACCTTAAATTCCAGTATTGAAAAAGAAGATTTCTCATCACATCAAAATGTCGGCACATGTATGGAGTACTAAATACAGATGAAATCAAAAACTAATTGTACAGTTTTGTTGTACTTTGTGAGATGAACATTTTGATTCTAATTAATCAATATTTGGATAATTATTACCAAATAAAAACAAAAAATGAACCGTGATTCGGTACAGTATTTCTAACACCGAATCGGTGAACTAAACAAGGGCTAATCGAACAAGTGCGGCGGAGGTGGAGAAAAGGGTGAAGCGTGCCAGCGAAGAGTCACTTCCAGGAGAGTTTTTTTTTCCAATTTCGATGGAAATCTTATCCGTGAAAGTGAAATTGTCACACCCATTTTTAAGGACAAAAATAGGATACATAAAAATACTCATGTGCGTCTCAGAACATGATCGCACACACAAGTAGACAAATTACATAGTATCATCACAGTGCTTATTACATAGCGAATAAATATTTAAGACATAGTCTTGAACAATAGATAATAATAACTAATAATAAATCTCCAGCGGAAACTCCACACAGGGACACAGTTGACTGGTTGACACCAAGACTAGTACTCATTACGATAATCTTCCTCATAATCTTCATCTGTTATGGTGGAAATAGTAAGGGTGAGTCCATGTCGAACTCAACAAATATAACACAGGGTTCATGAGGCTCAAAAGGCTAGACATTGTTTGACTGCGTTTAGCTTTTAGTCATCATATATTTAGCAATTGTGTAGCACCAATATGAACCAATTCCCATTAGTAAACAAATGATCAATTGCAATTAAGAATAATGAATAGCATTATCAAAAGCATAATATCGACAATAAGTAAACATAATATAGCAATGGTGATTATCTATCTGTAAATGTTCCAAGGCCGCTCGTATCCGTGAGCACGGCTAGTATACCAGTTTTTAACTCTGCGCAGAGGTGTACAATTTCACTGTGAGTCATGATTTCCAAATGAGTGGGGAGATCAAGCCCAAACACCCGAGAACCATATAAAGCCATCCAAAAGTTCGTCTAACAAGTTAGGACCATTAGATTCACTCGGCAGGCAGATGTAGAACCCCCCTTCCCTGTGGCACAACAACCGCAGCCTATACACACTAGGCCAGAGGCTCGCACTACACCCAACGTGGCAAGCCTTTCTTACGCCATTTAAGGTAACCACTAACAAGCTAGAAAAGGTCTCTTGAACAACTACAGCCAGAAGCATATAGCCCTCACAGCTGTACTGTATGTCCCGGATGATCACGTACAGATAAATCCTTATGGAGAGAAACCAGAGCATCAAAATAATACACATGCTCTAGCCCTCTTTCAACAGTAATAAAATCATCTTAATGGTCGATTGCTTAATCCATTAATCAAATTACAAGATCATTGTTCTTAGTTTAAGCACTAGCAGTAGCTACCCATATGCATCCCCAAGGTTGACAAGGAATCAAGATAACAATCACTAAGTTATAATCTCTACGGTTGTCAAGGTAAGCACATGCATATGTATGACAATTCGATGTATAGGTAACAAGGATAGTCCTGTGTTATACTTGCCTTGATCAAAACTCTCCAAGTGACACTGCTGACTTGGCTCAAAGTAATACTCCGAATCATCCAGATACTGCTCACCTTCTATACTCGATCATCAATCAACAACATACATGCATCCAATCAAACATACACGAAGCAAACAAAGAGATATAATTAGAATAGTACACCAACAGTAGCAAAACAGTAATAAAAGTTTATAAAACTCTTCTACACGTTTCTACGATCACACAGACGCAAAGATCACCAAATTCGGAGTTAAAACGTATAAGTTATGAATTTTCTAAGATTTCCTATAGATAAATAAACACTTAATTATAAACTCAAAAAAATAGATTATCAAAACTAACTGTACAACTACACTAACATGTAGAGCTCGCAATTACGAACCTAACGCAACTTGAACGGATCAAATCGGAGTTAAAACGAAGTTTTTATGACCAAAACAATTCTAGTGGCAAAACTGTAATTTCCTGAAAACGTATTTTTGATTAAACCGGAAGAAAATACGCTTTCAGAACGCGAAAACGGATTTTGGAAAATACGTTAAGGATCGCGGGCTCTATTTAGAAGAAGTTCAGGGACTCTTAAGCAAAAATACATGGCCGAAAGGGTATGAGCCTCCTCCAACCGTTAGATCAAACTTGGACGCCTATGATCAAAAGGAGGGGGGTGCACGGCATGACTCCCGCCGGGAATAGAACATCCACGGCGGCGCCATGACCGCCGGCTAGCCGGAGTAGATGGATCGGCGATGACCACCAATTGAAGTGCTACTAGTACCAATCGACTCGGAAGCTCGAAACGAACTTACCTACGAAGAAGATTGAAGCTCGGATGAGTCGAAGACAAGGCTCAACTCGTTAGGGCGAACGGCGCACCCCTGCTCGCGTCGGTGATGGCACAATAAGAAATTAGCAACCCAATTGAAGACACCCTAATGTTCACAAGAACATACTAAAACTAGTAGGATAGTTTACAGTGGCAAAACGATGACGTACTCGTCGAATTGCTCCTCGCGGCGGCTTCTAGGGTTCGGCGATGCGGCTAGGGAGAAATTGCTACCCAAGTTGCGAACAAAAAGGAAGGGCAAGTTCGGATAGAACTTAAATAGAGTTAGGACACCTCAATTGGATCGGAAATCCCGAGAAAAACGGTTTTGATTCGGTGGATATCGTGCTCGAGACTGGCTCGGTCACGATAGAAGGAAGAAGAAGGCGCTGACAAGTGGGGTCCAGTAGTCAGCGAAACAAGGAAGAAAAGAGGGCGCAGCTACTGGGCTCGGTCAACTGGGCCACTGCAACGCTGGGCCGGCCCACTCAGACGCGAGCGCGGAGAAGAATTCGGGCCGTCGGTCAGCTGGGCCGCCGGGCCAATCAGGTAAGAAGGTAAGTTGTTTATTTTTATTTTTTTTCTTTCTTTTCTTTATTTGTCTATTTTCCAAAACCTTTTCAAATAAAACTTTCTCAACCAAACAAACTAAAATAAATCCACACATAATAAATTAAATGCAACAGCATGAATGCAACACCAAATATTTTCTTAAAATTTTAATTCCCCTTCTCTAAATTATTTAAAAATTTACTACTCCTAAAATTTGGGTGTTACAAATTCTACCCCCCTTAAAAGAATCTCGTCCTCGAGATTGGACTGCTTACTCAAACAATTGCGGATATGATTTCCTCAATTCATCCTCCCTTTTCCAAGTTGCCTCTGCCTCTGAATATCGATTCCACTACACCTTTGTAAGGTCCTAGATGGCTAGAGGGGGGGTGAATAGCCTATTAAAAAATCTACAAGTACCACTAAGCAAACTTGTTAGAATAACAAACGGCGTAAAGCGAGTTTTGCTTAGCCAAAAGGTTGTGATGCAAGCCTCCTATCCACAAGTCTAGTAGATTAAGATCTCTAGTTCACACAAGAGTTATGTCACTAAGGTTACACTAGAGAACAAGCTAACACTACTAGCAAAGCTACTACTAGAGCTACACAAGATAAACTAGTGATTGTAAAAGCAAGAGAGAGGATTGTGATTATTATACCGACGGTGAAGTGAAGATGTTGCCAATCACCAAGATGATATACAATCAATTAATATTGACAACAACACAATATGAAGACCAATCACCGGGAGACAAGAGACACAATATTTGTTCACCCGGTGTTCACTTGTGCACCGACAAGCTACGTCACCGGTTGTGTCGACCAACACTTAGATGGTTCCTCGGTGTGACCCTCAAGTCACTTGCCCCTCAAGGCACGCCCCGCAAGGCACCGCAAGACACCACTCTCAAGTGAGGTAACTCAATGACACGCGGATTCCACTAGAGTTGCTTTTGGCGTCCCGCCGAGGAAAGCACAAGAACCTCTCACAATCAAACGGAGGTGGCCAAGAACAATCACCTTCTCTTGCCAACGCCTCCAACAATCTCCAAGCCGGCTAGGAGCGGTACTCTCCAAGAGTAACAAGAAATCCACCGGCTAAACCACCCACAAGTGCCACTAGATGCCCTCAAGCTATGCAATGCACTTTGGGATCACTCAATCTCACTTTTGATTTGCAATCAAGCAAGAGAGATGAGTGGGAGGAGTAGCTCTAGCTCAAAGGATGCACAAGAGTGTTAGAAATGCCAAGAGACCTCCCCAAGGGCCGGCCAACAAGTATTTATAAGCATCCCATCCAAATAGAGCCGTTACTACCCAACTAACCGTTTTCTGCGGGACCACCGGACGCACCGGTCGTAACTGACCGGACGCGCTCAACCGCGTCCGGTGCCTCTGCGACGTCCACGTGTCCTCAGATTTCAAATTCGTCCGTTAGATCCTCCAACGGTCACTGCGCGCCAACGGTCAAACGAGCGACCGGACGCGCTGCTGCAAACCACCGGACGCGCCGGTGCGCACAGAACCCGCGCGCCCGAAGACAAGACCGGACGCGCTCCTCGCAACCACCGGACGCCACAGTACCCGCGTCCGGTGGGAGTCCAGTAAGCTCCCTGGACCACCGGACGCGTCCGATGGTGTGTGACCGGACGCGGACCGCGTCCGACGTCCTCGGTTCCCTCAGGGCACATGACCGGACGCGCCGGTCCCGTGGGTCACCGGACGCGCCGGTGTCAAACCCTAGCTCGCGCGCCTGACCCTGAAGCTGTACTGACCGGACGCGCTGGTCCACAGTGACCGCGTCCGGTGCAGCGTCCGGTGCAGCTCTGTGACCGCGTTCGCCTCCGTTTCTTTTCCGACTTCTGGCGCAATGGAAAATAGGCATTTCATTTCCCCGATATCGCCTGAATCCCGCGCTCGCACGCTCGGCGGGAAGGAGAGTGGAACCCAAACCCCTCTCTACCCGCAAACCACAGCGCGACCAACGCCACCTTTGCAAATGTGCCAACACCATCAAGTGTACATCTCCATGTGCTTGTGTGTTAGCTTTTTCTCAATCATTTTCAAAGGTTTTTCAGTTAGCTCACTAGGCCCTACATGCAATGCACTTCATGAATTCACCTAGTGGCACCCATGCGTCGAATAACCGATAAGACTTCCCCTCTTAATAGTTCGGCTATCGATCCTAAACCACTCACACCCTCTATGGTGTCTTGAGTGTAAAACAAAATGGCCCTATGGTTATACCTTTGCCTTGAGCCCATTTTGTTTCTCCAAATGATATGATCCACTTCATATCATCACATGACCGTCTCGATTCATCGACCTTAACTTCACTTGCTCTTCACCGTTGCATCGATCCGTCGGCGCCAAGTCTTGCTCAAGCTTCACCATCGCATGGTCCTTCGCTTCGAAGCCTCGACTTGCCCTTCACCTTCACAACCGGTCCATCGAGCCAAGCCTCATCTTGGTCTTTACCATCTTGGTCATATGAGTCAATGTCATGTCTCATATTCAATGACCACCTTTATCTAAATCATCCACTTAGATACAAAGGTTAGTCCTAGGTTTCATCAATTAGCCAAAACCAAACTAGGGACTTTCAACCTTGCACATATTAATAACCCGACTTCGAGTAACTCTCTCAGCAGTCTCTAAAATCTTAATCGGAAACTCTTCATATGTAAGATCCTCCTTAACAGTCAACTCTTCCAAAGGTATCTGCTCCTCAGGCACCCGTAAACACTTCTTAAGTTGTGAAACATGGAACACATCATGCACTCCAGATAGATTCTCAGGCAACTCTAATTGATAAGCAACTTCCCCACGTCTAGCAATAACTTTAAATGGTCCAACATACCTTGGTGCTAGTTTACCTTTCATGTTAAACCTCTTCACACTTCTCATAGGTGACACCTTCAAATAGACATAATCACCTACCTCAAAAACTAGATCTCTTCTCCTGTTGTCAGCATAACTCTTCTGACGAGACTGTGCCACTCTCAAATTCTCACGAATCACTCGCACTTGATCTTCTGCGTTTCTAAGAGCATCTGTACCAAACACCTGAGATTCACCTGTCTGATCCCAAAACAATGGAGTTCTACACTTACGTCCATACAAAGCTTCAAACGGTGCCATCTTAAGACTCTGTTGATAACTATTATTATATGAAAATTCTGCATAAGGCAAACTCTTATCCCAACTAGTTCCATATTGCAATGCACAAGCTCTCAACATATCCTCTAATACCTGGTTGGTCCTTTCAGTTTGTCCATCTGTCTGTGGATGATATGCCGTACTAAAATTCAATTTGGTTCCCAAAGATTCATGTACAGCTTTCCAAAAGTGTGACGTAAACTGCGAACCTCGATCAGACACAATCTTCTTTGGAACTCCATGCAAACAGACTATTCTTTCCATATACAAGGTAGCTAATTGTACTCCCATGTAATTAGTCTTGACTGGTATAAAATGAGCAACTTTAGTCAACCTATCCACTATCACCCAAATAGAATCATAACCTCTCTGAGTACGCGGTAACCCCACTATAAAGTCCATACCAACTTCTTCCCACTTCCATTCAGGAATTTTCATTGGTTGCAACAATCCAGCAGGTCTCTGATGCTTTGCTTTCACCCTCTGACAAGTATCACACAATGCCACATACTCAGCCACATCTCATTTTAATCCAACCCACCAATATTTCTGTTTAAGATCCAAATACATCTTAGTACTACAAGGATGAATAGAATAAGCTGACTCATGAGCTTCGCGAAGAATTGCCTGTCTAACAGTTTGATCCTCAGGTACACACAACCTCTTTCCAACCACAAAATCCCATTATCATCCATTCGAAAACCTGGTGACTTACCAATCACTATATCTTCCGCTATCTTCTTTAGTTTCTCATCCTTCAACTGACCCTTGTAGATTTCTTGCTCTAAAGTAGGCTCTATCACTAATTCCATTGTATTAGTAACAATTCCCAAATTCAAATATTCAAATTCAGCACATAACTCCCTAGTCATAGACAATGTTCGTATCTCATTGGCATAACTTTTCCTACTAAGAGCATCAGCTACTACATTAGCCTTACCAGGATGATAGTGTATCTCAATATCATAATCCTTAATCAACTCTAACCATCTGCGTTGTCTCAAATTCAGATCTGACTGAGTGAAAATATACTTCAAACTCTTATGATCAGTGTATATATCACTCTTATGTCCAATCAAATAATGTCTCCAAATCTTTAAAGCATGAACTACAGCTGCTAACTCCAAATCATGCGTAGGATAATTCAACTCATGCTTTCTCAACTGCCTAGATGCATAAGCCACAACTTTGCCTTCTTGCATAAGAACACATCCCAAACCTTGACGAGAGGCATCACAATAAATAGAAAACTTCTTACTCAAATCTGGCAAAACCAACACAGGCGCTGTAGTCAACCTCTTCTTCAATTCTTCAAAACTGGCTTGACATTTATCAGACCACACAAACTTAGCATTCTTCTCTAACAGAGATGTCATAGGTTTAGCAAGTTTAGAAAACCCTTCAATGAACCGTCTATAATATCCAGCCAATCCCAAGAAACTGTGAATCTCGCTAGCATCAGTAGGTGGTTTCCAGTTCAATACATCCTTTACTTTACCTGGATCCACTGATATCCCTCCATTAGAAACTATATGACCAAGGAAAGAAACTTTCTTCAACCAAAACTCACATTTACTTCGCTTCGCATACAGTTTATGCTCTCTAAGCTTCTGCAATACCAATCTCAAATGTTCAGCATGCTCTACCTCTGTCTTGGAAAATACCAGTATATCATCAATAAACACTACCACAAACTTATCCAAATATTCCATGAACACCTTATTCATCATGTACATAAAGTATGCAGGTGCATTGGTCAATCCAAACGACATAACAGTATACTCATACAATCCATACCTTGTAGTAAAAGCTGTCTTTGGAATATCAGAGGCACGAATCTTCAACTGATGATACCCAGAACGTAAATCAATCTTAGAGAACACACAAGCACCTCTCAACTGATCAAACAAATCATCAATCCTGGGCAAAGGGTACTTATTCTTGATAGTTACCTCATTTAGTGACCGATAATCAACACACATCCTCTGACCACCATCTTTCTTGTCAACAAAAATAACTGGTGCTCCCCAAGGTGATGAACTAGGTCGAATAAAACATTTATCTTGTAATTCTTTAATTTGTTTCTTAAGTTCTTCTAATTCATCTACTCCCATCCTATATGGTCGTTTGGCTATAGGTGCAGTTCCAGGAAGTAATTCAATAAGAAATTCAATGTCTCGGTCAGGTGGCATACCTGGCAATTCATCAGGGAAGACATCCGGAAACTCCTCAATCACTGAATTCTCCTTAATAGTATCTTCAAGCTGATTCACCACAGCGGTTGGTTGCTTCTGCACTGCTACATCCACATTGATTTTATCTCCATTAGGTGCAGTCACAACTACCACTTTCTACTGACACTGAATCTCTGCCTGATTTTGTTTCATCCAGTCCATACCCAATATCACATCAATACCAGATGTCCTCAACACTATAGGAGTTATCTTAAACTCTACCCCCCTTAATACTATACTAATTGGAAGACAACGATTACTGGTTTGCATGGTACCTCCAGGTGAATTTACTAAGAGGGGTTCTTTCATAGCTAGCATGGGTATACTATGCATTTTAACAAAAATGTTGGATATAAATGTATGAGATGCTCCAGAGTCAAAAAGAACAGTTGCGGGAGTGGAATGTACATTGAACGTACCAATCATAACTTCCGGTGCATCATGAGCTGTATCAGAAGACACGTGATTCACCCTTCCAGTACCAGATTACCTCTGGTTGCTCTTCTGGCTCTGAGGAGTCTGCTGGTTCTGCTTCTCAGGACAATGATAAGACATATGCCCCTCTTTACCACAGACAAAGCATCTAGTAGGAGTGCTGGGAGCACTATTCTTCATGGGGGTAGCATTGGGATTTCCAGTGCGAGGAGTCTGTTGCCCAGTCTGCTGATACTGTTGACGTTGTGGATATGATGAACGCTGCTGCGACTGACTACTTTGCCAATTTTGGGACCACCTCTGATTTGGATTGCGATTCCACTGACTAACTGGTCCCTGAAACTTCTGATGAAAACCATGCTAAGAATTAGTGCGTTGACGGTTGTTGCTTCCTGAGCTTTGTACCTTCATCTTCCTCTTCCGGTCCATCTCTCTGCGCTCATTATCAAGCACAATAGCTTTATTCACCAGCTCTTGAAAACTAGCATAGTTATTCCCCTTCAATTGCAAGCGAAGATCATAATAAATTTTCTTTAAGAAAAGACGCTGCCTGTCTGCATCTTCCCTCACTTCATTAGGAGCATAGCGAGCCAACTGTGTAAACCTGTCATGATATTCACTGACGCTCATCTGTCACATCCTAAGATTTCTGAACTCTTCCTGCTTCAGCTCAATTATACCTTCAGGAATATGACGAGCTCGAAAATCTCTAACAAACTCATTCCAAGTGATATGAGGAGCATTGTTAGGGCGTGCAGCTTGATACGACTCCCACCATGTCTGAGTTGTCCCCTGTAACTGGCCAGATGCATATAACACATTTTCCATATCGTTGCATTGGACTATGTTCAGCTGTTTCTCAACGGCTCTCACCCAATCATCTGCCTCTAAAGGATCAGCAGCATGAAAAAACACTGGAGGGCGTCCCTTCAAAAATTCCCCACGCTTATCCCTCACTTGCACAGGCGGTGGTCCTCCCGCAGGGGGATTGTTCTGCATGTGCTGCATAAACATCTGCATCATCTGATTCTGAGTTTGCATAAGTTCCTCCATAGTAATGGATGGGTTAGCACCTCCACGACCTCTGTCACGACCTCTGCCTGACATCTATTTCCAAAAACACAGAAATTGAAGTTCAGTACAATCCGAGATGATGTATTCAATAGATAAGCAAAATCTGATTTTTTTTCTGGGCGAACTCCAATTTCAACAACTCAGTAAAACTGTCATATCTCGAGCTACAGACGTCCAATTCAGATGATCTTTACATGGTTGGAAATCTTACAAAATTATCTACAACTTTTATTCACAACACTTTTTCTGATTCTATCAATAAATTGGCCAAAAACTGCACTTAACCGAAACTGTTTCAGAATTCCAGACTATGCAGTACCCCAACTTGGAACAGGTATATCTCTTAGCTCTTAATAGATATTAAAGTAATTCTTGCGGGGTTGGAAAGATATAGAAGTCTAATTATTCCCAGTAAAATTTCTTAAATTTCTCATGAACGGATTTTAAGTTATTTCTAAAACATCTCAGACTGATCAAAAATCAGCAAAGGACAGAACTAAGTTAACCTCATATTCAACTAATATATTTTGATCAAACTTAATATTCTTAACCATGGAACTTGTAGCCATATCTACAAAACTCTAGCACACATTACAAAGATCCAAATCACACATTATCATAATAACAATCCATCAATCACATAATTGTTCACACCACAAACTGACTCTTAAAACAATCCAAACTTAAAATTAACTCGCAACTACTATCGTTCTTATTACATAGGGGTTTTTCCTATTTCCTAATTAAGCTTCTCATAAATCTTGGGACGACCTAATTCCGCCCTTAATTGGTCAATCTCCTTATAAGCTTGCTCCTTAAGTTCTTTTTCCTTCAGCAACTCATCCTTCAAATCCACCTCATGGAGAGCCAATTCACGAGCTAATCCCACCGTAGCTTGTAAAGTCAAGGAGGAATCATCTGCAAGCGGCACGGTCCAAATACCCTTGTCATGTAGGAAACAAGGAAAATGCCGGAGTGCATCCTTTAACGTCTTGTCCGAGCGTAGACCATGGTAGTAAACAAATGCATTGTAGGCGACATCCTCCATGCTTGTCTCCACGGTTGCCCGGCTCACTCTGGTAATAAACTTTGACTCCACCTTAGGCTCCTTAGTGGTAGGATCCCTTTTCTTGACCCATAACTCTGTTTCCCAATAGGAATCCATCCATGGATGACTATACTCTGCACTGCGATACTCCAACGTAGCTTCCCAGTCGTAGTAGTAGTTGTCCAAGATTCTTGTCAACATGTTATGGAAGAAAGCATCAGCTTTAGGAACCATGATATGAAGCTTCGTGGTCCATCCCATAACTACATCCTCCATTGGTGTGTCCCAACTCTTGATTCAGCATCAGATAGCTCTTGATCACCATCTTCATACGGCTCTTGGGGTTTGAAACGGGCAACGTACTGTGCAGCTGACTGACGGGGATGAGGAGGCATCTACAAGATTTAGACATAGATTAGATAGAATCAATGTATTTTCGCAATAGAATAAAGTAGAGGAAGCATAAAACTTTAGTAATTAACAAGGTGAAAAGAGGAAGCATGAATTAAGTGAAGTATGGATGCTATTAACGACCATTCTAACTAGGCTTGCGTCCTACAGTCAACACGGTTTTGATACCAATCTGTCACACCCATTTTTAAGGATAAAAATAGGATGCATAAAAATACTCATGTGCGCCCCAGGACATGATCGCACACACAAGTAGACAAATTACATAGTATCATCACAGTGCTTATTACATAGCGAATAAATATTTAAGACATAGTCTTGAACAATAGATAATAATAACTAATAATAAATCTCCAGCGGAAACTCCACACAGGGACACGGTTGACTGGTTGACACCAAGACTAGTACTCATTACGATAATCTTCCTCATAATCTTCATCTGTTATGGTGGAAATAGCAAGGGTGAGTCCATGTCGAACTCAACAAATAAAACACAGGGTTCATGAGGCTCAAAAGGCTAGACATTGTTTGACTGCGTTTAGCTTTTAGTCATCATATATTTAGCAATTGTGTAGCATCAATATGAACCAATTAGTGAACAAATGATCAATTGCAATTAAGAATAATGAATAGCATTATCAAAAGCATAATATCGACAATAAGTAAACATGATATAGCAATGGTGATCATCTATCTGTAAATGTTCCAAGGTCGCTCGTATCCGTGAGCACGGCTAGTATACCAGTTTTTAACTCTGCGCAGAGGTGTACACTTTCACTGTGAGTCATGATTTCCAAATGAGTGGGGAGATCAAGCCCAAACACCCGAGAACCATATAAAGCCATCCAAAAGTTCGTCTAACAAGTTAGGGCCATTAGATTCACTCGGCAGGCAGATGTAGAACCCCCCTTCCCTGTGGCACAACAACCGCAGCCTATACACACTAGGCCAGAGGCTCGCACTACACCCAACGTGGCAAGCCTTTCTTACGCCATTTAAGGTAACCACTAACAAGCTAGAAAAGGTCTCTTGAACAACTAAAGCCAGAGCCATATAGCCCTCACAGCTGTACTGTATGTCCCGGATGATCACGTACAGATAAGTCCTTATGGAGAGAAACCAGAGCATCAAAATAATACACATGCTCTAGCCCTCTTTCAACAGTAATAAAATCATCTTAATGGTTGATTGCTTAATCCATTAATCAAATTACAAGATCATTGTTCTTAGTTTAAGCACTAGCAGTAGCTACCCATATGCATCCCCAAGGTTGACAAGGAATCAAGATAACAATCACTAAGTTATAATCTCTACGGTTGTCAAGGTAAGCACATGCATATGTATGACAATTCGATGTATAGGTAACAAGGATAGTCCTGTGTTATACTTGCCTTGATCAAAACTCTCCAAGTGACACTGCTGACTTGGCTCAAAGTAATACTCCGAATCGTCCAGATACTGCTCACCTTCTATACTCGATCATCAATCAACAACATACATGCATCCAATCAAACATACACGAAGCAAACAAAAGATATAATTAGAACAGTACACCAACAGTAGCAAAACAGTAATAAAAGTTTATAAAACTTTTCTACACGTTTCTACGATCACATAGACGCAAAGATCACCAAATTCGGAGTTAAAACGTATAAGTTATGAATTTTCTAAGATTTCCTATAGATAAATAAACACTTAATTATAAACTCAAAAAAATAAATTATCAAAACTAACTGTACAACTACACTAACATGTAGAGCTCGCAATTACGAACCTAACGCAACTTGAACGGATCAAATCGGAGTTAAAACGAAGTTTTTATGACCAAAACAATTCTAGTGGCAAAACTGTAATTTCCTGAAAACGTATTTTTGATTAAACCGGAAGAAAATACGCTTTCAGAACGCGAAAACGGATTTCAGAAAATACGTTAAGGATCGCGGGCTCTATTTAGAAGAATTTCAGGGACTCTTAAGCAAAAATACATGGCCGAAAGGGTATGAGCCTCCTCCAACCGTTAGATCAAACTTGGACGCCTATGATTAAAAGGAGGGGGGGTGCACGGCATGACTCCCGCCGGGAATAGAACATCCACGGCGGCGCCATGACCGCCGGCTAGCCGGAGTAGATGGATCGGCGATTCTGACCACCAATTGAAGTGCTACTAGTACCAATCGACTCGGAAGCTCGAAACGAACTTACCTACGAAGAAGATTGAAGCTCGGATGAGTCGAAGACAAGGCTCAACTCATTAGGGCGAACGGCGCACCCCTGCTCGCGTCGGTGATGGCACAATAAGCAATTAGCAACCCAATTGAAGACACCCTAATGTTCACAAGAACATACTAAAACTAGTAGGATAGTTTACAGTGGCAAAATGATGACGTACTCATCGAATTGCTCCTCGCTGCGACTTCTAGGGTTCGGCGACGCGGCTAGGGAGAAATTGCTACCCAAGTTGCGAACAAAAAGGAAGGGCAAGTTCGGATAGAACTTAAATAGAGTTAGGACACCTCAATTGGATCAGAAATCCCGAGAAAAACGGTTTTGATTCGGTGGATATCGTGCTCGAGACCGGCTCGGTCACGATAGAAGGAAGAAGAAGGCGCTGACAAGTGGGGTCCAGTAGTCAGCGAAACAAGGAAGAAAAGAGGGCGCAGCTGCTGGGCTCGGTCAACTGGGCCACTGCGACGCTGGGCCGGCCCACTCAGACGCGAGCGCGGAGAAGAATTCGGGCCGTCGGTCAGCTGGGCCGCCGGGCCAATCAGGTAAGATGGTAAGTTGTTTATTTTTATTTTTTTTCTTTCTTTTCTTTATTTGTCTATTTTCCAAAACCTTTTCAAATAAAACTTTCTCAACCAAACAAACTAAAATAAATCCACACATAATAAATTAAATGCAACAGCATAAATGCAACACCAAATATTTTCTTAAAAATTTTAATTCCCCTTCTCTAAATTATTTAAAAATTTACTACTCCTAAAATTTGGGTGTTACAGAAATTTAATGGTAAATAAAACCTAGTGAAATCCCCTTCCTGCGGATCTCTTCCATAATTGGAATTTTGTATCTACTATAAATTCAACTTGTCTTTCTCTTCCCAAACTCAAATTTGTTAAATTAGGGTTTCAAAGAACCCTTGCCTTAGGTTTTTTTTGGTAGCAAGCTAGATTTGTAGATATAGTGGCATCATCCGTAGAGTGCAGATCATGAGACTAGCCCCAACACAGAATGTTGGATTGTAGCCTCACCCTCCATATATATCATCACCAAATGTGTAGATCAAAACAGTCGATGGCTTCGTAGAGGATCATTAATGTCTAGAGAGGTATCAGCAGCCTCATCTAACAATACATTGAGTAGTTGAGAGTGTGTTGTAAGATATGGAGGCAAAGTCTTACGCTTTTATAGAGAGTGAGGAACTCAGAGCTTCTGCAAAAAGTGAAAGTAACTTTACTTACTACAAATATTTGCCCCCTGTTCCGCTGAGCTTATCAGCACGGCTTATCAGCCGTGGAACAGTATTTTTCTCTCACAGCAAAACAGCCACAGCCGGCTTATAAGCCAAAAAACAGCCTGCCGAACAGGGCCTTGCATGGGTTGTGAGATTGATAGCCTCGTTTTCACATTATCTACATGTTTAGTAACTTTTAGATGAGGTAATGACGGTCCGCGTTGAGCCTACTCTGAGTAGTACCAGGAACAAAATTACAAAATAGTCTACGCCAATGGGTTAGATGCTGACTAATTTTATTCGTTTGTCTTCCTATCTCTTTGGTTAGAAGGTTACATTCATCTGAGGTTAGTTGAGCTCAAAGCCTTAGGTTATGGATAAGTTGAGAGTATCTTTGTGTTGAGAGAAAACACAAAAAGGATCTATATCTTGCTAAGTTGGTTCGATTCCTAAGACCTAAATTTGTTATAGGTGCTCGTATTTTGGTTGGTGATATACCCTCGACTTACAGACGACATCCATGTGCTCAAAGTCAAATATGGGCCTACATGTGAGTATTTGAGTCTAGAATAAAAAGGAACCACAAGAAGTTGGTGATTAGATGGATGATGGAAGGAAGCAACGACTTAGGACCCTTGTATTTATAAGGTACTCTCTCCATTCTAAATTATAAGGTGTTTTAGCTTTTCTAGATGCATAGTTTTTGTTATGCACATAAATACACATTATGTCTAGATATGTAATAAGAGTAATATATCTAATTAAAAAAACCTAAAATGTCTTATAATTTTGAATGAGTGTTAATTTTAAAATGTGATCAAATACTTTTTCACAAAAGTGTGGGGGTAAACTTCTCCGGATTTAGGCTACCTGCACCGGGAGCCTGTAAACAAACTTGCAGGACCTGTTTACAGTAAATTTCCCTGCAGCAGGGTACTCTAAAAGAAACGGTAAACTTGCGGAGGAGCTTCCATCCGGAGTATGTAGCGGACGTACGGAGCGGCCGCTATCGCGCACGCGCAGCGACACAGCAGTCAGGTAGAGGTGGGTCCCACACGTTGAACCAACTAAAAAAATGTTATAACTCACAAACCACTAAATCAAATTAAATTCTGATTACACCATTAAATTCGTTTCAATAAATTATTTAAAACTAGATCTCACATGGATATATTTAGATAAAGTGACAAGTGGACCCACAGTGGATAGAGGATGATATAGAGGATGGATGGATGCGGGATAAATGAGTATAGAGGAGAGAATCTTGATAACCAGGCAGTATAGAGGATGAGTATAGAGGTCCATGAGTGCGGATAGTCTTACAGGATCCATAAATTTCCATGCATCCAAAAGATTTTCCACGCATTATTTCAAACTCAAACGAAAAGGCAAACAAAAAACACAGATTTCCAATGGTCCAACACTTCAACACAGAAGTATTACCTTAGCATAATATAACGCAGCAGTATTTTGAATTTTGAAACGGTGAACAGAGCGGAGATAGCTCGTACGCAAAAGGTGTGTGCGTCCTGTAAGGACTCTGGCAGCGAGCGAGAGACATGTGTTGCTGCGGCTGGGAGACACAAGACATCACAAAGGCACAAACGATGCGCTTGCTTTTGTGCTCGTGGTACTGTTACTGCTGCCTGCTCGCTGGCAGGAGACGGAGGCAATGCAATGAAGCATTAAATATAGATAAAAAAATAAAATTAATTACACAGTTTAGACGAAATGGACGAGACGAATCTTTTAAGCCTAATTAGACTATGATTGAACACTAATTGCCAAACAACAACGAAACTTGCTACAGTACCATTTTGCAAAACTTTTTGGATCTAAACCGGCCCATGGCAAGCGAAGCAAATCGTTGTGTCAGACAATAGGTTGACCCATCTGCTCCTCCACGGTCACAGGCACCGGCTGCCGCTCTCCCGTCTGCTCCATCGAGAGGATGCATGTGACGGGTCTTGACTCTTGACCACGTCGCCCCTCCCTCCCTCCCTCCCGGCCACCGCTCCTCCGGGGCCGCATCCTCGGCGCCGCCGCGTCTCACTCTCACCTTCCACTCCGGCAAGCATAGTCGAGCACTAAGGTTTCCTAGATCGAATCACGATCGGCTCAAACATCGATCGACATCACACCCATGCTTACCAACGCATCAGACATCATAGTGACCCTGTTCGGCAAGCTGTTTTTTTTTTTCTTATAAGCCGGCTATGGCTGATTTGCTGTGAAAGAAAAACACTGTTCCACGGCTGATAAGCCATGCTGATAAGCTCAGCCGAACAGAGGGAATAGTTCGATTAATCCACGACTCCACCAAGATTGTGTGACTGATTATTCTTCCATCCCGGAAAGTGCAGAAGCATCTAAAACTTGTCTTTACCTTAAACCTACAGTAACAGGCGATTGATGAGAGAACAAACGCATCTAGTGCACTAGGAAACAACCTACTAGAACATGACGCATCTAATTCACGGGAGTCGCGGCGGCCGACTGGCCTTAATCTGACGACTCGATCAGTGCCCGTGTTTAGATGCGGAATTGGAGCTGCCGATTTGGAATAGTGTATGTCACGTCGTACTATAGCAACTTTTGTTTTTATTTGGTAAAAAATGTCCAAACTTTGACTAATTAGTCTTAAAATGTTCGTCTCGCAAAGTACAACAAAACTGTGTAATTAGTTTTTAATTTCATCTACATTTAGTACTTTATACATGTGCCGACATTTCGATGTGATAGGGAATCTTCTTTTTGCATAGTGAAATTTGGGGAGAGAAATTGGGATCTAAACAAGGGCAGTAGTCGCCGTTGAACAGCCTCCGGCCGACCTCGAAGGACACGAATGCATCGATGCAGGCGTACTTGACCTGCTCGTCGGACAGGTAGTAGGAATCCCAGTCGCCCGTCCGCACCCACTGCGGCTTCTCGACGTGGGCGTCCATGACGGCTGCCGCGATGCCCTTCAGGCCCGCGTTGCGGAGGTCCGGGCGCTCCATCTTCTCCGCCGCGAGGTACGCCAGGTCCACCGTCTGGTCCACCTTCAGGCCGTAGTCGTTCCAGAGCCGCTCGGCGTCCGCCTCCACGCCCACGCCGACGAACGTGTAGCCGGCGCCGAGGAACTCCCCCAGCGCGTCGGGGATGTAGTCGCAGCGGAGGAGCTGGAAGATGAGGCACCGGCGCCCGACGCACAGCTGGAGGATGGCTGTTCTGCTGTACGCGCGGCCGAAGCTGGGGCGCCACTCCACGTCCAGCCCGACGACGAGCTTGTGCAGGCGGCGGCGGTGGACGGCGAGGACCTCATCGAGCCAGCCCTCCACGGCCGCGCCGGAGGCCGTCACGGTGGTGGTGATCACGTCGGCCTCGAACCCAACGTTGTACACCTTGGTGGCGGCCATTGGATCCGATCTCCGAAACCCGAGTGTTCCTTCTCTCTTGCGCAGACGACACAAGATGCTCTCTGGGACTCTGCGTGGGTACCAGGCGTCCAGGGCTCCAGGTTAAGCTATGACGACGAGGGATAATGACACATTTGCCCCTGCTTTTATTTCAGTTCTGCACGCCTTTTTTTTTTTTTGTTTCGCCGAGAGAAAATGGGAGAGGATCAAAGAATTTGGCAATTTGCACAATTGTCACACATGGAAAGCAGGGGCAAATATGCCAATATTTCCTCATAGCAATGATAATTTACTCATCTCTTCTTCCTCTCTTTCTAAGTCGAGGAACAATTTAGGGTGCGCTTAGTAGGGATCTAAATTTTTGTAGAAACGTTTTGGTTATAGATTCTTTCAGTACAACGTTTTGGGCGAAAAACTAGAATCACTTTATAAAACTGTTTGGTGTCCGTAGATTCCTGAAAGACTATTTTAATAAAAAAATAATATAAATGAAATATGCTTCAAAAGAATTTCTAAATTTTTTATGGGTGAAGGACAAATTAGATATAATCCATTTTAACTTGTTACACTAAAAAAGATTATTAAATTAAAAAACTATACGTAATTGTCAGTATAGTAGCAAAAATAGAATCCATGCAAAACCAACCTTCCAGCATTTTGAATTCCAAAGGAGAAACCTAAATCATTTTTTTGCAGTTTCTGCATTTGACACGGATTCTTGGTAGAATCATAATTGATTCAGTCTTCAAACATAGTGACAAAACACCTCATTTTCTCACATCCCTTGACTACTCGGGATTAAGAGCAGCTAGAAAAAAAATAGTATACATTTTATGGAGAAATTTATTAGCATTTTCTCTATTTCACTTTTTCATGTGTTCTCTCGACTAGTATAACCATTGCAAGGGGAATTGGCAAAAAATAGCACGCTTTGAGAAACAGAAGCTTTTGTTTTCTGGCGTTCGTACAGTAGCAGCGCATCCGCTCTGCGCGTACTCCGTACGCCTGCTCGTTGGCTCGTTGCTCCCTGCAATGCTCATTGGCAGGAGATGGCAAGCGAATCAAAGCTGTCAGGTTTGACTGATATCTTCATCCATGGCTTGTTTAGATATTTAAATTCACCCTAAATTTTACTATGCAAAAGATTTTCTATCACATCGAAATGTCAGCACATGTATGGAGTACTAAATATAGATGAAATAAAAAACTAATTGCACAGTTTTGTTGTACTTTACGAGACGAACATTTTAAGCCTAATTAATCAATGTTTGGACAATTATTACCAAATAAAAACAAAATTGCTACAATGTGATGTGATGTTTAGTATGCAAAGTTTGGATACCAACTTTGGTATCTAAACCAGGCCCATGCCATGATGCAAAGTGCTGCAAGTGCAGGACATCTGGACTCAGGCTGAAAAACACTGTTGGCTGATTTTTTATTAAAAAAAATATATATTGTTTCGGTTGAAAAAAACAAGCTGAATAAGACGAATTATAAGCCAGATGAACAGGGCCCAACAAGAGTACAAGACCGTCCCTATGAGGAAGTATTGGTATATTTGCCCGCTTTATTTCAGCTTCGCACATAGTATTCTCTTTTGAATGGAAAGAGCACGGGGTGATCAAAGAATTTAAACATTTGAGTCGACAAACCATTAGGCCTCAATGCAAATGGCGGTAGAAGCGTAGTGTTGGCATCAAAATATCTGGTTTGCGTATTTGGTATCCCTATGTTTGTCATTATTAGAGCATCTCCAACAGAATTGCTATCTAACGTGCAAATGCTATTTTTAGCTAAAGCTATAGAAAAATGGCCTCCAAGAGACTAGCCAACATGATTGCTGTCTCATTTGACATGCTATCCCGTGAGCCTCGGTAGCTAAATTTGGCTAGCTAGCATGCATTGCTATCTTAGTGTATGTGAGGCTGACAGCTAGTGTCATGTTTGCGTTGCTTCAAACTTTATTCCTTTCTCTCAGAGATATGGCTAGTCTATTGGAATATGTTAAATTATGGAGAAATGATTTTTACGAAGTAGATAGCTAAATGAAGATATGGAATATGAAATTTATAATATCTCTTGGAGATGCTCTTACTCATCACCCCTCCCCTTCCTTTTTCTCTCTCTATCCAATTGTCCGGGTCGTTTTGACCTCGTGGTCTAAATTTAGTTGCCTAAAGTTAAATGCTAAATTTGAGATCACTTTAATTAGCTTACTTGTCTGGTCTAATGAACTAATAGTTTTGTTGTGAGATTGGTTAAACTATAGACATTAACTTTAGACCACCTATTTGGAGCCTCAAGAGCTAAGGTTACAATTGGATTCAAACAGGGCTTAGAAATTAGCAAGAGCTATTTTACCATACCCTTAAATAACCTTTTGGTTATTTTGATATAGCCTCAGATACATGATTATTTTCTTCTACCTCCATTCCAGAATAAATTCTTAGAGTTTTCTTAAGTCAAAATTTTTTTAAATAAGAACAAATCTATAGAAAAAGGCTCTAAAAATTTATGGAGTTAAATTAGTATCATTAGATACACTATAAACTATTTTTCATAATATGCTCAACTGTAGCTGTCATTTGATACACTATAATACAAATTTATAGAAAAGAGCACTAAAATTTGTGACACCAAATTAATATCATTGGATACACTATAAATTATCTACAGGCACATTGATTGTTGGCAATGGAACTTCATTGGTAGCTTTGCAGGCTACTATAACATCCATCAACCAAATAGGCCCTTTATGTTAATGTGGCCCAAAACTATTGTAGTTATTAATTATAAAAGATGGTAATATCATATTTTCTGTTCTGGCTTTATATTCCACTAAGAACAATTCAATCCATCATCTAGTATTGTTTGGACTTTGTACCTTTCAAATGAGTCATTGATCCCAACTGTTCTGTATTCCAAGGCGCATTGCCAAAACTTGGACTGTAAATGTTAGGAGAGTACATACACTTCATCCTCCTTTTCCAAACAAAAAAGAAGATTGTATTATTGAAGACTACATCGATATAAGCAAATTATGGAAAGGTGCATTTCTAAAATTATTAATGGATATTGTTTGATTGATACATTATTTTTTCGAAACTTGGTTAATACATTTCTGATGGATCTAGAATGTCGCGTTGTATTTTCTTCCACCCTCAAGTGATCTTTAGCAGATGCGCCGCTCAATGTTCACTGGAACGGCCGGCACCAGTAAGCATCGGGCCGGCCCAACTAGTTGGATATTTTACTCCTCTCGCATTCGCCCCGGCCACGGATGCTCCGTTGAGCCGAACGTCCAGAGCGCAGACGGCAATGCAGGCCCCCGCGCGCTCCTCCGCTCCATCCTCGCCGCTAGTCTCCTCCGCGCCACCGCTACCTCCAGGGCCACAACGCGTCGCCGTGCCCTCTCTCCGCCGCCGTGATCTCCTCCTTCTCCCGGCGGCGCTGACCCTCCCGATGGCGCCCGCCCCCTTGCCTGCGTCGGCGCGCGGGCTGTTCCGCATGCCCCCGCCGCGGCTGGCGAACCGCTACTTTCTGGTGCGCGCGGGTGAGTCCGTGTACGAGGGGCAGGGCCTCCTCCGCACCAACCCGGTCGCCAAGACCTCCGTCGACAGCGGCCTCTCCCCCGTAGGGCTCCGCCAGACGGCGCGCGCCGCGCTCGAGCTCCAGCGCCTCGGCGCGTGCGAGGACGACTGCTGGATATGGCCGTCCATCACGCAGCGCGCGTACCAGGCGGCCGAGATCATTGCCGCGGCCAACGGCATCAACCGCAGGTGAAGTGCCCACGCCGACTCTCTGTTCTGCCTCTTTGATTTCTTAAGGAGACTGAATTAACTTGCCTTGATTGCAGTCGCATCGTGCCGGAGTACAGCTTCTTGGATGCACGCGGATTGGGTGCGTTTGAGGGGAAGAGCTTAGACACCTTGCCCGAGGTACTTGTTTCTGTATACATTATATCATGAACAGGCTTTCACTACAGTTGCGTGTAAGAAAGATTTATGGGAGTACAAGAGAAGCTAGCTTGAAAGGAACAATGTTTCTTATTACAAGACTGCAGGGATACAGTATGTTTTCAGGTTCAAATGTTGGCTTAACTGCTTCATCATGAACCAAACTATTGTTAGATCAATGCCAATGCTTTTTTACACTGCTGAATTAAATAGCGATAATGGAATTTCAGCATATACATAAAAGATAAAACTGCTGGGCTTACTGGGCATGAATTAATAGTCAATTTTTTTACGAATGTGTATTCTCCTAAGATAATGGATTCCTACTTTTCAATTACTTTAATTGAGCTACATGCTCTAACATTATATTGTTTTTGCAATGCAACAAATTTACTCCTATTCTGACTGTATGCTTTTCTTGGCATGATGGCTGCATTAGGTGTATGCGTCAGATAACATTTCTCCAGACATGAAGCCTCCTGCTATCAGTGATGGTACTCCAAATGAGAGCGTAGCAGACGTATTTGTTCGGGTGACACAGCTCATGTCAATACTAGAGACCCAGTACTCAGGGGAAACTGTTGTCATTGTTTCACCAGATTCTGACAACTTGTCAATTCTTCAAGCTGGATTGATTGGGCTAGACCTTCGGAGGTAAAACGTAGTAACCTGACTAACACTAGTGTATTCTTCTTCTTTTTTTTTTGGGAAAAAAACTCTGGTGTATTCAGTATTGCACTTGGTTATGCAAGTTTTTTCTCTGGTAAACAACACTACACATTCCTCATTTGGTTCTTAGGACACTTTTCTTATTTTTACTCTTAAGTAGAACTTGTGTCAGATAAGTTTGGTCTGTCGTTATAATGTTTACGCACATGAACGGTCTTCAGATACTGTTGCTAACTGAAGCCTTGAAGGGAATCATGTCTAACTGTTTGATGCCACTTCTCAGGCATAGCAGCTTATTTTTTCAGCCCGGTGAGGTCCGGCCAGTTGATCCCTCAAGCATACCTGAATACAAGCAACCTCCTTCTACTGTTTTTAAGTGTGCAAATCCACCAAGTTGCAAAGAGTAGTTCACTTCCTGACCTTACAGTTCATATTTTCTGTGCGTGTGTGAGTATACTCATGACAAACGTCTTGGTGAGAATCGTATATAGCTGAAAGTATGTTTTGTGTGTCACATTTGAATTAGTGAGTCACCTTGCGTTTGCATGGCACTTTTGCTGTACGCCTGTACAGTGGATGCCAAGTTCTTGTAATAACAATAACTGTATATAAAAGTGAGCATTGCCCATTTGCCCCTCGTGGACCCATGATTCCAACGCCAAAGTTAGCGTGATTTCTAGAAACTAGTGAACATGCACGCACGTGTTTATAAATACCTTATCATGTCATTAAAATGAGGAGATCCTGTTGGCATCGTACAGTTATACCGAAATACAAGATCATAATGATAATTGGGTTTGAATGTTGCAGCCTAGGGGCACTCTAAGTCACACTATCTACTACAAGTCCTTTACTCTGATAGTCAGATAACCTTTTTGCTCATATATGTATGTGAAAAATAGCCTGCAAAGGTCCAAACAGCTCAAGCTGAAATTATAATTGATTAAATTCTGGAGTCCCAGAAAAGTTAATTTGGTAAATAAAACTGAGTGGAAATGATCTCTTACAATTACAAAGTGCTAAACCACTTGTCATTTTACTAATTAATCAAAGCATTGCAATCTCAAAATATTTTGAAGAAAGAAACTCAATTTTACCAATTAAAACATGGAAGCAGTATGCTTCAGTGTGCTGTTTCGAAAATCAGGAATTCAGTATGCTGTTCCAACAATATCAGGAATTCAGTATGCTTCAGTGTCATGATCCAAAAATATCAGGAGCAAGTGATTTAAGCTTCAGTATGTTGTTTCGAAAATCAACACTGTAATGACTTAATCCAAAGAGTCTGCGTGGGAACAGTGAAACAGTATGTGAAAATGAAAGAATTATTTGCACAGGGTTTCCTAAAACTGAATTGCTACATTTTTTTTAAAAAAAAAGGGTAACCTCACAGTGCTGAAGAAAAAAACAATGGAAAATGGAGATGATAACTGAATAATGAGTGTTAGGAGTTTAGGACAGATAGGCAAGTTCACAATCAGAAAAATGGCAACGATCATAATTGGTATGTACTCGCTTTGGATGCAGCGAAACAAGAGAAGACATGGTGAACATCCGCCACCAGTCCGTGCAGCGGTTCAGTGGGCGATTGACCTTGCTTTTGATCTCGGTCAGGTTCAGGTCCAGCAGACACCAAAGGCTGCTGAAGTTACTGAAATGAGATGGGAGAAGCAGCCATTGGGATGGGTTAAATGTAACACCGATGGAGCCTTCCATGAACAGCAAGGGCAAGGAGCAACAGGTGCTGTGCTGCGCAATGACTCTGGAGGTTTTCTTAGAGGTGGTGCGAAGTGGTACAGCCACTGCCTGGACGCCCTAAGTATGGAGGCATTGGCATGCCGGGATGGCCTAACACTGGCGCTTCAGGCAGGGTTTCAGAAGGTCTGGCTTGAAACAGACTGCCAGGAAGTAGTGAAGCTATGGCAAGCTGGTGTGAATCAAAGATCCAGTGTGGTCTCGATCCTCAAGGAGATTAGGGAGCTGAGCACTCTTTTCCAAGACTTTAAATTTTCTTTCGTTAGCCGTTCTTGTAATAAGCTAGCTCATGCTTTAGCCAAAAAGGTCACAGGCAACACACGAGTTGGGTGGTGGTCCTATGCCCCAACCAGTGTGTTGAACCTGCTGTCCTCGGATTGTATCTATGCTCCCCCATGATGAATGAAATCTCCTTCATCGCAAAAAAAAAATCAGAAAAATGGCTATTTTCATACTTTTGCTATGCATTCAGAATTAGACTGATGAGTCCTAAATATTGAGGACTGAAGTTGATACCTAACACTTATATTCAAATTATTTTTGGAAAAAGTCTAATTGACCCCCCCAACTATAGGGGGTGGTCTAGTTTACCCCCCGAACTATGAAATTGTCTAATTTACCCTCTGAACTTTGCAAAACCGGCCAAATCACCCCCTCGGGCGGTTTTGGGCGGTGGTTTTGCTACAGTGTCAGCGGTTTTGATACAGTAACAGCGGTTTTGTCTTTTTCTTTTTTATTTATTTCGTCTGAATCTTTGAAAAATCATAGTAAATCACAGAAAAATCATAAAATGGAAAATCCAATTTTGTTAGACTCCACATGAGTAGATCTACACAGTGAATATATAATATAGTATGCTTTAGTACAAAGTTTTTGCTGTATGAATTATTCAAATTAATTACAGAAAAAATAGATCAAAATTTACAGCAAAAACTTTGTACTAAAGCATACTATATTATATATTCACTGTGTAGATCTACTCATGTGGAGTCCAACAAAATTAGATTTTCTATTTTATGATTTTTCTGTTATTTACTATGATTTTTCAAAGATTCAGACAAAATAAATAAAAAAGAAAAAGACAAAACGCGGTTACTGTAGCAAAACCGCTGACACTGTAGCAAAACCACCGCTCAAAACCGCCCGAGGGGGTGATTTGGCTTGTTTTGCAAAGTTCAGGGGGTAAATTAGACCATTTCATAGTTCGGGGGTAAACTAGACCACCCCTATAGTTGAGGGGGGGTCAATTAGACTTTTTCCAATTATTTTTTGTGTTTATGAAGTTCATTGCATGCCTAGTAACTTATATTGCTGGATTGGAAATTGTAGATGATTTAAAAGTAAGGTTACACAAACATCCACGATGTCGACTTGTCAATTTATATTTGCTTCATGAGCAGATAACTAATAACCACAATGTCTAGCATGAGATATGACTAAAAGCTAGCCAGCTTTAAACCAGTAATGGAAATGTCATTTGCACAAATCATCTTGAAAAATGGAAACATGTTTCATATCTATCATAGCATGCCAATGCCATTGTTCCTGCCGGAAGAGGTGCTGCTGCGTCATTTGCACAAATCATCTTGAAAAATTGAAACATGTTTCATATCTAGCATCATAGCATGCCAATGCTATTGTTCCTGCTGGAAGAGGTGCTGCTATGTCTCTACAAGAAGCACAAGTGCCACAGGTGAAACTGTGAACTACCTATAAATCGACGAAGATTGGTGCAAAGGTGCACCTTCACATAACTCTTGGATCTTGATACTAGTGATCTCTCCAAAAAATAATGCTGTCATGAAAGGTACCTGAAAGAAAAACACTGGATAGGTGTAGGCAGTAGGATATACCTGGTGAAGGATGGGGAAGTCGACGCGGGTGCCGTGCCCCAGCGATGATATCGGCTCCATCTCCTGTGACGGCGCCGCCATGGCCGCATGATTTTCTTGTCACCAAGTATGTTCTGCAGTCTAGGCATCAAGCTCAAACAATTACATTAATTACTTCTTGACATAATCACCAAAGAGCTTCAAATATTGCACCAGCCAGTGCAGTGATATAGAAATTTCTCTCCCACTGCTCCATTATCCATTCCTAACACAGTACAAGCAAGGTAAAAATTGTCACAGCATAAAACACCACTATGCAAATGACAATGAGACATCACTGAGGGTGTATAATCAGTAAAGTGTTGACGTACAATCATAAACAGAGAACAGTAAATCTTTGAAGGTTTTTTTCCTCTCTCAAACAAGCAGGAGAGCTGCATGTCATTATATTCAAAAATAAAAAAAAGAGGAAGAACCCTTACAGATCATTAAAGTCAACAGGATTGATTGCTTACCTTTTGAAGAAAGTAATTAGAAAGATTGTATACTTGAGATGTAAAACCAGTGCCAGCATCCATAATTAGAGCCCACGGATTTGAGCTGCAGGCAACTGAACTAATAAACAAGCCATCTTCGTTTCCCTCTTGAATATGATGCAGTAATCTATCATCGGCTACATTGTAGTGGTACCATCTGATAAACAAATGTGGTAAGACAATGGAAAATTCATGCCATTATGCAGATATATGCAGACCTCTGTTTCATAGGTCGACAGGCATTGTAGACACTAATCCACTGAGTTGCCGGCATCGCCATTCCGATATTTTTCTTAGGTTGCTCATTATCATTCGTCCACTATTAAGCGGCCTATCTTCTGGCCAACCTGATATATTAGCTGGCAGAAATCCGACCAAGAAGTTATTAGGCAAATAACTTTTGTTACATGAATGCAAAAGGATAAGATTTATAACAAAAAAGCAAAATTGAAAATGCGGGATAAGCTATTGTACTTTTGACAATTCATTATCTTTTCCACTGCATGACATGGTAGGCACTTAAAGGGATTGCCCTCTTTACTCTAAAAGGCAAATGCCTTCATACGACCCATAATAGCAATCCTATATTTTCAATATCATGTACTTCCTCTGTCCCAAATTTACTGACGTTTTAGCTCTGAAAGTAAGTCCCACAAAGAGTGTCTGTTCTGCTAGCTTGAATGTCCTGTGCCTATAGGAATCTGTTACAACGATGACAGGACGTATGAGCAATTAATGAACCATGTCCCAGCAAACGTCCTGATTCATCTGTTTAAGGAAAAAATAATCGATGGAAGTGCATGTTTTTTTGATGAAAGGTGGCTGCAGTGATGGATATAAGTTGCTGCGCGCATTGGCCTTTCCCCTCGTTTAGTTACCCCAATTCTCCCCCAAATTCCACTATAAAAAAAAAGATTTTCCGTCACATCAAAATGTCGGCAAATACATGGAGTACTAAATGTTGATGAAATTAAAAACTAATTGTATAGTTTTGTTGTACTTTGCGAGACAAACATTTTAAGCCTAGTTAGTCAAAAATTAAATAATTTTTACCAAATACAAACGAAATGCTACATGAATTCTGATATAGTATTTTTCTCCCCTATTCTCTGAACTAAACGAGGCCTTTGTGGCTGTATCAGTGATGGGACTTACCAAACACGTAGAGACTGCAACTTCATAGGGGTGTGCAGGTCATTTTGCTTGTTCCTTGGTATCCGTCACGAATCCTAGAACGTCAATAAATTTGAGACGGATGGAGTAAGTCATAGACAGTATTTAGCACATTACACTATCAAGATGAGATCAAAATTGAAGTATGTTTTGTGTGTCACATTTGAATTAGTGAGTCACCTTGCGTTTGCATGGCACTTTTGCTGTACGCCTGTACAGTGGATGCCAAGTTCTTGTAATAACAATAACTGTATATAAAAGTGAGCATTGCCCATTTGCCCCTCGTGGACCCGTGATTCCAACGCCAAAGTTAGCGTGATTTCTAGAAATATATCATCTGAAGGTGTAATTTTGTGACACATTTCACCACGAGTGTGCACTTTGTCAAATCTACTTGGCACTCTTTTTGCACTTTGAGAAGCGCGGAAGAATTCGTCAACAAGTGTCATGAATGTTCACAGAGGATCCTGAGTACCCCTCTCGCATCGAAACATAAAAGCTTCATCCAAATGTTGGGGTACGATTTGCGGAGTAAGGTCTTGTTTAGTTTCAGGGCTATAAAGTTTTAGGGTGTCACATCGAATATTTTATGGAATGTCGGAAGAGTGTTCGGATACTAATAAAAAAACCGTGAGACGAATTTATTAAGACTAATTAATCCGTCATTAGCATATATTTACTATAGCACGACATTGTCTAATCACGGATTAATTAGGCTCAAAAATTTCGTCTCGCAAAATACACGCAATCTGTGCAATTAGTTATGTTTTTAGTCTACATTTAATACTCCATACATGTGTCCAAATATCCGATATGATAGGACGTAAAGTTTTGGGAGAGAAACTAAATAAGGCCTAAATCAATCCTTTTTATTTTAAGCCCATCATGCCCAAATCCTAGTGTGTCATCCTAATGAGATCAATAATCAATAATAATGACAATTCAATCCCACAGGCTTAGACACACGTTTAGGTCGTGAATCGTAACCCTTGGGTGCCAAGCTAAACTATCATGCCCTTAGGGATGAAAACGGAAGGGGTGGGGGGTGGGGGAAACATCTCTTGTATCTGTTTTCATTTTTTTTTTTACGAAAACAAGATCAGGTTCAAAAAAAATCAGGATTGAAAACGAAATTGGAATGTGCGGACACACAAGGAAACAGACAAAGAGAGCTATAAAATTAAATTAGGATCATAAATCAAATATTCTCGCATATATAAAGTCACAAAATAGTAATACATGTATAAAGATCGATCTAATATTTACTTTCATGTCATATGTGTTAACATGTTAACATGCATATATGGACTATGGTGATTAGTAGGTGTATTAGCGTAACACAAGGATATGTAATTATTATGCATATCACGCATGTATTGAAAACAGGAAAAAAAAAGAAAAATACTGGTTTGTCCCGGCATTAAAACGGCATCCCTCGAGAACACTCTCTACTGTTTCGGCAAATATGAAAACGGATCCCCGCAAATATGGAAACGGATCCCCACAAATTCGAACAGCTCATAACCTGGTTGCAACTGCCAATTGTCCAAAGAGGCATAGTTTGGCCGGTAAGGAACAGACACAGGGCACTATTGGTATCACGAAAATTTGGCTTTTGATTGGATAATCGATCTATTGACATGATTCAATGAGGAAAGAACTGAATATGCAGGTAAAATTATCATTAAATCAGACTGTGCAGTTAATTAGCAGTGGAGCGACATTGCTATTGAATTGTTAATTGTTATCATGACAGTTCAACCGAAAGACACTGACGGATCCACTCCGCAGTCCCCGACTCGTCAGTCGTCACTACGCAGTATCAACTGGCCTCGGCCGCACAAATCCCCCGCTCCGCGGTCCCCGACAGCCGACGGCAGAGCCACCATACCAGCAGCCCCCCGCCATCGAGCAATCGAGCTGCTCCATGGCCTCACCAACCCGAACGCCGCCGCCGCCGGCGGCGGTAGAACCCATCGCACCTTCTTCTCCTTCAGAACATCCGCCTGTCAAACCCTCCTCTGACGGATCCCACTCGCCGGAGAACCCAGCGCCAGCTCCACCTCCTCTTCCTCCTCCTGCTACTCCGCCTCATACTCCAGGCGATAGCTCTCCTTCCTCAACTCCGCATCCCTCGGCGCCACAGCCTCCGCCTCCGCTTCCGCCCAGCGCTGATGCCTCTCCACCCCTCCCGCGACAGGGCCAAACGTCACCGCCGCGCCCACTGCCCCCTCCCTTGTCCGCTCCAGTATCACCGCCTACTCCAGCGCCGGCGTCCTCGGAAGCCAAGTCGGAGCAGGAGGCGGCGGAATCGGCTAGCGAATCGGGGAGCATGACGCTAGCCGTCGTTCTAGCCCAAACTGAAGATTCGACGCCGCGGAAGGCCTCCTCGGCCGAGCCGTCCCCAACCGGATCGCCGCAGAAGGAATCGGCCGTCACCATCGGGAAGCTCCTCTCCGGCGAAGATCCTGCGGCGACGGAGGCGAAGGCCTCGCCGGACAAGGTTACACCTCCGAGCGTGGCCGCCGCCGTCGCTGCCGTTGGGGGAGTCGGAGGCGGCGTGGGGTCCAAGAGGTGGCTCCTTGGCGGCGTCCCGGAGAAGGTGCGGCGCGCGGAGCTGAGGAGGGCCGAGCTAGGGTTTAGGGTTTCAGCCGCCGTGTTCTGCCTGGTCGCGCTCTCCGTCATGGCCGCCGATACCACGACGGGCTGGTCCGGCGATTCCTTCCGCCGCTACAACGAGTACAGGTTTCCCTCTGGACTCATAGAGCGCTGATCTCAGTTAAAACCTTCTTCATTAGTCACAGCTGCCGTTTCTTATTAGTGTTGATGGGAGCTGAAATTTGGTGAATTTTGGCGATGTAGGTATGTACTCGCTGCAAGCGTCCTGGCTTTTACCTACTCTGGATTCCAGTTGGTAGCCGAGGTGCATTACCTTGTTACAGGGAGGCGCATGATTCGAGCCCCATTCCACAGCTACTTCAATCTTGCCATGGATCAGGCAAGCATGAGTAAACTGCTATTCTGCTCTTCTGTATTTGTGTTTGTTGGGAACCATACCATGAATTTATGATAGCACGATTTCACAAGCTTTGAGCCCTAGTGATTTATCGGTGTCAGAAAACTATATCAAAGTTTATGGCCATTTAATAATTGCAAAACTAAATATAGTTGCACAAATTGGATGAACTATTGCAGCAATTGTTTTCTTATAAAGAAATCCTAGATTGTGGATGAACGCTAGGTGGCAATTATCGTTTCCCGACTGGTATATATCTATATCATTATTGTTCCTACCGGATTTGGTTTGGTATATGCCTATTTTTTTAGTTGGTATAAACATTGTACAGATACATTACAGTGCTTCATCAGGTGTAAGTAAAAGAGTTGTTCCATGAATTGATGAATAACACCTTTCCAGTTCCTAAAATTCAAACATTTGTCACGATAAGGGAACTTTTCAGAAATGAATGAGATTGGTGCAGTGCTTGAGGTTTTGACACATTTATGACTAATAACTATGGACTTTGTGTGCTTATGGATCACCTGATTCACCACCAAAGTCATGTTGTTTAGATGTTCCTTGTACAATGCATGTATATCAATTTGTTCTACATTATATTCTTTCCTTTGGAATTTGCCAGACCATGTTTTCAGCAATGTATTGCAGTCTCCACAAATTCCTGTTTAACCATGTCTTGGACATTCATTTTTTGTGTTTTGCTCAACTAGTTTTGAGCTTGCAACTTGGCTTAAAATTTGTTAGTGCCCAAAATGTGTCTGAATGGTTTTTCATGCTATTGCAGATGTTAGCTTACCTCCTATTGTCAGCATCTTCAGCAGCACTTTCTCGTAATGGTGTTTGGATGTCTCGGTTTGGAGGGGATCAATTTACCAAACTGATCAATGCCTCAGCTTCCATGGCATTCCTAGCTTTCATTGCTCTTGGTCTTAACTCAGTCATCTCTGCTTACTGTGTCTTCAGCTTGGTTTCATAGAGCTACCGTTGTGCATTGCATGATGTGAACACTACTTCCTGTATGCTTCTTGGGTCACTGAATCTTGATTCATGTGAAATTTCTACATGATTTCTGTGAAATCCCTAAGTTCCAAAGTGGGCTTAATCTCTACAACTTGGGCATATTGTAGCAGTACATTGAGTCAAGGTTGGCCTTTAAAAATTTGAAGTGGCTGTACCGAGGTTTCATGCTGGTCGTTTTAGGCCTTGTTTAGATCCCAAATTTGGGATGCAAAATTTGTATAGTAAATGTCCCGTCATACTGTAGCAATTTTGTTTTTATTTGGTAATAATTGTCCAAATATTGATTAATTAGGCTTAAAATATTCGTCTCGCAAAGTACAACAAAACTGTGCAATTAGTTTTTAATTTCATCTACATTTAGTATTCCATATATGTGCCGATATTTTGATGTGATGGGGAATCTTCTTTTTGCATAGTGAAATTTGGGGTGGAATTTGGGATCTAAACAAGGCCTTATACTGAAAGTCTGTACATATGGTATGATGGTCAGCTCAGATGTGGGCTGGGCGTATCGGCATTTATTACACTCGCTCTAATCGATGTGCATCAGAAATATGCGATGCCATTTCGGATTAGCAGTTCCTAAGATCTAAGATGCTCACTCCTTCCCAAAGTATCATGTTTTAGTATATTACCTCTGACTAATTATAGATAAAAAAATATAAATATTTATAATATAAAATAAATATCATTAAATTAATTACGAAATGTATTTTTATAATAAATTAATTTAGAGCCATAAATGTGAATATTATTTACTACAGACTTGGTCAAGTGAAGCACTCAAAATGACACGGAACCTATAATTGCATTCTTTTATGGACAATAGTATGTTCTAATGTTTGTGGGCTGGCTATGCGGTTTTGCACCGTTATCATCGTGTCGTCTCTTCTTCCAGACTTGACAAACCAACAATGTATTGCGGTCAGAAAACTTTTTACAGATTCGTACTGTTTTGGAGCATGAAATTCATGCACGAAAATCACATGTCTGAATTCCTCGGCGCTGGGACTTTAGATATAGCATTTTTTTGAGTAAGTCAACCGCCGTCCTTAAACTTTCACCTGTGTTATTCCGGTCTCTAAACTTGCAGGTCAACTGTTTAGATTCTCAAACTTATTTATTTGTATCATTCTAGTTCCTAAACTCGTAAATCACTCGTTTAGGTCCTCAAACTTGTTCGATCGTATCATCTAGCTCTCTAAACATGTAAATCACCCGTCCTCAAACTTGTTCAGTTGTGTTATATCGGTCCTTAAATGTTATAAATATTGTAAACTTGTAAATTCAATATATATTTATAGAACAGTTCAAAAATTATAAATCTAATTTTGTTAGACTCCTGGTAACTTATACTTTAAATTAGAATAAAAGAAAATCATCATGTACTTTTGAAAGGTCTTGATGGCTAGAGGGGGTTGAATAGCCTATTAAAATTCCTATAAAACATGCTAAACAAGTTTATCAATATAATAAATAGCGTGATGCTAGTTTTGCTTAGCCTAAAAGGGGGTTTGCAAGCCACCTATCCAAATGACAATTCTAATATATTTCACTCAACCGTACAAATCAAACCGCAAGAGCAACAACTAAACAAGCTAGCAAGCTATACAAAACTAAAGCTACAACAAGCTAGCAAGAGCAAACAACTAATTACTTGAAATGTAATGCAAGTTAGAGATACGAGAGATTTCACCAAGGAACGATAAATTAAGCCAACCAATCAATATCCCAAAGATAATATCCAAGATAGCCAAACGCAGGGATTAATCAATCTCAACATAAGAAGTGATGACACGATGATTTATCCCGAGGTTTACATGCTTGCCGGCACGCTAGTCCCCGTTGTGTCCCCCTTCACCACGTGGTTCGGTGGCTAATCGGTCTCACACTGAGCCTCTCAAAAGGCGCCACAAGAACCTACCAAATGGCTAGAAGTTGCAATGACACGAGCAATATACTACTGCTACCTTGCGGCACTCCGCCGAGGAAGGTGCAAACTCCTCACAAGATCACAGGAGGTGGCCAAGAATAATCACCAACACTTGCCACGCCTCCAAGCTACTCCAAGCCGTCTTGGTGGTGGCAACCACCAAGAGTAACAAGAAAAATCGCAGCAAATCAATCCCCCAAGTGCCTCTAGATGCAAATCAATGATCGATGCACTTGAATCACTCAATCTCACTCAAGAATTGCAATTGAATGCAAGGAGATGAGTGGGGAGGAGTATGAGGGAGTTGGCTCGGCTCAATATGCTCACAAGTATGTCAAAGTGCCAAGAGAGTGGCCCTAGAGCCGGCCAACAAATATATATAGAGGTACCCCTTCGAAAAAGAGCTGTTGGGCACTCTGCGTGGGCGACAGACGCGTCTGTCGCACCACCGACAGACGTCGTGCTCGCGTTTGTCGCACACGATCGCGCCACGTGTCCTCGAGCTTCGAATTCTCAACGGTCGATTTCGTTCCGTCGGACGCGTCTGTTGCTTTTGCCCTCGACGTCTGTCGCTGCGACGGGCGCTGTCCAGAAAAGACCCGTGACCATTTTTAAGTCGACAGACGCGTCCGGTGAACGCCCGATAGATGCGCCCGAGCGTCTGTCGCTCGCGCGCTCGGCCGTCCGTGAAACCCTGGGCGACAGATGCTGACGTAGCGCGTCTGTCGCTTAGGCGTCTGCGCGTCTGTCGTGCGCGCGCTAAGAGCCGCAGCTAGGGCTACCCGAAAGACGCGCCCACGGTGTTTGTCACTCCCGGAGCTAGCGTCTGTCGCCTCTAACTCAAGCAAATTTCCATCTTTTCTTGCTTCACTTGTTTCACCCTTTTCACATATGAGCTATAGTAGATATGTGTAACACTTTAGCACAAAGTTTTAGCTCATTTTCAAGTTAAGCACGTAGGGCGAAGAGAATGCACTCTATCCAAATGCATAAGCTCAATGAGATGTCACATAGAGACACAAGTAGGACTAGAATTGATACGCCATTTTCCCTCTTCATAGTACGGCTATCTAGCCTATAATGTAACCATACCCACTAGGTGTTTTTTTGTTACCAAAGTACAACCCCTAGCATATACTTTGCCTTGATCATCATAGGGTTGCACCTTGTTCCTCCTTCATCACCATGGTAAGCACTTCATCATCCACACTTGATCATCATGCTTCACCATGCTATGTGCTAATCATCCTTTGCTACATACAATCTTAAGCACATGATTAGCACTTGGGCATTGTCACTAATTACCAACACCAAACATAGAGCTTTCAACTTTCTATTTTAACTCTGTAGTTAAATGACTAAATAGTCATATATATTTTTATAAATCCTAAACATGTATGTGCCTATTTAGTTATTGAAATATAGAATTAAAAATAGAAAATTTATGATGATTTCTTTTATTTTAGTTTAAAGTACATGTAACCAGAAGTCTAATAAAATTAGATTTATAATTTTTAGATAGTTCTATAAATATAAATTGAATTTACAAGTTTACAATATTTAAGGACCAAGATGACACAACCGAATAAGTCTGAGGACCTAAATAGGTAATTTGCAAGTTTTTAGGCCTAGATGATACAGTCGAACAAGTTCGAGGACCTAAATGAGCGATTTGAGTGTTTAGGGATCCGGATGACATAAATGAACAAATTTGAGGACTTTGACGGTCGATTTGTCAGTTTAGGGACCGGGATAATACAGCTGGACAAGTTTAAGGACCGCTAGTCCACTTTACTCGCATTTTTTTCCTCATTTTTGTTTGTTGTGTTTTTTTCATCCCATCGTCCCACTTCAATCCCTTTCAACCCAAACCAGTGGTTGCCGTATAAAATCGATTTTTTGTCCCTTTCACACAGTTGCCAAGGTGAAAAATTCTATGTTACCTACTTGAATTATTATTGTGATCTGATTTTTCTCATCGAACTCTAAAATTAGATGCCTTACCTCTTCAACTCTCAAAATTGTATGAATTACCTCATTGCCTAGATTATAGAAGTGATTTTCAAGGCACTTTTCTTCAATTTTTAGTTTAAAAATCTACATAAAAATATCACTAAGTTTCTAAAAGTTTTAAGAAAAATCCTAAAGATATATTGGAAAATAAGACACCCAAATAGAATAATTTAAAGCTCATGAAAACATCTCTAGAAGATTCCAAAAATTAGATTTAGCTCTAAAAATAAAAAATTCAGAAAAAACTAAATTCCCAAAAATTTTAGGGATGCTTTGTAAATCTCATTACTTCACTTGCATTGTCATTAATTCACCAAAAACCATAGAACAATTAGATGCATTTTCAAAATCTTTCCATAAAAAACGCAAGATACAACCAGCATAAACACATTCAACATTAATTAGATGTTGCATTTTTTGCCAATCCTATTATATCTCATATTTTATTATGTAATGTTTTTTAAAATGCATTTAGACATCAAATGTATTGTATTAAGAACTTTTCACATTTTGTTGGATATTTTTTCATTTTCCTAGAGATAAATATATTACTTTAAAGTTTTTTGAGATATTTAATGAGCTCTAGATATTTTATTTGGGTTTGCCATGTCCCAATCTATCACTATAATTTTTCTTAGAATTTTTAGAAGCTTAGTGATATTTTTTGTGGTTTAAAAGTCTTATCAGACCACCTAGAGAATCACTTATACATGGACATGGAGGTAGTTTAAATAGTTTGAGAGCCGAGAGAGTAAAATTTCTGATTTTAAAATCAGAGATAGAAAATTTGACCTTGATAATTATTATTTTTAATTAGTTCAAAGAGTTAGAATAAACTTCTTTTAATTGATGGATTGACCACAGTCCACAGTCCACAAGCAGGCGTACAACGTTGAGGCCCAGGCCCATCCCCTCAGCTTACCATACGCACAGGGCGAGCTCTATAGGCTATAGCCAAGAGCCCAGGACGCAGGAGGACCGCCGCCGCGAACCGCCGTCCGACTCGCTCCGCACCTCCAGTCCTCCACGCCGGCGCTCCTTACCGTCGCTGCAATGGAGTCGAGGAGGCCGGCGCCCTCTCCTCTCGTCGACAACTACGTGGTAAGCCTCCCAGCCCTATACCGCACCTTGATCTCTCACTTCAGCTATCTGTGCGGGTCTGGTCATTACGTCACACTTCCGTCGCTGCCCTCGCTGCTCAGGTACCCGGTGACGTCGTCCTGGACCTCTCCGAGATGAACAACCAGACCATTAAGCTCGGCGCGGGCCTGCGTCAGGTAAGCCCTTTCATGGTGGAATGTGGGAGCCGTTGTCTTTTGTGAGACTTAGTGGTTAGGGTTTAATTGGGTTTATTTGGGCGCGAGGCTTATCGGTGATAAAACGGGGCTTGCAGGAGTGTGACACCATCCAGGCGACCAATGCTGGGAAGCTGCGGCTGTTGAAACCCAACAAGTATTGGATTGAGAACTCCCAGAAGAGGGTAAGTCCGATTTGGCTCGGAGATGCATACATTATGTAAAAATTTGGTTGCTCTCGAGATACTTGCGTTAAGTATTTTATTACCATTGCTGTAGGATGCTGGTTGAATAATATATGTGGCCCTTTCTGTGTAAAACTGTAAATTGCTGAACTAATATGTTAGCCTAAAGTGGACTGGGTTATGTTGACTCAGTGCAACAAAAATTTCAGCACTAACACACAAACATGAATTGGTCATTGCCACATTTGCCTTCTATCGGTTGATTATATGTTATTGCCATTTTAATAAACGTTTCGATTTTCATAACTTGAAATTAACCAGCATGAAAAGCTCTGATCTGGTCCCCAAATATCGTCTTAACTGTAACGTAGGAGACTGAGGATAGTGCTACTCTGTTCCACCCTCTTTGTCTTGTGTTTCAGCAGTCACTCATTCATGTTCTTCTTTTTTGCAGTATATACCTTCTGTAGAAGATACAGTTCTTGGTATTGTGGTTGACACCAAACCAGACGTAAGTATACATTTACATTCAGAAGTATGTGAGTTAATACTTGTTTCTAGATATTTAAATCTGAGGCCACCATGGATCATGGCTGTCAAAATTACCATTATGTTTTACGGTTCTACATATTTGTGATCTTAATTAAAGGGCTTGATTCTACAATTCTAGTCAATAGAATATATATTTTTTACAATCTTTATGTTTAAGATTTGTAATTGTGATCTTACAGAAAACTCTTTGATCTGGTTGACAACCTTGATGGAATCAGATAAAGAAGCACCATACCAAAGAAAAAAATAGCTGGTAGTATTGAAACATGGACAATTACTATCAAATGACATACTACAACAGTACAACTACACAATCCCTTCTACTATAGCATTAAACTGCGTGAAAACGGCAGAAATATTACTTGATTTGCTTGGTGGAGAAGCAATGTGAAATTGTGCTTCCTTAAAAAATGGACAAGTGTTGCAAAATGAAGGGTTTTTTTTGTATACACAATGTCAAATCCATATATCCCTAGTACTGGTAAGATGATCAGCCGATTACCCTTTTCATACAGTTCTAATATACAAACAGAAACCAGAATGGCCTTTTGCTAGAAGCTAGATATTTGCTTTTTTATGTTAAATAATTGTATGTATTTTGCCTGTGATGTATTTTCTTTGCTGAAATAGCTTTGGTTATTACAGAACTTTTTGGTAGACATAAAGGGTCCTAATTTGGCCTTTCTACCGGTGCTTGCATTTGAAGGTGGTACAAGGAGAAACATACCAAAGTTCGAGGTAAGACACTGGATCGTTTGAACTTTCTAGCATTGTTTAGTTTCATAGTTTTGTCAGTCTCTATACTTAAAGTGTGAAATGTGTATACAGTAGGCCACATGTGCAGTTCTTAACATATGTTCAGTAGCATGTGGATTGTTTTTTTTTCTGTTCCAAATACTCCTTCCATTCTTTTATGCTTGATGTTTTAGCACTTTTTGCGCTCAAATTAAGAAAGAGTACAAAATAACCACATGCTTCTATTAAAGCTGTCTTTTTCTACTTCGTAATTTAAATTATTTCTCCTAAACTACGTACATTTGATGTTGGTTACTAATGAACAAGTAGATTGAGTCTTTTATGCTAGAGATTGTGATTCTATTAATTTGGGCTAACCCTAGAAGGGTAGCTATATAGTAACCATACATGGGCCACATGGGCCTTAGCCACATGGGCCTAATACACACATACTCCAACACCCCCCCGCAGTCTGAACTACCGGCGCAGCGGAGTTCCAGGCTGAACAAGAACAAGAAAGAACACACACATCCTCCCACAGACGCAACTAGCCACCAGTGATGTTGAGGCTGGAGCGAAACTCGGCGAAGGTCGAGGACGGGAGGCCTTTGATGAAGATGTCCGCGAACTGGGAGGTAGTCGGAACATGAAGGACCCGCACCTCGCCCATGACCACCCGATCACGGACAAAGTGGAGGTCGATCTCCACATGCTTCGTCCGCTGGTGCTGGATGAGGTTGGTGGAGAGGTAGACCGCACTGACATTGTCGCAGTAGATCAGTGTGCTACGGAAGGGCGGAGTGTGTAGCTCAGCAAGAAGCTGCCGGAGCCAGGAGGCCTCAGCCACGCCGTTAGCGACAGCGCGGTACTCCGCCTCAGCACTGGAACGGGAGACCACCGGCTGGCGCTTGGACGACCAGGAAACCAGGGAGTACCCGAGGAAGAGTACCGAAGAGGGCGTGGTGTGGCGTGGGAGCGGGACAGGCAGTGGAAGGAAGACGGTTGAGGAGGTAGGTGGAGGTGTGCAGGCCCTCAGCCCAGAAGCGAGCCGGAAGAGAGGCCTGAAACAGAAGGGTGCGCACGGTGTCGTTGGTGGTGCGAATCATCCGCTCAGCCTTGCCATTCTGCGAAGAGGTATAGGGGCAAGACATGCGCAACTGAACACCGTGAGAGAGAGAATGCTCGGGAGGTGGAGTTATCAAACTCGCGATCATTGTCACACTGGACGGTCTTGATGGTGAGGCCGAACTGTGTGGACACCCAAGTAAAGAAGTGAAGGAGCGTGGGAAATGTATCTGACTTCGCACGGAGGGGAAAAGTCCACGAATAATGTGAAAAATCATCAACCACCACAAGATAGTACTTATAACCAGAAAGACTGATAACAGGAGATGTCCATAGGTCGCAATGTACAAGATCAAAAATGTGGGCCGCATGGGAAGTAGAACTATGAAAAGGAAGACGAACATGTCGGCCCAATTGGCACGCATGACACAGTTGCTCATCAGGAGCCCGAGTACATGGAAGACCGGAACTACGACTGAGCTGCATCAGGGCATCACGTCCAAGATGGCCGAGGCCCCGGTGCCAAGTAGTAGAGGAAGTAGAAGCGACGAAGGCAGCTGACAAAATGGACGGCGGAGAAGACGAAGTAGCCGTCGGGAAGCGAAGGGTGTAAAGGGGCCCGGTGCTGTCACATCGGAGCAGAGGACGCCGGGAAGCCAAATCCTTTACAGTAAGACCAGAAGAGTCAAATTCCACAGAACAAGAATTGTCAGCTGTAAAACGACGAATAGAAAGAAGGTTGTGAACCATAGAAGGAGCAACAAGAACATCAGGAAGACGGAAGGAGCCATGAGCACCGGCGGTACCCACAGACGTGACTGGAAGACACGAACCATTTGCGACCATAATGGACGAAGGAAGAGAGGAAGAGGGAGAGTGGAGCGACGAAAGTATATCGGGGTCAGGAGTGGTGTGGTAGGTGGCTCCCGAATCAGCGATCCACTCGGGTCCGACCGGAGGTGTCAGGCCCATGGTGCTGAACGAGCGAGCCAGAGCCGCCTGGTCCCAGCCGGCGACCCCAGGTGGAGTCCCGGAGGGTGGAGCCCACGGCGTAACAGGGAAGGCGCCGGGAGGAGGACCAGCCGGTGGAGCTCCGGTGAGCATGGTCGCCGGTAGACGAGAGTCGGTCCCGGGGGCGTGCCACATGGAGATGCGCCCGGACCACGGGTTCTGAAAGGAAGGCCATGTTGCCCCCCCTGTGGTCCACCGGGCGCCGGAGCGTGGGGGTGACCACCCCGGCCGCCCCCGCGGCCTCCTCCGCGGCGACGACGACCGCCACGACCCCCCCCCCCACCCCCGCTCGGGCCGGAGGGAGGGGGACCCAGGAGAGACGGTGGCGGAGGAGCGGACGACCGTGGCGAAGCAGACGGGCGCGGCGGAGTAGCAGCCAGAGCCATCGAGGAGGACTAGGACCCCGGCTGGATGCCCTGAGTGAGCTCCTCCATGACAAGGTCCTCACGGACCTGTAGGAAGGTGGGGAAGGGCCGCTGGCGGGTGATCCACGTCCTGAGGTGGGCGTAGCGGTCGCTGAGCCCGCGGAGGACGTTGAGGACGAGGATGCGGTCCTCCACGGGCCAGCCAAGGTCACCAAGGGAGTCAGCCATGGTCTTCATCTTGCGGCAGAACTCGCCGACAGAGAGGTCACCCTGGACGAAGGTCCGGAAGCTCGCATCGAGTCTCAGAGCCCGGGCCTCGGCGTTGCCCAGAAACTGGCCCTCGAGCGCCAGCCAGGCCTGGCGAGCATCCGCCGTGTTGCGGACGAGGTCGTGGAGGTCGAGGGAGATCGTCCCGATGATCCACGAGAGGACGATGCTGTCAAGGCGCAGCCACGAGGGGGTCTGAGCCGCGACAGTGGCATCGGCGAGGACGTGATCGTCGAGGGCATAGCGGCGGAGGGTGAAGAGGACCAGGTCCCTCCAACGGGCATAGGAGGGCGACTCGGGCTCGAGAACCACCGGGACGAGCAGGCGGATGTTCTGGACCCCCCCGGCCTGGTAGTGCAGCTGCACCACGAGAGGGTCGGCAGGGTCATGCCAGATGACCGCGGTGGTGGAGGTGCGGTGGCCCGTCGAGCCGGAGGAGGTGGCCCCGATGTCGTGGTAGACAGGAGGGACGAGGCGCTGCTCCACGTCGGCGATCTGGCGGGCCAGGGCGTCGGCCGCATCCCGCTCGCGCTCCCAGGCGAGGGCGGCCGCACGAAGACGAGCCTGACCCTCAGCGGCTGCAGCCCGGGCAGCGACGAGGGCAGTGGCGAGAGGCGAGGCGTCACGACCGGCGTAGAGGTGGGTAAGCTGTGGTGGAGGCGGGGCCGGGAAGGCCTGAACACCGGCAGGAAGGAGTCCGCCGGCATCCAGCCCAGCGCCGGGAAGATGGACGGCGTCGGCGGGCTGCTCTGTCAGGGCAGCAGCGGCAGCAGCCCCCACATCCTCAGCAGGAACCCCCCCGGCGCCCCCTGCAGCAGCGGCGGCGGCAGACTCGGTGCCCCCTGCAGCAGCAGCGGCTGTGAGGGCGGCGGCAGCAGGGGTGAGGGGAAGAGGAGGGGCTGCGCCCAGGCCAGGAGGAGGGGGCCGCCCAGTAGCAGGGGAAGTGGGGGCGACCAGAGCTGTGCCGACGGCGGGTGGAAGGGCGGCAGAGGGGAGGGGCGGACGGGCCGCGCCTGGGAGACGGGTCTGGGCGGCAGCGGCGGCTATCTGAGCCCAAGAAGACGATGGAAGAGGGGGGAAGGAGTGGAAATAGGAAGGAGGGGGAGGGGGAGAGCGCCGGCCAGCCATGGCTGAGCCAGGCCACGGCGCCGGCCAAGATGGCGGCGGCGGTGGCTGCAGCCAGGGAGAGGGCGGCGGCGGCTGGAGAGGAAGGAGACCTAAGCTGCTGATACTATGCTAGAGATTGTGATTCTATTAATTTGGGCTAACCCTAGAAGGGTAGCTATATAGTAACCATACATGGGCCTTAGCCACATGGGCCTAATACACACGTACTCCAACATTTTAGATTGTCAATTTTTAACTTTGGTAGGAACATTTTAGGGAAGTAAATTAGGTATGTTTCTTCTTAAAATCCTATAACATCAAATAAAAAGGAACAGAGAGAGTAAATGCTATAGTCAGGTCCTGAACATAGTCAGGTACGATAAAGCTGTGCGGCCTGCGCGCTGTTCTGGGCAGGTGCCCTGTAATGAACACTTGATGTGTCTGCGGGGGTTTTTTTTGGTAGTTTCAGCTTTATTGTTTTGGTTTGGTAAGTAGTGGGTGATCAACTCCATGATCACGATGGTAGTCAGTTAGTGGCGTTTTGTTCTTGTTAAACTGTGGAATCTTTGTAATTTTGTCACACAAGTAATGAAATTCGGCTATGGCCATTGTGGAAAAAAAGTTACTGAACATGTCTATGTCCAGTGTGATTTCAACTCTGAGTGGTGCCATAAGTTGTTTCCACAGTGTTTCGAGCTTTATATTCTCTTTATTGATTATATATTTGTCTTACGATGGGAATGTTCCTGCAGATTGGTACGTTAATATATGCTCGAGTGGTGAAAGCAAATAGTATCATGAATCCCGAGCTCTCATGCATGGATGGTAATTTTTTTGACTTACAGCTCAGTGTCCATTTTCCTTAATTGTTCATCAGAAGTATGGAGTACCAAATTTTATTCATCTTAGCAAAGCAAATATATCCTCATTACTTGTGAGAACCTTTCAGCTTGTGGGATGATACTCAGTCTCGACCGTTTTCTTTTGGCTTTATCTGATCGTTCTTTTACTGTATTAATACTGTTCCTATTTTCAAGCTTCTGGGAAAGCTGCTGAATTTGGTCAGCTGAAAGATGGTTATATGTTTGACACATCAACTGGCATGTCACGAATGTGAGGATAATACACCTCGCCCTCCATTGAGTCACTAGCATTGTTTTTTTTTGTTAGATTTTGAGTTTTTGACATTAGTTGCTTATAGGTTGTTAAGTTCGCCAACATGTCCAGTTCTGGAGGCCCTTGGGAAAAAACTGTCGTTTGAGATTGCTGTTGGACTCAATGGTCGAGTCTGGGTATGTTCTAGCTACTGTTCATTGATCATGATTTTTTTATTCCACCTTTTTTGTTAAATTGTAAATGTTAATGTTTCTTGTGTTTTATTTCTTGGTTTATATTCTGTAGGTGAATGCTCCTGCGGCAAGTACTGTCATTCTTGTATCAAATGCAATTATGAGGTCAGAATCTTTGAGTGGCATAAAACAAAGAGCTATGGTAGAAAATCTCTTGGAGAGATTGTCATGATGGTAAGTCAGCTGGCATTATTCATTTAGTCCAAAGTAAAATGGGGGAGTTTCCATAATGTGTCAATTCAAAGTAAAAGTAGAAAAGTTTGAGATCAAAGTGACTGTCCACATCAAAGTTGGAGATCAAAGTACACTAATACTTTTTCATTAAACTTATAAATATATGTTCCCATTTCTCCCTATGAAAAAGATTAAGTCTTGCTTCTGTTGTTTAATAATATCCCATATTGGTATTGTTGCACCCACAACTCTATATGGTGGACAACCAGGCAACTTCATTGTGTTTAGTTTTGTTTAGATAGGTTTCATTTCGCGCTGGATCAGTGGTAATGACTACATGTTTCTGAACTTAACATCATCCACTATTGCAACATGCCTATCTGATTCGTTTTACTATTATCTTTTTAATAACTGTTTTTTAGTCAGAATTATGTGAGACTTATTTCCTTATGTGCAGGCAATGTGCGCTTATGCCATCAATGTATTTTGGAGAATTGCCTGGTTAGATGCCACAGCCGATTCTGCGAATAGGAAAAATGGTAATCCCTATGACTCCAACAGGGCATGCTAGATGGATCAAGGATGTTGCACATAAATTAGATTTGACAACAAGAGCTGGTGTTTTTTGATGTTGTAGACTGAAATAATAGATTGGCTAGTATTGCAATGAAATTTCTGGCAAATGCTCCATTGTCTGTTGCCTATCTGAAGGCGCTGGTAAGTTAGATATTGGCACAGGGTTCCTTGCCGATATTGTTGAAAAAAAAGGCTCATGATAACTCAGTTCCAACATTTGTCATTTTCGTCGCAGTCAGAAATCTTTTTTCGAAAGATCGCAGTCAGAAATCCACTTTTGGTGATCCCAGATGTTGACTTTAGGTACAACTTTTAGGGGACTGGACATGATTTTTGGCCGTGTCCCCATGAAAACTGAACTCATGCTGCGGCTTATTTTTGTGACAAGTTCAGCTGGTGTAGAAATGGTTTGATCAGGTTGTGCTTTCGCTGATTAAAACTGATTTTTTAGTCTCTCCTGACAGCATAGCTTATCCTTGATAACGTTAGCATTTGCTTTCTTGTAAGATTTGCCATAGTTGATCAGGTTGTGCTTTCGCTGATTCACTTGTTCACGTATTGATTCTCCCCCAAAAAAAAATAGTTCTCGTATTATCATCAAATCATGACCTACGTGCTCGGTTGCTCGCCACTCTTCGCTGCCTCGCCGCAATCAACGTGCCATCTCATACGCGAGTGACGAGGCGTGCACTAGTTTTCCATCCACGGGTACGAAACTAGCTTGCCTCCACGCCTCTCCCTTTTTGCGATGCATTACCGGCTGACCTGGCAAGGACAGAGAACAATATCTGATGATACAAAAATCTCAATCATGAATGGACCGAGATCTGCCATGGCGCCTACCTAGCACACGGGCGCGAAGCGGCACTGGCCTCCCATGCCAGTATGCCACCCTCGAGCGCGGCGCGGCAGTGCACCGTCCTATACTAGATCCAGGACGGGAACCGCCCACGGAGGACGGCGCGTCGCTTTCGCGCGCGGGGGCAGGGAACACGGCGCCCCCCTCGATTCTTCCCCAGATTATTAACCCATGCACCGCACCCAGGCATTGCCGTCAGGACTAAGAGCAACCACAATGTCCATAGAGCGTGACGAGCGTCAGCCCCACGTGCCCGCGCCCTGATCCACACCGCGGCGTTGCATTGTGGCTCCAGCTGCCGACGTCGCTCGCTCGGCTCGCCGTGCCAGCGCAACCGCGACCGGCGCTTCCTTCGTAGCAACGTCTCATTTCTCCCCATCCGTCCGCTCTGCAGCGCCCCCGAACTTTTCGTCCCTATCCAGAATTCTGCCTCGCTCTCGCCCGCCAAGCGCCCCTCTTTGTGATGGCGACGTGGTGCCGCCGTGCGTGCGCCAGTCCAATTCCTGAGCGGAGCCCCCCCCGCGTGGGGTGGATTCGTGTTCGCGTCAGAATAACGGCAGCCCAGCAAGCCAACTCTCTCGTGTCTCGTCGCTCGCCTTTCCCCAACTTTCTCCCCCACTCCGCCAGACGGACGGCCACTCGCCTCGCTGAAGCCAACCGCCTCTCCGCTCTCTCTCGCCAATCCTTCCCACCCCACCGATCGCTCCTGAAGCGGCTCAACTGCTCCAGGTTTTCTCGAGGTGAGTGAGCTCTGTCTCGTGACCGAGGACCTACTTTTGCGGTAGCTGACTGCTGGGCCGTGAGATTCGCAGACCGCCACGCGTGAGATTGTTTTTATATCGTTGGCTTTTAGGGTTTAACTTCTAGTGGGGAGCTAAGGATTGGTACTACTTTCTGTGGCTGCTTCTGGGTGGTTAGTGATGAAGAGGTCGTTCTTAATTCGAATTATGGCTGAACTATTACTTTAAATCAGCACAGGTTGATTTTCTGTTGTTTGAAGCAACGCAGAGTCCACAAATTGCTCTGCAGATTAATAAACTAGTAGGTTGGTTGGAGGATGTACCTCATTGTTTGAAGGGAATATGGTAGATGCTCTGCCTATGCATTTTATTTATTAGAAACAAATGGTGTACCTGCCGTGAACTTCTTCGATTGCTTCTCAATGTTTTTGTTAGTTCACCTAAATGATGCTCAACAATAACGGTGCTCTTGTGTCGTTAGCCGCCTTATGAAACTGCTGTCATTACTTTCCAGATCCTCAACTCTTTTGTCTCCAGTGTTTCTAACTGTTCGAGCTTTTTTTTTAAAAAAAAAATATATTGCAGGCTGAAATTTTGGTGTCTTGCTCCAGCCATGGGTAGCAGGAGGTATGCCGTGCTTGTACCTTCTGTAGCAGTTGATGATTTTGTTTCTGATATATCATCATGGCATGATCGACGCAAAAAATGGCAGATACGACATCGATACGAGGAGATGTGGGATTCACTCAGCACCAACTAAATCAATGTATCTGGATGCTCAACAAGTTGTCAACTGCCAAGCTACAGTGAGAGACCACGATGTTGGTTCCTGTGCTGTGAAGCATCACTTCCCGTCTCCAATTGTATCTTGGATAGAAGATCTTTCAAGCTTTGGCAATGCTTCTTTTAGCCCTGACTCTGAATATGTGGATGAGCAAGCCAGAGCTTCAGTGGGACAGTCTTCAACGTCAAGTAATTTGCATGACATGCAAATAGTACGTTCCCTTTGTTCCCATCTTTTTCTTTAAAAACATATGGTGTTTCTTGGAGTCTGGTAAGAACTGAAGATTGAGATGAAATAACAACCTTATGCATGTTATTCAGTCAGTGAGATTGACAGACGAATTCGTGGAGCTTGCAAAGGAGAATACAAGCAACAATCTAGAGACTTGTGGAATTCTTGGTGCTTCATTTGTAAGTGCAGTGGGCAATAAATTACCAATGTGACAAACATACCTAATTTTCAGATTAGATCTTGAATATTTTATGTTTTTATGCAGAGGGATGGAACTTACTTTGTCACAATGTTGATTATACCGAAGCAAGAAGGAACTGCTCACTCAGTATGCAGTAATTGAGTGGTTTCGAACATATACTTAATATATTATTGTTAGATTATTAAATGTCCTGACAAAAATCTAGCTATGCCATACTGAAGTTTTCCGCTTTTTTTTTCCAAATACAGTGTCAGGCTGTTAGTGAGGAGGAGATACATGCCGTGTTATCGGAGCAGTCACTTTACCCTGCAGGATGGATCCATGTATATATTCTAGCATTTCCATACTTCATGAACTTTGTCTTCATTGCTGGTTCAGTTGAAATGAAAAAAAATGCACATACAAGTTATGTGCTTCACCTAATCTGAAAAGATAAATAAGCTGATACTTGCGCTAGATGCTTTCCTTGTTGCAGCATGTAACCTCATTCATCATTTACACATAGTTTTCTTTCTTTCCTTTTGCAGTTGAGGGCCAAACCTTCTTTCATATTGGCTTGCTTCAATTTTTTCTTCTAATAAGTGAAATTTGCTGCTCTCCTGCTATTTTTCAGGAAAAAAATGTTCATCAATTTAGCATTGACATTCGCTTTAATAAAGTTGGACGAAATATATTTAGTTCATCTAGAAAGTAACAATTATTATCAAGATGAACATTCAGACAGTCAGATTATTGCTACATCGAGACAATGAATCCCATGCCAAGGCACGTTTGAGAAAAATTATATTGAATTGATAACATATAACATCCATCGCAGAAAATACTACATATAACATGCCTTTCTTGCATTAGCCATATGAAGGAGCAGGAGATAATGTACTGGATTCTTTCTGAGAAAAGCAACATGCTGACCTTGGCATCCTGCCCCATAGTAGTATGATAGTGGCATATTTCACATGGAATCAGAATTATCAGGATATAAGTTTCAAAAAAAAAGAATTATCAGGATATTGTTGTTATCTTGAGTCCTTCACAATAAGTGGCAAGCTGAAATTTCATAAGTTATTCACTTATTCTATATACCGTCTCTGCTGTTTTGACTATGTTGCATATAAGAAAGATGCACGTGTCATCATAAATACACCCAGAACAGTGAATTCATGCAATAAGTAGTAATCTACTCCCTCCACTTCAAATTGTAAGTCGTTTTAGTTTTGTCCTAAGTTAAACTTGTCTAACTTTGACCAAGTTTATAGAAAAATATTTTAACATTTACAATATATCAAATAAACGTACTGTCAACATATTTCATGGTGTACCTAATGGATCTTGTTTGTTGTGGTAGTTATTTGTGCATTTTTCTGTAGACTTGGTCAAAGTTTTAGACAAGTTTGACTTAAAACAAAGCTAAATGACTTAGAATTTGGAATAGAGGGAGCAATTCAAATTCAACTTGACTTGTTTTATTACTGCAGAGCATGAAACTCATCTTCTTTACTATTTGAACAGTCTTGCTCTTAAATTCTTTTCTAGTGTTCTTCGAGTCTTGGACGGAATGGTCACTTTTCGTTTAAGTGTTCCTGAGAATTGACACTTTTTCCCCTTTTCCAGACTCATCCTTCACAAACATGCTTTCTATCATCGATTGATTTGCATACTCAGTACTCTTACCAGGTAATTAAATAAGCTGTGCTGAGTTGATCTTAAAAGGGAAGGTGTTTTTTATATCTATATAAAATGATAGGACTTTTAAAAGTATTCACTTTTTTATGTGATAACTTCCGCTTGAATGATCTGCTGTCAAACATCAAATTATTGACATGATCTTGCCATAGAGTTTGGTCTCTGTTTTTTAGAATTTAATCTTTTTGCACCTACTTAGATGATATATGGTATTACATGGGTGATGAGATGATCTCTTTAGGTACCATGAGTATCTAGATGCACCACTGATTTGCATAAATCAGCCATACAGAATCATAGACATTGCCACACATTTAAAGATAGCCAAAGATTGTGGTCTTGGTGATTAGCTAAAAAAATTAACTTATTTTTCACACTGATATCTGAAAATTATGCCCTAATCTTTATTTAGTAGCCATTAGGCTTAGAAGCTGATATTTGTCGGTTACATACCTTCCCCTCGTGTCCTGATTAAAAACAAAGTAGTCGAATACTAAAAAGGCATCGCACAAGTAGCAACAGTGCTTCAACTATTTGCGTATTTAAATTCCGTAGAATAAAAATCATTTACCTAGCGGAAGGATATTAACTAACACCAGGAATGATCAACCATGCTCCTAGAGTTAGCGAAATCATTATTTGACCAGTTAGCATTTTCATGGTTGTATTAACATTGAGAATAACTTGCACTGTAGCTCAGAATTGTTAAATACTTCTGTGACACTATGTCAACTCAGAACTTCAAGCTGACTCTTTCACCTGCTTTAACTTTGTTATCACACTTTGCCGTGCCTTTAATTTTGATTGATGAAAAATGCTGGATTCCCCTAGGTTATGCTACCAGAGGCTGTTGCAATTGTGGTCGCACCCACAGATCCAACCAGGCAAGTGTTCTTTGCTAATAACTACTACACTTGTACATAAAGTGCCTGGCATACATCTGCAGTTCCTTTGTTCTTAATTGCTTTTGGTCCTACCTTCTGGTTCTGGGTAATATACTAATATTCAGTCATACTACACTTGTAGAATGAAATCTGAAACTACCCTATTTGTTTCTCAAATCTTTCAGGAGTTATGGAATATTCAGGCTGACTGATCCTGGAGGGATGGATGTGCTTAGGGAGTGTGATGAAAGTGGGTTCCACACTCACCGAGAGACAACCGACGGCAGTCCAATCTATGAAAACTGCTCGAAAGTGCACTTCAACCCCAATTTGCGGTTTGAGATTGTTGACCTTCGCTCTGTTCAATGATGAATGGAGCTAAAGCTATAACAGCATGTGCTTCTTTATGCTCCCTCTTGGCAGAATTATATACCATAGAGCTTGCTGAATGCCTGATAGGTATAGTGGTAGCACCAAACCGGAACCAAGATGCTCATGGTACTTTCTGTGATATAGTGATAGCACCAAGCCTCTGGCATCTGCGCTGGTAACTGGTATTCGTCAGAAAAAAGGAGTAACTGAAAACTAGCACTTGTTGTCTTCAACCTGGCTGTTCGGTCTGCCTTTGAGCTGGTATTGTAAGTTACTGTATATAACATACAACTGGGGCAAAAATACACATTAACTTGGTCTGGACTGAAGTGTGATTGTAACATAGCGGTCGACTGTGGTACTGCCAAATTACTTAGTAATTTGTCAGTGACTGGAGTATGAAAAATTACACTAATTTGGCAGTTCCTGAATTATGAAATACACAGAATGTCCTCGAGATCTCCAGGAGTCTCAGACACTGCATACATAACATTGGAACTTTAACAGATGCGAAATTTAGAGTATGAAAAAAATACAGTAATGGTAAATTTTAGCTGATGAAATGGGGTGTGCGTGCTAAAATATACCATGTATTTTTAGAGTTTTAGGAAAATACTATGGTTTTGTAAAATACTTTGGGCTGAGAGTGTCATTAAGTGTTTGGATGTAACAAACTTTATGGTTTTGAATTCCATGGTATTGTTAAAATTATAATCTCTCTAGAGTTTTAAAAACTGCACTTTAGACCTCTTTTTCTAAACCATAGTATAATACATCAAGAGGTTCTAAACTACAGTTTTTTTATACCACGATTTCTTAATACTACTACATCTAAACAAGGCCTAAGTCATTGTTGGAACCAAAGCCAACATGCCCACTTGGCCACATCCCTTTGTGAGACTTCTAGCTCTCGTTTTCAGGCAAGAACAAGAACTGAAACTTTTACCCCCGTTCATCCAGGCCGGTGGTCATCTGATGTTTACCGGATGAATACTTTTAGCCAAAGTATGGTCAAATGATTTAATATCCGTGTGTGATGTGTCTATTAGTCAGATCATATCAGTTAGCTAGTGCATTTGCTGCAGCTGAACTCCTTCCCACATGGGCCGCATGAATGGTTTGTTTTAAACATAGCGGGACAACCAGACAAGCGAGCAAATCCTACAGCATAGACTACGGCTATCGGCAAAGGGTGGCTAGCAGATGAATCGCACAGCCTGTCTTAGGCCTCGTTTACATCCCGACTCGGGGTGGCCAAATCTGCACAGTGTCACCCCCGAGCACTGTAGCACTTTTGTTTTTTTATGGTAATAATTGTCCAAATCTTGATTAATTAGGCTTAAAATGTTCGTCTCGCAAAGTACAACAAAACTGTGTAATTAGTTTTTGATTTCATCTGCATTTAGTACTCCATGCATATGCCGACATTTTGATGTGATGGAGAATCTTCTTTTTGCATAGTGAAATTTGGGGGTGAATTTTAATATCTAAACAAGGCCTTATATAAAGAAAGATTATCATTATTCTTTTATATGGGGAAGAAGAGAAGGTGAATTGCACAGCAAGGAACTTGTAGTAGCTGTAGGCAAGAAAGGATGGAGGAGAAATGATTCTGTCTTTCAAAAGGGACGTCGACAAGAAGAACCGGTAGATACCTTAAATGATAAGTGGCCGAAAGGTGGGAAAAAACACACACAGCAGACAGATGGAACTGAATCGCGTGCGCGATCAGAAGCAAAGCGTGATGGCTACGGATAGAGTACGATGGGTACGAACTGTAAGGGTCTGTTTGGACGTAGATATTGGGACATTGGAATTGTATTGAATACCAATATCAAATCAGATCAGCATTGGAAATGGACTAAATACCAAATCTACTGTCTAGACGTACAAGAATTCGCAATCTGGAATCAAGTGACGCGTCGAATACCAATTCCTGATTGGATGTGCACATCTGGAATTCATTCGTCTTCTTCCCCAGCTCATAACTTGAGCCTGGTGCCGTCGATTCCTTAGGGGCCGCCGCGATTCGGCTCCGGTAGCAGCTTAGGCTCCACCGCTCGCTAGCTGCATCAGCATCGACGGAGGCCGCGGACGCCGCGACGACTGCGCTCGAGGAAGGACCTCGTCTCGGCGGGTTCTCGTTCTTGGAGGCCTTCCAGAAGGCGGTTTTGTGGTGTCCCGAGCCCGGATCTACGGCGTGCAGACGGAGAGGCAAAGGCGGCCGCGGCGTGCTCGGACTCGGAGCTGGCGACCAGCCCTGGCTGCGACTAACTCGGGCTTGGACGGAGAGGAGAAGACGGCCGCAGCTGCGGCCTCTGCTGCGACGAGCTCGGCGCGGAGGTGGTGGTGGAAAGGGCCCTGGCCCCGGCTGCGACTGGCTCGGGCTCGAACAGAGAGGCGAAGGCGGCCGCGGGCGTGGCCTCTGCTGCGACGAGCTTGGGCGCGGTGGCAGGGAGGAAGAAAAGGGCCGGGGTGCTCGCCGCCGGCCACGGGAAAGAAGAGAATGGGTGCTCGCCACCGGCTGCGGGGAGGAAGAGAAGGGGTGCTCGCCACCGGCTGCAGGGAAGAAGAGAAGGGGTGGTGGAGCTCGATATTGAAGGTGGGCAGATTTAGCTGTAGCCGAATGCCATGGAAATGGGCTTCAATTCCGTCTCACAATACCCAAGACATCCAGACAATGGAATTGGAAAAACTCGGTTCCAAATTCCAACAGGGAGGTCTGAATACTCCCTCCGTCCGGTTGATTGTGCAATTATGGGAAACATGTCGTTTAAACTGTGTCAACTTTGACCAAATTTATAGCAAAAAGTATTAACATTTATGTCTCGAAATAAATTTATTATGAAAATATATCTCATAACCAATCTAACGGTACTTATTTTGTCTCATAAGAGTTAGTATTTTTTTTATATAATTTAAATCAAAATTTGCTATGGCTGACTTCTCGGGATGCGAGAATTGCACATTCACTGGGACGGAGGGAGTATCTCTATACTTCTAATCCTGAGCCAAGCTCAGGCAGTTCATTAGGCCACGTCACCAGTTTTTCTCGGCCGTTCGATTCACGTGCTGAGTTCAATCGAGCCGTCCGTGCAGGCACCATTGTTTCGGCTCAGTTCCAGAGCCGCCGGAATCCAGAGTTTTGCCGAAGCTGCACGAACTCGTGGGACAGAGCCAGGGTAGATTCGCCGATGTACGCTGCTGTTGCCGCCTTCATCCACCATGTCCAGGTCCTCCGAGTGCTCCAGCTACGGCGGGTTCTCGTCGTCAGAGGCGGAATCGTCGCAGCACCGCCACCTGTGGTCCATATGCACGAGCGTCGCCGCCGCCACGGCAGCCGCGTGGGGGGCGAGACGCCCGCGCTTGTGCCGGAGAAGAAGGTCACCAAGAAGGCCGACGCCAACATCCACGCCAAGCTGACAACGCCATCTCCAACGACAGGCGCGTGTCGTCGGCGTCGCGTGGGGCGGAGTCCGCGTGCTCCACGGCGTCCTAGTACTCGCGCTCCTGCCTCAGTAAGACGCCGTCCACGCGGGGCCAGCAAAAGCGTTCCGTGCGGTTCCTGGACAGCGACGCCGAGGCGCCGGCCGCGGTCTAGCTGCTGCTGCGGGGTGGGGGTTTGTGGTCCCCACATGGAGCAAGTACTTCTGCAGTCTCTATGAGCTGTTCGTCATGGTGCACTAGCAAGCCAGCCTCTGCTCAAGTCCTCTTCGTCTACTTTTTTCACGTCCTCGTCATCTACCCTGCATGTCATATGTTCGACAAAATGCCTATACCACTTTGGTAACATGAACTGAGAAGTTTTAATTTGAGGACTTGCGATGACAATTCATATCAGATGTTTATGTCATTCAATGGCAATTAGTTCACATGACTACATCTGGGAATGCTCAACAAAAAAGTCTTCACAAGTCCTTTTCGTGCCTTTTCTTATTGCTTTGCATAATCATTGAGTATTCTACTGTTTAACATGATTCTTCTAGCAAACATAGTTTGATCTAACTAAAACAGTTCTTTACAAATTACTATATGCAGAGATGGAACAAGGTGAGGATTACTATATCGACAAGCGAAGATTACTATATGGACGAGCCCTAGCTGCAGAAAATTACATACAAGGAAGAAGCCTATTAAAATGAAATTTGTCTAATCAATACTTTGCTAAAATTCTCGGTAAGAGGTAAGATTCTCACTAGTAGTTGCTTTCCTTTTGTGCTTCTTTTGGGCATTTACCTAAACTTGCAGGTGTTGTTTCAACCAAACAGAGCCTGGTCAAAGAGAGTTGAACGTGAATGCCTTTGGAGAACGATATACCAGGTTAGCCATGTGGAAACAATAATGTATAGCTCAGTATGGCCCTTTTTAAGTTAAACTAATCTTCAGTACATATTGAGGACAATATCAGCATTGTCATATTTGAGATAGCTTCTTCATGTTTGGCCACAGTGCCACACCTATAGCAGCTGCGCATCTTAGTTTCTTCATTCCACAAGCTTAACTCTTTTCTTTAATTTTCAGCTCATCTGCACGGTTGACGGTTGCTTTTTAGTGTTCATATAAGTTTAGTGTACTCCAAATTTGTAAATTGATCAACTCAGTTTATATACGTTCGAATAGAAAACAAAGTAATGCCTATTCTCTGATTTTGTTAACCAAATTTCGTTTGCCAACAAACTTCCTGCAAGTTGTTCTTCCTCACAATAACAGTAATATACTTGTGTATGCCGAAATCTCTACACCCTGAGTCCTCCATGCAAGACACTGGATACTACGTCTTACAGAAAAGATAAGAAAAAGCGAAGCGGGAAGGGTCACAGAGAGCTTATTTTGGGCTCTGTTCCTGAGGCATACTCAGATAGATAGATAGATAGATAGAGAGGTGTCAGGCTAGCTTTCAAACAATGTCAGCAGAAAACATCTATATAAATTATCACACGTCTTCGATTTCCCAGGCCCACTTACATTATGTGCACTATCACCTTCTGGTAGGTAATGTAGTTTTTACAATGGCTGTGAACTACTGAACTGGATGGAGAGCATAGATGAGAAGTGGCCTGCTGGTATTTTTTTTCTTCTTCCTCTTGCTGAAACAGCCCTGATGCACATCATCTGTGGACTGCCATGATTTCACCAACAATGTCAAGTTCTGAGCTACACTCAAATATTCAGAATTACTGTTGTTAGACAAATGAACAATCACATCACATGTTAATTTTCTCCCATAAGTACCATAATAGTTTTATGAAGTTCCAGGTTTCAGATAATAGTACGAATCTAACATGAGCCATTTGGGCACCAAAAAAACACAAACGCTCTATCTATTCAATAATACTTGAGCACCAAATCAAACAATTGATGATGAAATACTTCTTTATCAATATTTGCAGCATTACCTTGAAAGGAACCTTGAAGCTACAGAAAGGGAACTCAATCTTGACGAAGAATCAAGCAGAGAACACTCAAAGGAAAAGCCAAGCCACAGGAATCTTAGAGATGGCCAACAGTTCTTGGGATAGTCCTTTCATCTTCTTATAAACCCGTCTTTAATGTTGTATAATTCACAGTTGATTGCATGTTTCCAAATTAATTGACTGTAAAGCCTTTCTATGTAACCCTTTCTCAAAGTTAAATTTAGGCCTATAACAGTTTATTCTGGCACCCGGGTGTTTTCCATAGCTCAATAGTTCATATCGGGATCTGCGTTTAATAAAATAATTATCAAAACATGATATCATACAAGTTTATCCATGAATTCAAATTTGATTTCAAGTGTTCCTATTATCTTCATTGGTGGCACATCATCAAGCCTGGATATAGGTAGAGTCAATGGTATAAAAGTTGAAGAAATTTCACATTTTCCTCAAATGATAGGCTGATTCAAGTTTAATAGCTGTACCACTGCAGTTCCATGATGAGGTACTTTGTGAACAAGCACCAATCCTTACATCTTTTATTATTTATCTTCAGATTTCGAATTTTTGCTCTAGCAAAGACCTCCACGATCAAATGGGCTGGTTCACTCCAGCAGCAGCGCGGCAAAGCCGCGCTTGTTTTCTAGTCTACATCTAAACGGGGTGCAAGCGGAATCCTAGCTAGAGCACTTTTGGAACAGGTAGCAATTCCACCTCTCTGCCATGCAAATGAATGAGATTTCCTGCGCCAATTCGAGGGATTCAGTGTCTCTCATCTCACACGGTGCAGCAAAGCAGCAATGACGTCCTCAGTCATTTGCTAGTGGTAGATTGCTTTGCTCTTAATTGGCGTTTATATTGTTCGACGTCGGAATCCAGCGTTGCGTTTGGTTCGGCGGCCGGCCGGGACCGAAAGCTGGCCCGACACCTTCCGCCGTCGCGATCCGCAAGAGCCAAGTGGTGGTGGCACGGCCGCGGCGCGTTTTGCCCGCACGCGCACGGCATGGCACCGCCACCGCGGAGCCCACTCCGCTTATCGACACCGCACTGCTCGTCACTGGCGCTCGCTCCAACCACCCGTGTCCTGTGCCGCACAATGCCCGCGCCGGCGTTGCGCGCGGTGCCTGGTGACTGGCGAGGAACACCGAGTGGGACGCGCGCGCCCCTTTGTCTCCCTCCCCGGGCGACCGATGGAGATCACTCGGCACCCATCGCTAGCAGGCAGCAGCGACGCGCGCATGAGCCTGCCGCACTAGACGCGTGCGCTAGCTACTAGTACTACCATCTGTCCCACTGGTGGCCGCACTTGTGGAATTTTTTTTATTTTTAGCCCAAATTTAAAACAAATTTTAAATTTAACCCGTGTTTGAAAAAAATTTTAAATCTAACCCGTTTGGCCCCGCCACCATGCATGGCGGGGCAAATGCACTGAATCCCGCCATGCATGGTGGCGGGGTACACATCCCGCGTGGCAGGCTGACGTGGCAGCCACCCGGGGCGTACCCCGCCATGATCGGTGGCGGGGTAGGCCAAACCCGCCACCCATCATGACGGGGTATACCCCGCCACCCGTCATGGCGGGGCGCGGCGTAAATATAAGCCGCGCCCCGCCCACCCGCTCGGCCTTCGCTCACTCGACCCGCCGCCTCCGCCGTCGCCCGCGCCGTGCCGCCGCCGTAGTCGCCGCCGGAGCTGCCGCGCTCGCCCGGAGGTCCTCCCCCGCGCCCCGGCCGCCCCCCGCCGCGCCCCGCATCGCCCGGCCTCTCCCCGCCGCGCCCCGCCGCGACGCCGCCGCCGCGCCGTCGCTTAGCCGCCGCCCGCAACCGCCGTCCGCGCCGCCGCGCCGTCTCCCGCGCCCCTGGCGCCGCGGCCCCGGCGACCGCGCCCTCGGCCCCGTCTCCGGCATTCGTTCCCGCGCCGCCACCCCGGCCGCGGACCGTTGCACCCCGCCGCCCGGGCAACCTCGTCGCGCCGCCGCAACCCGATTTACGGTAATTTTTTTACTTTGTCGTTTCAATTATTTATTTGTAGTAAATATTATTAAGTTTTTATTATTTATTTAGTTAATTATTTATTATTCATTGTATTAAACGATTATTTAGTTATTGAATTATTTATTTAGTTAATTATTTATTATTGAACAATAGTTATTTAGTTAGTTATTGAATTATTTAGTTAGTTATTTAGTAATTTAGTTAGTTAACGATGATTTCTTATTGACGATATTATTGATAGTTAGTTAATATTGGTTCGTATTAGTTATTGATGATTATTTAGTTATTGATGATTATTGACGATATTATTGATGATTATTTGTTACTGACGATATTTTGTTATTGATGATTATTTAGTTAGTTAATGGGTTCGTATTAGTTGTTTAGTTATTAGTTAATTAGTTAACGATTATTAGTTATTCGGATTTTATTAGGTAATATTAGTTATTTAGTTACGTACCTATTAGTTATTTAGTTATTAGGTAATATTAGTTATTAAGTTATTTAGTTTGGTAACGATGATTTGTTATTGACGATATTATTGATAGTTAGTTAATATTGGTTTGTAGTTAATGGGTTCGT